>CAWUFW010006980.1:0-600000 GCA_963921515.1 Calotriton arnoldi
CTGGCACAACTGTGCCCATTCATGGTATAATGGAGACTATAAGAGCATGATTGCCCCGATTTTAGCCATCCATGACATTACAGCAGCTGTCCCTGCATAATAATGGCTGTGTCTGATATATTGTTGGTATCCTGTCATTATGGTTCCAGTCTTGGCACAATGGTGGCTCATTATTAGAGGGCATTATTTACATATTATAGACATCCTTGGTGTTATGTTAAGTGTCCATAGCCTATGGCTGTAATACCCAAGCATCTGAAGCAGAATCTGTCTGTGTCACGAATGTGTAAGTACTTGATGAAAATGACAAGCTGGTGTTTGGGGGCTGTGCATTGCCTAGAAATGAAAACTGATATTTGAAAGGCAAACATCTGTTTTGTTGTGAAAAAGATTTTTCTTATGGATTGTCAAGTTTATTTGACCAAAATGGAAAGTGGTTTTTGATAGGAAAAAAAGCATATTTTTGGGAACATAATTATGCTGATGAAGACAAAACTTTGCATTTCCAAAACATGTTTAAAGCTAACAGTTGAATGACAATTCAGGTTGAGCTGAGGAAATCATGTCTGTGGCTATGTTTTTGTGCAAGAGAGCATATGCTGCTTTAGCTGTAATTTCAATAGTCACATGGAGGTATTTCATATCGATGAGCTTTTCTTGACATTTCTTCTGGGAATCTCACTTGAAATATTTGAAGGTCACTATTGATAATCCTATTGGGTTGGTCACAGAGTAATCAATAGATGTGGTCACTCTTTTACGTTGATAAATTTGCTGTGAGCTTGAGAGGATTCTTCTTGAGCAAAATTATCTCTCACTATAGACCAGGTTGGAACCTCCTGCACTGGAGTAATCATTGATATTCAGTCTTGATCTTCTTCAAGACTAGGAATCCTCCCACCCTCATTGTTGGCCAAACACAAAGTGACCAAAACCTACACAGTTTGACTGAAACATATGATAGGTCCGGGCACTAAAATAAAAGTGGCTGCCATGTAGTGAATTGGGTAGTAGATAAAGCGGCCCACTTATTTGACTTGTGGCAACTATGAACTTTTTAACACATGCTATCTGTGTGATCTATGAGCTGTGTGTGATTGCATGCACTTATGCTTGCTGCAGGTAATGTTTGTGGTAATATACTTTGGAAATGAAGCAGTGAATTTTGCTGCTTGTTCCTTCACAAAAAGATAAAACCATTAACACACTATAAAAGATGAAGGCACACCGTAACTTCAAGAAATTGTAGGATTATTCAAGATACAACTTTCACACCAGCCTCCTTCCTTCATCTCTTTCCGTAATTAACACCCTTGTCTATTTGAATGCAGAGGCGGCTCCTCCTCTAAGGCAGAGGAGTGTTGCCCCACTGTGCAGGTCAAAAAGGAAAAAATAAAATGATACTAACTCATTGTTAGTATCATTTAATTTTTCCGTTGTTGTTCAGCTGGGTGGGGGGGGCGGGGCTGGGCTCTGACAGAGGAGCTGGACAGCCATGGCCCATGCAGGTAGTAGCATTGGGGAGGTGGGGCCGGGTGAGGGGGGATTTTGACGAACGACGATGAGGGAAAATGAAATAAATAAATAATTTTCTCTCGGCATTGTCTGTCAGAATCCCCCCTCACCCTGCTCCACCACTCTGACCTGCACAGGCCACAGCTAGAGCTGGAGGAGGAGGAGTGGTTCTCACTCTCTTAAGTGCACATGACAGTTTGGCCGACCGTCTCGGGCCGGCCAAACCGTCATGAGCACTTTGCATGTTCTCCACCCAGGCTGCATTATAGCCTGGATGGAAAACATGCCCAGGCTCCCTGTCCCCATCTCAGTGCTGAACCACGGTACTCAGACCAATCACAATGCTGCATGCAGCATTGTGATTGGCTTAGGGGAGCCTGAAAGCCTGGGTGCTTCCTGTTCCTGCCGTAGAAGCCGGCGAAGAGGACCGAGATGCGGCGGCACACAGGTAATGTTTACTTTTTATTTTCCATTCCCTCCCACGTACCTTCCCCGCGACCCGCCCCCCCAGCGGCATTAAAATGCAGCCAACACTGTTTGAATGACAACATTCTACTAGAGAGTAACAGGAGCTACAGTTTGATTCAATGGAATACACATAGTGAAGGATTCTGATGACCCACAAGGTGCACAGAGAATCTTCATTTAAGAATATCACTAACACCCCTGTTATTCTACCCTCAAAGTCCTATCAAAGCTAGGATTGAGCTGCCCCTTCTGTGGTCCTCAGCACCCTGAAAGTAAAGTTAGTGAGTGAAAGCATGGTCTAAGGCTATCTGGTCCTGGCCATTAGCACTAAAAGCATATTGCTGTTGCCAATCATATTATTATCATATAAGAGCCCCCACTGTGGGTTCATCAGTCATCCTTCCACAAAACTGGCCCAACTGTCCAATACATAGCCAGATAACAGATCCGCACACTGACCTGTGCAATGGGTCCTTCTGGCTCTGCAGATTTCCCTATAGGCCATTCCAAACCTGTAAACCTTTAAAAACATACTGGCACCCGGAGGGGTACAAGAAATGGGTCACAGTGACCTATTCTACTGAGAGCCCATAATATTCAAAACTTGGCAAGGAGGGGGATGTGGCTTAGGTATGTCCGAAGAGCCAACACTGGCCTGTAATGGCACAGCGTGCAAACTGTGAGGTGAGTCTGCTAGAAAAGGGCACTTTTTTTACTTTTCCCTTTACCTGACCTTGTGAAATTCTCTTCCACTGTTTGCCTCTATGAAGAGAGGAGTTGGCTTGAACAGCTTCTACAGTCTACTATCGTGACTGTTACAGGGACCCCTCTTAGTTGCACATTGTGATATATTTTAATTTCAATGTGATAAGAGAAGATAGTTTAACGTCTATCAGATATGCTGATTTCTGCCCAGGGTAAATGGTAGCCTGTTCTTTTTTGGGAGAATTAATGATTTGAATGAAGCCACACTTCAATATAATAATTATTTTCGTTACTGCTGGCCATATCTTGCGGACATTACCACATATCTTTCTTTTAAGTGGTTGTTAAATGATCAGAATGAATGTAATGGTGCTGGAACAAATTTCAGACTGGGGGTGTTGTCATCAATATTACATCACTGATGTCATAGCGAGTGTAAAAAATGCTGGCGTCATTCGAAGAATAAGGATAGCAAATGAGCCACATCCAAGCAGGAGAGTGGTAAGGGGTGGTATGTAGCCGGTGGTTCATTGTGGAGCACCCTGTTGCAAATTACCAAAGCATGGTGAGGTAGCACACTGTCATTTGCAGGCAGCACATTTTTCATTGAAGTGGCAACAAAATTTGAATTGATATTCAGTTTTACTGATAAAACAATATGGCAAAAATGTGTGGAAACAGCTCTCAGCAAATATTTACCATTTCGCCGTCACAAAGTAAAGTGTCTGGGTATGTTCTCATCCTATACAAATCATTGCTTCCATCACACCTCAGAATTACAAAAAATATGCTTCATTTGTGCTTTCCTAACTGCTGTTATTTTTTAAATATTCATAGTAATTATACAGGTATTTAAATCTAAGGTGTTCGGAAAAAACTGACGTCCTGCAGCTTTTCCTTTCACGCTCCCTCTACGCCAGCAAGCCTGTCAGATAGTTCACTTAACTTTGCACTCAGCAAAAGAAAATTAAACAACAATCTCCATATTAAAGGAATAAGCAGCAATTTGTGAGAAGATCTAGCCTGACGTTTGACCTCTGTCTTTGAACGCACAGCAAATGAAACATGCTAAAACATAACATTTAAAGGCATCTTCATTGCTCATTCACCTTCTGAATGCCAGTATGGCTATTTTGGGGGTGCTGTGCCACTCACAGCACTCGTACATCCAATGCTAGAAATTACCGATGTGGCTCTGCCTGTGTGCCAGATTCAAACGAGTTATGCAGAAATGTGGGACATCCATTCTACTAATAGTCTTGCGGAGAAGGCACATTTCAGTACATTCAAATGAGTTGAAAAGTTCAGACGCTGTTCTGTTGCAAGATAAGATACAGCACACACAGCTGAACTACCAAATCTAAATCGTATTCACCATGTACCTTTTAATGAAAAAAAATACAAATCTAATATCTTGAGCTTTCACGTGCACACTCACAGGTGTGCACCCTGAATCCTGAAACCAGAATATCAATGGCACAGAATATTGAGAACGAAAATTTGAAATTGAAATATCGGCAGGTAAGCAAGTATAGATTTTCTCTACCTAACACCACAATTATGTACCATGGCGATATATATCTTACTTTTCATGGTATGTAGATGTAGAGTTATGGATAGCAAATTCATACTTCCCTGTATGCACTTACCTTACAATATGTTGTCCCTCAATATTCTTGTAGGTCGATATTCTGGGGGCTGATATTCCGCAGTACAACCTACTCACCCCAGCCCGATGACCAATCAGAAGCATATGCTGCTGTGGCAGGACAAGGCTTCGCAGTCTGCCTTTAAATGGCAGAAAATGAGTTTCAAGGACGCTCTTTATTAGGTATCCTCAAACAGTTGCAGGAAGTCCAGTCTTACAAACAGCTCCAGGTAAATATTAAATAGAGGAGCTAGACAGTCATCCATGGAACACTTAAGGCAATATTGAGGCATTGGTATCTGTGGAGCTCTTCATTTTAACCAGTTAGTGCGAGAACCAAAGCCAGTTCTGGACCCTGCCATTTGAAGGCTCCTTAGACCCTTGGCAGTGGATTCCAAACAATACAACAGACAGGCAAATATAGAATGCTAAAAAGAACAAGCATTTGCAATGCAATCGGTCTCGCCTTTGAAACCTTATATGTATTTAGCTGTGCAGCACAGTAGCCTGGGTGCTGAAACATCTACTGTTCTTTAACATGGAGCGAAAGTAAGCACCAAACTGCATGACACACCAGGTATGGGAACACATGGAGAGAAATATTGCCTTTCAGCAGGAAATGGTATAGTCCAAAGATATGTTTTTAATATATCTGTATGGGCCTTCCCTCTCCAGATGCTTGAGATTCCATGATAGCATTTGCCACATGAGTGTCAAGAGGTAGATAGTGTATTCCACAAACTTGTGGAAAGGATTTTCCTTGTAACCCTCCCCCTTCACAGCACATTTAACAGTCACCCCCCTTATCTTTGTTGGTCTCACATTTATGTTTCTGACTTTCTTGTAGTCTTATAAAAATGACTGTAATATGGTGTAAACACGTGTGAGAGTTGAGACCCTATTGTAGAGGGCTTTTTACTTCAGCTCAACAGCAGTTATGATATTGATCTTCCTTTTCTTCTATGTTTCTCCTCTTTCCTTCTCTCTAATATTCTTTGCACTGGTTAAGTGTAGATTTATGTAGATCTGGAAACTGTAAATAATAACTACTGCAAAAAAAAAACAAAGCCTACATATGACGTACCTGGCAATTCACTGAGCTGCAGTAGTACCTGGTTTGTATGTTTTCAGGGACTATTTGCATCGAGGACTGCATAAATGCCCATCAATCACAGAGGCCCTGAGAACTGGTCTGACCAGGACACTCTGTTCTTGAACAGTAATGCTGCTGAAAGTCAGTATGGGTGTGCGCTAGCGGATTTATTTGTATGCGAGTGCCTGGTACAGTAAACCAGGACGTGTAGCAAATCTGGAATTAAGAACTGGCATACCAGTGTGCGTGGGACTCCGTGCTGAAATGAGGGATGCTGCAGGTCAGGTCTGAGGGGACGTGGTTTACCGAGTATAAGTTCCCAGAAAACTGTAAACAGGACATAGTCCTGGGCTCAGGTGCATTTATAGAGCTGTGAAGTACAGGGACATCGGAGGGCTGCTGGTCAGGCCTGTTTTAAACACACAGAGCTGTGAGTCTGTCACACGACCAGATGCTTGCCTTTCAGTTATTTACTACTAAAGCGAATAGCCTTGCCCCCTTCCTCCCACCTCAAACCCCTCCTCATAGTGATTGAATAAGACCCTTTCCGGAAATGTCTCTCAACAGCTACAAGTACAAACTCCTTCCGCGCACAGCACATGGCCCTAGCGGTTTCTGTGAGCCTTCCTTAGCAGGGCACTGAATGCCAAAACTGGGACTGGACAACTCCCCCTACGGAAACTCCACCGCACCAGCAGGAGCACTGATTTGGAGGAAAATTGCACGTTTCTCTTCCGAGCTCTCGAGCTCCCGATCTAACTCTGTTGCTGTAAACATGTTTGAATAATCTCTAAGGGAGGAGGGTAGGAATATAAAATCCTGCAGTTGATCTCTCATCGAGGCTTGAGGCAATTTGTTATATTCTCCACATTGCACTTACATGTAAACCAGCCTAGGTCCTCCTAGCTGCTCAGCCAGAGTGTGAGTTGGTTACAGAATGTTGGTGTGTCTGTGATGCGTGGAATGCCTGGGTGTCTGAGTGGATGAGTGTTGTCAGTTAGAGATGGGCTGAGCAGCTAGGCAGGCTGCTCCTGGTGGGGCTGGTACTTGACCAGAGCTGGCTGGACTAAGAAATGATGTTAACTGGACCTGCAACTAATAAAGAAGACTTTGTAACTCAACATGGCTACCTGTGTCTACTGGCGTAGGACACAACATTATTTTGGCGACGAGCGGACTTACTCATGCGTCTTTCATGGATCATTGGTAAAGCAACTATTGGAGGCCGGAGTCCCCGTCCTGCACCACTGTCACCAAATGCGAGACCCGGGACTCCTCACTCAAAGTTAGGCCAAGTAAGGACACCGTTTGAGGTAGCCCTGCTCACCCCCTTAGTAGCTTGGCACGAGCAGCCAGGCCTATCTCCAAGGCACGAGTGTACAGTATGTGCAACCACACTCACAATAGCCCACTGGTGACAACACAAATGGACTCCACACGAGTTTGATAAAGCAGTATAAACTTTATGTAAAAAGATATACGATCAGACCACACGATACATAAGCCAACATGTAATAAAGGGTAATATTCGTTCCGGCTGGTTGGTAGGTTCAAATCCCAACCACCGCTTTCAAAATGCTATGCTGAGTCGCAATGCTAGAATCATACATGATGCAATGGACAAACAATAGTGCACTGCGTAACGATAAAATCCTGTGCTGGGCAAAGGAGAAATAATACAATGCGTAACGATACACCCCGGTACCTTGCAATGTGAGAAATAATGCAATGCGTACCGCTACAATCATGTACTGCGCAATGAAGGAATAATGCAATGTGTCACACCCCAATCACGTACTTTGCAATGAAGAAATAATGCCATGCGCGCCGCTACAATCATGTACTTTGCAATGAAGGACTAATGCAATGCGTAGCTACAATCATGTACTTTGCAATGAAGAAATAATGCAATGCGGGCCACTACAATCCTGTACTTTGCAATGGAGAAATAATGCAATGCGTAGCGCTACAATCGTGTACTTCGTTATGCAGGAATAATGTCAGGCGTCATAAGACAGTCCGGCAGTTCGTTAGCAGCAATATTGGCAATGTGTATTACGACAGTCAGCCTCTTCAATAACAGTTGCCCCCCCACACGTATCAACGATGACATAAAGTACAGCTTCTCACTCTGACCCCAGTACTGCCACTCCTGAACGCAGTACGGGCCCCAATCTGAGCCGAAGCAAAGCCTCACGTCGCCAGAAGGACTGAGAGGCCGAGAGAGTGTCCCTCCGAGCCCGCACCCCGTCCAGGCAGTGATCCACGTTACCTGGGGGTTCGATCCCACTCTCCTCTCCCCCTTCAGCGAACTGGGCCTTCCGTGTAGAACTTTCTCAATGGGCCTCAGCGGCTTGGCCTGGCAGCTCAGCTCCTCCGGGACTGCCGGTCCGGGCCGCGACTGTTAGGAAGGTCTCAGGCGGCCGCAGGGCACAGGTACCCCATGCCCCTGAGATTACGTTACTCCGGGTGCACTTTCACCACAGCACCCTCCGGGTCTCCTCTGGCACAAAGCCACACACACAACGCTGATGGGACTTCACGTCGACTCCGAGTGCACGTTCACCAGGCACTCCTTCCTGCGGTATCAGTTGGCACCAAGAAACGCACACCGTGCTGCAGAGACTCACTTTCTTCCGGTGCACACGATGATCAGCCGATCACCTCCACAGTCCCAGGTTGCACCAAAGCACGCACACTGCTTCACTGAGACTTACTCCAACTCCAGTGCCCCGATATCCAGGTGCTCTTCACCAACGCCTTCGGCCGCACCCCGACACGCTCACTGTGTCCGAGCCTCACTTCTCCTCCTGTGCACTCGATGACCAGGCGCTCTTCACCAGCGCCTCCGGTGCACCCCGACCCACACCCTGCGCGTCTGAGACTCACTCCACTTCCAATGCACACATTGGCCAGGCACTCCTCACGAACGCCTCCTGTGCACCACGACACGCACCCTGCGAGTCTGAGACTCCATCCACCTCCGATGCACCCGCTGACCAGGCGCTCTTCACCAGCGTCTGCGGTGCACCACGACACGCACCCTGCGCGTCCGAGTCTCACATCACCTCCGATGCACACGCTGACCAGGCGCTCTTCACCAACGCCTGCTGTGCAACACGACACGCACCCAGTGCGTCCGAGACTCACTTCACCTTCGGTGCACACGCTGACCAGGCGCTCTTCACCAACGCCTCCTGTGCACCATGCACCACGACACCCAAACCAGCGCGTCCGAGTCTCACTTCTCCTCCGTGTGTCCAAGATCACAGGGCACACCTTCCGAGAGTCTCAAGCTGCCACAACACGCGCCCACCGCGTCGCTTGAAACTTCTCCGGAAAGTTTTATGTTCCTGTGTTTCCAAACAGGGAGCCAGCTCACCTCGGGCCCTTGGGGTAACGAGACACAGCACAAAGCACAGTCTTCTTCAAGCAGGGGGACCCAGCACACAAAGCACAGTCCCAACAGCCTCTTCCTTGGTTAAAACAGCAAACTACAGACCATCCCCAGATCATGAAGCTAGGGTCGGTCCTTCCCAGCAGTCTTTTCAGTTGTTCCTTCCTTAGCAGAGGTTCCTCTTGACCACGAAATGGGTCCAAGCCTTTTCAGTCTCAATCCATTTCTATTCCCACGTTCAGGGGTCTCAGCTCTCATAGTTATACCCCTAAATGTCTTTGAAGTTCGTTGTGCTCAGGGTTCCCTGACCCCTGCCTAAATCAGTTCTGGGTGTCTCCCTCCCAGTGTCACCTTTCTCCCTTTGATACTGGGGGTCTGGATCCTTAATCACTCAGCAGGAGATGGGTCAATTGTTTTATACCTCCCGGTGCTTTTCCTCGCCTACTCTCCAGATGCAGGTCAGCCTGGTGCCGTCTCAACCCCTCCCTTGGTCAAGACCTCCCCCAGCTCCTCTCCCCTCTCAGATCCAGACAGTTAATCCACATTCAGCAGAGACACACAGAAATGCTTAAAGCACAAAACTCAGCCACTTTCTAAAAGAGTGGCTTCTGAACACACAGTGACAAAACCACTTTCATAGAAAGATGTGTTATGACGCTGTGAGTTCATACATGCTAAACTTCACCTCTCCATTTTAAACTTATGGGAAACTAGGCTAACAAACACAATACCCAGCCTCCCCCATTCTGTCCTATGGGCAGGATGGCCTTTCACCAGTGAAAAACGAAATGGAGTGTTTTTCACTGTCAGGACATAACACACACCTCAGTATATGTCCTGCCTTTTACTTACACGGCACCCTGCCCAGGGGTTACCTGGGACCTACCACAGGGGTGCCCACTGTGTACGCAAAAGGGAAAGTAAGGCCTGACAAGTGGTTGCACTTGTCAGGACAACATGCTAACTTAGCAACTGCGCGCAGGCCCTACACTGCAGGCCTGAGTTCCCTTCTCCGCGCACCTTTCCATTATTAGCCCTGGCACACACAGTGCACATCACTAGGGACTTTACTAGTAAGGCAACATACCAATCATGGCCAACCAATTACCATTACACTTTACACAGGGAACACTTGTACTTTGACAGTGATCAGCAGTGGCAAAGTACCCAAAGTATCTAAATAGGCAACTCTATGTCAGGAAAACGGTCTAGGGGAAAACCAAAAGTTTAGGGAACTTTAGCCAAAAAGGCCAAGTCCTACACAACCCCCTCCCAGCCAAAAGCCCGGGTAGACCAATCATTAACTTGATGGACTTCCCGGCTCGAGCGCGATAGAACCAGGACGCAGGCCCTCTACCACAGGGACACCCTCCTGTTCCATGCCTTCCCTGACCCCGGGGGTCTTCTTGATCACTACTCACTGAGCCAACAATGCTGTTCCATGGATCCCTCCCTGCCAGGGGGACCCCTCCAGGGGTGCTGGTCCCATGCCAACCCCACCCTGGAGTGGTACTTTGGGAAGGCCCATCGGCCAGGATACTACCTCCAGTCATCCTGCCCTCCAGGTTAAAAGTGGGTTTACCCTGATCACTTCTAGGGGACCCAGCCCCACTGGCTGGACACTGTCCCACGGGTGTTCCCACTGGGGAACACAACCCTCTTTTATCCTTCCATTTATTTTTCTGAGCCTGCCACTTAGGAATGGCACCCACAAACTTCAGGACTGCAGGAGCTCTGGCTACAGACTCCCCACGCCCTCCTGACACTAGGTGTCCTTCCTCACACCTCTGGCAAGTACTCACTAGGCTTCCACCCAGGGGCTCTCCTACGGCCCCCCCAGTTTCCTGGGTGGTGCTGCTGATCCCTGGGGGTGCTGCTTACTCTTCCTCCCCCTCTTTTGAGACAAGGGGCTAGCCAGCAACCCCTCCTCACTACTCTGGGATCTCCTTGTGCCACTTGGCCCTTCTTCCTTCTCTGGGGCCTTTTCAGGCCCCTGGACCCATGACCAGGGGTCCGGTTCTCGTGCAGGCTCCCGGGAATCAAGGAGCCCACACCTTAACCCGGGGTGGCGGAATCCTGGAAAATAATTTCTGAGCCTCGGCTCCCCTGGGGCCAAATTGGACAACCCCTCCAAATCATTTACCATGCTAACCACTACCCAATCTTCCAGTGCACACTTGTACTCATCCACACTGGGCACTGGCTGTGCGCTGCCACCATTCAAACTGGACTCTGCTTGTTTACCCTTAATGTCCAGTTCCTTCATGCTTAACTCATGAGCGAAGAGAATCCATTTCTCTTCCAACGCGAGAATGTTCCTGCTCTCCTCTGCTTGAGTTTTAAGTTTTAACACCTCCAACTCATGCAGTCTGACCCTTTGGTTTTCCTCCAACTCCTCTGGTGAAAAACTACTCCCTGAATGGCTACTACCAGCCCCTGCGGCTGGTCCCTCCACTGGCAAATCCTGTGGACCAAATCCATTCCCTGGGTCATCCTCATCCAGCTCACCATCACCCGCCTCCTGAGCCTCTTTGGCTTCCCACCAGGCCCTCAAGGCCACTTGCAGCTCCTCCATCTTGGCGCTACCCTTCATGGGACATTCCAAAGCTCTGCAGAATTTCCTCAACTGATCAACCTTGTAGGTAAACAATGCCTCAATGTTAAACTCTAATTCTGCAGCCGCAGCCTCCCCGGCTATCTGGCTCCCCTCCTGAGACATGATGTGTGGTTTAAAGGTTACTCAACAATAGAACCAACAATTCAAAACAATATGTTGTTGCATCGTGGTCTGCGATCAATTTATGATGTACACCAATTACTGTGAGTGGTTTTGCACACACGGGTTTCAATTACATTAGGATCCTATCCCACCGCTCTGCCGCCAAATGTTGGAAGCCGGAGTCCCCGTCCCGCACCACTGTCACCAAATGCGAGACCCGGGACTCCTCACTCAACGTTAGGCCAAGTAAGGACACCGTTTGAGATAGCCCTGCTCACCCCCTTAGTAGCTTGGCACGAGCAGCCAGGCCTATCTCCAAGGCACGAGTGTACAGTATGTGCAACCACACTCACAACAACCCACTGGTGACACCACAAATGGACTCCACACGAGTTTGATAAAACGAGTATAAACTTTATGTAATAAGATATACGATCAGACCACACAATACATAAGCCAACATGTAATAAAGGGTAATATTCATTCCGGCTGGTTGGTAGGTTCAAATCCCAACCACCGCTTTCAAAATGCTATGCTGGTCGCAATGCTAGAATCACACATGTTGCAATGGACAAACAATAGTGCGCTGCGTAACAATACAATCCTGTGCTGGGCAAAGGAGAAATAATACAATGCGTAACGATACACCCCGGTACCTTGCAATGGGAGAAATAATGCAATGCGTACCGCTACAATCATGTACTGCGCAATGAAGGAATAATGCAATGAGTCACACCCCAATCACGTACTTTGCAATGAAGAAATAATACCATGCGCGCCGCTACAATCATGTACTTTGCAATGAAGGACTAATGCAATGCGTAGCTACAATCATGTACTTTGCAATGAAGAAATAATGCAATGCAGGCCTCTACAATCCTGTACTTTGCAATGGAGAAATAATGCAATGCGTAGCGCTACAATCGTGTACTTCGTTATGCAGGAATAATGTCAGGCGTCATAAGACAGTCCGGCAGTTCGTTAGCAGCAATATTGGCAATGTGTATTACGACAGTCAGCCTCTTCAATAACAGTTGCCCCCCCACACGTATCAACGATGACATAAAGTACAGCTTCTCACTCTGACCCCAGTACTGCCACTCCTGAACGCAGTACGGGCCCCAATCTGAGCCGAAGCAAAGGCTCACATCACCAGAAGGACTGAGAGGCCGAGAGAGTGTCCCTCCGAGCCCGCACCCCGCCCAGGCAGTGACCCATGTTACCTGGGGGCGCGACCCCACTCTCCTCTCCTCCTTCAGCCAACTGCGCCTTCCGTGTAGAACTTTCTCAATGGGCCTCAGCGGCTCGGCCTGGCAGCTCAGCTCCTCCGGGGCTGCCGGTCCGGGCCGCGACTGTTAGGAAGG
Source organism: Calotriton arnoldi (assembly GCA_963921515.1). Taxonomy (NCBI): domain Eukaryota; kingdom Metazoa; phylum Chordata; class Amphibia; order Caudata; family Salamandridae; genus Calotriton; species Calotriton arnoldi. The sequence continues at coordinate 12,910 of CAWUFW010006980.1, forward strand.
TCTCAGGCGGCCGCAGGGCACACGTACCCCACGCCCCTGAGATTACGTTACTCCGGGTGCACGTTCACCACAGCACCCTCCAGGTCTCCTCTGGCACGAAGCCACACATACAACGCTGATGGGACTTCACGTCGACTCTGAGTGCACGTTCACCAGGCACTCCTTCCTGCGGTCTCAGTGGCACCAAGACACGCACACCGCGCTGCAGAGACTCACTTTCTTCCGGTGCACACGATGATCAGCCGATCACCTCCACAGTCCCAGGTTGCACCAAAGCACGCATACTGCTTCACTGAGTTTTACTCCAACTCCGGTGCCCTGTTATCCAGGCACTCTTCACCAACGCCTTCGGCCGCACCCCGACACGCTCACCGTGTCCGAGCCTCACTTCTCCTCTGGTGCACTCGATGACCAGGCGCTCTTCACCAGCGCCTCCTGTGCACCACGACACGCACCCTCCACGTCCGAGACTCCCTTCACCTCCGATGCACCCGCTGACCAGGCGCTCTTCACCAGCGCCTGCGGTGCACCACGACACGCACCCTGCACGTCCGAGTCTCACCTCACCTCCGATGCACACGCTGACCAGGCCCTCTTCGCCAATGCCTGCTGTGCACCACGACATGCACCCAGCGCGTCCGAGACTCACTTCACCTTCGGTGCACATGTTGACCAGGCGCTCTTCACCACTGCTCCTGTGCACCACAACACGCACCCAGCGCGTCCGAGTCTCACTTCTTCTCCGTGTGTCCAAGATCACAGGGCACACCTTCCGAGGGTCTCAAGCTGCCACAACACGCGCCCACCGCGTCGCTTGAAACTTCTCCGGAAAGTTTTATGTTCCTGTGTTTCCAAACAGGGAGCCAGCTCACCTCGGGCCCTTGGGGTAACAAGACACAGCACAAAGCACAGTCTTCTTCAAGCAGGGGGACCCAGCACACAAAGCACAGTCCCAACAGCCTCTTCCTTGGTTAAAACAGCAAACTGCAGACCAGCCCCAGATCACGAAGCAAGGGTCGGTCCTTCCCAGCAGTCTCTTCAGTTGTTCCTTCCTTAGCAGAGGTTCCTCTTGACCATGAAATGGGTCGAAGTCTTTTCAGTCTCAATCCATTTCTAGTCCCACGTTCAGGGGTCTCAGCTCTCATAGTTATACCCCTAAATGTCTTTGAAGTTCGTTGTGCTCAGGGGTCCCTGACCCCTACCTAAATCAGTTCTGGGTGTCTCCCTCCCAGTGTCACCTTTCTCCCTTTGATACTGGGGGTCTGGATCCTTAATCACTCAGCAGGAGATGGGTCAATTGTTTTATAGCTGCAACCCAGGCCTCTTCACCTCCCGGTGCTTTTCCTCGCCTACTCTCCAGATGCAGGTCAGCCTGGTGCCGTCTCAACCCCTCCCTGGGTCAAGACCTCCCCCAGCTCCTCTCCCCTCTCAGATCCAGACAGTCAATCCACATTCAGCAGAGACACACAGAAATGCTTAAAGCTCAAAACTCAGCCACTTTCTAAAAGAGTGGCTTCTGAACACACAGTGACAAAACCACTTTCATAGAAAGATGTGTTATGACGCTGTGAGTTCATACATACTAAACTTCACCTCTCCATTTTAAACTTATGGGAAACTAGGCTAACAAACACAATACCCAGCCTCCCTATGGGCAGGATGGCCTTTCACCAGTGAAAAACGAAATGGAGTGTTTTTCACTGTCAGGACATAACACACACCTCAGTATATGTCCTGCCTTTTACTTACACAGCACCCTGCCCAGGGGTTACCTGAGACCTACCACAGGGGTGCCCACTGTGTACGCAAAAGGGAAAGTAAGGCCTGACAAGTGGTTGCACTTGTCAGGACAACATGCTAACTTAGCAACTGCGCGCAGGCCCTACACTGCAGGCCTGAGTTCCCTTCTCCGCACACCTTTGCATTACTAGCCCTGGCACACACAGTGCACATCACTAGGGACTTTACTAGTAAGGCAACATACCAATCATGGCCAACCAATTACCATTACACTTTACACAGGGAACACTTGTACTTTGACACTGATCAGCAGTGGCAAAGTACCCAAAGCATCTAAATTGGCAACTCTATGTCAGGAAAACGGTCTAGGAGGAAAACAAAAAGTTTAGGGAACTTTAGCCAAAAAGGCCAAGTCCTACAGCAACCAAGAGAAAAGACAAGAAACAAAGAAAGTACAAGAAACTACAGTAACCAGCGAAAGTACAAGAAACTAAAGCAACTACATGAAGCAAAATGGAGTTCCAGGCAAGCCAGCCCCACCAGTGTCCTTGTCAACGGACAGCCCCACCCAACTGTGTCGTTAACAACGGACTCTACAGCCTGGAAATACTCCTCTGGATCTTCAAAAAGGGTTTAGTGAGTTGGAGGTGTAAATAGACTACAGCCACATGTAGGTGTTCCAGCCACATCGTTTTCAACAAAAAGGTTTTAGTGAGTTGGAGGTGTAGTTACACTACAGCCACATGTAGGTGTTCCAGCCACATCGTTTTCTACTAAAAGGTTTGGTGAGTTGGAGGTGTAGTTACTCTACAGCCACATCTGGTGTTCCAGCCACATCAATCTACAAAGACCACATTGTTTTCAAGGAAAAGGCACCTTTTCGTGCTGCCTCCTTTGCGTGCAGTGTTGCACAAATGGACAATGCTTGGTGCCTGTCAGGAACTTGAAGTAATGTAAATACGTTCTAGGGGGCCACACAGGTCTGTTTGCCTCATCAGTGAAGTGTTGTTGATGAGAAACTACTAGTATTCTGCGTTATTCCCACTTGCCAGCTGACGAGTCTGGTTTATTTTTGAAGTCGTCAAGTGTGTGCCAGCTGCTGGTGTGGACATCCTAACTACCTAAGTTTAATTATATTTGTCCAGTTATCTTCAGCGTTATGTTTTCCAACTGTCAAGTGCAGTCTGCTTCAGCACTCGTGTGCACCTCTGGGCTCAAATTTCCATGAGGGCATCACCGTCAAGCGCTTGTGTGGTGAGTCAATTTTTGTCCATTATTTGGGAGCGCAGCTGAGTCTTTTCGACAGCGGGCGTTTTTCAACTGTCGGGCATCTATTTAAAAATAGTGGCACGAGCTCTACATAGCGCACGCAGCCTTATCTACACTTTCTGTCTCCTTGGATCTTTGAGACGCTCCTTGTTTTCTGCTGCCTTTGGACGCCGCATGCACAGATGTGCAGTGAACCACCCGGCGCATGTAACAAAGCGTGCCATTTTAGGTTTGTATGCTCTTGTATTCTCGATTTGGTTAGTGGTTCCTGTTTCTCTGCCAACCACGTTGCTTCATGCTTGCCTCAATAAAGTTTTTAACAAAACTTGATGGAGTCCGGGTACATTGAACATCGCAGTGTTTCTATGTCTGGATGTACTTGACGTATCATCGTCGTCGTGGCATTCTTTTAGTGGGACACTCCGTTTCAAGTATGTCGGAGGTAATGTCACTTTTGGTTTTACCTTTCGGAGCCGTTTCCTGCATGTTTATTATTGAGCATGACTTTGACCACGCACGTCATGGGTAACGCTTCGTTCCACAAGCTTTGGATCATTTTGCGGAAGACCCGTTTTTTTTTTAGAACACTTAATGACATGCTTCCACCTGTTTTACTATGAATATTTCAGTGCCTTGTTTTTTTTACTTACTATTCATGGTTTATGTGGTTTGACATTGTTTTTATTCTCACTGCTTATGCGTCAAAATCTGAGTTTTTATTTACGTTGCTACGTGGGCGAATATTCAAATGTGTTTATTAATGCAATTGCCGTGTCTCTACGTTTTCCATTTGTATCTTTAACGTGTTTCAGGTGGCGTACGCTGTACCTGTATTTGCACTGTCCTATACAACTCGGGTGAGAGATCGCTCACCGGCGTGGCTACTTGTTTTACCATTTTCTTCACCAATTGTTTTGATGTCTTGCTCGTCTATAGAGCCTATTTGTGTATGGTTTTTTACAATGTAGAAACAGTTTGAATTATTTAGAGCCTATCTCAACAACAGAGCATATTTACTCTTACGGTAATTGCATTGCAGTTTGCTTCGTTTTTAGGCTTAAATTAGGGATTTTACATTTACTGCATATTTGTTTTAGTGATGCCACAGTTTAGGTTCCCTTACGTAAGGGACGCCCTTGTCTCCTGGTGGGTGGTCATCACAGTTGATCCCTTACTTGAGGGACGGGTTTGGGACACAGTCCCACATTTACATTCTACAGTTTTACATTGCATTTTGTTATCTCTACGTGTGGGGTAGGCTCATGGGTTAGTTCCCATATATACGTCTTATTGAGGTTAACCTTTACACAGGGTTGGGTTGTGAGTAACCCTGGGCGTAGTAGCACTACGCGTAGCTACGCAAAATACACTTTGAACTACACATAGCTACACAAATTGCATAGTGCGTAGCTGTGTGCTTGTCTGCACTGTGCAATAATTGCCAAGCATCTTGCACAGTGCAAGTTAAGACAAAATAAGTATCTCTGTCTTTATATGCTAAAATGCATATAGTCATTTCACTAAAGTGAAAACGATAAATTAACAAGCAGTGAGAGAGGTGATGATTTTGGGATCCTCCCTAACCTAGGGAGAGAACCAAGCAGATGCCTTGAAAACAAAAAGCACATCTTGTTGAACGATTCGGTGGTGGTCTCATCCTCTTAGGACCACCCCAAGCACAGTTATTGGCAAAAATACAATCCCAACCAAAGGCCCTGCAAAGCATTATGGGACGAGATTAGCAGTGGGCAGTGAATATTATAGTATCCAATATCAAAATAATTCTACAAAGAGCTGCAGTTCAACTAGTCGTTACTAGATGTCCCTCACCAGTCAAATGCAAAAACATTGAAATTATTACATCAAGCTGCAGTTCCACTAGTCGTTACTAGATGTCCCTCACGAGTCAAATGCAAAAGCTTCATGAAAGGGTTTCAATGCTTTTGCATTTGACTCGTGAGGGACATCTAATAACGACTAGTGGAACTGCAGCTTGATGTATTAATAATTTCAATGCTTTTGCATAGAAAGCAGAGAAAGGTGTCAGAAGAGCCACACCATTCATCTGCCCAGTGTTAAAGGAGGAGGCGGGCAGACCTAATTCAACACAAATGTGTATAACTAGTAAATAAAGGCGCCACACCTCCTTGGGAGAGAATATAGGGGCATATTATCAAGGGCTTTATCGCCGATTTAGCGGCACTTTTTGCCGCTAAATCGGCGATATTGTTAACGCCCTATTAGCAAGCTATCGCTAGCAGGCGTTAGCGACAGCTTTCAGGCGTTAGAGGCCAGGAATTACATCGCCTTGCATGTCAGCGATATTTATCGCTAATGACATGCAAGGTAGGCGTTCCCCACTAAAAGCGACTGTAAACAGTTGCTAACACCACTAACCCCTATTATCAAGGCAGGCGAAGCGATAAAATAAATCGTGCTAAGCGCGTTTATCGCTAGATTTTAACACCTGCTACTGACTATGACTTACCTGTTTAAGGTATAGGAGGTGGATTCTAATGCTGAATCCACCTTAGCGTTAATGCAAGAATATCGCTGGTTTTCCAGCGATATTCTCGCATTTTGCCGCTATCGCTGGAAATAATATCGCTATGGAGATAAACCTTACTAATAGGGTGTTATCTCAGCGATATTTTCCAGCGATAGGCGGCGTTAACCAAAGTTGCGCTAAGCGCGGTTAGCGATAAATATCGCTATTCCTTGCTAATATGCCCCTCAGAGACCAAAATCTCCCTGAATACGAACAAATGAGATTAAGTCTCAATGGTTGATGAGCGCCCAGAAGGAGCTGTGCGTTGAGGATTAAGCATTTTTTTAAACCAAACGCAACAAGTAGCTCCCTGAAAAAGTGGGTTGTTTCTTGATTAGACATCAACCTCACGTGTTCTTACAGAAGTAGTAAAACTGCACGAAAGCGATCGAGTGTACCAACAATCTCCCTTCCCTAAAATGTATCCTACATAGCTGCCAATGTTTCAGATTGCTTATGTGTGACATTTTCATAATTTAGGTGTAATTATGAGTGACATTCAACGACTATGAGTGACACTTTCTCGCGAGCAAATATCAAGCAATGAAGATGAGGGAAACATATAAATATCAGAAATTACACCCATTTGAGCAACAAGAAACTCTTAGAAGATCTTAAAACTGCTGTAAAGCATCAGAAATGGAAGGGCACTAACCTAATGCTCACCTGCTCATACTGTTAAACGAATGTGTAACCAATAACAATTTAACAGATCCTGCCTTAGCAAGCCTGTGCCGACCAGGCCTCCTGGCTCCTCTCTGGCAATCAATCAAATGAATGCACGTCATGCAACTAAAAAAAAGTATGTGTACTTCAGACATGCAGGCAACTTTGACTTTCAAGATTGGCTGAACTGAAACGTGAACATGACATCCACTTGCCTCATGTTAATGACATGCACTAAACACGTGGTTGACATACAGTGGAGAGTGAATGACAGAATGAAAGAAACACATGAATGCCATGCATTGAAACCAAAATAGCATGCAAGTAAACCTACAAAAGGCATGTACTGAAAAGCAAATGCCCCATATATTGAAACGAGAATGCCATGCATTGAAATGTCTGACCGGTAGGCAATGAAACATGAACAGCATACCACACAGATTGAAACATGTGAGAGGTCCCTGCGAGGAGCCTGAGCCAGCCTCACTGACTGGCGCTGAACTCAACTATGTGCAGACTGCTAATGACTGCAATGATGCAGACTACTGGAAACCGAACATCCTTGCTGTCCCACCCCACTGCAATGCACTCTGGCAGACCATAGATTGTTTGCAGCACTTTATAAAATCTAGATGTAAATAAACATGTCAGCACCAGTTCAGCAGAATAAGTTGTCACAGGTTTGGAACAATAGGCTGTAGATGGATTTGCCTGGTTGGCACAGTCTCGTAGACCACGGGTACAGAACAGCTGGTCGGCACAGGATTAGTAAAGTAGGCAGTAGACAGTTTGTATTTTTTTGTCACTGCATAGCTTGCACAGAGGCAGCACAGCTCATTGTAGATGCTTCACTGTTTGGCACATACATCACTTAGTAGGCTGTCACAGGGATAGGAAAGGAGGTTAACAGAGATGCATCTCAACAGGCAGGCACAGAGATAGCCGAACAGGTGAACAGAGAGACAGCCCAGCATGTTGGCAGAGGAATAGGCAGAGAAAGTGACCAGAATGACAGCCCAGCAGGATGGCACATAGACAGCAGAGAAAGTGAAGAGACAGCCCCACAGGTTGGCACAGGGATAGCTGACAAGGTTAAGAGAGAGACAGGTAGGTTGACACAGAGGTAAAAGAGTCGGGTGGCAGAGAGATAGCTCAGCAGGTTGTACAGGGATAGAAGAGCAGGTTACCAGAGATGCAGCTCAAAAGGTTAGCACTGTCAGAGATAGCAGAGCAGGTTAACTGGGAGACAACCCAGCAGGCTGGCACAGAGAGTGCTCCTTTCTAAACTCTGCCTGTTTGGAACCCTCTGTGTGTGGCTGCCACAGTACCAGAAACATCCTTCTTCTATTGGTTTTCATTAAGCCTGTCCCCTACAGATTCTGCAGTCATTTTCAATATATTCTCAAATATAGTTCAATTGAATTATCTTTCTGATATATCACGGGGAAGCAGAGCGGGCGAGCTGGACGAATTAAGGATTTAGAGCATTGTGGGAACTCCGTAATTATTATGCATGAGGCAACTGAGGACTCAGCGGGGAACCCACCCTTCCCCCTGGGATGGAAATGAGGGGAGATTAGGCAGGACGACTACGTACCTGCAGCCACAACAGTTTGGAACCCATCGCACATGTCCCGACACCATGTTGCATCTTGGGGTTCTGGTCACATATCCCACGACAACAGTGGACATGGCTGCATTCGCCTGGACCCCGAATACGTGGGCGGACAACCATGCGGGGTAACACACACCTGTGAAAGGTGAGGCACTCCCCCGGAGTGGACAGCGGCGCTTGGCAACGTTCCTCATTCTGACATACTGCTGCATTGGTCCACATGTTGTTGCACTTCTCCTGCCCGTACTGACACGCATATGCTAATAAAGTCTACGCACATTCACTTGTATTCAACTGTGATGTGAGTTGTATTGAATGACGATGTGTGTCTCACTGCCTATCTGGGTCACGGCCATACATGCGCATTGATAGCATTACCCAGGGAGTACCATTTATGTGGAATCACTGTCCCTACATTCATCAATACTTTCATGCTTAGTTGATCTTTGAGCAACTTTGCATCACGCTCAGAGTTATTTTTGTTCTATTTATAGCAGACCAACATCAGTGTGTTGCTTTGTAGAGTCTGCAGTCGTGCGGAAAAGAAACGTTTTAGCACAACAAACACAGGCAGGAGAGGGCATAATTCAGAGTTAGTACAGAGCTCAGTGGATGGAGCTCTGCTCTAACCAGCACCACTCTCTGCTTCTGCTGAACTAGGACCACCCACATACACAGTGCCAATGATGTTCAGCCGAGACCTACTGCAGTGTGACGCGCCCCGCCCGTTTAAGGACCAGCGATATGCTTCAGTGAGCTGGTCGGGCAGTATACTGCTGCACACGTTTAAGTGCCGCAGCCGGGGAGTACTACTTCAGTGAGTCCAATTATGCAGAGCTGCTACTGCTGTAATTTTTTTTCTTTCATTATAGGCTCAGATCAATGATGATGCGCTCCTAAGGGAATTAATTTATGAAGAACTTAGAAGATCAGGAGGAGTGACAAGCCGCGACACCCCGGGCAGCGAGGCCGCGGTCCAGGAACCGACTTGACTCAAGGCGCATATTCATTGCCCCAGGCTTATGGGGGTCGTCGGATGAGGGTCCAAAGATAATTACACCCTCGCTGGGACCCAGCCCGCGTCGTGGCACAACATGGTGCGAGCTGCTGTGGTGGGCACCCGGCGGCTGCAAGACTTCAATTTTGCTGCACACGCCGCTGGCGGTTGGGCCTACCTATCTGTGTTACACACTGTCCAGCAGTCTCGGCAGTAGCGATCGGGCAAATTAGTGATCACGAGATGGCTCTCCTGACGTCACGTTCTCAGTCAGTGATTGTATCTGAATTTTACATTGTAGCCAGGTCAGAGCCAGCTGAGTGAGTCAGCCCCCAAGCCTGTTGCAAGCAGCCCGTGGACACGCTCGCTGCCAGCTAAGAGCTTTGCTCTCAGGGAGGTGCTAATTTAGACGCGCTCTGGCTAGCAGAGGATGCTTTATAAATACGTGACGCTGAGCTGTGGGCTGCCGGGAAATGAATAACAGTTATCAGACTTATGGCTCGGCTCGACTGTAGTCTTTGCCAGAGTGAGCTCCACTAACATTCCCGCGCTGAGAGTCGGTGATCACGCTTGGTCGAGGGACGCCTCCTCCTTCCCGGGGCTTTAATCCCCCTTTGTCTACGTGTCTGGGTTCATGGTGCTGAGGGCTTCGGGGCCCTGCGCGCAGAACGCACTGAATGTAAATAAAGCACAACGTCCTGCCTGCAGTAGGACAAACTCAAGAAACAAAATAGTACTTAGAACTCTAAAAATCACACTACTGTGTAAGAACTGAAGTAAAGGGGCCAGTAGCTATGAGACGTTACAAATGACAACACAGGGGTACTAAGGAGGGACTAACAAGCCTCTTTACCAATCAGAAGCCAGCATTTAGGAAGGACAAACACACGAGCCAATGAAAAAGAAGGGCGGGGAAGTGGGCGAAGCTTCTCTCCCGTACTCACTACTGCATGCCTCGCAGAGCGAGCAGCGCATGTGCACTGCAACGCTAGGCTCGACCTAAAGAATGTATCCTGCTTGGATGCCCTAACTCACCCCTAAACCACTTATTGGCTATACAACAATGGCTGCCTCCAAGGCTGATTATTGTAGAACGAACTTCCACTGGGGCTAAAAAGCGCTGCGGATTACATGGCCTTCAGAACAAATTAAAAACCTGGATTTTTCAGAAAAGACATGTACCTAAAACCCACCGATGTGCTATACTATTTAGATGTGTGTATAAAGAAGCAACATAACCTGCCACAGTAATTTAGCAGTGACAATTTTGGTAGGTCCCTTTCTACAGCTGCTCCAAAATTAGCACACTGAACACCAAAGACTTATAGTAGTTATTTTGTTTAATATATATCTTCTATGTGTAGAATATATGTATTATAGCTGCTATGGGTATTGCTAGGGCATCAGCCCAAAAAACTTCTAAAAGGTTGAATATTACAAGATCACCAAACATTGTATACACAACTCAACTAAATATTACCCTCGTTATCTACTCTGTGAAATGCCTTGTCACTGCCCTCGAGTCTGAATCTTGCAGAAGTCCTTGGTGGGCTTATATCAGCATTCAGACAAGACTGAGGGGCATATTCTCAAGGAGCCATTGCCGATTTATCAGCACTTTAGCGCCGCAAAAGTGGCGATAGACTTATTGCACTATTCACAAGCTGGTGCAAACTGCTGACATCGCCAGTTTTACTGCGATAGCTGCCGCAAAACACATCGCCACGGATGAGAGTGACAATTAACGCTAATGATAGGCAGAGTAGGCGTACCCACTCAAAAACACATGAAAACATCACTTAGCGATATTCACAACGAGCAGCCAGATCTGCGATGCGACCCAAAAACAGGCGATAAGGCGCGTTAACAGCAGGGATTTAACACCTGCCTTTCACTGGTGTTAAGCAGGATGACAACCTGCAGTATGAAAGGGAGCCCAGCCCAGAGCCACATCTGAAGACCAACACACGTCATGGATCTAATGATCATGCAGCTCGGAGACCCAAGAGGTCCACAACACCCACCGCCACCACCCCCAGGCCCCTCCCCTCCCGCCCCCCCCGGACTACCACCGAGACAGTGCAGAACAAGACAGCTGACCTTCTGAAAATGGCATGGCCCCTAAGCCACACAATTGCAGAATGTGGGGAGAGGTGGGAACCAAGTATGTGTGAAGGAGGCAAGTCACCCATGAATAAGAATGTACACAATGCCAAGTGTGGCTGTGATGTGCTGGACAGACTCCAGTATGCAGAGCACAGTCCCTGTGGACATATACTGCTGGTTTGTGCAGTGTTGTGGACAGTGGACGCAACCATCTTACCTCAGGCAGTGGGGAGGACCACGCTCATGTAGCTGTGTCGTCCCCCCCTGTACGCGTAAGCGTAGTGGGCTGGTCTGGCGTACGCCACACCAGCGTAGGAGTGTGAATAAATAGACCGGGGCTCTGGGCGTGGTTCCCTTCCGGGATGGCCAATGCGTCTGCCAGGGCGGCGCCCCTCACCCTGCCTCGAGTCCACCGCCGTGACTGCCAGCCTCCTCAGCCGATCGCTGCCTTCCACGACACAGGCCACCAGCGCACCCAGCGGCACAGCACTGCGGCGTAATGTGTGTGCTGACTACTGCCTTCGGCCTACACTGCAGTCAGCAGGGCACTCAAATCAAATCCAATCCTGACCTGCGAGGACACGCCATCATCGCTGGCTGCACACCTGCTGAGCGCTTCAGGTGCCACCAACTCAGTGCACCACAAGTCATCACCACATGGCTGTGGGCCCTTTCTGACCCCTGCCTCCGGCCTACACTGCGTTCAGCAGGTCCCCCAAGTCAAACGACGCATCATCACAGGCCGTGCACCGCTGAGCGCTTCAGGTGCCACTAACTCAGTGCACCACAAGTCATCGCCACGTGGCTGTGGGCCCTTTCTGACCGCTGCCTCCGGCCTACACTGCGGTCAGCAGGGCTCACAATTCAAATTGAGTCTTGATTTATTTATGGCATAGTCCAGTAGGCAACAGACATTGCTTCCTGTGCGGGCTGCCCGGATGACGCATCATCGCTGGCTGCACACCCACTTAGCACTCCAGGTGCCACTAACTCTGTGCAGCTCAAGTCAACGCCATGTGGCTGTGGGCCCTTGCTGACCGCTGCCTCCGGCCTACAATGCGGTCAGCAGGTCCCCCATCTCAAATAGAGTCTTCATTCATGGCTGGTGCAGTTCAGTAGGCAACAGACATTGCTTCCAGGGCGGCCCGCCCGGACTACGCATCATCGCAGGCCGCGCACCCGCCGAGCGCTTCCGGTACCACAAACTCAGTGCAGCTCAAGTCATGGACCCTTTATGATGTAATCTTTTGTGTGAGTCCAGTTCTGGTGCCCCTACCTCAGTGCACTGCAAGTCATGGACCCTTAATGATGTATTCTTTTGTGTGTGAGTCCAGTTCTGGTGCCCCTACCTCAGTGAACTGCAAGTCATGGACCCTTTATGATTGAATCTGTGTGTGTGATTCGATGATCACTGTTCTAGTTGTTGTCAGCACCAACCACTCCCTGAGGGCTGGCTTACACTCACCCCACACCCATCCAGCACAGGCTTCACTGGACATGTGACCCTGGTAATAAAAAGGGGCGGGGTGCACATGCCCGTAGCCAGTTCCACCATACATCTAAGTGTGTCCGTGTGGTCATAATTTATGCGTGATGGCCCCTGGCCCTACCACATCACATCGTGCTGTGGACAGCGGACGCAAGCATGTCACTTAAGCAGTGGGTAAGACCCTGGACATGTAGCTTTGTTGTCCCCCCCTGTAAGCGTAAGCGGAGTGGCTGGGCCGGCGTACGTCAGTCCAGCGCAGGGGTGTGTAGAATTGGCCCGGGGCTCAGGGCGTGGTTCAGTTCTGGCCTGGACAAGGAAGTCACCAATGCGTGTGTCTTTGTTGTAGTGTCGGCGCCACCCAGCCCGCAATTGACAATGTTGCAATGTAGCATGCACCCGGAGGGCGGTCTCACATGAATGGAGAAATGAAGGAGCGCAAGACCGCTCGGGGTCTTGGCTCATACATGCCAAGTGTTGTGTGTATCTGCATTGCCGCAGCATGAGCCAAATGCCTAGCCTTAATCGCAGCGCGAGTTCAGCCAGGCATGAACTCTACATCTGTGTCTGCACTATCCTTACCATAGGCCTACACTCACGTGGCCACCCACCTTCAACGGCCAACATCACAGTGTCGTTGTCAGGCTTGTGGACATGCACAGACAGGCATGACAATGGTGTGCCGTTGGAGTGCAAGTGATGCAACCGCACAGCGTACACAAGTGAATAGGCTTGGGGGAGGGAGGAGCAGCTGTGAGGCAACGTAACACACAGTGATGCCGCTCATTTGCCACATGCAAATCATGTCAAACATGAATCCCAAAGTCGCACACATCCCATCCCACACCCAACAAGCCACATCACAATTCCTGAATGCAAGCAGATGACAAACTGACATTAGGGATGAAAGCTCCTTTGTCTGAACTATCAGGCGGAAGCACATCTGCACATCAGACCTCAGAATTGCATGTGCCCGGCACCCCCTGACAGATACGATAGCAGTTGAGGATGACTCCCACACTACGCACAGCCCGATGACAGACCAACGTATACACACCCCACACACAGAAGTCCTTGCACGGAGTCATCTTGCATGGAATGGCCTTCACACTTACTCCCACACCATCCCAGGCGTACAACCGTTGCACACTTAAACAACTCATTGATCCGAGCTGTGGCATTTCATCCACAGAACTGGCACAGGTCAGAACAGTGCCGCTTCAACCAGGGCCACTAACGCAATGGCAGAACATCCCGGACACATGCACAACCCCTGTCACGTGGAACTGTACTGTGCACGTATGCTGCATTTACTGGGGGCACTGCCATTGGTAGTGCTGCGGGTAGTGCTTCCGCCTTGCCAACGTCACCTGCGTTCAGCCTGTGTTGCATTGTCGATCGTGCATATTCGAGTGGTCCATGGATGTCTGCCTATCCAACAGGATGGTAGGAGAACTGGATTACGACATGTGTGTGTGCCCCCTATTGGCCCACGACCAGGAGTGTCACCGTGATACTCGTCTATGGGATGCCTGGATACTTGGCATACATGCTGGCAGCTGGACCTGGGATATTGCAGAACTCCTCGTATGCAGTGACCACATTGAGCTGTAGTGCTAATTGGTGGCAGGGGGTGGACGCAGCACCTCTGTCCGGACCTGCTAATGGATAGCCTCGCCGTCCTGTTCGATGGAGTCGACAACGACCTCATGTTGGAAATGATTGCCTACGAAGCTGCAATCGCTTTCATGGACGTGTAACTACGTACCTGCAGCCACAACAGTTTGGAACCCATTGCACATGTCCCGACACCTTGTTGCATCTTGGGGTTCTGGTCACATATCCCACGACAACAGTGGACATGGCTGCATTTGCCTGCATTCTGACATACTGCTGCATTGGTCCGCATGTTGTGGCACTTCTCTTGCCCGTACTGACAAGCATATGCTTATAAAGTCTACGCACATTCACTTGTATTCAACTGTGATGTGAGTTGTTTTGAATGACGATGTGTGTCTCACTGCCTATCTGGGTCATGGCCATACATGCGCATTGATAGCATTACCCAGGGAGTACCATTTATGTGGAATCACTGTCCCTACATTCATCAATACTTTCATGCTTAATTGATCAGGGCCATAACACATCAGTGTGAATTTGAATGTTTTATTCGCATTCAGTGGGGTGTTTAAGCTGGACCAGTACAGGGCCATGCAAACCCCACTTTACATTGTTGCCCCATGGAGGGCCAGCCAGTGTCCTTTAGGGATTGACAGGTTCATCGGAAAAGGAAGACTTCAGTCCGCAGTGTGATTGCTGTGTCATTGGTAACCATTTCAAATATGGCAGTCCATGTCGTGGTCCAAGTGAGTGTCGCTGAGTGTAACGGGGGACAGTGGAAGATGTTATTCCAGGGCATGATGCAGAGGGCAGAACCAAGCTGAAACAGGCCATATGGCGCTGATGTATGCTACCACTTCAATCTTACCACCAAACCAGATTCATCATCATCTTCGTCCTTTGATGTGTCAGGTGCCTCACATGTGGGTGGTGGTGTTTGGTCTGCCGCACTGTGTGGCACTGACACTTCAGGGGGCGGAGATGTGGATGGAGTAGTAGCAGCAGCAGTCATCTGTGCCAGGCCGTGTGGCGGCAATGCCATGATGAGGATCTGCAGGGCATGGAAGATCCCAGCTACATCTCGCTGGTGTGCAGCCGTGGCAGTCAATCGTTCCACATGCATCCGCTCCATGTTCTCCATGATCGTCCGCATGTGCCCCAACTCCCGGCTGACATCGCTGGAGCCACTCTGACTAGACACTTGTTCTTGTCTCCGAGTCATGACTCCATAGATGTCAGCCATGGATTGTTGGAGAGCATGGAGCGGACAGTGGGTGTCCGTTAGGGACTGTAAGTGGACCCTGACGGGACTTAGACACCCACGTATGGCATCTAGTTTGGCTGCTATGAGGTCGAACCCCACCCCTAGCTGATCAGCCATCTTCACCTGGCACCCTAACACACGGCATTGGAATGCCATGTGTTGGTCGTGGGGGTCCTGGGAGACAGGCGTGGTGGTTGGTGCTTCCTGCTGTGTGGTCTGTGCAGGGGGTGGGGTCTCCTCGATGGAGCTGGGCTGCCCTGCTCCTGGAGGTGGGGTGCCGAAGCTGTCCATGAGCTGCTGGAGGGCGTCAGTGTGGATGTTGGGGAGGTCCTCTTCATCATCAGTGCTGAGTTGTTGTGTCTGCTCTGCAGGAGGTGTTGATTCTCCCTCTGCAATGTGAAGGGGAGATGCAGATTGACACTGTGTTCACATGTATGTTCACGCATTGTACAAGTTTACTAACTGACTTCATGACAATATACATTGTGACTCTTTGTGAAGAGATGCCTATTTCATGCGGGACAGTTGACATTTCTACACCATCAGGGATGTGAGGTTGTACTGGTCCATTGTCATCTCACAGTTTCCTGCTATGCCAAATGCGAATGGCCATTTTCTACACACAAGCGGCAGCAGTTGTGTCCTCTGTTCTGTTCTGAGAGTGTTGCAGTTTGTACCACATTGTTGTCAATGTTGAGGTGCTCCATTCTTATGTGTGTGTGCTGCATTGTGGGTGTGTTGCCCCTTCAGCTCTGATTTGGCTGGCCCTTCTCCCTTTCAGGCGGTGTGCCTTTCACTTCTGTGCTTATACAGTGCTGAGATGTTGCAGACTTGGGTAAATTGAGCTCTTGGTCGGAGTTGTGACTCTTAGGCATGGTTTGTCCGCAGATGTGCTCTACTTAATTGTGCATGTGTGCCATTGTGCCCATCTCCCCCCCGTCCCCCCAGTCCCTGGTCGTTACTCACCCTGTTACTGTTGGCTCAGGTCATGTTGTGCAGTGTCCGGTCCACCAACTCCTGCCACCGTCTCCCCAATGATGACTCTGGTCACCATTTCCTCCATCTCATCCAGCTCCTGGTGTGTCGCTGGGCTCCCACCTCCAGTCTGCATTGCTGCTCTCAGGTTGGTAGCGATTTTCAGCTTGGTTTTGTGCTTCACATCAGTCCAGCGCTTCTTGCAGTCGTCCACTTCCCTTCTCTTCACTCCGACTGCATTCACCTTGGCCAAGATGGACTGCCATATTGTATTTTTAGTTGCCAATGTCACAGTGGAGGTGATGAACAGTTGGTGGTGGTGGTGTTCTGTCACCTCCGTAATGAGGATCTGGTTTTCCTGCGTACTGAAACGCGGGTTCCTCTTATTCTTCTCCTTGCCCTTCCCTGTCCCCGAGGTCCCAGGCTGGTCCTCCGTGGGGCTTGTGGGGTTCTGGTTGTCCTCTGTCCTTGCTCCGGTTCCCTTCATGGTGCTTCGCAGTTGTTTGTGTTTTGTAGGTGTTTTTTTTGCCGCTTTTATAGTGATTGTTCCCGCCTTACTTGTGGGACTTGCGGGCCTGGTGGTGCTTTTCGCTGGATTTTTATTGCAGTTGGGCCCATCGCAACTTTTTTCACGTTCGGGTTTCCTTTTTTATCACCGTCGCGGTATTTGTATCGCGGACATTTGAGGCGTTCTCGGGAAACTATCGCATGTAACCGCCGTGTTGGGAATAAGACGTTGACATGGAGTTATTTTCCCGCGATAGACGGTGATATGGAAAATTGCGTTAGCCTATTTTGGCGATGTTTATCACACGTTCTTGTGAATATCCCCCTGAGGGTGTAAAAAGTTGTGTAAATTTTTGCCAAAAATATGCGCAATGTCAAGAAAATTAAATTAAATTATCTGTAAATTGCTCAAAATGAAATCTGTGAAAATGTACGTAAGGCGTTCCATCACATTCAAAAGCCACTCAAGACAGCAGCAAGTAAACTGGTTTGGGGAGAAAACGTCTCTCGGGACAGTTTTTGCTACAACCCCTCTCCCGTGAAACATTTTCTGCTCAAAAAATTGCTCTCTTCAACAAAAAGTTGTGTGAAATATTGTACTGCTGCAATTCTGACATTTTCTATAATTAGCACAGTGTGGAATTGTACGAATTATGCAAATGATGCACGGGTAACAGGCAATTTCGCACGGTCTAGATAAATCTCAGCTACCTGTATTATGACACAGCGTCTAGGCTGCAGGACTGCATGCAAGCCGTGGGAAATTGGATGGCCCGAAACTGCCTGAAACTTAATTCCGGGAAAACTGAGGTGGTGCTTTTTGGGAACAATCCCACTTTCTGGACCTCTAGTTGCTGGCCTGAAAAGATGGGCCCCCTACCAATCCCTATTAGGAAGGTGAAAAACCTTGGAATATGGATCGACGATAAACTGAACCTCAAGGACCAGGTCAACTCAGTTGCATCATCTACATCTTATATCATTAAATCCTGTAAAAAAATGATGCCACTCCTTCCAAAAGGCGCACAACAAACTGTTGTAACCGCACTTATATTGTCCAGACTGGACTATTGTAACAGCCTTTATCTTACGATCCATAAAGGATCGATGAACAAACTACAAATGCTGCAGAACGCAGCTGCCAGGCTGCTTACTGATACCTCAAAATATGAATCTATCTCAGCCAAAATAAGAAAACTCCATTGGCTGCCAGTTAGGAAGCGGACACAATTTAAGTCTTTATGTCTGATTTTTAAGGCTCTACAGGGAACAGGACCAGAATTCTTGAAACACTGTTTCCGCTGGTACACTCCAAATAGAGCTTTGCGCTCATCAGACGCAAAACTCGTGATCATTCCTAGGGTAAAAAAAGCCAACTGGGGTGGCAGAAGTTTCACGGTCAACGCGGCTAGATCCTGGAATTCCCTTCCGCTGTCCATGAGAAGCATGTGCAACCTTTTGGCCTTCAGGAAGGCATTAAAGACATGGCTGTTCTCCAATTAATTTCTTTTAGTGTCTCTCCAATTTCTCACTCCTCAAGTTTTTTTCAGTAGGTCTTCACATAGCGCCAGGACACTTTCGGGTAACAGTGCGCTCTATAAATATCAATAACAATAACAATAACAATGAGGTCTGTGCGCCACAGTAACTAGTCAAAAACCAATGATATGACATTCCTTTGAATGAAAACCATGAGAAAAAAACTGCTTACTACCAGACGATGCATGGTAACCCCATATTATGGCCAGAGAACCAGTTGGTATGCAAACTTGATTTGACTTTTTTAAAATGAAGAAAGTCAGCCTGACAAACACGATGATGGAACTTTATTTTGGAGAAATCAGCAGTGGGAGGTAGGAGTTTGTAAAAAAAAAAGGAAGTAAATCTGAAGGGTGGTAAGGGCTAAAAAAGTTTTACAGCAGGAGTGGATGTAAGGGGTTTATAAAAAAAGGAAGCCCACTGGGAGCAGAAGTAACAGGTTTGAAAAAAGGGAGTAATGCAGGAGTCGGAGAAAGGGGTTTGGAAAAAAAGGGAGTTCAGCTGGAGTGGGTTAACGGATTTGTAGAAAAAAATGGAGCAATCAGTTTATATAAAATTGTAGTAAAAAAAGAGTGTTACATATGTTTACAGACACTATCTCAATATTTAAACTCAGTTCTTTTCTGGAGGCGGAACTATTTGGGTTACTACTTCGGAGGTACTTTATTGCCTCACCATCAGCAGCACTCCAAATAGGGTCCTATGTATTAGGAGGTTACTCACATCAAACACCCAGGGCAGGGATTACCTTTTTGTCATTTCAAGACAGGCCGCTGAGGCAAAGCTTCACCAATAGCCCAAGGTGCTTTCTTTTTGTAATGACGATCAGCGCAAATGCCACATTTACGTCATTACTGTAAAAGTGAAATTAAAATGAGCCAATCAGCTGATTTTATTTTAACTTGCATCAGTGCCCGGGGTATATCTTGGCCCCAAATCACTGATTTTGATGGGAGAGGCATTGCTGAAAACGAGAGAATTACCCCTTTTCAAAGATATCTCTCCCAAGTGGATCCCTGCTTCGTAATCACCCTAAAAAGGAGATCTGAAGGCAAATATTCACATCACCAGACACAAGGGATTACTTGTTGGTGGGATGGGAGCAAACCAGGCCATGAACCTTTGCTCCCCACATGAGCACAATCAGTCTTTCTGGCCCTCCCCCCAAGGGCAGAAAGCCCACTAGCAACCAGGCAATTAAACAGTAAGTAAAAAGGGACGGGGCCATGCCCCACCCTAAGCGGATGAAAATAGTCTTTCTACCCCCTGGCTGTAGAAAGTCTACTAGACATAAAGGATTTCTTTTTCTAACAAAAAGAAAGGGATGGGGTGGATCCCCCTCGCTTGGGGCTGCCAACCCCAAAACAAACTCAACAGTCGTTCTGCCTCAGTGGGGACTAAAGTATCCCCTTCTCCATGGCAAGCAAGGGGGAATGTTGATTTTTTTGGGCTTAGTATTTACATGTGAACCAGTAGAGTGGGTGTAAATTCCCAATTTCCTCACTTGCCATCCTGAATGCTCAATTCAGGAATGGGGTGAGCCAACAACCATGGAAGCCTACCAAACCCAAACACATTTGAAAACTGGATACCCAGATTAGTTCAGGGTGGTGTGCCTTGTGCGCATCCCACAACTGTTTCTAACCACAAAGCCTGGCAAGTCTCAAACGTTGCTTAAATCACACATTTTCAGGAATTTCTACCTCCCAGCATTACCACACTGCTCCCAATAAAAAAAACTCTACCCCTCATGGTGGCAGGGTATGCGCAAAAGGAACAGATAAAACCAGGGATCATGCCAAGTCAGCATTGCCTTCGCATGGTCCCTGGTTTAATCTGTTCCTGTTGGGGGTTCCAGGGGCAGGCATGTGAGGTTTGCAAGGCCTTCAGCATTGGATCCACACAAAAGACACCATCCTGAAATCCCCTTAGTTTTCAGAAATGTTTATTTTAGGTAGGCTTCCCTGTGTAGAGGGCGAGCCAGGGCCAAAAATTCCCAGTTACAAACATTGCCAAACCCGGCATATTTTTCTTAGATTTTTTGATGTCTTGCGTTTGGAGCATTTTGTGTCATCAGTATTAGGCCCAGCCACACGTCAGTATTGTTTATTGGGAGATTTGTAGGAACAGAGAAAATTAGAACATTTGGTATCACCAATTAGATAATTCTTCATTTTTGTCTTCCATGTAAGCCAGTGTGCAAGAAAAAAGACATTTAACAAAATGTCCTATGAATCGCATGAAATTATGGGTAACCACAAGTTCAGATGTGTTCAAATAACCACTTTCCTGTGCACATTTCAGATATACATAGGTTTCTTTCCCACTTCTTTTTCAATCATTATGTTTTACCATATGAATTTCTGTATGATCAGTGCCAAACGAAAACACATTACAAGCTGCAGATCAGTGATAGACTCTGGGAATCGCATTTGCTTGAATAATCTACAAACCCTATATATCCCTGCGACCAGAAGGGTCTTTCAAACATAATGGTATACTGCTTTTTTAAATTAGTTATTGTGACAAAAAATTACAGATATAAACGTTGTCACTAATACTAGTTTGTCGTGCTCATTTTCATTATTTTTATTTTATTTCAATGACTGGTTTCTTTTGGAAATCCTTGAGGCATCTACAAGAATGACTCCTTTCTGAATTCAGGATTTTGACTACTTTTCAGGAATGTGTAGCTTTCTGGGATTACTCGTGGGCTGTGTAGTGTTGGTGCTCATGTACTCGAGCCATCTTGTAGTGTTCTATGGAAGGCTCGAGTGCATCCGCTACCTGACTGTGGGTGGGGAGGTTCTAGAGCGTGGGGACTTGGTGTGTAAAGAAACTGTAGCTGGCGGCTGTGCCCGTATACCTCTGCTGTCTAGGGGGTTTAAGATGAAATAAAGGAGTTCGCTTATACCTTCCGCCAGGTGTTTAATTGGAACTCAACAATGGCGACGATTGATGCTTAAACCCCGTGAACCCACGCACACTGGATGAAGATCGAGTACTGATTAGCTCATCATCCAGTTATTTAACGGAAAAACGACAGCAATCAAACAAAGGAGGAACCTTTACTACAAACGCGAGCCTGAAAAATCAGCTACAAAGGTATTGTTAAGCCACTTGTACTATCTACTTTCTCCTGCATGTTTGAAAACTTCAGCCAGGATAACTGTGTATCGTGAGGTTGAGGATAGAAGCCGTGTGACGAATTCCTCCCCCAACCTTCAGTTTAGAAGTACTGTGGCATGAAATAGTGACATTTGTGGGAAATTTACCGTCTTTGGAAGTGTCTGGTGGTTCCGGTGACAGTTGGTGTAACCGCCATCGGCCGCATTTTACGAGCGGCGGCGGGATTCCACGCTCAGTTATCCCTGGTTAATTCGTTGTCTTCCTGACGTCAGACGATCTCCAATTCCTGACGCTTCACTGACGTCTGACGTGACACGCTGGGTCACGCAAGGGTCATGTTTACGAGCGGCCATTTTGGATCGACCTCCTACGGAATTTGCCGATTTGCATTCTTTCACAGAGAGAATCAGAGCAGTGTTTGCGTGTTTATTCAAACACATTCCTGAGGGATTTTTATGCCTTCCGATTCAGTTATTCGTCACCAACTACTGTGACACACACACACTTGTGTGTCATTTCGGATACTGTTTGTCAACTACTGAGACACACACACACTGGGTGACACACTGTGTCACCCAGTCCAGCCTTCCACCACTGTGACACGCACACTGGTATTGTGCGTCATCCAAGGTACTCTTTATCTGCCAATCATAATTTACACTGTATTTATTTTGTGCATTTCTAGAAACATGGCTATGGCAACTATGAACTTACCTGCTCCACAACAGTTCATGCTGAAGGACTGTGAGGTTTCAAGCCATAGATGGGAGGAATGGAGGGATTACCTCATCAATTACCTTGACACATTTGAGAGCAAAGAATTACCTCCTGAAAGGAAAAAAAAATTTTTGCTACATTGTTTAGGTCCTGGAGGTTTGAGAGTGTATAACAGAATTCAAAAGAAAACTGAAGGTGAAGGTAACGTGTTCTCCCAAGCCATTTCGGATCTTGATGCATATTTCGCACCTACTGTTTGTAAGGCTGTGCATAGGTTTAACTTTTACCACCGCAAACAAGAAACGGGTGAGAAGGTGGAGGATTACATCTCTTCTCTCAGAAGGTTAGCTTTGTCATGCAAGTTCGGTGTCATTGAAGAAGAGTTAATCCGCGACCAACTAGTCATGCATTGTAACAACCAGAACTTGCAAGACAAACTGTGGATTAATGGTGACGCGAATTTACGCGAAATTTCTGCCATCATCAGTAAGGCAGAATTAACCACTCGTTGTGCAAAAACAGTCATTGCTAAAGCTAAGCTTGATAGTAATGATGACACAGTTAAAATTGTCAGGAGTACAAGCCATACTAGTTTGGAATTTTTTTTAAAGAAAAATGATTTTCAACTGCCAAAAGAAAAATCCAAAAACAGAGAACGCACAGAAAAATTGTCTGACATTAAAGGTATATGTTACCGTTGTGGTAGCACGTCTCATCTAGCCAATGACAAAAGATGTCCTGCTCTAGGCCAGAGATGTGCTTATTGTAAGATGTCTGGGCATTTTGCACGAGCTTGCCGCAAATCCAAGTCTGTAAAGTGTATAGTGGATGAATATGAGCACGATATTGAGAGTGCGAATTCGGATAATGATGCAGATAAGGTTTGTTGTATTAATGACAATGAATGTAAGAGGAAAAAACCTATTTGCGAAATAAAAGCAGGTGGTGTACTAGTAACCTTAATGGCAGATTCAGGTTCTCCCTACACAATTGTAAATAAAAATAAGTGGGAAGAGTTATTTTGTAAGAAAATTGGTAACCACCTTGACAGCCCCGACATACATCCTGTAAGCTATACTGGTGAACCCATAGACCTTCTGGGTTTTCGCAAACTTACCTTTGAATTCAAAGGGAGAGTGGCTGTCTGCAAATTCTACGTATCCGCAGTTGGACCCTGTGTTTTGGGTTGGTGGGATCAAGGTGAACTTGGAATACGTCTTAATTCCAATTGCCTAGATCCCGTGTTAAGTATTGATCCTCTACATGAACACCAATGTGAAGATTTGACCAGTAGATTTCCTAAAGTTTTCTCAGGGGATATCGGTGAATTCAAAGGTTTTTCCCACAAAATTGTACTTAAAGACTGTGCAAAGGCATGCATCCATAAGGTGAGGAACATTCCCCTAGGGGTCAAAGATGAAGTGGTGGGTGAAATAAAAAAACTAGTGGATAAAAACATTATTGAAAGTATAGAATCATCTGATTGGGTTGCTCCCCTTGTTGTCGCGCGTAAGGCCAATGGCAAAAACCGTTTATGTGTGGATTTGAGAGAACTAAACAAAAATATCTTCATTGATGTGCTTCCTCTTCCCAAGATATCCGAATTACTATCAACGACTAAAAATATGGTATGGTTCTCTACTATAGACTTAACATCTGCGTATCACCAAGTCCCCTTACATAAAGACAGTAGACATCTTACAGCTTTTGTCACTCCGATTGGTATCTTCCAATTTAAACGCGTTCCCTTCGGATTGGCATCAGCTGCCGCAATGTTCCAACGCATTATGTACCAGTTGTTCAAAGATATGAAAAACGTACTGTTTTTTCAAGATGATATTCTCATCATGGGGAAAGATTTAGAGGAACATAACGAGATTTTAACCAAAGTCTTACAAATTCTGGAGTTGAAAGGGTTAACAGCTGAAAAATATAAATGTAAAATTGCCACGAAGAGTGTAACATACCTTGGCCACGAAATTAGTGCTTTTGACATTCGACCTAAATCAGTGCTTATTGATGCTAACAAAAAAGCACCCCCTCCCCAAAATAAGGAGGAAGTCAGGTCCTTCCTTGGCTTGGCTGAATTTTACTCCAAATTTGTGTATAATTTTGCCGACAAAATGCATTGTATTAGACAATTGTTGAAGAAGGGTTGTACCTTTTGTTGGTTGGATGAATGTCAAGAATGTATGGATGGTATAAAGAAAGATATATGCTCTGCTCCAGCACTTCAAGGTTTTGACCCCAAACTTAAAAGTTTTATCACTACAGATGCCAGTGGGAG
Source organism: Calotriton arnoldi (assembly GCA_963921515.1). Lineage (NCBI taxonomy): Eukaryota > Metazoa > Chordata > Amphibia > Caudata > Salamandridae > Calotriton > Calotriton arnoldi. The sequence goes on from CAWUFW010006980.1 coordinate 37,375, forward strand.
AGGCCTGGGAGCAGTACTTTCACAGTTGCAAAGTGACAGCTCTCAATGCGTTGTTGCGTTTGCGTCAAGGGCTCTTACTCCAATGGAAGAAAAGTATTCTGTAATAGAGAGAGAAGCTCTTGGGTGTTTATGGGGACTTAAGCATTTCAGGCAATTCGTTTGGGGTACTTGCGTCACTTTACGTACAGATCACAAACCCCTTACTAAAGTTCTTACATCACAGGGTCTTAACAATGTTTCCCCGAGAATTTCTCATTTCTCTGCACAACTTTTGGATTTTGTTTATGATGTGGTTTACGTCCCAGGCATTCGTAATAGAATTGCGGACTTTTTGAGTAGATGTCCCTTACCTGTTGGTAAAGATACTGGTGATGATTGGGACCAGTGGTTCGTTGCTAGTGTGTTTAACAATGAATTAGCGAGTATATCTCATGATGACTGGGTGAGCAATATATCTCGAGATGAAGAACTTCATGCAGAGTGCGAATTTGTCCTCAGGGGTTGGCCTGACAAATCTTCCTTACTTAAAACTGTCGACCCATTTTGGGAAATTAGGAACGAATTGTCCTTTGAAAATGACTTATTACTCAGGGGTGGTAAGCTTGTTCCACCTAAGGTTTTTCGTGATAAAATTATCAACTTATGTCACGAAGGTCATTTAGGAATCGTCAAAACCAAATGCAGAACTAAGCAGTCGTATTGGTGGCCTGGAGTCGACAGGGACATTGAAAGGATTGTCCGAGATTGTTTTGAGTGTACTAATTCAGATAAAAGTTTAACCACGTTCAAACCAAATTTACATCCTATTGTAGTTCCCGATATGCCTTGGGAAAGGATTGGTGTTGACATTTTTGGTCCGGTTAAAACCACAGAAAGTTCACAAAAATACATTTTTGTAGTAATTGACCATTTTTCCAAATGGCCCGAGTACATGATTGTGGAGAAAGCTGATACTGACAACCTGTTACACTTTCTTGGTGATGTGTTTGCTAGAGAGGGTCTACCTAAGGATTTAATCTCTGATAATGGTGGGCAATTTATTGGTGAGAGTTTCAAGAACTTCATAAAGGAGACTGGAATTGTACATAGGACCACATCTAACTATCACCCAGAAGGAAATGGTAGCGTTGAACGCTTTAACAGAGTTATAAAAGGCATTATTGAACTTTCTTATAGTAATGAAAAGGATTGGGAGGTTGAATTGAGAAAAATGGTTGGTGCCTACAGAGTTATCAAATGTCAATCTACCGGTCACTCGCCATTTGAACTGATGAGAGGACATTCTCCCCGCACCAAAGACAACATGGGTTGGCTAGGTTGTACTAAAATTGATCCTTGTTCCTTTGAAAGGGTCAAGCATTCTTTGCAGACCAACCAGGGTCGGTTGGTTGAGAAACACATAGATGTTAGCAAAAGAAAGAAAGTTAGTTTACAGGTGGGAGACGTTGTGAAGGTTAAGAAGGGGAGAATTGTACGCAAAGGTAAGAGCTCATTTTCGGCCCCCTCAAAGTCGTTAAAATTCTGTGTAATTCCGCACTTTTGAGTGATGGTAAAGTCTGGAACGCCAACAGGATAGCTTTATATAAAGGACGGATGGAGGTAGGGCACACTAATGGTAAACAAATGGTCAAGTATGATTGGATTGATGATATCAATGACACTGTTATTACTGAGTATCCCACCTACATTGAACCTGTGGTGAATAGTGATGGTGAACAATGTTCAGGACTCACCACTCCTAGTGCACAAGGTATTTGTGCGTCTGAGGATGTTGTGGTGATTCCTCGCACCAAACGTATATGCTCCAAACCCAAGCGATTGGAGGACTATGTTACACATATCGATTGTTAACTGCAATGTATTACATTGTTCTTGTTTTTTTTTGTTTTGTTTTGTGTAAGGGGGGGGAGTGTAGTGTTGGTGCTCATGTACTCGAGCCATCTTGTAGTGTTCTATGGAAAGCTCGAGTGCATCCGCTACCTGACTGTGGGTGGGGAGGTTCTAGAGCGTGGGGACTTGGTGTGTAAAGAAACTGTAGCTGGCGGCTGTGCTCGTATACCTCTGCTGTCTAGGGGGTTTAAGATGAAATAAAGGAGTTCGCTTATACCTTCCGCCTGGTGTTTAATTGGAACTCAACAGGCTGCTCATGTTTCCCCTTCATACTGCAAGTAGGCTGAAACAACAGAAATTAGGTTCAATGGACTTCCTCCAAGAAAAATGCAAAAAATGGAGGTAACAAAGTGTTTTTGATGCAACTCTGCTTGTTCCAAATAGCAGGGAAGCTGTGGTCCTAGCATTGCAAACCTTTTATTGATGCAATTTTTAGGAAAAAACGTGGTTTCTTGCCAAGCACTTTTTCCCCAGTTTTCATAAAAAATAAAATACTGCTATATATTTGCCATTTTCCCAGTTCCCTCCAGGGGAATCTATAAACCCTGGACACCTTCAGAATCCTTACAATGTCAAAATATGCAAAATTGGTGTGAATACCTTTCATGCACAAATAAACTATGAAGGTTCAAGTGTAAATTTCTCAACCATCCCAAAAAATACTTGGCAGCAAGAGTTGGGGGTAGGAAGCCCTAGCAATCAGGTAGTTAAAACTGTGCTATCCCACTCATGCTCTTTTTGAACTGTCCTGGTTTATCGTCTATGCCACCACCTGAATGTTTAGTAGTTCGCTTGATGACTTCAACTTACCTGTGCTACTTAGCTCGGCTGGTGAAGTATAATTTCAATATCTGGGTCCGCCACACTCAACTTGCTAAACCTTGTAACCTTCGTGACTCCTATGCAGCCTTAGGTCTCTCACAATTGGAAAAGATGCCTATATTTGAGTAAAGCAGAAGGGGACAAACAGATTTTAAAAGAAGGAACTAAACCAGGAGTGAGAGCAAGGGATTTGTAACAATAAGGAGGCAAATTGGGAACATAAGTATGGGGCTTGTAAAAAATATATGCATAAAGAGGAAAAGTGTTTAGCCCATCTGCATCCGCTCATACACCAGATGCACTCAACACCAGCCACGGCGCTCCTGCAACATTATGTTCTCAGATAAGCTCAGTATGCCTAAGTTACTCCTTCTCTAGACTTCTTGAATTTAAAAACAGTGCTAATGATGGGCCCAAACCTTGCCCATTACGTTCAATAGGAAGTCGCCTGTCCATCATTTTTATGCCAGTACTAAAAATATTCCTCATCCCTGTACCTAAGAATTTTCCTGTGCTTTGATCAATGCCAGATCTGTTGAAATGCAAGACTCTAACCTAGACACTCAATATATCATGGATTTCTGGACTCACAAAGCTTCCATTCCAGATCCAGCCGTATCATCTTCCCTTGGATACAAAGTGTTACATCTTCCCTTTTCTGTCATGAGTGGGGGCAGGCTAGCTGGTATATTTAGAGACCATATCTCCATTCTCTATGAACAATTCGACTTAATAACTATTCTATTTTCCCATTTGCTCTTTTCTTGACTACCCTGGTGTATATTCGATAGTTCTGTTACTAACTTCATCTCATCTGTGCTCATAATCCTTGTTAGGGTGATTCACAAAAGTCATTAAATGAAACTGTGCTTAACGCTCAGATAGATTGGCACAAAAGCAGTCAGGCTTAACTAGGAGAAAATGTGTAAAGTATTTCTGTACAAAAACAGTAACAAAGTGAAATCACAACACAAGAAAATCTCAAACCAATCTAGAAAAATAGTGGATATTTTAACAAATAAAATGCCTCCAAAGTGACAAAAATCCAATCAGTAGAACCGGAGTTATACGTTTTTAAAGTCTAAGGTTAAAAAATAGTACCAAAAGGCAGGACATGGGCACAAGTTCAGTCCAACTGTGATGTACAGGATCAGGTTCAGCTGACTGGGAGCTGTACCTTCTGTCCTTGGTGCGTGGGCTACCCAGGTATGTTGAGGCTGGAGATCAGGAGCTGTGTGCTGCTGCTATGCAAGGCTCTGCGTCTCTCTGTTTCAAATCTGAGAAGCTGCAGGCCAGGAGCTGCTTGGCTCTGTGAAGCAAGGCTCTGTGGCAGATCCAGTGATGCCACCAATTAGGAACTGTGGGGTGCTGCGGATTGAGGCCCTGAGTCGCACTAAGCTGCCCTTTGTCAGATCTGGTGAAGCCTTCAGTTAAGCAGGTATAGAAGTACACTCTGACTCCAGCCAAGGGTCAAGGACCTTGAGTACAGGACTTGGGGGTTAGGACTCACTTCCACTGAGGCCAGCAGAGGGCGTCAGGTCCGGTCCAGTTGGCTCTGGTCAGCTAGAAAGCAGAGAAGGCCTCTGGAAGCTTCATTTGTCCCTGTAGCTCAAACAGGTCAGCCAACTGACCCTTGGAGTCACTTCTGTGGGCTTGGGTCCTAGGCAAGCAGGTCAAATCTTCCTTTTTCAGACAGAGTTGCAGTCTTTCTTCTCAATCTTCTCAGGTCTAGGAGTGTTCTGATTTCAGGTTCTGGGTATGCCACTTTTATGCCCAGTGCCAGCCTCTGGGTGGGGGCACTCTAAAACTGGTTCTGGTCAGTTCTTCCCTTTCCCCTGGGAATGGCTCCAGCCTTGCTAGTAAAATAAAGGGCAGGCAGGCAAGCCTGGGTAGGAGTTGTATCTGCCAGTGACAGGGTATACTTCTCCTGTAGTCAGGAAGTGCTGGGTACAGCCCCCAAGCTACCATTTGGAGTGTAATAAAGGCACAGGCACAGCTCCTCCCCCGTGAACCTTCTCAGGAAGGCCTTCTCCACACCCAGACCCTTTGTCCACTGTCTGGCCCTAATACACATTTCTCAGTGAGGGAGCCATCAACAGTCCTAGAATAGCTAGCCACTTACAGAAAGCCCCCTGAAATGCAGGGAAATGGCAACTTTCTAAAAGTTACATTTGCAAAATAATAATTTAAAATCTGATTTTACCAATAAAGAGGATTTAAAATCTAATTAAAGTGAGTGGAAGAAGTATCTCTCAAGCTGTTCCTAAACTGAATTTAGCACATATTTAATGTAATAAGGTAAACCACGATTAGTCTATGGGAGCCCCGACTTGCCACAGTGAAAAATGACCATGAATTATTTAGATAAGTCAGGGGGCAGGAGCATACATACTCTGCACATGGCTTCATTCAGGGTGTCAAATTCCTTCTGGCCCTCCTCTGTCAAGATCACCTTATTGGGCTGCTTCTCAGAAGTCAGCTCTGTTAAGGGAGCAATGATGGTGCCTTAACCCGAAAAAAAGCTCTTGTAGTACCCAGTGAGGCCTAAGAAGGCTCTCACTTCAGTTTGGGTCTTAGGTGGCTCCCTAACCATCATGGTCTGTATCTAGGGTTGGTGGGTCTTCCCCTTACCCCACCAACCTTGTGGCCAAAGTGCACAAGTGATATCTGCCCTATCTGGCACTTACTGGCCTTGATAGGCCTCCCCAATGCAGGGCCTGAAGCACTTCTTGGAGGTGGTGCAGGTGGTTATTCCATCTAGAGCTGAAAACAGCAATGTCATCCAAGAAGGCAGCACTGAAGTTTACTAGCCCTGTCAGGACCCAGTTGACAAACCTCTGGAAAGTTGCAGGTGTATTCTGGGATGAAGAATAACTGCCTCTCCTTGGCCCTGCCAATACCCTGATGTCAAGTCCAAGGTGCTGAGGAATTTGGCGAGCCTGAACCAATCAATAAGCTCATCTACTCTGGGGATAGGGTGAGAAGCAGTCTTGTTGACTGAGTTGAGGCCTCTGTAATCCATACAAAACCTAAGTTTTGGAGTAGTGCCTGGTGGGGAAACAGTGGCTACCAGCATCACTGGACTGGACCTGGGACTACAGGAGGGCTCAAACACCCGCAAACCCTACATCATGAACACCTCATCCTTTATGCTGGCCCTCACCTTGTCAGACAGCCATTTTATTCTTGGTGAAAGTGGGTAGGAGCGCACTGCTTGCATGCAACAGCTCCATTACCCAATTATTCTTGACAGACATGATGTCTCCCGTGTTTATGTCATGGGTACACCTATCAGTGATCCCTAGGGTCAGTGAGAAGAGAGGGACAACTTGCCCAACAAGTGGCAACAGTCCCGCTGTTGCTCTAGGGTCAGGGTAAGGGAAAGGATAACTTCTTCCACTGACCCATCTTGTTCCTTGAAAGACAGGAGGTCTGGGAGGGGCTTGCTCTCCTCCTCCTTACCGTCATCTGTCACCAAGAGCATAGTAAACACGGACCTTTGAAAATGGGGTTTGAGGCAGTTGCCATATAGAACCCTTAAATGGTTCCTATATGTCTTGAGATCCAACGGGTAGGTGACCTATTCTTTTCTCTCTTTCACCTTGTTTGGCCCAGTCCACGGGTCCTTGAAGGCCCAAGGTTCCACAGGCTCCAGCATCCACACATTTTGGCTAGGCTGAGATTCCACCAGAGTGGCCTTCTGACCATGCAGTTTCATGATCTCCTGGCTGGATATTTAACTATCAAATGGACAGTTAAAATACATTATAGGTTTGATCAGATCGCTGTGCTTCCATTTTCTTTCATCTACTGTGTGCCCACCTATTTCTTTTTATACATGTTTTATACTTATACCACACATTTACTTCCATGGCACATGTATATATATATATTCACTGAAAAAACCATAGGTTTCATGGACGTTATAGTTACTTGCACATTTCACTCGTACAAAACCATAGAAATTCGGCCGTTATAGTTAGTTGAGCTAACTATAACTCACACCCCCACAATGCACTGCTGATGACGTCACATATTACATCATTCATGACATGGTCAGTGACATCACTGATAACATCACTGATGACATCTCAAATGACATCACTGATGACATCATCCAGTGACTGTGTGTTTCTGTACAGTTTAAATTTGTTTTATATATATGCCAAGCTGTATTGAAGAATGAGTGGGTGTATAAGTGTCTGTATGGAGGATTTAGTAGGTACGTGACTGACTGTATAAGTGAGTGATTAAATGTGACTTTCTGAATGCATGGGTTAGTGACTAAACTGTGTGAAAGTCTGTATCAGTCTGTCTGTTGTTGTGTAAGCTGCTGCATGGGTTGGTGAGTAGCTGCATGAGTGTCTTTATGGGTTATTGATTGCTTGCCTGAGTATTTGTATGGCTGCCTGAGTGTGTGTGTGGGTGGGTGGGAGGTGTGTGACTCTGTGCATAGATGTGTGAGTGGTTGATTCACTGGGTGTATGGGTTCAAGAGTGCATGTGGAAACAGCTGTATGGGTGGGTGAGTGTGTGTATGGGTGTGTTGGTGAGTGAATGGATTTCTCAGTGGTACATGTGCAAGTAAGTACATATGTAAAAGGCAGTATATGTGAGTGATGGTGTATATAAATAACTATATGTGAGAGTCAGTAATTGTGAGAGTGGCTGCATGGATGAGTGTGTATTTGTATCAGTGATTCTATAAGAGAGTAATTATGTGTTAGTATCTGTATGAATAAGTGAGGTGGTGTCTGTATAACTGTATAGGTGAGTAAATGGAAGTATGATTGATTCTTTGCATGACCGACTAGGTGTGTGAGTAACTCTGGATATGTGGCAGTGTGTGAGTGTCTGTATAGGTGTATGAGTGCATATGATAGTGTTGTATTGATGAGTGACTTTATGGGTGAATGAGTGGATGTGTGTGTAGACCTAGGAATCAGTGCGTGCGTATGTACTAACTGGTATTGGTGTCTGCATTGTTTCGAAAATGGTAGTCTGTATTTTAGAATGGGTGTATCAAATGTTTTATTAAGGTATGAGGAGGTGCATCAGATTTTCACTGGATGATGTCATCAGTGATGTCTTCAGTGATGTCATTTGAGATGTCATCAGTGATGTCGTCAGTGATGTCACTGACCATGTCATGAATGATATAATATGTGACGTTATCAGCAGTGCATTGTGGGGGCGTGAGTTATAGTTAGCTCAACTACCTATAACGGCCGAATTTTTATGGTTTTGTACGAGTGAAATGTGCAAGTAACTATAACGTACAATATCACAAAAAGAGAGACTAGGGAAAGTAAACCTTCTCTGACTCCCCTAACATCAATGACAACTCACTTAACAGAGAAGAACTACAACCAATACCCCTCCTTATACTAGACCTACAGGAGCGGCGGTCTAAAAAAGTCTTTTACTTTCAACTTTACAAAGTAAAGAGCAGAGGATGAGATAAGCAAAAGGGAAAATGAACAAGGAAAGACAACACTTGTCTTAATACTGCCCTCACACACTTTGCAGTGTCATGCTTCATCATAGGGCCGCATCTGACATCTAGGTGCAGACCAACACCATAGACGGAGCGCAATTATTTTAAATATCTATGTGAAGAAAAAGTGGTGAGGGTACAGAAAGGGTGATAAAACAACACACCTACATAAACCCACAATAAAGGGATATAAAGGAAAGAATGTTCCCTTCAGAAGGGACCAAAGAGTGCAGACACACACAATTAAAACAACCTAAGGGGACATTCTTTCCTTTATATCCCTTTATTGTGGGTTTATGTAGGTGTGTTGTTGAAAGTAAAAGACTTTTTTATACCGCCGCTCCTGCAGGTCTAGTATAAGGAGGGGTATTGGTTGTAGTTCTTCTCTGTTAAGTGAGTTGTCAGTAACTATAACGTCCCTGAAACCTATGGTTTTTTCAGTGAATTTCTATGGTTTTTTAAATGCTAATTTGTAACTATAACGTCCCTGAAACCTATGGTTTTTTCAGTGAATTTGAAAGGTTTTTAAATGCTAATTTCTAACTATGATGTTCATTAAATATATCTGCTGTGTGATCCAAAAACAAGCTGGTGCTTGTAGTGTTATGGACAGTGGACACAACCATGTTACCTCAGGCAGTGGGGAAGATCTCGGTCATGAACCTGTGTCGTCGCCCCCTGTAAGCGGAAGCGCAGTGGGCTGGTCCAACATACGCTACTCCAGCGTAGAAGTGTGAATAAATAGGCCGGGGTTCTGGGCGTGGTTCACTTGTGTGAAAGCCAACGCGTCTGCCAGAGCGGCGACCCTCACCCTGCCACGTGGCTGCCGCCATGACCGCAGGCCTCCTCGACACAAGCCCCCTGCGAACACAGCGGCACAGCACTGCACAGTTATGTCTGTACAGACTACTGCCTTCGATCTACACTGCGGACAGCAGGGCTCACAATTCAGATTGAGTCGCGATTCCAGATGACGGAGTCCAGTAGGCATGACACATTGCTCCCAGTGCGGCCCGCCCGGACCACACATCATCGCAGGCTGCGTACACGCTGAGCGCCAGAGGTACTACTAACTCAGTGCACCACAAGTAAATGCCACGTAGCCTTATTAAGGCAGAATTCATTAAACAAAAGACATTGCTACCAGTGCGGCCCACACGGACCACGCATCATCGCAGGATGCGCACACGCTGAGTGCTTCAGGTGCCACTAGCTCACTGCACCATAAGTCATCGCCACGTACCCTTAAACCTACATAATATCCTTTTAGTATCCTTGCTTCAAGAACGTTTTTGATATCAATTATAGCTTTAGTACAATGACCAAATTCATCTTGCAAGTCCAAAGGAACACTGAATGGCAGTCTACACTGCGGACAGCAGAGCTCACAATTTGAATTCAGTCTTGATTTATTAATTGGACAGAGAATTGTACTCTATGTCGTTGAATTTTCTCAAGAGGAAGTGACAAAAAGCTTTCCTTGATGTCTGTGCTGACTACTGCCTTCGATCTACACTGCGGACAGCAGAGCTCACAATTCAGATTGAGTCGCGATTCCAGATGACGGAGTCCAGTAGGCATGACACATTGCTCCCAGTGCGGCCCACCCGGACCACGCACGCATCATTGCTAGCTGTGCACATGCGGAATGCTTCTGATGCTCCTACCTCAGTCCACCACAACTGATGGACCCTTTATGACAGAATATTTTGTGTATGATTTCAGATCTGGTGCCCCTAACTTAATGTAGCACAAGTCATGGACCCTTTATGATTGAATCTCTGTGTGTGATCTGATGATTACTGTTGTACTTGTTACCAGCACCAACCATTCCCGGAGGGCTGGCTTACACTCACCCCACACTCATCCAGCACAGACGTCACTGGACATGTGACCCTGGTAATAAAAAGGAGTCGAGTGCACATGCTCGTACCCAGTTCCACTATCTATCTGTGTCCGTGTGTTCATTATGTATGCAACATGCTGCCCCTGGGCCCTACTACATTACATTGTGCTCTGGACAGCATATGCAACCAACTTACCTTTGACAGTGGGAGAAAACTTTGGTTATGTAACTTTGTCTGGGTCATTGTACAAGTACGTACGTAGAGACTGGATGATTAGAGTACTGCAAGGAGAGTGTATAGTGAATTTATAAGTGCGTGGGGATTGGCGGAGTGATTGTATAAGTACATATGTTGGCGCACTCTAACGCCGACAACGAGCTTCTCTAATTGGCTGCCCTCCATGTCCCAAAAACTGAAATTTGGATTTTGCATGGCCCAGTATTGCTACAGCTGCAATACTCCACTGAATGTGCAATAAACATTCACACCCACACAGATGTGTCATGTCCACCATCTTTCTTGTGTGGAACAATGGATGAATGTAGGGTCAGTGATTCCCCGTACCTTCCATGTTGGCCATGTTCAGGGACTTGGCTCACAGTGTGACACATTGACGCTTGCCACCCGGGTGACGGCGGCTCTACAACAAGAACACCGGCATGGCAGTGATGCAAGATTTTTTAAGCATTCTCTAGCCCAATGACAACCAAAAAGTAGCCCAAACTAGCCCAATATTGCTACTTTAAGGAAGGAGGGGCAGGGACATCGTCAAGCAGGCGGTGAATGGATTGGAATTGATGTTGCAGCAGGCTGCCAAGTAAATATTTGTCCAATAAAGCGCTTTAACATACTAGTTTGCTGGAGCGCTGTATATATATTTATAATATGGCAACTAGCACAAACCTAAATTTTACCGCACAACCGGGAAAAATATAGCCCAATTGTGCGTGATCTAGCCCAATCTGGCAACAGTGCCGCATCAGTTGATTCCTCATACAGCTCACGATGGAGCCACGCCCATAGCTCCGGAGTCATACTTCACAGCCTCACGCAGAACTGGCATACGCCAGGCCAGCCCACTCCGCTTACGCTTACAGGGAAGGACAACAACGCTACATGGCCCAGATTTTCATTGCAGTGATCTGCTGGTCACACCGTAGTTGTCAGTATGCCACAGCCACTCCCTCACGGCTAGTATACACCCACACCACCCCCATCCAGCACAGGCGTCACAAGACACGTGACCCTGCCAATAAAAAAGACCGGGTGCACGTGCTCGATGCCATTTCAGAGTTGCTCGCACCGAATGCACTGTGGCCGGCACAGGCACACCGGCACGGGACGGTTACTTTCGGTCCACTGAGGTATGGGTACCGTAACTGTTGAGCGGGTGTAAAGCCTGCGGTGATGGCCCGTCCCGGCGGTCTGGACAGCTCAGGTTTTGTGTGCCCTGCTGGACCGCAGTGTAGGCCTGAGCCACCGAACAGGGAGGCCTACCACCAAGTGTGTGGCCTCACTGTTCACTGAGTTAGTGGCACCACAAGGACTGAGCGGGTGTGCAACCTGCGATGATGATAGGTGCACTAGTATGTCCTCTGACATGGCAAAATCAAGACGCAGCACCAAATGTGAGACCTGTTGGCCTGCGGAGCGGGACTGCATGATGCGGAGGGTGCCCTGTCCGCGAAAAGGTGAGCAGTGAGGCCTGGGTGCGCAGTGGTGGGCAAATACGTCTAGGCGGCGGGAGTGGATACACAAAGGCGGCACAGCGATTTAGGCGTACGCAATCGTATATACTCTCCCATTACTAATTCTGTACTATGTTTAGATGTGGGAGCTTGAGGGCTCCACTAGGTCCCGGCACGTGGTTGGAGACACAGCACTCACTGTCCCTCTTCATCTCTTCCTTTCTCTCCTTCACACTCTTTCTCTCTCTCTTCTTCTCTCACTCTTTCTCTCTTTCTCTTTGTCTTCCTCTCACTCTTTCTTTTTCTCTGTCTCTTCCTCTCACTCTCACTGTTTCTCTCTTTCTCTCTGTCTTCCTCTCACTCCTTCTTTCTTTTTCTCTCTGTCTTCCTCTCACTCTTTCTTTCTCTCTCTATCTCTCTTTCTCTCTCCTTTGATGGACGCATGACGCACAATCTTATCTTGCTTTTTGTCTTGCAGGCCTGCAATGAAGCGTGGCCATCCTTCAATCAACACTCAACCTGAATTGTGAGCTCCGCTCTCCGCGTGTACACAACGGGTGAGGAGGTTTCTTCGGCAAGTGGTAGACCCTCTTCGACACACGCCGGTGGTGTAAGGTGAGCTGAGAGGCTTGTTTGCGCAATGGCGGGCAGTCATCTCCAGGCAGTGGGAGTGGATGGGGTGCAGCAGCCTGGGTGCGCAGCGGCACGCAGTCACCTCCGGGCAGTGGGAGTGCATGGGGTGCAGCAGCCTGGGTGCGCAGCGGCTGTCATACACCTCTGGGCAGTGGGAGTGGATGGAGTGCAGCAGCCTGGGTGTACAGCAGCGGGTAGACACCTCTGGGCAGTGGAAGTGGATGGGGTACACTAGCCTGGATACACAAAGGCGGGACAGCTATTTAGGCATACGCAGTTGTATGTACTCATCCATTACTGATTCCATTTTTATGTTTCAGATGACTAACCTTGAGAGCTGCCCTATATCCCGGCACGTGGTTGGAGACACACCGGTGACAGAAAGGTGAGCTGTGAGGATTTTCTCCACAGTGTCAACACTCCCTCTCCCTCTCCATCTCTTCCTTTCTGTCACTCACACTCTTTCTCTCTCTCTCACTCTCTATCTCTTCCTTTCTCTCTCTCATACTCTTTCTCTCTTTCTCTGTCTCTTCCTCTCTCTCTCATTTTTTCTCTCTCTCTCTTCCTCTCTCTCTCTTTCTCTCTCTCTTCATCTCTCTCACTCTTTCTCTCTTTCTCTTTGTCTTCCTCTCACTCGTTCTTTCTTTTTCTCTCTCTCTTCCTCTCACTCTTTCTCTCTTTCTCTCTGTATTCCTCTGACTCTTTCTTTCTTTTTCTCTCTGTCTTCCTCTCACTCTTTCTTTCTCTCTCTATCGCTCTTTCTCTCTCCTTTGATGGACGCATGACGAACAATCTTATCTTGCTTTTTGTCTTGCAGGCCTGCGATGAAGCGTGGCCATCCTGCAATCAACACTCAACCTAAATTGTGAGCTCCGCTCTCCGCGTGTACACAACGGGTGAGGAGGTTTCTTCGGCACGTGGTGGACCCTCTTTGACACACTCCAGTGGTGTAAAGTGAGCCGAGAGGCTTGTTTACGCAGCGGCGGGCAGTCACCTCCGGGCAGTGGGAGTGGATGGGGTGCAGCAGCCTGGGTGCGCAGCGGCACACAGTCACCTCTGGGTAGTGGGAGTGCATGGGGTGCAGCAGCCTGGGTGCGCAGCGGCTGTCATACACCTCTGGGCAGTGGGAGTGGATGGAGTGCAGCAGCCTGGGTGTACAGCAGCGGGTAGACACCTCTGGGCAGTGGAAGTGGATGGGGTACACTAGCCTGGATACACAAAGGTGGGACAGCGATTTAGGCATACGCAGTTGTATGTACTCATCTATTACTGATTCCATTTTTATGTTTCAGATGACTAAGCTTGAGGGCTGCCCTATATCGCGGCACGTGGTTGGAGACACACCAGTGACAGAAAGGTGAGCTGTGAAGATTTTCTCCACAGTGTCAACACTCACTCTTCCTTTCTGTCACTCACACTATTTCTCTCTCTCTCACTCTCTATCTCTTCCTTTCTCTCTCTCACACTCTTTCTCTCTTTCTCTGTCTCTTCCTCTCTCTCTCATTCTTTCTTTCTCTCTCTTCCTCTCTCACTCTTTCTCTCTCTCTTCCTCTCTCTCACACTGTTTCTCTCTCTCTCTCTCTCTCACACTGTTTCTCTCTTTCTCTTTTCCTTGTATCTCACTCTTTCTCTCTTTCTCTGTCTTCCTCTCTCTCACACTTTCTCTCTTCCTCACTCTCACTCTTTCTCTCTCTCTCTTCCTTTCTCTCTCACTCTTTCTCTCTCTCTCTCTTCCTCTCTCTCACTCTTTCTCTCTCTTTCTGTCTCTCACTGTTTCTCTCTCTCTTCGTCTTTCTCACTCTTTCTCTCTGTCTTCCTCTCACTCTTTCTTTATTTTTCTCTCTCTCTTCCTGTCACTCCCACTGTTTCTCTCTTTCTCTCTGTCTTCCTCTCACTCCTTCTTTCTTTTTCTCTCTGTCTTCCTCTCACTCTTTCTTTCTCTCTCTCTCTCTCTTTCTATCTCCTTTGATGGACGAATGATGCACAATCCTATCTTGCTTTTTATCTAACAGGCTGTGATTCACGAATCGACGTCGTCCCCCCACACTACCACAGCTGAACGTGTGTACAAACTGCGATGATGCGTGGCCATCCTGACAACGCCTGACAAAGTTGCTTCAGCACGTGGTGCACCCTCTTACACACACACCGGTGGCGGAAGGTGAGCAGAGATACTTCTTTCCGCAGCAGCGGGCAGTCACCTCTGGGCGGTGGGAGTGGATAGTGTGCAGCAGCCTGGGCGCACAAGAGCGCACAGACACCTCCGAGCAGTGGGAGTGGATGGGCTGCAGCAGCCTGAGTGCGCATTGCCGAAACAGATAATTAGGCGTGTGCAGTTGTATGTACTCTGCAATTACTAAGTCTATACTATCTTTCAGATCACTAAACTTAAGGCTGCACTATGTCCCGGCACGTGGTTGGAGACACATTGGAGGCACAAAGGTAAGCTGCGAACATTTTCTCCAGTGTCAACACTCCCTCTCCATCTCTTCCTTTCTCTCTCTCACACTTTCTCTCTTTCTCTGTCTGTTCCTCTCTCTCATTCTTTCTTTCTCTCTCTTCCTCTCTCTCACTCTTTCTCTCTTTCTCTCTACCTCTCTCTCACACTGTTTCTCTCTCTCTTTTTTCCTTGTATCTTACTCTTTCTCTCTCTCACTCTTTCTCTTTCTCTGTCTTTGTCTGTCTTCCTCTCTCACTCTTCCTCTCCTCTCTCTCACTATTTCTCTCTCTTCCTCTCTCTCACTCTTTCTCTCTCTCTTCCTCTCTCTCACTCTTTCTCTCTCTCTCTTCCTCTCTCACACTATTTCTCTTTCTCTCTCTCACTCTTTCTCTATTTCTTTGTCTTCCTCTCTCTCTCACTCTTTCTTTGTTTCTATCTTTCTCCCTCACTCTTTCTCTCTTTCTCTTTCTCCTTCGCTGGACGCATGACGCACCATCTTATCTTTCTTTTTGTCTTACAGGCTGTGATTCACAAATGGTCCAGCGATGACACTACATGGCTGACCATAATTTTATTTGTTGTTGTTTTGTTTTAATAAAATGTTTTATATGTAAATCCATACATGACTAAGATTCTTATTTCTCCAACCTAACGTGACTGTCACATTTGTTTGTGGGGGGTGGGGGTGAGGGGAGATGGCAGACAAGGAGCTCCTACTGGGGGATGTCGGAGCAGTGTTGGGTGTCCGACCTGCATGATCGTTGCCTCTATTTCATCTGTTCTCAGAGACTTAAGAGCCGGCGGTCTGGCTCGTAGATGAAGAACTGCAAGCCGACTAGCAGGCTCATAGAGGGAGAACCGCGGCCCGTCAGTTCGCAGAGGAAGAGCTGCGGGCCAGCTCGCAGAGGAACACCTGCGGGCCGACTAGTATAGGGAAAGGTGCGGGCCATCGGCTTCCAAAGAGATAGCTGCGGAACACTGATGTGGGGAGAGGGAGCGTGAAGAGCGTATCTCGCAGAGAGACACCTCCGGTATATTTCCAGTATTGGCTTCACAGATACAACTGCAGGCCCGAGAACTCGCACCCGAAGAGCTGTGAGCCGACAAGTGGTTCGCAGAGGCAGACTTGCGGGCCCAAGTATATTGTTGGAGGTATACTGTTGATGGTGAAAAAGGGTGCGTTACCTGCTAATGTAGGGAGACGCAGCGTGAAAGCGGTATCTCGCACAGACAGAGCTCCGGTATATTAAATTGCCCCCGGGACCTTTCTTTTATATTTTCACTCGATGCGAGGCACAAGATGGCTGCTAACACTTCCTGGTTTGAATTGTTAGTAGCCAATCAGAGGCAAGCTCGTGCTCGGGAGTTAGGCACAGTCCAGAGATATATATCTTTTTTTCCTTTAATATCTCAAAAACTACTGAACGGATTTACACCATTTCCACAAAACAGCGCTTTCTGCACCAAGACCTTTCTCCCTGCCAAATTTGCAATTCTTTCTTTGTCACACAGTACATGTAATGCACCGCTCTCATCAAGAATGGAATAAGTAATGGCACAATTTCCCTGTTGCTCCACACATAAATACATGTAAAGAACAAATCAGAATAGTTCCTTTATTTTTTCAAATTGCAAAACTTCTCTCTATTGATTATTTTTGAACATTCCATATAAACAGTTTAAAAAAAATTTAAGAACACATACAGGTGAGAAGTTCAACGTATTCTATCAATAAACTTTCTAGAACATTCTACGACACGTGCAGGTTAAAAGTTCATCATTTTTTCAAACCTAACAATATTTTTTTGCAACATTTTCTCGAACATTTAAGGGCACGTGCAGGTTAAAAGTTCACCACGGTTTTAAGTTCGAACAGTGCCTTCCAAATGCAAGTGTGATCAAGCAAGGCTTGGGTCCATAACTCCCCAGACTGGACCACCTCAATATTGAAATAAGCAAACAGGATGTCTGGGGGGGTTATTTTGATTAGAGTTGTGATAAACCTTAGACCATTAATTCCAAAGTTTTCAAGCTTTATTTCGCTTATTTTTGATATTTCAATAAAGACATTCATAAATCAAAAGAGCAGGTCTTTTCAAAGAAACACCACATTAGTAAATTGCACAATTCAAAAACGTTTGAAATAGAACTATGTACAACATTTACATAGTGCAAAAAATCTTTTGTGAGAAAAAATAATAATATATGGAACGTTTTTGCAAACAAATAATAACAACAAATCAATAATCACAAGTAAAACATCAATAGCTCATGTGTGCCAGCCTGAAATTAAACCAGTCCTACATTCATATTAACACCAGACGGACAGTTACTCATTTTCGCAACACATGTTTCCTGTCCTGCCTGTGAGAGGATGGGGATACCTAACCTACTGGTGGGTGTTGTCAGAAGCTGCTGAGGGAAATATTATTTAACATTCCTCATGACACACCCCATCAACAGTCCCCCATACTCAAAGCCAATGCATTTCGAATCCCTAACAAATCCGGGATTCTCTTCAGGACTTGGACTTGGTATTTTGGCTCTTAATTGGGGTGTGGAGTTGTTCCACAGGAGCTGATGTCCAGAAACGTTGCTTGAAATCTTATATTGTGATCGAAGCTTCAAATGTATGTGACGTGTGGGACAACTCAGTGGTGTCAGTCCATTACCTTAAAATCGAAAAAAGACATAATTGATGCAGACGCTTTTAAACAGCAGCTATCCAACATGCTACTCTGCTTCCAGCCGGTTTGGAAGCAGAGTAGCATGTTGGATTGATATTTCCCGCAGTATAGAGAAAGAATTACAGGAAACAGATACGATTTGGGAGCAGCTGCTGTTTAAAAGCATCCGCCTCAATTATGGCTTTTTTCGATTTTAAGGTAATGGACTGACACCACTGAGTTGTCCCACACGTCACATACATTTGAAGCTTTGATCACAATATAAGATTTGAAGCAACGTTTCTGGACATCAGTTCCTGTGGAACAACTCCACACCTCAATTAAGAGCCAAAATACCACGTCCAAGTCCTGAAGAGAATCCCGGATTTGTTAGGGATTCTAAACGCGTTGGCTTTGAGTATGGGGGACTGTTGATGGGGTGTGTCATGAGGAATGTTAAATAATATTTCCCTCAGCAGCTTCTGACAACACCACCAGTAGGTTAGGTATCCCCATCCTCTCACAGGCAGGACATGAAACATGTGTTGCGAAAATGAGTAACTGTCCGTCTGGTGTTAATATGAATGTAGGACTGGTTTAATTTCAGGCTGGCACACATGAGCTATTGATGTTTTTCTTGTGATTATTGATTTGTTGTTATTATTTGTTTGCAAAAACGTCCCATATATTATTATTTTTTCTCACAAAAGATTTTTTGCACTATGTAAATGTTGTATATAGTTCTATTTCAAACGTTTTTGAATTGTACGATTTACTAATGTGGTGTTTCTTTGAAAAGGCATGCTCTATTGATTTATGAATGTCTTTGTTGAAATATCAAAAATAAGCGAAATAAAGCTTGAAAACTTTGGAATTAATGGTCTAAGGTTTATCACAACTCTAATCAAAATAACCCCCCCAGACATCCTGTTTGCTTATTCCAAATGCAAGTAGCAGGTGTGGTTGAACTGAGCAAATTGTATCCTATCATATGAACTCTACGTTGAAACTGCTTTTTATTAACCAATGACAAAGATGCTTTTCGACAAACTAATATGCACCCTACTTTTTAGTAAACAATGTTTTTCATCTCCCAATCAGTTATCGTTTTGTATGAGAAAAAAAAGTAGTTCCCCATCTTTAAACATATCTCTGATTCTACGAACGGACTGCATGAGCTACAGACATCTATCCATATCTTCCAGCTACACCTTCAAAATGCTAGTGTGGATCGTAGGACGTAGCTATGTTTTCTGGTGCAAGAGGTATGCAGAACAGAGACGTATTGACTTAGACCTAGGTTTACAAAATGTGGACATTAAATGGTTTGGACAGAGAGGATTGAAGTGGCACCAATTACTCCCTTTGGTTAAAACCTGTTTGCATCTCCAACTCCCTGACCTCATGATTGTGCACTGTGGTGGAAATGACCTAGGCACATTGACTGGGGTAGGTTTGGAAATGCTAATGAAGGACACCTTTAGACAATTGATGTTGCTTTTGCCTCAAACTGTCTTTGTATATTCCAATATATGCCAAAGACAGAAGTGGAAATGGTCAAACAAATTTTGTCCTCAGATTGAAAAATCTAGGAAGTATGTCAACAAAGCTGTGTCTGCATACCTCAGAGACCATAGAATGGGGTCGATCTACAACAACAACATACGTTATGATATGGCTGATATCTACATAAGTGATGGAGTACACTTCACAGATCAGGGAAATCTAGTTTTTCTGAATAACCTGAAACTGTGCATCTGCACTTATATGTAGCTCCAACTAATAAATACAAAGGCTCTCTTTAGAGCCGCCTTATATTCCCAATATCGGTTCGCAGACTGACAACTGCGATCCGGCTAGCACAGGGAGACCTGCGGGCCGTCGGGCAGCCTCGCAAAGGGAGAGCTACGGCCCGTGGGCTCGGCTCCCACAGAGAGAGCTACGGGCCATCGGCTCGCAAACGCAGAGCTGTGAGCCAATAGACTGGTAGTGTTTTATGGTTTAGGGTAGTGCAGTGGTGTTTGTGTAGTGTAGGGGTTCCTGCTGTGGGTAGTGTTTTAGGGTTTATGGTAGTGCAGTGGTGTTTGTGTAGTGTAGAGGGTGGTGCTGGGGGTACATTTAGGGTTTAGGGTAGGGCAGTGGTCATTACCTAGTGTAGGGGATCCTGCTGTGAGTAGTGTTTTAGGGTTTAGGGTAATGCAGTGGTTTTGGGTAGTGTAGAGGGCGTGCTGGGGGTAGCGTTTTACGGTTTAGGGTAGTGCAGTGGTGTTTCTGTAGTTTAGGGGGTCATGCGGGGGTAGTGTTTTAGGGTTTAAGGTAGTGCAGTGGCGTTTCTGTAGTGTAGGGGGTCGTGCTGGCAGTAGTGGTTTAGTGTTTAGTTACGTAGTGCAGTGGTGTTTGGGTAGTGTAGGGGGTTGTGCTGGGGTAATGTTTTAGGGTTTAGGGTAGTGCAGTGGTGTTTCTGTAGTGTAGGGGGTCGTGCTGGGGGTAGTGTTTTAGGGTTTAGGGTAGTGCAGTGG
The DNA here is from genome assembly GCA_963921515.1 of Calotriton arnoldi. Taxonomy (NCBI): domain Eukaryota; kingdom Metazoa; phylum Chordata; class Amphibia; order Caudata; family Salamandridae; genus Calotriton; species Calotriton arnoldi. The sequence continues at coordinate 57,376 of CAWUFW010006980.1, forward strand.
TGTTTCTGTAGTGTAGGGGGTCGTGCTGGGGGTAGTGTTTTAGGGTTTATGTAGTGCAGTGGTGTTTCTGTAGTGTAGGGGGTCGTGCTGGCAGTAGTGGTTTAGTGTTTAGTTACGTAGTGCAGTGGTGTTTGGGTAGTGTAGGGGGTCGTGCTGGGGTAATGTTTTAGGGTTTAGGGTAGTGCAATGGTGTTTCTGTAGTGTAGGGGGTCGTGCTGGGGGTAGTGTTTTAGGGTTTAAGGTAGTGCAGTGGTGTTTCTGTAGTGTAGGGGGTCGTGCTGGCAGTAGTGGTTTAGTGTTTAGTTAGGTAGTGCAGTGGTGTTTGGGTTGTGTAGAGGGTCGTGCCGACAGACTGAGTCACAGAGCTCTGAGCCAACAGACTGGCTTCTAAAGGCATAGCTGCGACCTCGTGATGTGGGGAGAGGCAGCGTGAAAGGAGTATCTTACACAGACGCCAGTGTTGCCTCGCAGAGATAAAACTACACACCCGATGGCTTCTACACGGAGAGATGCGAGCTGACGGACTAAGTCACAAAATGGCTGCCAACACTTCCTAGTTTCAACCGTTCACAGCCAATGAGCCGCGAGCTCGTGCTCGTAACCCTCAGACAATCAGATGTCAGAATTCTCAAATATCGATATCTGTAAAATTTGATATTTCTCAAAAACTACTGAACGGATTTACACCATTTCAACAAAAGCGCGCTTTCTCGACCACAACCTTTCTCCCTCACAAATTTGGCGTAATTCCGTTCAGCAGTTTCACCTGTAGCCTTGTATAAAGTTTCCTATGGAAAATGCATTGAGAAAACACATTTTGGGACTCCCCTTTTTTCTCAGCCCCCCCTTGACCAATCACCCCCAAACTTTCAAGATAGGAGCTGATCAAAAAAGAGAAACATTTTTGAAAATTTCGTAAAGATTCGTCAAACGACGCCAAAGTTATAAGCACATGGAGGGCTCCAGGAGAGGGCCGCGCAACCCCCTCCCAACATGAGTGAAGCCCCGGGGCTGCGGGGACCCCAGCGGGCCCCCGCAGCCCCAGCGACCCCGAGCTATTATTTTTTAAGAAATGCCCGCGGGACCTAGCCCACCCGGGGACCTCATTAAAATAAAACGCGGGAACCCGCGACCCCAGCCCGAATTGCGCCGATTTTGTTTTTTTTTTATAAAAAATGCTTTTTTTGGCCCTGGGATCCTTCTGGGACCCCCTGAGCAGGCCTAGGGGGTCACAGTGTTTCTACCCTGCCCCCTTCTCTTGTTTTATACCTTTGTTTCTCTGTTTTCTAGTGACTCACTTCTACCGAGCCACAAGATGGCTGCCAACACTTCCTGGTTTGGAGTGTTCGCAGCCAATCACAGTGAAGCTCGTGCACGGGACTTAGGCTCCGCCCAGATATTGAAACTTTTATTTTTCTTATTTCTCAGCAACCACTGAACGGATTTACACCATTTTACAAAAGGTCGCTTTCTGAGCCAAGCACTACCTTTTTGCCAAATTTGGGGTAATTCCGTTCAGTAGTTTCGGCTGTAGCCTTGTACAAAATTTCCTATGGGAAATTGATTTTTGACTCTTATTTTTTGTATTTCTCAAAAACTACTGAACGGATTTACCCCATTTTAAAAAAGGTCGCTTTCTGAACCAAGCTCTACCTTACTGACAAATTTGAAGTAATTCCGTTCAGCAGTTCGGGCTGTAGCTCGTCGCAAAAGTTCCTATGGAAATTAACATGGAGAAAACGCGTTTTGGGACCCCCCTTTTTTCTCAGTCCCCGCTTGACAAATCACCCCCAAACTTTCAAGATAGGAGCTAACCTAAAAAGTGCAACTTTTAGCAAAATGTCATAAAGATTTGTCAAACGACGCCAAAGTTATTAGCAAATCAAAAAATGCTTTTCCTATGGAAACTAGGTTGTAACTATAACTACCTACTGGCAACCGCAGGTACGTATATATATATATATATATATATATATATATATATATATATATATATATATATATACGTATATATATATGTATATATATATATATATATATATGTATATATATATATATATGTAACCAAAAACGCCTGGGCGTTTTGGTTACATATATATATATATTCACTGAAAAAACCATAGGTTTTAGGGACAGTTATAGTTAGTTGGACATTGCACTCGTACAAAACCCGTGAAATTCCCCTGTTATAGTTAGTTCAGCTAACTATAACTCGCGCCCCGCAATGCACTGCTGATGACGTCACATATTACATCACTCATGACATGGTCAGTGACATCACTGATGACATCACTGATGACATCTCAAATGACATCACTGATGACATCACTGATGACATCATCCAGTGACTGTGTGTTTCTGTAAAGTTTAAATATGTTTAATATATATAGGGAAAGGCGTATTGAAGAATGAGTGGGTGTATAAGTGTCTGAATGGATGATTTAGTACGTGAGTGACTAACTCTACAAGTGAGTGATTAAACGTATCTTACTGAATGCATGGGTTAGTGACTAAACTGTGTGAATGTCTGTATCCGTCTGTTTGTTGGTGTGTAAGTGGATGCATGGATTTGCGAATAGCTACATGAGTGTCTATATGGGTTATTGATTGGTTCTCTGAGTATCTGTATGGCTGCCTGAGTGTTTGTGTGGGTGGGGTGTGTGTGACTCTATACATAGATGTGTGAGTGGGTGATTCACTGGGTGCATGATTTCAAGAGTGCATCTGTGATGGACTGCTTGGGTGGGTGAGTGTGTGTATGGGTGTGTTAGTGAGTGAATGTATATCTCAGTGGTACATGTGCAAGTAACTACATATGTAAAAGGCAGTATATATGTGTGTTAGAGTATTTAAATGGCTATAAGTGAGAGTGTGTTATTGTGAGAGTGGCTGTATGGATGCGTGTGTGCTTGTATCAGTTATTGTATAAGAGCGTAAGAATGTGCTAGTATTTGTATGAGTAAGTGAGCTGGTGTGTGTATAACTGTATAGGTGAGTAAATGGGTGTGTGATTAATTTTTGCATGACTGACTAGGTGTGTGAGTACCTCTATGGATGAGTGGCGGTGTGTGAGTGTTTATATAGGTGTATGAGTGCATATGATAGTCCTGTACTGAGTGACTGTAAGTATGAGTGACTGTACAGGTGAGTGAGTGGATGTGTGTGTAGACCTAAGAATCAGTGAGTGGGTATGTAGTTTTTGGTGTTGGAGTGTCTATGGTTTTGAGAATGGCAGTCTGTAATTTAGAGTGGGTGTATCAAAAGTTATATTAGGGTGTGAGAAGATGCATGAAATTATCACATGGATGATGTCATCAGTGATGTCATTTGAGATGTCATCAGTGATGTCATCAGTGATGTCACTGACCATGTCATGAGTGATGTAATATGTGACATCATCAGCAGTGCATTGCGGGGCGCGAGTTATAGTTAGCTGAACTAACTATAACAGGGGAATTTCTACGGGTTTTGTACGAGTGCAATGTCCAACTAACTATAACTGTCCCTAAAACCTATGGTTTTTTCAGTGAATTTCAAAGGTTTTTTAAATGCTAATTTCTAACTATAACGTGTCTGAAACCTATGGTTTTTTCAGTGAATTTCAAAGGTTTTTAAATGCTAATTTCTAACCATAACGTGCCTGAAACCTATGGTTTTTTCAGTGAATTTCAAAGGTTTTTTAAATGCTAATTTCTAACTATAACGTGCCTGAAACCTATGGTTTTTTCAGTGAATTTCAAAGGTTTTTAAATGCTAATTTCTAACTATAACGTGCCTGAAACCTATGATTTTTTAAGTGAATTTCAAAGGTTTTTTAAATGCTAGTTTCTAACTATGCCAACAGAGGTAGGACATGTGAAGAAAGAAGAAAAAACGCACAGAAAGAAGCAAAAGATGTGCAGAAAGAACCAACAGAGGAGCAGAAAGAGGCCTTGTTGCAAAATCATCCTGTGCCCACAACTTTTTCAGACGGGTACTGGTGGTAACTGACTCTGACTAACCAGAGCCAGTGCGCGTTTGCACAGTGGTGAAGGGAGGGGGGGCCTGAGGTGACATGTGTGCAAACGCGCCCCATGGCGCATTTTAAGTTGCGGGATTAAGTCCCCTTGAATCCTGAGGGTCCCTGGGGCCCAACTAGCCCCCCAGGTACCTACAGTTAGGACCACAGAGCTGAGTTGCAGAGAGGCGTTCTGAGGCCACGCACCTTTTTTCACCTCTCTGCAACGCAACTCTGTTGTGCTTACTGAAGGTACCTGGTGGGCTAGTTGGCCCCCAGGATTCAAAGGGAATTAACTCCCCAACTTAAAACGCACCACAGGGCGTGTTTGCGCACATGTCACCTGAGTCCCCGCCCTCCCTTCACCACTGTGCAAACGCGCCCCGTGGCGCGTTTTAAGTTGGGGGATTAGGTCACCTTGAATCCTGAGAGTCCCTGGGGCCCAACCAGCCCACCAGGTACTTCCAGTAAGCACCACAGGCCTGCGTTGCAACGCCTGTAACAAATTGTGCAGTTGTGTTTAGGTAGTGAAGAGGGTCGTGCTGGGGGTAGTGTTTTAGGGTTTAGGGTAGTGCAGTGGTGTTTGTGTAGTGTAGGGGGTCATGCTGGGGGTAGATTTAGGGTTTAGGGTAGTGCAGTGGTGTTTGTGTAGTGTAGGGGGTCATGCTGGGGGTAGATTTAGGGTTTAGGGTAGTGCAGTGGTGTTTGTGTAGTGTAGGGGGTCATGCTGGGGGTAGATTTAGGATTTAGGGTAGTGCAGTGGTGTTTGGGTAGTGTAGGGAGTCGTCCTGGGGGAGTGTTTTAGGGTTTAGGGTAGTACAGTGGTGTTTGGGTAGTGTAGGGGGTCGTGCTGGGGTTAGTGTTTTAGGGTTTAGGGTAGTGCAGTGGTGTTTGGGTAGTGTAGGGGGTCATGCTGGGGGGAGTGTTTTAGGGTTTAGGGAGGGTGCAGTGGTGTTCGGGTAGTGTAGGGGGTCGTGCTGGGGGGAGTGTTTTAGGGTTTAGGGCAGTGCAGTCGTGTTCGGGTAGTGTAGGGGGTCGTGCTGCGGGGAGTATTTTAGGGTTTAGGGTAGTGCAGTGGTGTTCGGGTAGTGTAGGGGGTCATGCTGGGGGTAGTGTTCTAGGGTTTAGGGCAGTGCAGTGGTGTTCGGGCAGTGTAGGGGGTCGTGCTGGGGGTGGTGTTTTAGGGTTTAGGGCAGTGCAGTGGTGTTCGGGCAGTGTAGGGGGTCGTGCTGGGGGTGGGGTTTCAGGGTTTAGGGCAGTGCAGTGGTGTTCAGGCAGTGTAGGGGTCGTGCAGGGGGTGGTGTTTCAGGGTTTAGGGCAGTGCAGTGGTGTTCGGGCAGTGTAGGGGGTCGTGCAGGGGTGGTGTTTTAGGGTTTAGGGCAGTGGTGTTCGGGCAGTGTAGGGGGTCATGCTGGGGGTGGTGTTTCAGGGTTTGGGGCAGTGCAGTGGTGTTCGAGCAGTAAAGGGGGTCATGCTGGGGGTGGTGTTTCAGGGTTTAGGGCAGTGCAGTGGTGTTCGGGCAGTGTAGGGGGTGGTGCAGGGGTTGGTGTTTCAGGGTTTAGGGCACTGCAGTGGTGTTTGGGCAGTGTAGGGGGTCGTGCAGGGGGTGGTGTTTCAGGGTTTAGGGCAGTGCAGTGGTGTTCGGGCAGTGTAGGGGCGGTGCAGGGGTGGTGTTTCAGGGTTTAGGGCAGTACAGTGGTGTTCGGGCATTGTAGGGGGTGGTGCTGGGGCTGGTGTTTCAGGGTTTAGGGCAGTGCAGTGGTGTTCGGGCAGTGTAGGGGGTGGTGCTGGGGCTGGTGTTTCAGGGTTTAGGGCAGTGCAGTGGTGTTCGGGCAGTGTAGGGGGTCTTGCTGGGGCTGGTGTTTCAGGGTTTAGGGCATTGCAGTGGTGTTCGGGCAGTGTAGGGGGTCGTGCTGGGGCTGGTGTTTCAAGGTTTAGGGCAGTGCAGTGGTGTTCGGGCAGTGTAGGGGGTCGTGCTGGGGCTGGTGTTTCAGGGTTTAGGGCAGAGCAATGGTGCTCAGGCAGTGTAGGGGGTTGTGCTGGGGGTGATGTTTCAGGGTTTAGGGCAGTGCAGTGGTGTTCGGGCAGTGTAGGGGGTCTTGCTGGGGGTAGTGTTTCAGGGTTTAGGGCAGTGCACTGCAGTGGTGTTCGGGCAGTGTAGGGGGTCATGCTGGGGGTGGTGTTTCAGGGTTTAGGGCAGTGCAGTGGTGTTCGGGCAGTGTAGGGGGTCGTGAAGGGGGTGGTGTTTCAGGGTTTAGGGCAGTGCAGTGGTGTTCGGGCAGTGTAGGGGGTCGTGCTGGGGGTAGTGTTTTAGGGTTTAGGGTAGTGCAGTGGTGCTTGTGTAGTGTAGGGGATCGTGCTGGGGGTAGTGTTTTAGGGTTTAGGGTAGTGCAGTGGTGTTTAGTGTAGTGTAGGGGGTCATGTTTTAGGGTAGTGCAGTGGTGTTTGGGTAGTGTAGGGGGTCATGCTGGGGGTAGTGTTTTAGGATTTAGGTTAGTGCAGTGGTGTTTGGGTAGTGTAGAGGGTCGTGCTGGGGGTAGTGTTTTAGGGTTTAGGGTAGTGCAGTGGTGTTTGTGTAGTGTAGGGGTTCGTGCTGGGGGTAGTGTTTTAGGGTTTAGGGTAGTGCAGTGGTGCTTGTGTAGTGTAGGCGGTCGTGCTGGGGGTAGTGTTTTAGGGGTTAGGGTAGTGCAGTGGTGTTTGTGTAGTGTAGGGGGTCATGTTTTAGGGTAGTGCAGTGGTGTTTGGGTAGTGTAGGGGGTCGTGCTGGTGGTAGTGTTTTAGGATTTAGGTTAGTGCAGTGGTGTTTGGGTAGTGTAGGGGGTCGTGCTGGGGGTAGTGTTTTAGGGTTTAGGATAGTGCAGTGGTGCTTGTGTAGTGTAGGGGGTCGTGCTGGGGGTAGTGTTTTAGGGTTTAAGGTAGTGCAGTGGTGTTTTTGTAGTGTAGGGGGTCATGTTTTAAGATGCAATGCTCCAATACCTGACCAGTCTGCACTACATAAAACTGCAAAAAAACTAAAAATAAAAATTGTTTTGCACACTTTTGTCATTGGGCTATATGTGGGCTACATCTGGGTAATATTTGTGCTACATTTGGGCTCTTTTTTCACTGGTGGCCATCTTGGAAGACTTCTTTGTTATGAAGTTTCCTAATTTCTTCATTTACTGCAGTCTCCTCAGTAGGAAATGCTTTCAGTTTTTACTTTGATTCCATCAAGAAGGCATTCAGATGTGTCTCACATCTGCCATAAATTCAGAATGTTAGCACTCTAGTTGCTCATTAGATCACTGGAGTAAAGCTACTGCTCACCAGGGAGTTAACTGGTAGTCTGCTGCTGGTATTGAAAGTGATTGTTTCAGTCTGCTTGTCAGAATTTTCTAATGAAATAGAAGAGGATTTGAGATCTCACTTAAAACATATTTTTCTTTCTGCAGCACTAACCATAATTTCTATTTAAAAAAGAACCCCTCATTTTGTTCCTTTTTAAATTAAATGTTTTAAGTGTTACCGGTTTATTCCAATCAAGATGGCTTCAGGTGTGCCATACTTTTGTCATAAGTAAGGCTGTTAGCGCTCTAGTTGTTCTTTAGAACACTATGGGAAGCTGCAGTAGAACACAAAGGCATCAACTGGCAGGCTGCTCCTGTTGAAATATAACAGGAAGATATTTGAGATCACACTTGAAATATGTCCTAATTTTTCTTTCTACAGCACTAACCATAATTTCTATGACAAAATGAACCCCATCATTTTGTTCCTTTTTAAATTAAATGTTTTAAGTGTTACCAGTTTATTCCAATCAAGATGGCTTCAGGTGTGCCATACTTTTGTCAGAAGTAAGGCTGTTAGCACTCTAGTTGTTCTTTAGAACACTCTGGGAAGCTGCAGTAGAACACAAAGGCATCAACTGGCAGGCTGCTCCTGTTGAAATATAACAGGAAGATATTTGAGATCACACTTGAAACATGTCCTAATTTTTCTTTCTACAGCACTAACCATAATTTCTATGACAAAATGAACCCCATCATTTTGTTCCTTTTTAAATTAAATGTTTTAAGTGTTACCAGTTTATTCCAATCAAGATGGCTTCAGGTGTGCCATACTTTTGTCATAAGTAAGGCTGTTAGCACTCTAGTTGTTCTTTAGAACACTCTGGGAAGCTGCAGTAGAACACAAAGGAATCAACTGACAGTCTCTGCCCTTGTTGGATGTACATGTTTTACTGAGAATGTCAGACTTCATTCTCACATGAGTGAGAAAGATAATGTGAATTTACAGAAAATATGCTCTCATTTTAGCTTCTGGAGCACCTTCCAAACCTCCATGGGACAAGCATGAGAAAATAGTGTTCTCTCAAACATGATTCATGATATCCCAGCAGAAGGTTTTTCACATGGTAAAATCACCTTGGAATACACCACAATTCCTAAAATTAGTATGGTACCGTCAACAAATAAATTCTAATGTAACTAAAGCCTGTTATCACCCTTTATAGTTCTCCTTTTGGTGACCCTCAAAATCTTCTATTCACTACAATGCATTTCAATGAGGTACTATCATTTATATTGGTCCCAAGATGGCTGCCAGAAATTCCAGGATGAAGTGCTGACAGCCAATCAGATCTCACGATGACATGTGTGGTTAGGCTCCGCCCAGATATATATGTGACTTTACTTTTGATTTTCTCAGGAACTACTGAACGGATTTACACCATTTAAGCAAAAGGCACGACACTGAACCAAGGGCTACCTCTTTGCCAAATTTGGTGTAATTCCGTTCAGCAGTTCGGGCTGTAGCTGCGACTAAAGGTTCCTACGGAAAAATGAATGGGGAAAACACGTTTTGGGACCCCCCTTTTTTCTCAGCCCCCGCTTGACGTATCACCCCGAGACTTTCAGGATAGGAGCGGACCGGAGCGCCCCAACAAGTTGGAAACTTTCGCGGCTCCCGTCCTGCCATAGCAAACTGCTTTGGATATTGGAAGAGAGAGCAGGGAAACCTGCTCTCTCTTCCAATATCCAAAGCACATTGCTTTTCCACATGGGGAGCAGCATGTTAGCTGCTCCCCATGTGTAAAAGCAATGCCGGCTCCCAAGGGACACGGGGAGCCGGCGGGACTGTGGGGGGATTGGGGACCCCCCCACAGTACCCAACGGAGAGGGCCAGCCCCGGGGGATGGGGTCCCCGGGGCAAGTAGTGGCCCGGGAGGGGGGCCACGCGGCCCCCCTCCCCAAAGTTTAAAAAAAATATATATATTAAAAAAAAGGGTATGGCCGGCCCCGGGGATGGGGTCCCCGGGGCCTTAAATGGCCAGAGGAGGGGGGCCACGCAGCCCCCTCCAAAGAATAAAACAAAAATCGAGGCCATGCCCCGGGGGATGGGGTCCCCGGGGCCAATACAGGCCCAGGGAAGGGGGCCACGCGGCCCCCTTCCCGTTTTTTTAAAATAAAAATTTAAAAAAGGGGTAAGGCCCTGGGGGATGGGGTCCCCAGGGCCCAAAAACAGGAAAAAGGAAGGGGGGCCACACAGCCTCCCTTCAGGGGACAAAAAAAAACGATCGGGCCCGCAGGCCCCGCCCCTTCCTTCACCACTCTGCAAACGCGCCCCTGGCGCGTTTGCAGAGGGGAACAATTCCCCTTGAATACTGGGGGTCCCTGGGGCCAACTAGCCCACCAGGAACCTCCAGTATGCGCCAGGGGCTGCCTTGCAGAGAGGTGTACAGAGGCCACGCCCCTTTTACACCTCTCTGCAACGCAGCTCTGTGGCGCTTTTGAAGGTATATGGTGGGCTAGTTGGACTCCGGGGACCCTCAGGATTCAAGGGGACTTAATCCCCCAACTTAAAACGCGCCACGGGGCGCGTTTGCACAGTGGTGAAGGGAGGGGGCGGGGCTTCAGGTGACATGTGTGCAAACAGGCCCTGTGGCGCGTTTTAAGATGGGGAATTAAATCCCCTTCAATCCTGAGGGTCCCTGGGGGCCAACTAGCCCAACAGGTACATCCAGAAAGCGCCACAGAGCTGCGTTGCAGAGAGGTGTAAAAAGGGGTGTGGCCTCTCTACACATCTCTGCAACGCAGCCCCCTGGCGCATATTGGAGGTTCCTGGTGGGCTAGTTGGCCCCTAGGGACCCTCAGGATTCAAGGGGACTTAATCCCCCAACTTAAAACGCGCCACGGGGCGCGTTTGCACAGATGTCACCTCAGGCCCCGCCCCCTCCCTTCACCATTGTGCAAATATTCTTCTAAAATCATCCGAAATACGAATTCCGATTTACTCACCTGTTATAAGGAGAGACCTCAGTGCTGCATCTTTCAGCCCAGTACTGGTCCTGAAAAGTAATTTTAACCGTACTTACCAGTAACTTGAATTTCCTTCCATAGAATATCATTGCCTGCTTTTTGCTGAAAAAGTTTCTAAGTGTTGATTTTTGAAACATACAAATATTCCTCTAAAATCAGCCGAAATACGAATTCCGATTTACTCACCTGTTATAAGGAGAGACCTCAGTGCTGTATCTTTCAGCCCAGTACTGGTCCTGAAAAGTAATTTTAACCGTACTTACCAGTAACTTGAATTTCCTTCCATAGGCTAACATTGACTGGTTTCACTTGGAAATTCTTCTAAGTGTGGAGTTTTGGAACTTTAAAATATTCCTCTAAAATCAGCCGAAATACGAATTCCGATTTACTCACCTGTTATCAGGAGAGACCTCAGTGCTGCATCTTTCAGCCCAGTACTGATCCTCAAAAGTAATTTTAACCGTACTTACCAGTAACTTGAATTTCCTTCCATAGGATATCATTGCCTGCTTTTTGCTGAAAAAGTTTCTAAGTGTTGTTTTTTGAAACATACAAATATTCCTCTAAAATCAGCCGAAATCCGAATTCTGATTTACTCACCTGTTATCAGGAGAGACCTCAGTGCTGCATCTTTCAGCCCAGTACTGGTCCTGAAAAGTAATTTTAACCGTACTTACCGGTAACTTGAATTTCCTTCATAGGCTAACATTGACTGGTTTCACTTGGAAATTCTTCTAAATGTGGAGTTTTGGAACTTTATAATATTCCTCTAAAATCAACGAAAGTACGAATTCCAATTTACTCACCTGTTATCAGGAGAGAACCCAGTGCTGCATCTTTTAGCCCAGCACTGACCCTGAAAAGTAATTTTAACCGTACTTACCAGTAACTTATATTTTCTTCCATAGGAATCCATTGTCTGGTTTTCAGCAGAAAAGTTTCAAAGTGTCGATTTTCACAAACTACAAATATTCCTAAAAAATCGCCTGTATGACTTAAACGCATTCTTTCAACTGTTTACAGGAGATGCACCAGTGCTGGATCCAGGATCCAACACTGAGTAAGAAAAAGTAACGATAACAGTTTTTACCTTCTAAGTGAATTTCCTTCCATAGGATAACATTGGTGATTCTATGAGAAAAAGTTTCTAAGTGTCAACTTTTAAAGTACAATAATATTCCTTAAAAATCACGACTGTAACCAAAACGCTTTTACTCAACTGTTTACAGGAATGTCCCAGGACTGAATCTAGGATCCAGTCCTGTGGTTAGAAAAGTAATCCATAAAGTAACTAATTGCATTTAACTAGAAATTCACATTGAGCTGAATGTTGCATTGTGTTTGAAAATGTGTTGCCCATTGCAACAACTGTAACTACTGTACTTAAAAGTCTATTGCCTATGTGCAAAGTATTTAAACTAAAGTAATTCATTCTGAGAAAGTATTTTTTGTAATGTAATGTATAATGTAATTACAATGTAATTTAAAAAATAAAATATGTAAAAAAAAAGTGTTTCTAAAAATGTAGTAAAGTAGTATGAAAAAAATGTATATAACAATTAATACATTTAAAAATTGTCATTTACAAAACCTTTGAAATTCACTGAAAAAACCGTAGGTTTCAGACATGTTATAGTTACAAATTAGCATTTAAAAAACCTTTGAAATTCACTGAAAAAACCATAGGTTTCAGGGACGTTATAGTTACAAATTAGCATTTAAAAAACCTTTGAAATTCACTGAAAAAACCATAGGTTTTAGGGACAGTTATAGTTAGTTGGACATTGCACTCGTACAAAACCCGTGAAATTCCCCCGTTATAGTTAGTCCAGCTAACTATAACTCGCGCCCCCACAATGCACTGCTGATGACGTCACATATTACATCACTCATGACATGGTCAGTGACATCACTGATGACATCTCAAATGACATCACTGATGACATCACTGATGACATCATCCATGTGATAATTTCATGCATCTTCTCACACCCTAATATAACCTTTGATACACCCACTCTAAATTACAGACTGCCATTCGCAAAACCATAGACACTCCAACACCAATAACTACATACCCACTCACTGATTCTTAGGTCTACGCACACATCCACTCACTCACCCGTACAGTCACTCATACTTACGGTCACTCAGTACAGGACTATCATATGCACACATACTCCTATATAGACACTCAAACACCGCCACTCATCCATAGAGGTACTCACACACCTAGTCAGTCATGCAAATAATTAAACACACTACCATTTACTCACCTATACAGTTATACACACACCAGCTCACTTACTCATACAAATACTAGCACATTCTTACGCTCTTATACAATCACTGATACAAGCACACACTCATCCATACAGCCACTATCACAATCACTCACTCTCGCTTATAGCTATTTATATACTCCAACACACATATATACTGCCTTTCACATATGTAGTTACTCACACATGTACCACTGGGACATACATTCACTCACTAACACACTCTTACACACACTTACCCACCCATACAGTCTATCACAGATGCACTCTTGAAACCATCCACCCAGTGAATCACCCACTCACACATCTATGCACAGAGTCGCACACACCCCTCCCACACAAACACTCAGGCACCCATACAGATACTCACACAAGCATTCAATAACTCATATAGACACTCATGTAGCTATTCACAAACACATGCAGCCACTTACACAGCAACAGACAGACGGATACAGACATTCACCCAGTTTAGTCACTAACCCATGCATTCAGTAAGATACGTTAAATCACTCACTTATACAGTCAGTCACGCACCTACTAAATCATCCATACAGACACTTACACACCCACTCATTCTTCAATACGTCTTTTCCTATATATATTAAAAATATTTAAACTTTACAGAAACACACAGTCACTGGATGATGTCATCAGTGATGTCATTTGAGATGTCATCAGTGATGTCATCAGTGATGTCACTGACCATGTCATGAGTGATGTAATATGTGACGTCATCAGCAGTGCATTGCGGGGCGCGAGTTATAGTTAGCTGGACTAACTATAACGGGGGAATTTCACGGGTTTTGTACGAGTGCAATGTCCAACTAACTATAACTGTCCCTAAAACCTATGGTTTTTTCAGTGAATTTCAAAGGTTTTTTAAATGCTAATTTGTAACTATAACGTCCCTGAAACCTATGGTTTTTTCAGTGAATATATATATATATATATATATATATATATATATATATATATATATATATATATGTACTTCAATAGCCACTGAATGCTGCTGAACACTTCACATAACGGGTGCTTCCTCGATAAAAGTGGCCGTCACAATGACATTTTTTAAAACAAAAGTAGGAGCACTCACGGGTCTTTCTCCTTGATTTATTGAAACCTACAGACGCGTTTCAGCACACTTGCTTTTCTCAATGTTGGTTGCCTCAAAATTAAAACACATGACCAGATTTTAAATTCATCCTGGTTGTTTGTGATTGGATGACTGCTTGAGCAAGCACAAATGAACAGTTCGATATTCTAACACTGTTCTGTCAGCATGCATTGATTTGCTCGTAACAGTTTCAGTCTTTTGGTAAGTATTCTTATTCCAGTAATTTACGAGCACAGCACATTTTTTCAGAAAAATCGTCATGTCTTTTTTAACCTCAATCCAATTACCCTCATTTCTGCCGATATTGCCGTTTCACATCACATACCTGTTGTCAGTGGTTAGGTAACCTTTTTGCTCCTCATTTAGTAATGAATAACTTAGTGTTAAGGAGGTATGTTTTGCTTGCAGGCTGCGGCAGTTCTGGAAGTCAATAAGTGACATGTACTTCATTAGCCACTAAATGCTGCCGAACACTTCACATAATGGGTGCTTCCTCGGTGAAAGTGGCCTTCACAATGAAATTTTTTAAAACAAAAGTAGGAGCACTCACAGGTCTTTTCCCTTGATTTATTGAAGCCAAGAGATGCGTTTCAGCGTTGTATATGTGTGTGTATATATATATATGGGTTATGGCTGTTTACAGACCAAGCAGATACTCTAATATGGTGGAGCTATCTGGGTTGGGAGATATTACATCATTTTTACTGTCCTTAGTCTATTTCTTAGCATCATGCTTGCTTAGCATTTCAGAAGCCTGTTACAAGGATGCCAAGTTACCTTCCAGAATGTTCACCCTTAAGGTTAATGGTCGCTTTAGGCAAACACATTTTATTTACACTGGTGGATTTTTGTAACAATTAATTTCTTTACATTTTTGATTGCTATTCTCTTTGTTTTTTTAGCTACTCATCGTTTAAGTTGTACTTGTGCCAAAACTGAGGGCTTTCTTTACTTGGTGTACAACGATCAGGCGGAATTCTATGTTTGTTTTTCCAATTCTCAAACTTTGCAATTGCTATAGGTAAGGGGTTAGTTCTCCATGGGTAATATACATTTTACACCATCTCTTTAGAAACTTTTGTACTCAATTGTCTTCCCACACTTCTTTGTTTTTCAATTTAACAGACGCTGAGAAGAGGTGTTTTAATAGGACCTTTTGATATTTGTATTTTGTACTGATCCACGTTCACTGTGTTATAAATCTTCCTTCGCAATATACTAGGGATGCACTGTGTCTTTTCGTTTCACATCCTCTGGAGATGTTGTGGTCATTGGTATTTGTTTCAATTCACAAAACAATGAACACAATGAGGATGAGACACATGCATGAGTTGTATGATGGGCATCTTTGTGCTTATAAGGTTGTGCTTAATTTTTCATGCCATCGCTGAATTTCACTTGTATAGACTTATGTTTTTGTGTTGTAGGAGTTTATGGGTTTCACATTCATTTTTTGTGGTCATATGAATAGTGTGGTATATTTACAATGGTTTTATAAATAATATGTAGATTGCAATATATATATTTTGAATATACTTCAGCACTAAAAAAGTATTATTGCAGATGAAACGTGTTTCGGCTACCAGATGTATTTTATGATCTAGATTGTCTACAACAGTTGACAAGATTGTCTACCACTCTTGTCAAGATTGTCTACAACAGTTGAAGTGGTGAAAATAAAGAAAACACTGAAAATACAACACAGGGACTGATTCTTTGGAACTATATAAGTAAGTAACAGAACTGTAGAGTGTGCCAGCATCACAGAATAATGATGTCGTTTGATTGTATTTTTACAATCTATTGCACACCTGATTGGTAGCAGCGTGTTTTTAACACTGACTTTAGCAACTCCAAATGTAAAATGCAACTTAGACTTCTATCTGGATATTGATACAGAATTCTTACTGTTTAATAGATGTGTGATTTTTTTTTATACCACAGCTAACATAAACATCGTTGGAGACCTGAGCTCTACCTCTTTCAAGAGGGTATGCTTCTGGTTATTCCATAAGAGACAGTCTACGGGCATAGCAAGACTCACAGCTACTTTTATGAAACTTGAGACGCCTACTCCATTCGAAGGAAACTAAAGCCACTTGATAGTGGCTCACCTAGTTGCCTGCTGTTACACTGTGGTGAATTACGTCAGGCACTACCACCTCTGTGGACACAAAATTACACCTGGCAGTAGGTGTACTTGCTGCTGTGTTTCATAGAGCCGCCACCCTATGCCCATTAATGGTAACCTACTGCCTATATTATTTTGCTATTGTCAGGCAAGTGAGCCTTTGGCACCCTCTCTTTGTCAACGAGGGACTCCATGGTAACCCCTGCATTCCCCCCAATAATAACTGGGGCAAACCCCACCCCGAACACTACACTTGCCATTCCTAGGGGAAGCCTTCCAGTGGTAGGCTGAATCCTGCGATGACAAATCAGATCCCCCTTAAAAGTGCCCATATTTGTAACACTCATGGTATTAGGGATGTAGGTAGCCCAGAGACTTCTTCTCATTAAAGACACCCTTCCTCTGTTCAGGAATGTACTGGGGTTTCTTCCCCTGAAAACACTTTTGAGGGCTTTTAGAGAACTCTTTTGATTTGTTTCTTTATCTCCGCCTCTTTTTTCTGGTGGGGACCCTGTACCCTCTTCTGGTGATGCCTCCAGGACCCTTCTTGTGGACCCTGGTGCTGAGCCAGAGGTCCACTTCTTTTGCAAGCTCCCTGGGTTCAGCAAGCTTAGAATCAACTAGGTGTTGGTGCAGCTCTGGAAACAATTACTGAACCTATGCTCTTTCATGACAAGATTGTAAAGCATCATAATGACTCACTTTACTGCCCTTCATACTCCCATCTAGTGCCTTACTGAAATACTCCATGAAATGCACCCAAGATTTGTTAGATGGCTTCTGACAGTCTCTAAACTCTAATAAAATCTTATCTGGAGTAAGGCCATATTTCATAACCTGGGTTTCATTCAGCAGGGCAAAATTCCTCTTGCCCCCCCTTTCCTAGCACCAGTAGGGTATCATTCCCTGAGTTGGGCATATGTTGCTACAGACTAGCCCCCCAATCCTTCTTTGGGACACTGTGCATCTCTAGTGCTGCCTCCTAAGCCTCAAACAATTAATCAATATCACCCCCACCACAAAGCAAGGCACCAGGTGTTTGGGTATGTAGACCCTTTTACTTTCCTTGCACACTCCATTGTCGCTGCCACCATCATCACCGGACTCTGTGGTTTGTCTGGCCCTTAAGTCCATTTTTTTCTGACTTACTTCATGAGCCAACAAGGCCTTTTTCTCTTCCAAGGCCAACCTTCTGCCCTCCAAGACCAGTTCTGCTACTGCCTTCTCTTCCTCAGCAGATAGCCTCTTCACCTCAAAGGCCTTCTCAGCTTCAGCCTATCTCTCTACAAAGGCACTTTCCGCTTCAGTCTTTTTCTTTGCCAAGGCTTCAGCCCCCTCTCTCTACACAACTTCTTCAGATCTGCCACAGTGAAGCCTTCACTGTTGTTGAGATCTCCTTCAATTCTTGCCAAAAAAAATCACAGGTGCAAAGTATGAGGTAGGAACTGAATTGTGAAAAAGGAAAAGAAATGCTCAATTAAGAAATGAGGAAAATGCAAAAATCAAAGAGCAATTTCGATGTCATATTAAAGAAAGGGATTTTTGATTTTTACACAAATCACTGAGTGGCATTGCACATGCACAAGTTCTGGTTTCCACCTCTGCCACCAATGTAAGAAATTAGATTACTGGTTGAAGGGGGAAACCCACTTCAAATCCTAATCACAATCTTTGTCAGGGTGATCCAGAGAAGTCACTAAATTAACCTTTCCTTAACCCTTTAATAGCTGGGCACAGAAGCAGTCAGGCTTAACTTAATTTTTTTAATTATTTTTTATTTCTTGTTAAAGTATGTATGCAGTACATCAACAGTTATGAAGTGAATACACAACACCAGAAGAATCCCAAACTGATTTAGAAATAATAGAGAATATTTTAATAACTAAGCTTTTGGGGCTTTTCACTACCAGTAAATGTAAAACATGAACAATACATGCCCTACTTTTTAAAAACCATGCACCCTGGCCTATGAGGATTTAGGGTCTACAGTAGGGGTGACTTATAAGTATTTAGCAAGAAGGTTTGGGCCTGCCAAAAGGTTCATTTTACCACATCAAGAAAAGCAGTTTAAAACTACACACAAGGGCAGGCCTGGGTTCAGCAAAAAAGGGTAGTGAAGGCAAAAAGCTGGGGAAATACTATGAAAAATATGGTCATTTGTAACACTTGGTACTGGGTGATATCAATATTTGGGTCAATCACACTCAGATTCTCAGATCCTTCTTGCCTCATGTGCAGCCTTGGATGTCTCAGAATGGATAACAATGTCTATGCATGAGCCAGGACACATTCTCAATCTAGTTTTTGCCAGAGAAGAACACATGACCAGTGTTATAGCGTAAACGTGTTGGACCTTATAAATTATTTAAATTGATCTTGTTACTCTTAACCTCAAAATAACCTCAGCTACCATACTAAATCTCCTAGGTCCTCCAAAGGATCTTGTTCTGTGCTGAAAGGGACTAGGATACTTAGAGGATAAACAATTATCATATGAGGACCTGGAATAAGATAATTGTTAACATTCAGTTATTACTGATGAATTTCCCAAGTAATTCTACCTCTAGATCAGTTAATTTTAAAGCAGATTAATTGGTCACAACAAATAATGAAACAGAATCAGCAGAGCATTTTATCTCAAATTGTATTTTTATCAAATTTCAAATGATTAACATACAAATCTAATTTAAAGAATTTGAACAGATTTAATAAACATTAACAACTTGTGGATTTCGATCTGAAGGGAGCTATTTTCCTCAGCCGGGGGAGATTTTATCCTATGGAAGTGAGTTTTATAGGAAATCAATTATCGCTCATACAAACCCTATTGGTGTTGGTTCAGTAAATCACCGAATGACCAGTTCCAGTTCCTGGGCAGGATTGAGTGCCCCTGTCCATACTGCAGCGTCAATGCCACAGATGTTTTATCGGAAACCTTCCAGCCGGAAAGATTCCACTACGTAAGCATACCAGCCGGCAGCAAATTTAGTATTTTATCACAGTTCGCGTTGTTTCTGGATGTCCAACTCATCAGTCTCTGTACCGTAAGAAGGATAGAGGGGTGATGGACAACATAGGAACCGCCCCTGCCCAGAGTGTAGGCAATTATACTCCATCGATTTCCGGTTTACACCCCTTGACATCACCAGATTTGTCGCACCAGTCTGTCCCATTGGTCAGTTTTGAAAGGATGAGATGATGTAGTAGGTAAAAGTATACAAAAAAGTGAAGAATTAAGAAATCCATTACTTTGAATTTTCCTTAGGACCACTGCACTTTAGTCATATAATTGGTTGTGACATTTAGGAAGTAGGCGAGTTCATGTTCTCATCCTTTGTCAGTTTTTTCCCAAGCATGTGCACTAGGAAGTAAAAACGTTGTTGCAAGTCCAGTCATAAATCTACAAACGTGAAAGGAATTATTCAGTATTAGAGCACAAGTACAAACTTTACGAAAGGTTCCCACAGGCTTCCATAGGCTTCAGACTACTCAGTTCATAAGTTCATACTAGGAAAGAAAAGCAAGTTTTGAGGCCTTCATGAAACACAGCTTGTGCATGATGAATTTGTGCTATAATATGAATCTCAAATTATTGAATACAATACATTAGTTCTTCAATTAGGCAGATTAATGATTTGCATACATCATGTATAAGGTAACCCTAAAAAAAATGTTAACACTTCATTATTAGTTCGCATATAAATGTGTAAGTCTCCTTGCACATTATAGGTTAATACATCATTCAGGATTTCAAAGGCACATTTAAAATAAACCTTCACATAGCACAAATTATTACAGCGTCTATTTTCTCATCAATGTCAGTGCTCATATTACACATTCTAATGTTAATGACCATTTTCCTAACACATAAAACGACTTTATTCTTATATATAAATTTCTATATTATTGTTTGTTTACTAAGTTCATCTATGTATAAAGAAAACATATGTCAATATAATTTGTTAAGCTTCACGTCAGCTTATTGACTGGTATATCATGGAACATAGCAGGCCTGGCAGACAAGTTCCAGGACCCCATATGGCAACAGTTTGTTAGGCATTTCTTAGTAATCTGCCTTCAAGAAACCTGGTTGGTGGATTGCAATCTGTTTTTGGAGGGTTTTAAAGCTTATTTTGTTCCTGCCTCCCCGTCAACTAGTGGCAGAGCCAAAGGAGGTTTGGTTACTTATATCTCGCTGACAGTGGAGTGCCAGGTAAAAATTCATCCCTTTTTTGGCCAGGACCTCCAGGCCATTACACTAAAGAAGAGGAACAATATAATGAGCTTAATTAGTTTTTATAATTCACCAAATAGCAAAAAGGGGGAAGGTAGCATCATCCAGCTGAGTCACTATATAAGGAAGTTTTGTGATCATGGCTCATGTCCCATGATGGTGTTGGGAGATTTTAATACCCACCCTTGTGGCGACCCTAAGATTACGAAGATGGCCGATTTGGGATGCCATAGAATGAGGGGGTTTCATTTTGAGCACTCAACACAGGGGGATGAACTAAATAATCTGGTCAATGAATTTACTCTACTGACACTAATGTCCCTCTCTGCCCCTAACTGGAAAGCCTTGGTTCCCACCTTTAAAGGGAGAGGTACTGGGTCTTTCATAGACCATATTTTAATCTCCTCCTCCCTTCAGTCCCTTTTTCATAGTTTTTCCATTAAGGAAAGCGTTTTTAGTGATCACAATCCCCTCTGTGTATATTTTTGTGGTGCATTTTTATTTAGTAAACCTAGGAGAAGGGCACCGGGAACATCGAGACCCACAGACGGTGGGCGCCGCCTTAAATGGTCTCAGATCGACCCGGATGCTTTCCACAGGGAGGTGAGAGACTCATGTGCAGTTGAACTTGATTTCTGTGTTCAACCGGAGAGTCTACCGAGGGATGTCCTTAGTGCTTTTAGTGTTATTTCTCGTAAAGCAGGGGAACTTTTGAGGGCTCCAGTTCATAAGGTATCCAGCTCAAACCCAAGATGGTTTGATTCTTCCTGCTCCCAGGCAGCACGTAAGTTAAAGGAGGCCTTGAAAGTTGTCCCAAGAGACCCCCTATACATACGCGCATGTCGCACAGAATATAAGCAGGTCTTAGCTACCAGTAAGGGAGCTCTTAAGGAGGAGGCATGGAGGGAGCTGTTAGAGTCCAGCACTTCAAGGGACGGCACACGGTTTTGGAGCATTGTTAATAAACCATTGTTTACTGAAGATACAGGTAACGCTTTAGGCTCCCACATTATGGAAGACGAATGGGTGGCCCACTTTCAATCTATGTTTAAGGGCTCCATGGGTCATCATGACCAGCTACCCCGGGCAACAAACACTGTCTGTCTGGCCTTTGAGCTAACAGAGGTGGAGGCGGGAATTGCTGGCCTAACTTGCAACAAGGCTCCTGGACCGGACGGAATTCCGCCGGACCTTTATAAGTCGGATCCATCCTTTTGGGCCCCGATCCTGGCGGCTGTACTGAACGCAGCGTCCAGGGACGGTAGCCCTGATTCCTGGGCCATTTCTACCATTGTGCCAGTATTTAAAAGGGGGATCGAAATAGTACACACTGCTACCGACCTATTTCTCTCATTGATTCAGTAGTAAAGGTGGTGGGAGGAGTACTATTGCAAAGACTATCTTCATGGGCAGAGGAGCATAACATCATTGCTGATACCCAATATGGGTTTTGTGCTGGGAGGTCGACGGTGGCCCAATGCCTAAACCTCTATCTGATCCTTGGCAAGTACATGATGGCCCGCCCAGGCACGATCTACATGGCCTTCATGGACCTGTCTTCCGCGTTTGACTGTGTCAATCAGGTCAAACTGTGGCAGTCCATGAGGGCCATGGGGGTGGAGGCCTCCATCGTGGACTTTCTAATGGATCTGCATGGGAACACTAGGGCGAATATCAGATATGCACAGGATCTTCGGGTTTCCAGGGAATTTAATATCGAAAGAGGGGTAAGGCAGGGCTGTATTCTGGCCCCCTTCCTGTTTAACCTTTACATCAATGATCTTGAAGGAGCTCTGGTATCGACGGGGGCCGACTTTCCGCATGTGGGGCGCCGGGGTCTCCCGGTCCTCCTATATGCGGATGACGCAGTCCTCATAGCAAGAACCGCAAGGGGACTCCAGTCCCTACTAGATGCATTCCTGAATTTTATGGGGTCCCGTGACTTAGCCATCTATAATGCAAAATCTTATGTCTTGCAGGTAGGGGCTCGTCCTACGAAAAAGTATTCGTTTTCTGTAGGCTCTGCGAAGGTCCCCACAACGTTGGTGTTCTCATATTTGGGGGTCCTGTTGGATGATCGCTTAAAGTGGGGACCACTTATACAGAAGAAAAAGGGGGAGCTCACTCGAATAACCGCCGCTATTTTCAGCTTTGCTGCCAAGATGGGCAAGTGCCCAATTGCAGCCATGCTGAAAATTTACCAGGCCAAAGGTGTGTCATCTGCATGTTATGGTAGTGAAGTCTGGGGGTATACCACAGCAGACGCGCTGCAGGTGGCAGAGAATAACTTTTAAAGCGCCTGCTGGGAATGCCAACCAGTTTATCAAACCTGGTAGCTCATGAAGAACTGGGGGCTCCATTTTTATGTGATACTCTCGCTCTGCGCCCTTTAGTGTTTTGGCTTAAGTGTTGGCCAAACAAGGAGCTAGAGCTCACCCAGCAGATTATAATGGACTGTATGAATCTTGAACATATGTCTAGAATCCCGTGGTTGAAGTATGTCAGAGGTCGTTTTACAGAGTTGGGTCGCCCAGAACTCTTTTTAAAACCCTCCACCATAAGAAAAAAGGATGTGGAATCGATTAAGAAAGTTTTTAGTTGTATCAGGAAGCTAGAAAGAGATGAACAGGAATTATGTAAACCGAGCGTCCGTAAATATCTGACCCTAAAAACTCATCCATTGATCGAGCCATACCTTTTGGGAACACTGACTACCCATGAGCGGTTCTTACTGTCTAGGTTTCGTCTCGATTTTTTCCATCTGTTAATTGCCATTCCGAAAGGGTGTAGCAGAGGACAGGTGTTAGCACCCTGTGGCTGCGACAACGTGTCTCCACAGGATCTGCTACACTTTATGTTCTTCTGCAAATTTTATGAAATACCTCGGAGACATTTTTACTCCCCCTTTTAAAGAGGCTAAATTTTAATCAGGTTCACCCAGCACTTTTGTATTTGCAGCTGCTGAAACCAGATTGTATATTTTTTATTTTGGGCTTCCTGAAATCTCTCGTGAGAACCAGGGCTTGTTTGGAATACTAGCTTTTAGGGGAGGAGGTATTCACAGTCTTAAGGTATGACTCATGCGTGTTCTCCACTTTTAATTGTATAAATATATATGTTATTTATTTATTGTATTTGTTAATATTATCTGTAACCTTGGTGGAAACATATTTTTTGTTCCTATGGCTATGAATTGTAAATTTTTAATGTACTTCTTTTATGAGATGTGTATATATTGTAACTTTTATGGTTTTTACAATGTAAAACCGAATAAAGTTTATAAATGAAATGAAATTAAATGACTGGTAAGTATTATCAGAAAACTACGTCTAACATTCTGCATGCTTTTACGATGCAGTATCTAAATCAAACTTCATTTTTGCGTTTTTCTTAAACTTAGTAACATAAAACACATTTGTCATTGTCATAAATTAATGTTCCCAATAATTTTTCCAGGGTGAATTCATAGAGATAGATGAGAGATAACATCTATGCTCTATCACCAGCCTCATAGAATCTCCTTCACCCTGGTCAGAGCAAGTCATGGACTTTTTAGGTGGACTTTTCTACAAGTCACTTTGTCCCAAAACAACCTCTCTTACACACTCCATGCACCCATGGAGCAAAATCATGGCCTCAATTTAGCATTGTTCTCTGGATGGAAAATTATAATTGCTGGATTAGTCAGACTTTGGACTGTGCTGCCCCTCTTCAACATATATTCTCTTGTCACGTGAGACACTATGATCCCTATATTAAAAAAACTTCAAAGATGCCAAACTTGAATGTAGAAAGTGGAACAGAGCTGGCTTTTTTTGCAACTTCATTATTCAGTGCTGCCACCATACATTTTCTCTAGCTACAAAAAACAAATCACACAAGCTCTGCGGTCTTTTTTAGGCCAACCAAGTCATCCCGGGAACCCACTCCAACAAGCAAAATTTTTAACATTGTGTCCTCATTCCTTAATCTCTCCCACAAGAAATGTCCTTTAACACCTTGTTTATGTCTCTGCGAAGAACTTCCTTCTTTCTGTCATTACAAAATTACCAAGATTTGCAGCATCCTTTGTACATACTAGTGTTGCAGGGATGCTGCTCTGGAACAGAACTATGCTTGGAACTATAGAACATTGGTATTGAAGGGACTGAGTCACCATACCATCTCAGTATCTTGATTGGGGTAACAAGACACACCATTTTGCTCTCTCACTTGTGCTCATCCACACTAACATAACAAGAAGACACAAAGGAAGTTTAGAATATTTGTTTCAACTATTGAGTTCTGAAATTCAGTATACATGCCACAATTAGAAAACAAATGCATACTAAAAATCCTGTTAGCATGGTTAATAATCCATATATCATGAAAACCCTTGTCATTTTATAGGACAGCGTAACCTAAACCCCTCTCGTGCTAATAAAGCTAAATGATCATATAGCAAAGATCACTGGGATTACTGACAGACCCCATACCTCAGCATTAACAGATGGGCATTCTACATCTCAGCAGACACAGTGCTCGTGTCTCAGAGCTCTCTTTCCACGTGTGTTTTTGTTCCTGTGCTCACCTATATGATAGAACATGTATGCACATAAACAACAGCTGCATTCTTGTGTTATGTCTAGGTGCTAGTGTCTGCCAGAAAGAATAACAAGGGACATTGTTGTTTGACCTTGTTGGTGATGTTCATACTAAATCCCAAGAAAAGAACAGAACGTGAAAACGTGCCAGTTCTGTGTGAAAGCACAATGTGGCACAAAGGCAAGTGTGTTTATATAGAAACGTGTGCAAAGGAAAATGAAGCCTACAATGTGCACTGTTTGGCTAAAATAGGGAAAACTACAATGGGTCTTGCAGGAAACACACAACACTAGCAATACCCATTCAATAAGCATTCAGTCACATTCAGAGAGCCCCATCGTCTTTGTTCCGAGTGATTTCAGATCACTGTATCTTGATTCAGCAAAGAAAAGCCCCTAACAATGAAGTTAGGCTCCTCGTTGAGCCCATGCTCAGCCTGTTTTTAACACTTGGTGACCGGCTCAGTGGGCAAGATACTTAACAGGCTATGAAATTTCTCTTAATGATTGCTTAGAGTCTTCCTTTGAAGCCGGGCTATTGTTCTTCCTCTTTTGAAAAACAAATCAGCTGATTCTGCCATACTTAGTAACTACAGCCAGTACTAATCCAGCATGTTTGCCTCAGTTGTGCTATGATTTACCAGTTTTTCACAAAATTGTTGAGAAATAGGAGCGGTGCCTTCTATGCATTTTGTGTTACGAAATTCCGTGAGTAATATATGAAATTCTTTACTGTTGCATTTTGCATTGTGGATTCAGCTGGAATAATATAGGTTTTTTTTGCTTGTTGTTTTGTATATTTTGATTATGTTTATGTAGGCGTATTTTGTCCTGAGAGTTGTTTATTGTGAGCCAGTTGCATTCAATTATAGCAATTTCTTAATTGATTTTTTTTTGTATGCATTCATCCAAGGAGTACGTTTTCCTTTGTGATATGTAGATGTTTTCGGTAGAATTAAAAGCTCAACACTTACTGGAGTAATCCATAGTGTATAGTGTACAGAATTTATTCTGACCAGACCTGTTTTAGAGGTAAGCAGGTTTCTAGCTCCTCCAAATACAGTCTGTTCCAAGGTCGTTATATAGCTGCAGGTAAGATGAGTTTAGGTGGGGGTAAGTTGTGGTGTCTTGATTTGAAAGACAACCAGGTAGTGGTCTGGAATCATCCTTCAGAATGTGAATGGGTCTGGGTTGTCAAAAATGACAACTAAACTGAGTCCTGTGATGTATGTGGGATTGGGACTGAGCTGTTGTAGGTTATATTAGGCCGGGCCAGTGAGTTTAGTTTTGTGGTGTGGAATGTTAGGTTTGTTGTCCCATACTTTCAGGTCACTAAGGACACATAGGTTTCAGTATAATGTAGGACGGTTAGAGATTGTGTCGACAAATGTGTCTGGGAATGTGGCTGTTGTATTGCTAGTTGGTGGTCTGTAGAGAAAGAATGTTATGTGAAAAGGTTGGGGTAGGGTTGCATCTGACAAGTAGGGCCTCAGAACCTTGTAAAGAAACATCCTCAATTGTGGTGAGATTTGTTGTTCCTTTAAATATGACAGCTAAGCCGCTTCTTCTTTTGACTGTGAGATTTTATATCACAGTTTGATAGCCTGGTGGACCATCTTCATCTGATGCTAGGGCCATATCTTTCCCAGCCATGATTCTGTTATGAGAAATAAATCAGGTTCTGTGTTTATCAATAGGTTGAAAATGAGGGAACTTATTTTTTTAAATTGAACAAGTATTTATGAGTAGGCAGTTTAAAGCATGTTTTTGGAGGTGGTGTGAGTTTATGTTGTAGGACAGTGAGTAGTGTTCTTTGAAGTTGTGTGTGGTGTGCTGTTGTTGGTAGTGTTAACTGTTACAGGACAACAGATAAAAGTGTTGCTTTTCTGTATTGTTGTTTTCTTACAAAAGGCTGAGAAGACATTGAGTTTCAGTCTGCATATGTGGGTGGTGGGGAGTCTGGCTGAATTTGAGGGAATGATTAGATTAGATTAGATTAGAATACTTGTAAAGCGCATGGCTGCCTCGGCAATGAGGCGTCCCAGCGCTGAAGCAAGACGGAGTGAGGAGTAGGCGAGGAGTTAGCATTGAGAGAAGAGCCAGGTCTTTACTAACCTTCTAAAGGCCTGGTGATCAGAATTGCTACGGATGTGTAGAGGGAGGGAATTCCACAAGGCGGGGGCCAGTCGCCTGAAGGAGCAACCGCCAGATCTGGTCCTTCGTATACGTGGAATTCTTGCAAGAAGCAAGTTCGCCGAGCGCAGCGCTCGTGAGGGTGCATAATGGACGCATAGATCGCTCAGGATTTCCGGGCCGATGCCTGTCAGAATCTTGTGCGTGATACAGAGCGCCTTGAAACGAACTCGTTATTCAAGGGGCAGCCAGTGCAGACGGTGGAGGAGAATGGAGACATGGCAGTGCTTGGGGAGGGCAAAGATAGCACGGGCTGCAGCGTTCTGGACCCGCTGCAAACGGTTCATCACAGACTTGTTGTAGCCCAGAAGGAGCGCATTGCAATAGTCTAATCGGGCCAGTATGGAGGCTTGGATGATCAGCTGACGCGTTTGGGCGTCAAACAGACCAAGTATCGGCTTAAGGCCACGAAGTAGCCCGAAACATTTCCCGGCCACTGATTTGGCATGCGTCTCAAAGTTAAGATCTTTATCGAGCATAATTCCCAGATTCTTCACCACCGATTTAGGGGCAGGAGAGGCTCCAAGGGCAGAAGGCCACCATTCATTGTCCCAGAGATGGGAATCTTTGCCAACCAGAAGAATCTCAGACTTGGCTGAGTTCAACTGCAGAAAGTTGGCTGTCATCCACTCTGCAATGGCCAATATGTCGTCTTTGAATTTCGCTCTATCCTGGCTGGGATTATTTGACAGGGTGATCAACAATTGGGTGTCATCTGCATATGACACCAAGGAGATTCCCCGCGCTTTGGCCATCCGCGCCCATGGACTCATCTAGACATTAAAAAGCGTGGGGCTCAATGCTGATCCCTGTGGAACCCCACAGCGGAGTGGGTGAACATGGGAGGCAAAAGGGGGCGCTATTACTTGGAAAGTCCGATCGGCCAAAAAGGACGAGAACCACGATAAGGCTTTGTTGCTAACCCCTATCTCCTCCAGACGGAGAAGCAGGATTTCATGGGAGACCGTGTTGAATGCCGCACTCAGATCCAGCAGAACCAGAGCTGAGGTTCTGCCGGCATCTGAGGCAGTACGCAGTTGTTCCATGACCGCCAGCAGGGCAGACTCGGTACTATATCGTGGTCGGAACTCATTCTGGGAAATATCTAGTATAGAATTAGCTTCCAGGAAATGAGTTAAAGTCGAGTTCACATGAGCTTCCAAGATTTTGGATAAAAATGGAAGTAACGAGATAGGACGATAGTTTTCCGACTTGGATGCGTCCAGTGTTGGTTTCTTAAGTAGGGGGACCACTTTGGCATGCTTCCAGGATTTTGGAACCACCGCCGAGGCAAGGGATAGATTGACCAGCGCCAGACACTCAGGCAGGAGGCCCTGTTGAACTTTTCGAAAAGCGTCAGGTCTTAAAGGGTCAGCTGGAGATCCTGATTTTATTTTGACAACCAGTGCTTCCAAGTCTTTAGGGGAAATAAAGGGAAGTGACGTGAGAGAGACAATCTCCGAGCCTATGTACATGTTCCTCCCGGTCACGTTGGGTGGTGCACCGTGGTCAAAATTATGATAGATACGTTCCACCTTCTCCAGAAAGAAATTCACCAACTCTTCACATTGTAGGCTAGAAGATATAGTGCTGCCTGATGCCGAGGGAGATGTAACCAGATCCTTCAAAAGGGAGAATATGGTTTTGCTACGATTATTACTTGTAGTGATCAGGCTAGAGTAGTGGGCTGCCCTAGTTCTACGCACCAGTTTATGGTATGCCTTGATTGCTGATCTGTACTGCAATTTAGCCTGGGGATCATATGAACGCCTCCAGGCTCTTTCCAGAACCTTGCAATTCTTCCTGGCTAAGGTCAGGGCCTCATTGAACCAGGCGTTAGCCCGAGCACCTTTAGAGTGGGTGGGTTTAAATGGGATACAGGTGTCCAGTGCTTGGGTTACCCGCCTTTGAAAGAGCGCATCGGCCTCTTCCATATTTGCGACTTTATGTAGCAGCCGTGTGCTCAAGGCTGTGAGGAAAGCCGCCTGGTCAAGTTTGATGACAGAATGAGCTGTGGAATTGTGCTTGAAAGCTAGGTTTGTTGTGTGATAGAAAAGGAGAGGTAAGGTTATAAAGAGTGTTGTGGAGTTGTTTTCTTTTGCGTATGTTGAAGGTGGAATGTTTATGGTTAGAGGTGGTGCTGAATTCAGCATTGGATGATGGACGTGTGAGTGAGTGTTGTCATGTGTTTGTGAATTGAACAGTTGGTGTATTTGCTGCATGGAGAGTGTGAGGTAGAGGTGGGTTTAAATGTGCATTATTTATGTTGCTATTCAGAGCAGAGTGAATGTGTGCAGGTATGTTGGAATGGTTGGGTGTTTTTGAATATGTGAACAACTCCACCTTCTTATGATCTCAGGACGATAAAAAGTGACCTTAGCGCCTGTTTTTAAATGTGCACAGCCCACCTTGTACTATCACCAAGTCTAATTATTTAGTCACTATAGATGCTGACCTGAAACAAATATGCAAATACTGCACTGGATGCTGACGTTTGTAAATAGCATTGTGTGCACAGGTCGCCCCATGGTTGATAAATTGCAGAGCGCGCTGTTTACCATTTCATGGCAGCTTGACTTCACTTAACGGTCGATGCGTTTAATTCTACTTTGTGAAAGCACCGTTTTAATTATATGCATACTCACTATTCAAAACTGGATAATAAGGTATGTTAAATAAATTGCTCACAACGGAAAGGTTTTGCTTCAAAAATAGATCTTTTTTTCTGTGGGACATATATAATAGCAATTATTTTGTGCATAAAAGAGAGCCAATATTTTTTAGTATAACTGCAGATTGTTAATAGCAGCTGCATGAACAAAGCAGCACTTTTACCTTTGTATGGCAATGAGATAAAGAATTGCTCAAGGAAATTAACAAGGCTATATCAACAAAAAACAGAACAAAAGCAGCATTTAGCACACACAGAACATACATACCACATTTGCTGTTCCACGTGCTTCTACACAGCACCAGAAAGAAACACATTTTCTCAAGGTAGGATGGTCTGCTGGGGCCGTAGACGTGTTTTAGGGGTTCCTACTTGAGGTCAAATGTTGACTTTAATATTAGAGAAATTCAATATATACCTAGGAGTCTGATTTAGAGGGACGGATATGTGTCTGCCTTAATAAAAGTGCATTATACGGATGGTTGCCGGTGGTGACACCCAGCACTCATTTTGGGCACCAGCACTTATTTTCTCCTCTTGATACATTTCCCGAGAGGTAGAGGGAAAACACACCAGGTGAAGGAGGAAGAGAAAGATGGATAAACTGTCACAAGGGAAACAAGCATTGGCATAGCCAATAGGTCTCGCCTTTGGGACCTTATAAGTGTTTAGCCATGCAACAATTGTGCTGCATAACTGACACCTGGTTAAACACATATACGGTCCCAAAGGCGAGACCTATTAGCCAATAGGTCTCGCCTTTGGGGCCTTATAAGTGTTTAGGCAGAGCTATTGGTTTTGCCAATGTTTTTAAGAGCATTGTGGCTGCTGTGCAGCATGTTGAAAAGTTATAATAAAAAAGACTTATAAGCATTTTTGTTACTTTATATATAACTAAGACGACATTATGTACAACTGAATGACCCAATTAAAAAAGAATAAACATAAGAAAGGTCTTGTCGTTTATTTTGTCGTTGCAATGTTGGCAACTTCTTCCTGCCTATTCTAATGTTGAGGTGGTGCTTAGTGATGCTGAGGTGGTGTTGAGTGATGTTGAGGTGGTGCTTAGTGATGCTGTGGTGGTGCTGAGTGGTGTTGAGGTGGTGCTTAGTGATGCTGAGGTGGTGCTGTGGTGGTGCTGAGTGATGCTGTGGTGGTGCTGAGTGATGCTGTGGTGGTGCTGAGTGATGCTGGGGTGGTGCTGAGTGATGCTGGGGTGGTGCTGAGTGGTGGTGCTGTGGTGATGCTGAGTGATGCTGTGGTGGTGCTGAGTGGTGCTGTGGTGGTACTGTGATGCTGTGGTGGTGCTGTGATGCTGTGGTGGTGCTGAGTGATGCTGTGGTGGTGCTGAGTGGTGTTGTGGTGGTGCTTAGTGATGCTGTTGTGGTGCTTAGTGGTGGTGTGGTGGTGCTGAGTGGGGCTGTGGTGATGCTGAGTGATGCTGTGGTGGTGCTGTGGTGGTGCTGAGTGATGCTGTGGTGGTGCTGAGTGATGCTGTGGTGGTGCTGTGGTGGTGCTGAGTGGTGGTGTGGTGGTGCTGAGTGATGCTGTGGTGATGCTGAGTGATGCTGTGGTAGTGCTGAGTGATGCTGTGGTGGTGCTGAGTGATGCTGTGGTGGTGCTGAGTGATGCTGTGGTGGTGCTGAGTGATGCTGTTGTGGTACTTAGTGATGCTGTGGTGGTGCTGAGTGATGCTGTGGTGGTGCTGAGTGATGCTGTGGTGGTGCTGAGTGGTGCTGTGGTGGTGCTGAGTGATGCTGTGGTGATGCTGAGTGATGCTGTGGTGGTGCTGAGTGGTGCTGTTGTGGTGCTGTGGTGGTGCTGTGGTGGTGCTGTGGTGGTGCTGAGTGATGCTGTGGTGGTGCTGAGTGATGCTGTGGTGGTGCAGAGTGATGCTGTGGTTGTGCAGAGTGATGCTGTTGTGGTGCAGAGTGATGCTGTGGTGGTGCAGAGTGATGCTGTGGTGGTGCAGAGTGATGCTGTGGTGGTGCAGAGTGATGCTGTGGTGGTGCAGAGTGATGCTGTGGTGGTGCAGAGTGATGCTGTGGTGCTGCTGAGTAATGCTGTGGTGCTGCTGAGTAATGCTGTGGTGGTGCTGAGTGGTGTTGTGGTGGTGCTTAGTGATGCTATTGTGGTGCTTAGTGATGCTGTGGTGATGCCGAGTGATGCTGTGGTGGTGCTGTGGTTTTGCTGTGGTGGTGCTGAGTGGGGCTGTGGTGATGCTGAGTGATGCTGTGGTGGTGCTGAGTGGTGCTGTGGTGGTGCTGAGTGATGCTGTGGTGGTGCTGTGCTGAGTGATGCTGTGGTGGTGCTGAGTGGTGGTGTGGTGGTGCTGAGTGATGCTGTGGTGATGCTGAGTGATGCTGTGGTGGTGCTGAGTGATGCTGTGGTGGTGCTGAGTGGTGCTGTGGTGGTGCTGAGTGATGCTGTGGTGGTGCTGAGTGATGCTGTGGTGGTGCTGAGTGATGCTGTGGTGATGCTGAGTGATGCTGTGGTGGTGTTGAGTGGTGCTGTGGTGGTGCTGAGTGGTGCTGTGGTGGTGCTGAGAGATGCTGTGGTGGTGCTGAGTGGTGGTGCTGAGTGATGCTGTGGTGGTGCTGAGTGGTGTTGTGTTGGTGCTGAGTGATGCTGTGCTGGCTCTGATTGATGCTGTGGTTGCGCTGAGTGATGCTGTGGTGTTGCCGAGTGAGAGATAGAGTGAAGATATATTGCCCAATTAGAGAGGGTGGTGAGAGAGAAAGAGAGAGAGGGAAAGGGTGTACATAGAATAAAGAGTGGAGCGGGATAGAGAGAGAGAAAGAAGGGGAGAGAGAGTGAATGAAGGAGTTTGAAAGAGAAACAGATAAAGGGGTGAGAGTGAATGAAAGGCTAAAAAAGATAGAGAGGGGAGAGTTAATTAAGTAGAGAGAGAATTAGAGAGGGGAGAGAGAGAGAAGGAGAGAGACAATAAGAGTGGGGGGTGTGGAGTTTAAATAGAGTGAAGAAGTGACGCGGGCAAAGTAACCTTAAATATAGCTTTGTGCAAATAAATATTTTTTTTTAAAACAGTGAGAGACAAAAATACTGGTAATTAGGCTGTGACTCCCAATATAAAACAAATAGCGATATAAGGTGAAATCAACCCACCGAAGCAATATTTCTAACTAGACAAAAAAAAGCTTGCATTTCAATGCTAATCGCTGTTGTTTTTCATGTGACTGTAGTCCAGGGCCCTCAGTTGGTAATGTGAGCTGCTGCTGCGATTGAAACATCAGAGTCCAGAGAGTTAATGAGCCATGACGAGGAAATGAGGAAGAGATAGGAAACAACAGATGGCAGCTGCGCGTGCACGCCATCGTGAACTCAAGCTGGTCGCCAGCCGAATGCCAGTGTTTGCACTTCCAAAACCCGCTTACTAAAACTCTCAGCCAGACCAGCGCAAGCGCTGGTGCAGGCCGAGACCTAAAAAACACATGCATCAGCAAGTAGCCAGTAGTTTACAAGAGCCTCAAATTGGGGCCAGCTGCCAGCGTCTCTGAGGTTGAGAACAACATGGTAACTCGCCACCGAGCACATACCAGATAGCCACCTGCACAGAGGCGGTGACACACCGCTCCCTTTAATGCATCTGTCATCCACTCTCTGCTGAGATTTAAAGTTCGCATGGCACTAAATTCGCAGTGGCATGGTGAATGTGCCGGCCGAAAAAACAAGCATGGGCAAATTCAATAGGTCTGCCTTTAATATGCCAAAACATGTTAATACAGGCATTCAGAAATGCTGTTTACGTGTGTTGCACGCCTGAACACTCTATCACGTTAAAGCCTGCCCCATCGGCGTTGCCAATGTAGGGAAATGTAGCAACAAGGATACTTTCTTTACAGAATGCATGCAAAAGTCAAAGAACTGAATGCAACAAACTGTGTGATGGAGAGTCTAAACTCCAAGAAGAGTCTGTGGACTTCCTCTCCTACTGGTCATGGGGTGAGGAGCTCTGGTGTGGATGAAGGGTTCAATTCATCGAGGGAAACATTGGCGACGTGATTTAGCGTACCGTGGCGAACAGACAGACAACTGTGTTAGTCTACAACCCCCTTGCTCACACGATATATGGAGCTGAAGAAATGATCAGGGAGTCCCGTCAGCGGCATGAAACTAGATGTTCAGGCAGCGAGAGGGTGACTTGCAAAACTAGGAGAGTCTGCTACCTAAACCCTCTCCATAGTTATTTATTATTTATTTTTGAGTTTTATATAGTAAAGCCACGATTATGACCTTCTTGCCGACTCGGATTAGGAAACCTGTATTGTTGTTGCATCTCAAAGCAGAGGCATGCAGCTCAACACTATTTACAGTCAGAACAAGAAGCGCGAGCAACAAGCATTGGCCGCGCGGCCGTGAAACTGACACGGCCGCGCGGCCGTGAAAGTGAAAGTAATCGCGGGTTTTGTAAGTGCAAACAGTGGCTTTTGCTGTCGACCAGCTTGCGTTCTCGCGAGCGTCCAGATGGCGAAGGAAGCCATATGGCGCCTGATCGCGCGTGCACGCTTGCGTGAACGCAGGCTAGTCCCCAGCAAAAGCCACTGTTTGCACTTCCAAAACCCGCTTACTAAAATTCTCGCCAGACAGCGCATGCGCGCTGGCTCAGGCGAGACCTAAAAAGCAGTTACCTACAAGAGTGAGATAAAGGGGACGAGAGTGCCTGGTAGAGTAAAAAAGAGACTTCAAGATCAAGAGGATTCAAGGCTACACAGACTTGGAATTCACGGTGCGGACTTTTAATTGCACCGGTCGCGGGCTTGTGTGCGGAGCTTTGGGCACCGGCACGCATACTTTTACAAAATAAGCACTTGGAGTCTAGGATCTCCAGCACGTTTATAACTGAATAAGGGATCTGCCAAACTCTAAATTAGGCCTCATGTGTTATTTGCCTTATGCTCTCGGAAAGAGATACATGGGTGCCCACCGAGGGGCTGGAACACAGGCAGTGTCGAAATAGAAGGAAAAGAAATACTCTGGAGCAGATTTTGAAGAAGCAAACAACGGAATAAGATAATGCAGCAGTATGGCCAAAGGAAGTGAAGGTGTGCCTCATGAGCACTTGCTGGCAAGGAAAAAATTACATATTAAAATGCGATGCCCCTCAGGGGAGTGGGACACCAACAACACAGCAATCATATATGTTGAATGGCCTACCGGAAGCAGGGGCATGCCACCACATAGTCCTAAGTACATGGAGAGAAAGATTGCATTGCGTCTCTGAGAGCGTGGGTGCCCAGAAAGGGAAGCAAGCAGGCCATGTGGGGCCTAGGTTAGAAAGCCCATGTGGCAGCTAACATTTTGAACTGTGAAGTCAGAAGTGGCGGCTTGGTACCCTGTAAACAAAGTGAAATGTGATTGTTAAAAGTTATATCCTTTTTGTTTTTTATGGCACACACCTATTGGCTAAAATTGATAGGTTGTTTCCTATTAAGTGTGAATATCTTGGTAAAGCCTGTAGGCATGACTTTTAAACAATGACAACCCATATATATGTTTGCCACAGCCCTATTTAGCAGTATTGCTTTTTTTTAGGGCAAGGGCAGGTTATTACATAAATTGTCACAAGGTGCCTCTAAGATAACTAAAACAGACTTGATATATGGAGTTAATTGCAACTTATAACATTTCTTTAGGTACCCTGTTTTCTTCTGCAAGTCCTCTTTAGGAGGTGTTCTAATTTGCAATTCCACCAGAGAACATGCATTTATATGTAATTATGTCCGTTGCATTTAGTTGTGTGCACCTCCAATTAAGTTTCTATTTTAAAGAAAGAGCACTGGCTGGACAATTATTAATGTATTTATTTATTGTGTTAGTTGCTGAGTTCGGAGCGTCTAGCCCATTACTCTGATAACTGAAGAACTTGGACCCCAGTTTAATTGTTTGTGGCACAGAGTTTCTTGAGAAAGATGCCCATGAACTCAATTGGGCAAAATAACTTCTGATTGCCCTATGATCTATTTTCCAGATTTCTCACAAAATCAATTTTTAGGCAAGATTGAATTGCAAAATATGTTGTTTTTTCGTGTCCTGCTTGTTTGGCCCTCGTTTCTTTGTTTCAAATTGATTGAATACTGCACCTCAAAAGGACTCACATGATGAGTATTGGTTACTTTCTATGTATATGTATGGAGCCAGAAGTCTAGACTTAATATGCATTGCAAGAGAAGGAAAAGAGTTCTGAACTCAAATACATAATAGTAAGGAAGAAATCTGTATGAACACCTTAAGAACCTCAATGGGACTGTTAGATTTGGGGGTCTCTAGTTGGCAATGGTTTGCACCTTTGTCCAAATAGGGACCCTTGCGTCTAGTCAGGGTAAGGGCTACACTCCTAAAATAACACCTGCTCACCCCCTTGGTAGCTTGTCACGAGAGGCAGTGTGTAAAGCATTTGTGAACACATACAGTAATACAGTGAAAACACTACAAATGGACAGATGGACAGATTTATTTTATGATCTAGATTGTCTACAACAGTTGACAAGATTGTCTACCACTCTTGTCAAGATTGTCTACAACAGTTGAAGTGGTGAAAATAAAGAAAACACTGAAAATACAACACAGGGACTGATTCTTTGGAACTATATAAGTAAGTAACAGAACTGTAGAGTGTGCCAGCATCACAGAATAATGATGTCGTTTGATTGTATTTTTACAATCTATTGCACACCTGATTGGTAGCAGCGTGTTTTTAACACTGACTTTAGCAACTCCAAATGTAAAATGCAACTTAGACTTCTATCTGGATACTGATACAGAATTCTTACTGTTTAATAGATGTGTGATTTTTTTTTTATACCACAGCTAACATAAACATCGTTGGAGACCTGAGCTCTACCTCTTTCAAGAGGGTATGCTTCTGGTTATTCCATAAGAGACAGTCTACGGGCATAGCAAGACTCACAGCTACTTTTATGAAACTTGAGACGCCTACTCCATTCGAAGGAAACTAAAGCCACTTGATAGTGGCTCACCTAGTTGCCTGCTGTTACACTGTGGTGAATTACGTCAGGCACTACCACCTCTGTGGACACAAAATTACACCTGGCAGTAGGTGTACTTGCTCCTGTGTTTCATAGAGCCGCCACCCTCTGCCCATTAATGGTAACCTACTGCCTATATTATTTTGCTATTGTCAGGCAAGTGAGCCTTTGGCACCCTCTCTTTGTCAACGAGGGACACCAGGGTAACCCCTGCATTCCCCCCAATAAGAACTGGGGCAAACCCCACCCCGAACACTACACTTGCCATTCCTAGGGGAAGCCTTCCAGTGGTAGGCTGAATCCTGCGATGACAAATCAGATCCCCCTTAAAAGTGCCCATATTTGTAACACTCATGGTATTAGGGATGTAGGTAGCCCAGAGACTTCTTCTCATTAAAGACACCCTTCCTCTGTTCAGGAATGTACTGGGGTTTCTTCCCCTGAAAACACTTTTGAGGGCTTTTAGAGAACTCTTTTGATTTTTTTCTTTAACTCCGCCTCTTTTTTCTGGCGGGGACCCTGTACCCTCTTCTGGTGATGCCTCCGGGACCCTTCTTGTGGACCCTGGTGCTGAGCCAGAGGTCCACTTCTTTTGCAAGCTCCCTGGGTTCAGCAAGCTTAGAATCAACTAGGTGTTGGTGCAGCTCTGGAAACAATTACTGAACCTATGCTCTTTCATGACAAGATTGTAAAGCATCATAATGACTCACTTTACTGCCCTTCATACTCCCATCTAGTGCCTTACTGAAATACTCCATGAAATGCACCCAAGATTTGTTAGATGGCTTCTGACAGTCTCTAAACTCTAATAAAATCTTATCTGGAGTAAGGCCATATTTCATAACCTGGGTTTCATTCAGCAGGGCAAAATTCCTCTTGCCCCCCCTTTCCTAGCACCAGTAGGGTATCATTCCCTGAGTTGGGCATATGTTGCTACAGACTAGCCCCCCAATCCTTCTTTGGGACACTGTGCATCTCTAGTGCTGCCTCCTAAGCCTCAAACAATTAATCAATATCACCCCCACCACAAAGCAAGGCACCAGGTGTTTGGGTATGTAGACCCTTTTACTTTCCTTGCACACTCCATTGTCGCTGCCACCATCATCACCGGACTCTGTGGTTTGTCTGGCCCTTAAGTCCATTTTTTTCTGACTTACTTCATGAGCCAACAAGGCCTTTTTCTCTTCCAAGGCCAACCTTCTGCCCTCCAAGACCAGTTCTGCTACTGCCTTCTCTTCCTCAGCAGATAGCCTCTTCACCTCAAAGGCCTTCTCAGCTTCAGCCTATCTCTCTACGAAGGCACTTTCCGCTTCAGTCTTTTTCTTTGCCAAGGCTTCAGCCCCCTCTCTCTACACAACTTCTTCAGATCTGCCACAGTG
The DNA here is from genome assembly GCA_963921515.1 of Calotriton arnoldi. Classification (NCBI taxonomy): domain Eukaryota; kingdom Metazoa; phylum Chordata; class Amphibia; order Caudata; family Salamandridae; genus Calotriton; species Calotriton arnoldi. The sequence goes on from CAWUFW010006980.1 coordinate 95,269, forward strand.
AAGCCTTCACTGTTGTTGAGATCTCCTTCAATTCTTGCAAAAAAAATCACAGGTGCAAAGTATGAGGTAGGAACTGAATTGTGAAAAAGGAAAAGAAATGCTCAATTAAGAAATGAGGAAAATGCAAAAATCAAAGAGCAATTTCGATGTCATATTAAAGAAAGGGATTTTTGATTTTTACACAAATCACTGAGTGGCATTGCACATGCACAAGTTCTGGTTTCCACCTCTGCCACCAATGTAAGAAATTAGATTACTGGTTGAAGGGGGGGAAACCCACTTCAAATCCTAATCACAATCTTTGTCAGGGTGATCCAGAGAAGTCACTAAATTAACCTTTCCTTAACCCTTTAATAGCTGGGCACAGAAGCAGTCAGGCTTAACTTAATTTTTTTAATTATTTTTTATTTCTTGTTAAAGTATGTATGCAGTACATCAACAGTTATGAAGTGAATACACAACACCAGAAGAATCCCAAACTGATTTAGAAATAATAGAGAATATTTTAATAACTAAACTTTTGGGGCTTTTCACTACCAGTAAATGTAAAACATGAACAATACATGCCCTACTTTTTAAAAACCATGCACCCTGGCCTATGAGGATTTAGGGTCTACAGTAGGGGTGACTTATAAGTATTTAGCAAGAAGGTTTGGGCCTGCCAAAAGGTTCATTTTACCACATCAAGAAAAGCAGTTTAAAACTACACACAAGGGCAGGCCTGGGTTCAGCAAAAAAAGGGTAGTGAAGGCAAAAAGCTGGGGAAATACTATGAAAAATATGGTCATTTGTAACACTTGGTACTGGGTGATATCAATATTTGGGTCAATCACACTCAGATTCTCAGATCCTTCTTGCCTCATGTGCAGCCTTGGATGTCTCAGAATGGATAACAATGTCTATGCATGAGCCAGGACACATTCTCAATCTAGTTTTTGCCAGAGAAGAACACATGACCAGTGTTATAGCGTAAACGTGTTGGACCTTATAAATTATTTAAATTGATCTTGTTACTCTTAACCTCAAAATAACCTCAGCTACCATACTAAATCTCCTAGGTCCTTCAAAGGATCTTGTTCTGTGCTGAAAGGGACTAGGATACTTAGGGGATAAAAAATTATCATATGAGGACCTGGAATAAGATAATTGTTAACATTCAGTTATTACTGAGGAATTTCCCAAGTAATTCTACCTCTAGATCAGTTAATTTTAAAGCAGATTAATTGGTCACAACAAATAATGAAAGAGAATCAGCAGAGCATTTTATCTCAAATTGTATTTTTATCAAATTTCAAATGATTAACATACAAATCTAATTTAAAGAATTTGAACAGATTTAATAAACATTAACAACTTGTGGATTTCGATCTGAAGGGAGCTATTTTCCTCAGCCGGGGAAATTTTATCCTATGGAAGTGAGTTTTATAGGAAATCAATTATCGCTCATACAAACCCTATTGGTGATGGTTCAGTAAATCACCGAATGACCAGTTCTAGTTCCTGGGCAGGATTGAGTGCCCCTGTCCATACTGCAGCATCAATGCCACAGATGTTTTATCGGAAACATTCCAGCCTGAAAGATTCCACTACGTAACCATACCAGCCGGCAGCAAATTTAGTATTTTATTACAGTTCGCGTTGTTTCTGGATGTCCAAATCATCAGTCTCTGTACCGTAAGAAGGATAGAGGGGCGATGGACAACATAGGAACCGCCCCTGCCCAGAGTGTAGGCAATTATACTCCATCGATTTCCGGTTTACACCCCTTGACATCACCAGATTTGTCGGACCACTCTGTCCCATTGGTCAGTTTTGAAAGGATGAGATGATGTAGTAGGTAAAAGTATACAAAAAAGTGAAGAATTAAGAAATCCATTACTTTGAATTTTCCTTAGGACCACTGCACTTTAGTCATATAATTGGTTGTGACATTTAGGAAGTAGGCGAGTTCATATTCTCATCCTTTGTCAGTTCTTTCCCAAGCATGTGCACTAGGAAGTAAAAACGTTGTTGCAAGTCCAGTCATAAATCTACAAACGTGAAAGGAATTATTCAGTATTAGAGCACAAGTACAAACTTTACGAAAGGTTCCCACAGGCTTCCATAGGCTTCAGACTACTCAGTTCATAAGTTCATACTAGGAAAGAAAAGCAAGTTTTGAGGCCTTCATGAAACACAGCTTGTGCATGATGAATTTGTGCTATAATATGAATCTCACATTATTGAATACAATACATTAGTTCTTCAATTAGGCAGATTAATGATTTGCATACATCATGTATAAGGTACCCCTAAAAAAAAATTTACCACTTCATTATTATTTTGCATATAAATGTGTAAGTCTCCTTGCACATTATAGGTTAATACATCATTCAGGATTTCAAAGGCACATTTAAAATAAACCTTCACATAGCACAAATTATTACAGCGTCTATTTTCTCATCAATGTCAGTGCTTTTATTACACATTCTAATGTTAATGACCATTTTCCTAACACATAAAACGACTTTATTCTTATATATAAATTTCTATATTATTGTTTGTTTACTAAGTTCATCTATGTATAAAGAAAACATATGTCAATATAATTTGTTAAGCTTCACGTCAGCTTATTGACTGGTATATCATGGAACATAGCAGGCCTGGCAGACAAGTTCCAGTACCCCATATGGCAACAGTTTGTTAGGCATTTCTTAGTAATCTGCCTTCAAGAAACCTGGTTGGTGGATTGCAATCTGTTTTTGGAGGGTTTTAAAGCTTATTTTGTTCCTGCCTCCCCGTCAACTAGTGGCAGAGCCAAAGGAGGTTTGGTTACTTATATCTCGCTGACAGTGGAGTGCCAGGTAAAACTTCATCCCTTTTTTGGCCAGGACCTCCAGGCCATTACACTAAAGAAGAGGAACAATATAATGAGCTTAATTAGTTTTTATAATTCACCAAATAGCAAAAAGGGGGAAGGTAGCATCATCCAGCTGAGTCACTATATAAGGACGTTTTGTGATCATGTCCCATGATGGTGTTGGGAGATTTTAATAGCCACCCTTGTGGCGACCCTAAGATTACGAAGATGGCCGATTTGGGATGCCATAGAATGAGGGGGTTTCATTTTGAGCACTCAACACAGGGGGATGAACTAAATAATCTGGTCAATGAATTTGATCTACTGACACTAATGTCCCTCTCTGCCCCTAACTGCAAAGCCTTGGTTCCCACCTTTAAAGGGAGAGGTACTGGGTCTTTCATAGACCATATTTTAATCTCCTCCTCCCTTCAGTCCCTTTTTCATAGGTTTTCCATTAAGGAAAGCGTTTTTAGTGATCACAATCCCCTCTGTGTATATTTTTGTGGCGCATTTTTATTTAGTAAACCTAGGGGAAGGGCACCGGGAACATCGAGACCCACAGACGGTGGGCGCCGCCTTAAATGGTCTCAGATCGACCCGGATGCTTTCCACAGGGAGGTGAGAGACTCATGTGCAGTTGAACTTGATTTCTGTGTTCAACCGGAGAGTCTACCGAGGGATGTCCTTAGTGCTTTTAGTGTTATTTCTCGTAAAGCAGGGGAACTTTTGAGGGCTCCAGTTCATAAGGTATCCAACTCAAACCCAAGATGGTTTGATTCTTCCTGCTCCCAGGCAGCACGTAAGTTAAAGGAGGCCTTGAAAGTTGTCCCAAGAGACCCCCTATACATACGCGCATGTCGCACAGAATATAAGCAGGTCTTAGCTACCCGTAAGGGAGCTCTTAAGGAGGAGGCATGGAGGGAGCTGTTAGAGTCCAGCACTTTAAGGGACGGCACACGGTTTTGGAGCATTGTTAATAGACCATTGTTTACTGAAGATACAGGTAACGCTTTAGGCTCCCACATTATGGAAGACGAATGGGTGGCCCACTTTCAATCTATGTTTAAGGGCTCCATGGGTCATCATGACCAGCTACCCCGGGCAACAAACACTGACTGTCTGGCCTTTGAGCTAACAGAGGTGGAGGCGGGAATTGCTGGCCTAACTTGCAACAAGGCTCCTGGACCGGACGGAATTCCGCCGGACCTTTATAAGTCGGATCCATCCTTTTGGGCCCCGATCCTGGCGGCTGTACTGAACGCAGCGGCCAGGGACGGTAGCCCTGATTCCTGGGCCATTTCTACCATCGTGCCAGTATTTAAAAAGGGGGATCGAAATAGTACACACTGCTACCGACCTATTTCTCTCATTGATTCAGTAGTAAAGGTGGTGGGAGGAGTACTATTGCAAAGACTATCTTCATGGGCAGAGGAGCATAACATCATTGCTGATACCCAGTATGGGTTTTGTGCTGGGAGGTCGACGGTGGCCCAATGCCTAAACCTCTATCTGATCCTTGGCAAGTACATGATGGCCCGCCCAGGCACGATCTACATGGCCTTCATGGACCTGTCTTCCGCGTTTGACTGTGTCAATCGGGTCAAACTGTGGCAGTCCATGAGGGCCATGGGGGTGGAGGCCTCCATTGTGGACTTTCTAATGGATCTGCATGGAAACACTAGGGCGAATATCAGATATGCACAGGATCTTCGGGTTTCCAGGGAATTTAATATCGAAAGAGGGGTAAGGCAGGGCTGTATTCTGGCCCCCTTCCTGTTTAACCTTTACATCAATGATCTTGAAGGAGCTCTGGTATCGACGGGGGCCGACTTTCCGCATGTGGGGCGCCGGGGTCTCCCGGTCCTCCTATATGCGGATGACGCAGTCCTCATAGCAAGAACCGCAAGGGGACTCCAGTCCCTACTAGATGCATTCCTGAATTTTATGGGGTCCCGTGACTTAGCCATCAATAATGCAAAATCTTATGTCTTGCAGGTAGGGGCTCGTCCTACGAAAAAGTATTTGTTTTCTGTAGGCTCTGCGAAGGTCCCCACAACGTTGGTGTTCTCATATTTGGGGGTCCTGTTGGATGATCGCTTAAAGTGGGGACCCCTTATACAGAAGAAAAAGGGGGAGCTCACTCGAATAACCGCCGCTATTTTCAGCTTTGCTGCCAAGATGGGCAAGTGCCCAATTGCAGCCATGCTGAAAATTTACCAGGCCAAAGGTGTGTCATCTGCATGTTATGGTAGTGAAGTCTGGGGGTATACCACAGCAGACGCGCTGCAGGTGGCAGAGAATAACTTTTTAAAGCGCCTGCTGGGAATGCCAACCAGTTTATCAAACCTGGTAGCTCATGAAGAACTGGGGGCTCCACTTTTATGTGATACTCTCGCTCTGCGCCCTTTAGTGTTTTGGCTTAAGTGTTGGCCAAACAAGGAGCTAGAGCTCACCCAGCAGATTATAATGGACTGTATGAATCTTGAACATATGTCTAGAATCCCGTGGTTGAAGTATGTCAGAGGTCGTTTTACAGAGTTGGGTCACCCAGAACTCTTTTTAAAACCCTCCACCATAAGAAAAAAGGATGTGGAATCGATTAAGAAAGTTTTTAGTTGTATCAGGAAGCTAGAAAGAGATGAACAGGAATTATGTAAACCGAACGTCCGTAAATTTCTGACCCTAAAAACTCATCCATTGATCGAGCCATACCTTTTGGGAACACTGACTACCCATGAGCGGTTCTTACTGTCTAGGTTTCGTCTCGATTTTTTCCATCTGTTAATTGCCGTTCCGAAAGGGTGTAGCAGAGGACAGGTGTTAGCACCCTGTGGCTGCGACAACCTGTCTCCACAGGATCTGCTACACTTTATGTTCTTCTGCAAATTTTATGAAATACCTCGGAGACATTTTTTACTCCCCCTTTTAAAGAGGCTAAATTTTAATCAGGTTCGCCCAGCACTTTTGTATTTGCAGCTGCTGAAACCAGATTGTATATTTTTTATTTTGGGCTACCTGAAATCTCTCGTGAGAACCAGGGCTTGTTTGGAATACTAGCTTTTAGGGGGAGGAGGTATTCACAGTCTTAAGGTATGACTCATGCGTGTTCTCCACTTTTAATTGTATAAATATATATGTTATTTATTTATTGTATTTGTTAATATTATCTGTAACCTTGGTGGAAACATATTTTTTGTTCCTATGGCTATGAATTGTAAATTTTTAATGTACTTCTTTTATGAGATGTGTATATATTGTAACTTTTATTGTTTTTACAATGTAAAACCGAATAAAGTTTATAAATGAAATGAAATGAAATGACTTGTAAGTGTTATCAGAAAACTACGTCTAACATTCTGCATGCTTTTACGATGCAGTATCTAAATCAAACTTCATTTTTGCGTTTTTCTTAAACTTAGTAACATAAAACACATTTGTCATTGTCATAAATTAATGTTACCAATAATTTTTCCAGGGTGAATTCATAGAGATAGATGAGAGATAACATCTATGCTCTATCTCCAGCCTCATAGTATCTCCTTCACCCTGGTCAGAGCAAGTCATGGACTTTTTAGGTGGACTTTTCTACAAGTCACTTTGTCCCAAAACAACCTCTCTTACACACTCCATACACCCATGGAGCAAAATCATGGCCTCAATTTAGCATTGTTCTCTGGATGGAAAATTATAATTGCTGGATTAATCAGACTTTGGACTGTGCTGCCCCTCTTCAACATATATTCTCTTGTCACGTGAGACACTATGATCCCTATATTAAAAAAACTTCAAAGATGCCAAACTTGAATGTAGAAAGTGGAACAGAGCTGGCTTTTTTTGCAACTTCATTATTCAGTGCTGCCACCATACATTTTCTCTAGCTACAAAAAACAAATCACACAAGCTCTGCGGTCTTTTTTAGGCCAACCAAATCATCCCGGGAACCCACTCCAACAAGCAAAATTTTTAACATTGTGTCCTCATTCCTTAATCTCTCCCACAAGAAAAGTCCTTTAACACCTTGTTTATGTCTCTGCGAAGAACTTCCTTCTTTCTGTCATTACAAAATTACCAAGATTTGCAGCATCCTTTGTACATACTAGTGTTGCAGGGATGCTGCTCTGGAACAGAACTATGCTTGGAACCATAGAACATTGGTATTGAAGGGACTGAGTCACCATACCATCTCAGTATCTTGATTGGGGTAACAAGACACACCATTTTGCTCTCTCACTTGTGCTCATCCACACTAACATAACAAGAAGACACAAAGGAAGTTTAGAATATTTGTTTCAACTATTGAGTTCTGAAATTCAGTATACATGCCACAATTAGAAAACAAATGCATACTAAAAATCCTGTTAGCATGGTTAATAATCCATATATCATGAAAACCCTTGTCATTTTATAGGACAGCGTAACCTAAACCCCTCTCTTGCTAATAAAGCTAAATGATCATATAGCAAAGATCACTGGGATTACTGACAGACCCCATACCTCAGCATTAACAGATGGGCGTTCTACATCTCAGCAGACACAGTGCTCGTGTCTCAGAGCTCTCTTTCCACGTGTGTTTTTGTTCCTGTGCTCACCTATATGATAGAACATGTATGCACATAAACAACAGCTGCATTCTTGTGTTATGTCTAGGTGCTAGTGTCTGCCAGAAAGAATAACAAGGGACATTGTTGTTTGACCTTGTTGGTGATGTTCATACTAAATCCCAAGAAAAGAACAGAACGTGAAAACGTGCCAGTTCTGTGTGAAAGCACAATGTGGCACAAAGGCAAGTGTGTTTATATAGAAACGTGTGCAAAGGAAAATGAAGCCTACAATGTGCACTGTTTGGCTAAAATAGGGAAAACTACAATGGGTCTTGCAGGAAACACACAACACTAGCAATACCCATTCAATAAGCATTCAGTCACATTCAGAGAGCCCCATCGTCTTTGTTCCGAGTGATTTCAGATCACTGTATCTTGATTCAGCAAAGAAAAGCCCCTAACAATGAAGTTAGGCTCCTCGTTGAGCCCATGCTCAGCCTGTTTTTAACACTTGGTGACCGGCTCAGTGGGCAAGATACTTAACAGGCTATGAAATTTCTCTTAATGATGGCTTAGAGTCTTCCTTTGAAGCCGGGCTATTGTTCTTCCTCTTTTGAAAAACAAATCAGCTGATTCTGCCATACTTAGTAACTACAGCCAGTACTAATCCAGCATGTTTGCCTCAGTTGTGCTATGACTTACCAGTTTTTCACAAGATTCTTGAGAAATAGGAGCGGTGCCTTCTATGCATTTTGTGTTACGAAATTCCGTGAGTAATTTATGAAATTCTTTACTGTTGCATTTTGCATTGTGGATTCAGCTAGAATAATATAGGTTTTTTTTGCTTGTTGTTTTGTATATTTTGATTATGTTTATGTAGGCGTATTTTGTCCTGAGAGTTGTTTATTGTGAGCCAGTTGCGTTCAATTATAGCAATTTCTTAATTGATTTTTTTTTGTATGCATTCATCCAAGGAGTACGTTTTCCTTTGTGATATGTAGATGTTTTCGGTAGAATTAAAAGCTCAACACTTACTGGAGTAATCCATAGTGTATAGTGTACAGAATTTATTCTGACCAGACCTGTTTTAGAGGTAAGCAGGTTTCTAGCTCCTCCAAATACAGTCTGTTCCAAGGTCGTTATATAGCTGCAGGTAAGATGAGTTTAGGTGGGGGTAAGTTGTGGTGTCTTGATTTGAAAGACAACCAGGTAGTGGTCTGGAATCATCCTTCAGAATGTGAATGGTTCTGGGTTGTCAAAAATGACAACTAAACTGAGTCCTGTGATATATGTGGGATTGGGACTGAGCTGTTGTAGGTTATATTAGGCCGGGCCAGTGAGTTTGGTTTTGTGGTGTGGAATGTTAGGTTTGTCGTCCCATATTTTCAGGTCACTAAGGACACATAGGTTTCAGTATAATGTAGGACGGTTAGAGATTGTGTCTACAAATTTGTCTGGGAATGTGGCTGTTGTATTGCTAGTTGGTGGTCTGTAGAGAAAGAAAGTTATGTGAAAAGATTGGGGTAGGGTTGCATCTGACAAGTAGGGCCTCAGAACCTTGTAAAGAAACATCCTCAATTGTGGTGAGATTTGTTGTTCCTTTAAATATGACAGCTAAGCCGCTTCTTCTTTTGACTGTGAGATTTTATATCACAGTTTGATAGCCTGGTGGACCATCTTCATCTGATGCTAGGGCCATATCTTTCCCAGCCATGATTCTGTTATGAGAAATAAATCAGGTTCTGTGTTTATCAATAGGTTGAAAATGAGGGAACTTATTTTTTTAAATTGAACAAGTATTTATGAGTAGGCAGTTTAAAGCATGTTTTTGGAGGTGGTGGGAGTTTATGTTGTAGGACAGTGAGTAGTGTTCTTTGAAGTTGTGTGTGGTGTGCTGTTGTTGGTAGTGTTAACTGTTACAGGACAACAGATAAAAGTGTTGCTTTTCTGTATTGTTGTTTTCTTACAAAAGGCTGAGAAGACATTGAGTTTCAGTCTGCATATGTGGGTGGTGGGGAGTCTGGCTGAATTTGAGGGAATGATTAGATTAGATTAGATTAGAATACTTGTAAAGCGCATGGCTGCCTCGGCAATAAGGCGTCCCAGCGCTGGAGCAAGACGGAGTGAGGAGTAGGCGAGGAGTTAGCATTGAGAGAAGAGCCAGGTCTTTACTAACCTTCTAAAGGCCTGGTGATCAGAATTGCTACGGATGTGTAGAGGGAGGGAATTCCACAAGGCGGGGGCCAGTCGCCTGAAGGAGCGACTGCCAGATCTGGTCCTTCGTATACGTGGAATTCTTGCAAGAAGCAAGTTCGCCGAGCGCAGTGCTCGTGAGGGTGCATAATGGGCGCATAGATCGCTCAGGATTTCCGGGCCGATGCCTGTCAGAATCTTGTGCGTGATACAGAGCGCCTTGAAACTAACTCGTTATTCAAGGGGCAGCCAGTGCAGACGGTGGAGGAGAATGGAGACATGGTAGTGCTTGGGGAGGGCAAAGATAGCACGGGCTGCAGCGTTCTGGACCCGCTGCAAACGGTTCATCACAGACTTGTTGTAGCCCAGAAGGAGCGCATTGCAATAGTCTAATCGGGCCAGTATGGAGGCTTGGATGATCAGCTGACGCGTTTGGGCGTCAAACAGACCAAGTATCGGCTTAAGGCCACGAAGTAGCCCGAAACATTTCCCGGCCACTGATTTGGCATGCGTCTCAAAGTTAAGATCTTTATCGAGCATAATTTCCAGATTCTTCACCACCGATTTAGGGGCAGGAGAGGCTCCAAGGGCAGAAGGCCACCATTCATTGTCCCAGAGATGGGAATCTTTGCCAACCAGAAGAATCTCAGACTTGGCTGAGTTCAACTGCAGAAAGTTGGCTGTCATCCACTCTGCAATGGCCAATATGTCTTCTTTGAATTTCGCTCTATCCTGGCTGGGATTATTTGACAGGGTGATCACCAATTGGGTGTCATCTGCATATGACACCAAGTAGATTCCCCGCGCTTTGGCCATCCGCGCCAATGGACTCATATAGACATTAAAAAGCGTGGGGCTCAATGCTGATCCCTGTGGAACCCCACAGCGGAGTGGGTGAACATGGGAGGCAAAAGGGGGCGCTATTACTTGGAAAGTCCGATCGGCCAAAAAGGACGAGAACCACGATAAGGCTTTGTTGCTAACCCCTATCTCCTCCAGACGGAGAAGCAGGATTTCATGGGAGACCGTGTTGAATGCCGCACTCAGATCCAACAGAACCAGAGCTGAGGTTCTGCCGGCATCCGAGGCAGTACGCAGTTGTTCCATGACCACCAGCAGGGCAGACTCGGTACTATATCGTGGTCGGAACCCATTCTGGGAAATATCTAGTATAGAATTAGCTTCCAGGAAATGAGTTAAAGTCGAGTTCACATGAGCTTCCAAGATTTTGGATAAAAATGGAAGTAACGAGATAGGACGATAGTTTTCCGACTTGGATGCGTCCAGTGTTGGTTTCTTAAGTAGGGGGACCACTTTGGCATGCTTCCAGGATTTTGGAACCACCGCAGAGGCAAGGGATAGATTGACCAGCTCCAGACACTCAGGCAGGAGGCCCTGTTGAACTTTTCGAAAAGCGTCAGGTCTTAAAGGGTCAGCTGGAGATCCTGATTTTATTTTGACAACCAGTGCTTCCAAGTCTTTAGGGGAAATAGGGGGAAGTGACGTGAGAGAGACAATCTCGAGCCTATGTACATGTTCCTCCCGGTCACGTTGGGTGGTGCACCGTGGTCAAAATTATAATAGATACGTTCCACCTTCTCCAGAAAGAAATTCACCAACTCTTCACATTGTAGGCTAGAAGATATAGTGCTGCCTGATGCCGAGGGAGATGTAACCAGATCCTTCAAAAGGGAGAATATGGTTTTGCTACGATTATTACTTGTAGTGATCAGGCTAGAGTAGTGGGCTGCCCTAGTTCTACGCACCAGTTTATGGTATGCCTTGATTGCTGATCTGTACTGCAATTTAGCCTGGGGATCATATGAACGCCTCCAGGCTCTTTCCAGAACCTTGCAATTCTTCCTGGCTAAGGTCAGGGCCTCATTGAACCAGGCGTTAGCCCGAGCACCTTTAGAGTGGGTGGGTTTAAATGGGATACAGGTGTCCAGTGCTTGGGTTACCCGCCTTTGAAAGAGCGCATCGGCCTCTTCCATATTTGCGGCTTTATCTAGCGGCTGTGTGCTCAAGGCTGTGAGGAAAGCCGCCTGGTCAAGTTTGATGACAGAATGAGCTGTGGAATTGTGCTTGAAAGCTAGGTTTGTTGTGTGATAGAAAAGGAGAGGTAAGGTTATAAAGAGTGTTGTGGAGTTGCTTTCTTTTGCGTATGTTGAAGGTGGAATGTTTATGGTTAGAGGTGGTGCTGAATTCAGCATTGGATGATGGACGTGTGAGTGAGTGTTGTCATGTGTTTGTGAATTGAACAGTTGGTGTATTTGCTGCATGGAGAGTGTGAGGTAGAGGTGGGTTTAAATGTGCATTATTTATGTTGCTATTCAGAGCAGAGTGAATGTGTGCAGGTATGTTGGAATGGTTGGGTGTTTTTGAATTTGTGAACCACTCCACCTTCTTATGATCTCAGGACGATAAAAAGTGACCTTAGCGCCTGTTTTTAAATGTGCACAGCCCACCTTGTACTATCACCAAGTCTAATTATTTAGTCACTATAGATGCTGACCTGAAACAAATATGCAAATACTGCACTGGATGCTGACGTTTGTAAATAGCATTGTGTGCACAGGTCGCCCCATGGTTGATAAATTGCAGAGCGCGCTGTTTACCATTTCATGGCAGCTTGACTTCACTTAACGGTCGATGCGTTTAATTCTACTTTGTGAAAGCACCGTTTTAATTATATGCATACTCACTATTCAAAACTGGATAATAAGGTATGTTAAATAAATTGCTCACAACGGAAAGGTTTTGCTTCAAAAATAGATCTTTTTTTCTGTGGGACATATATAATAGCAATTATTTTGTGCATAAAAGAGAGCCAATATTTTTTAGTATAACTGCAGATTGTTAATAGCAGCTGCATGAACAAAGCAGCACTTTTACCTTTGTATGGCAATGAGATAAAGAATTGCTCAAGGAAATTAACAAGGCTATATCAACAAAAAACAGAACAAAAGCAGCATTTAGCACACACAGAACATACATACCACATTTGCTGTTCCACGTGCTTCTACACAGCACCAGAAAGAAACACATTTTCTCAAGGTAGGATGGTCTGCTGGGGCCGTAGACGTGTTTTAGGGGTTCCTACTTGAGGTCAAATGTTGACTTTAATATTAGAGAAATTCAATATATACCTAGGAGTCTGATTTAGAGGGACGGATATGTGTCTGCCTTAATAAAAGTGCATTATACGGATGGTTGCCGGTGGTGACACCCAGCACTCATTTTGGGCACCAGCACTTATTTTCTCCTCTTGATACATTTCCCGAGAGGTAGAGGGAAAACACACCAGGTGAAGGAGGAAGAGAAAGATGGATAAACTGTCACAAGGGAAAAAAGCAGTTACCTACAAGAGTGAGATAAAGGGGACGAGAGTGCCTGGTAGTGTAAAAAAGAGACTTCAAGATCAAGAGGATTCAAGGCTACACAGACTTGGAATTCACGGTGCGGACTTTTAATTGCACTGGTCGCGGGCTTGTGTGCGGAGCTTTGGGCACCAGCACGCATACTTTTACAAAATAAGCACTTGGAGTCTAGGATCTCCAGCACGTTTATAACTGAATAAGGGATCTGCCAAACTCTAAATTAGGCCTCATGTGTTATTTGCCTTATGCTCTCGGAAAGAGATACATGGGTGCCCACCGAGGGGCTGGAACACAGGCAGTGTCGAAATAGAAGGAAAAGAAATACTCTGGAGCAGATTTTGAAGAAGCAAACAACGGAATAAGATAATGCAGCAGTATGGCCAAAGGAAGTGAAGGTGTGCCTCATGAGCACTTGCTGGCAAGGAAAAAAATACATATCAAAATGCGATGCCCCTCAGGGGAGTGGGACACCAACAACACAGCAATCATATATGTTGAATGGCCTACCGGAAGCAGGGGCATGCCACCACATAGTCCTAAGTACATGGAGAGAAAGATTGCATTGCGTCTCTGAGAGCGTGGGTGCCCAGAAAGGGAAGCAAGCAGGCCATGTGGGGCCTAGGTTAGAAAGCCCATGTGGCAGCTAACATTTTGAACTGTGAAGTCAGAAGTGGCGGCTTGGTACCCTGTAAACAAAGTGAAATGTGATTGTTAAAAGTTATATCCTTTTTGTTTTTATGGCACACACCTATTGGCTAAAATTGATAGGTTGTTTCCTATTAAGTGTGAATATCTTGGTAAAGCCTGTAGGCATGACTTTTAAACAATGACAACCCATATATATGTTTGCCACAGCCCTATTTAGCAGTATTGCTTTTTTTTAGGGCAAGGGCAGGTTATTACATAAATTGTCAGAAGGTGCCTCTAAGATAACCAAAACAGACTTGATATATGGAGTTAATTGCAACTTATAACATTTCTTTAGGTACCCTGTTTTCTTCTGCAAGTCCTCTTTAGGAGGTGTTCTAATTTGCAATTCCACCAGAGAACATGCATTTATATGTAATTATGTCCGTTGCATTTAGTTGTGTGCACCTCCAATTAAGTTTCTATTTTAAAGAAAGAGCACTGGCTGGACAATTATTAATGTATTTATTTATTGTGTTAGTTGCTGAGTTCGGAGCGTCTAGCCCATTACTCTGATAACTGAAGAACTTGGACCCCAGTTTAATTGTTTGTGGCACAGAGTTTCTTGAGAAAGATGCCCATGGACTCAATTGGGCCAAATAACTTCTGATTGCCCTATGATCTATTTTCCAGATTTCTCACAAAATCAATTTTTAGGCAAGATTGAATTGCAAAATATGTTGTTTTTTCGTGTCCTGCTTGTTTGGCCCTCGTTTCTTTGTTTCAAATTGATTGAATACTGCACTTCAAAAGGACTCACATGATGAGTATTGGTTACTTTCTATGTATATGTATGGAGCCAGAAGTCTAGACTTAATATGCATTGAAAGAGAAGGAAAAGAGTTCTGAACTCAAATACATAATAGTAAGGAAGAAATCTGTATGAACACCTTAACCCCTTCGCTGCTAGGCCTTTTCCCCCCCTGTGCTAAGCCTTTTTTTGGCTATTTGGGGTAGTGCGGGCTTAGGCCCCTGTAACTTTTTGACCACATAAGGTATCCACGCCAAATTTGCGTCCTTTTTTTCTAACATCATGGGGATTGTAAAGGTACCCAGGGTTTGTGGATTCCCCTAGAAGGGACCCAGAAATTAGCCAAAATACAGCAACATTTAGTTTTTTGGGGAAAAATGCAAAAAAAGGGTACAGATGAAAGCGTCTTGTTTTTTCCCTGCAAATGGCATCAAAAAAGGGGTTGTGGTGCTGAAATCACCATCTTCCCAGCTTTCAGGGACAAGCAGACTTTTGTCAGAAAACCAACTTTTTTTACACAGTTTTGGCATTTTTCTGGGACATAGCCTATTTTTGCTATTTTTTGTGCTTTCAACCTCATTCCAGTTAATGGTAGAAATGGGTATGAAACCAATAATGGATCCTGAAAAGCCATACATTTCTGAAAAGTAGACAAAATTCTGAATTCAGCAAGGGGTCATTGTGTGGATCCTTAAAGTTTTCCTTATAGAAACTAACAGTTAAATGAAGGAAAAATTTAAAATTAGTTGAAAAAAACGTTTTCACCTGTAACTTCTTCTAATTATGACAGCTATTTGAAAGCAATATACCGTTATATCCGCTGGACCTTTCTGGTTGTGGGGATATATAGGACTTGTAGGTTCACCAAGAACCCGACGAACCCAGAGCCAATAACTGAGCAGCATCTTGCAATGGTTTTTTATTATGTACCGGGTATATAGCAATTATTTTGGGAAAATGTATACATGGAAAAATTGTTATGAAAGACACCTATGTATTTATGAAATGGGAACAAAATGTAGATTTTAGAAACAGTAGATATTTGCACATTTCCGAAATTGGGAGTACCCATACTAGCATGAGAATTATAGGTCATTTTTCAAAATGACTTATTTTTTACACATTGTCTTTCATTTGGAAGGCAGAAATGCATCGAAAGTCAATAGGTAATAACAGTTGCTCTACAATTCTGTGTTACCCTAAGTCTCCCGATAAAAATGGTACCTCACTTGTGTGGGTAGCCCTTGTGCCCACAACAGGAAATGGCTCAAAATGCAACGTGGACGTACCACATTTTCACGATGAAAAATTACCCTTTTTTTGCAAAGTGCCTAGCTGTAGTTTTTGAACCCTAGCTCTGCGGGCACTTAGGGAAACCTAGCAAACTTATACATTTTTGAAAACTAGACACCCAGGGGAATTTAGGACGGGGGGGACTTAACTGACTCTCACCAGGTTATGTTACCCAGAATCCCTTGCAAACCTAAAAAATTGGTAAAAAAAACACATTTTCCTCACTTTTCTGTGGTGGAAAGTTCTGGAATCTGCGCGGATCCACAAAATTCTACCCACCCCGCGTTCCCCAAGGTCTTCCGAAAACAATGGTACCTCACTTGTGTGGGTAGGCCTAGTGCCCGCGACAGGAAGCAGCGCAAAACGCAACGTAGACGCACCACATTTTCACAGTGAAAAATGACCTTTTTTTTGCAAAGTGCCTAGCTGTAGTTTTTGAACCCTAGCTCTGCCGGCACCTAGGGAAACCTAGCAAACCTATACATTTTTGGAAACTAGACACCCAGGGGAATCCAGGATGGGGTGACTTGACTGCCTCCCACCAGGTTCCGTTACCCAGAATTCCTCGCAAACCTAAAAAATTGTCAAAAAAAACACATTTCCCCCACATTTCTGTGGTGGAAAGTTCTGTAATCTGCGTGGATCCACAAATTTCCACCCACCCCGCGTTCCCCAAAGTCTCACGAGAAAAATGGTACCTCACTTGTGTGAGTCGGCCTAGTGCCTGCGACAGGAAACGGCGCAAAACGCAACGTGGTCACACCTCAATTTCGCAGTGAAAAATGACCCTTTTTTGGCAAAGTGCCTAGCTGTAGTTTTTGAACCCTAGCTCTGCCGGCACCTGGGGAAACGTAGCAAACCTATACATTTTTTAAAACTAGACACCCAGGGGAATCCAGGATGGGGTGACTTGACTGCCTCCCACCAGGTTCTGTTACCCAGAATCCCTCGCAAACCTAAAAAATTATTTAAAAAAACACATTTTCCCCACATTTCTGTGGTGGAAAGTTCTGGAATCTGCATGGATCCACAAATTTCCACCCACCCCGCGTTCCCCAAAGTCTTACGAGAAAAATGGTACCTCACTTGTGTGGGTCGGCCTAGTGCCTGCGACAGGAAACGGCGCAAAACGCAACGTGGTCACACCTCAATTTCGCAGTGAAAAATGACCCTTTTTTGGCAAAGTGCCTAGCTGTAGTTTTTGAACCCTAGCTCTGCCGGCACCTAGGGAAACCTAGCAAACTTATACATTTTTGAAAACTAGACACCCAGGGGAATCCAGGATGGGGTGACTTGACTGCCTGCCCCCAGGTTCTGTTACCCAGAATCCCTTGCAAACCTAAAAAATTGTCCAAAAAAACACATTTTCCCCACATTTCTGTGGTGGAAAGTTCTGGAATCTGCGTGGATCCACAAATTTCCACCCACCCCGTGTGTTCCCCAAAGTCTTATGAGAAAAATTGTACCTCACTTCTGTGGGTCGGCCTAGTGCCTGCGACAGGAAGCGATGCAAAACGCAACGTGGTCACACTTCAATTTCGCAGTGAAAAATGACCCTTTTTTGGCAAAGTGCCTAGGTGTAGTTTTTGAACCCTAGCTCTGCCGGCACCTAGGGAAACCTAGCAAACCTATACATATTTGAAAACTAGACACCCAGGGGAATCCAGGATGGGGTGACTTGACTGCCTCCCACCAGGTTCTGTTACCCAGAATCCCTTGCAAACCTAAATAATTGTCAAAAAAAAACACATTTTCCCCACATTTCTGTGGTGGAAAGTTCTGGAATCTGCGTGGATCCACAAATTTCCACCCACCCCGCGTTTCCCAAAGTCTTACGAGAAAAATGGTACCTCACTTGTGTGGGTCGGCCTAGTGCCTGCAACAGGAAACGGCGCAAAACGCAACGTGGTCACACTTCAATTTCGCAGTGAAAAATGACCCTTTTTTGGCAAAGTGCCTAGTTGTAGTTTTTGAACCCTACCTCTGCCGGCACATAGGGAAACCCAGCAAGCCTATACATTTTTGAAAACTAGACACCCAGGGGAATCCAGGATGGGGTGACTTGACTGCCTCCCACCAGGTTCTGTTACCCAGAATCCCTTGCAAACCTAAAAAATTGTCCAAAAAAACACATTTTCCCCACATTTCTGTGGTGGAATGTTCTGGAATCTGTGTGGATCCACAAATTTCCACCCACCCCGTGTTCCCCAAAGTCTTATGAGAAAAATGGTACCTCACTTGTGTGGGTCGGCCTAGTGCCTGCGACAGGAAACGACACAAAACGCAACGTGGTCACACTTCAATTTCGCAGTGAAAAATGACCCTTTTTGGCAAAGTGCCTAGGTGTAGTTTTTGAAACCTAGCTCTGCCGGGACCTAGGGAAACCTAGCAAACCTATACATTTTTGAAAACTAGACACCCAGGGGAATCCAGGATGGGGTGACTTGACTGCCTCCTACCAGGTTCTGTTACCCAGAATCCCTTGCAAACCTAAATAATTGTCAAAGAAAACACATTTTCCCCACATTTCTGTGGTGGAAAGTTCTGGAATCTGCGTGGATCCACAAATTTCTGCCCACCCCGCGGTCCCCAAAGTCTTACGAGAAAAATGGTACCTCACTTGTGTGGGTCGGCCTAGTGCCTGCGACAGGAAACGGCGCAAAACACATCGTGGTCACACCTCAATTTCGCAGTGAAAAATGACCCTTTTTTGGCAAAGTGCCTAGCTGTAGTTTTTGAACCCTAGCTCTGCCGGCACCTAGGGAAACCTAGCAAACCTATACATTTTTGAAAACTAGACACCCAGGGGAATCCAGGATGGGGTGACTTGACTGCCTCCCACCAGGTTCTGTTACCCAGAATCCCTTGCAAACCTAAAAAATTGTAAAAAAAAACACATTTTCCCCACATTTCTGTGGTGGAAAGTTCTGGAATCTGCGTCGATCCACAAATTTCCACCCACCCCACGTTCCCCAAAGTCTTACGAGAAAAATGGTACCTCACTTGTGTGGGTAGGCCTAGTGCCTGCGACAGGAAACAGCGCAAAACGCAACATGGTCACACCTCAATTTCGCAGTGAAAAATGACCCTTTTTTGGCAAAGTGCCTAGCTGTAGTTTTTTAACCCTAGCTCCGCCGGCACCTCGGAAAACCTAGAAAACCTATACATTTTTGAAAACTAGACACCCAGGGGAATCCAGGATGGGGTGACTGGACTGCCTCCCACCAGGTTCTGTTACACAGAATCCCTTGCAAACCTAAAAAATTGTCAAAAAAACCACATTTTCCCCACATTTCTGTGGTGGAAAGTTCTGGAATCTGCGTGGATCCACAAATTTCCACCCACCCCACGTTCCCCAAAGTCTTACGAGAAAAATGGTACCTCACTTGTGTGGGTCGGCCTAGTGCCCGCGACAGGAAACGGCGCAAAACGCAACATGGTCACACCTCAATTTCGCAGTGAAAAATGACCCTTTTTTTGCAAAGTGCCTAGCTGTAGTTTTTGAACCCTACCTCTGCCGGCACCTAGGGAAACCTAGCAAACCTATAAATTTTTGAAAACTAGACACCCAGGGGAATCCAGGTTGGGTGACTTGACCGCCTCCCACCAGGTTCTGTTACCCAGAATCCCTTGCAAACCTAAAAAATTGTCAAAAAAAACACATTTTCCCCACATTTCTGTGGTGGAAAGTTCTGGAATCTGTGTGGATCCACGAATTTCCGCCCACCCCGCGTTTCCCAAAGTCTTACGAGAAAAATGGTACCTCACTTGTGTGGGTCGGCCTAGTGCCCGCGACAGGAAACGGCGCAAAAGGCAACGTGTTCACACCTCAATTTCGCAGTGAAAAATGACCCTTTTTTGGCAAAGTGCCTAGCTGTAGTTTGTGAACCCTAGCTCTGCTGGCACCTAGGGAAACCTACCAAACAGACACATTTCTGAAAAGTAGACACCCGGGGGCTTCCAGGGAGGTATGGCTTGCATGGATCCCCCAAACTTTCCTTACCCAGAATCCCCTGCAAACCTCAATTTTAGCTGAAAAAATCACTTTTTTCACACATTTTTGTGTGGAAAGTGTGGCATCACTGGCCTCACACAAATTTCCTACCACCCAGCATTCCCCCAGGTCTCCCGATAAAAATGGTGCCTCACTTGTGTGGGAGGCCCAAGTACCCGCGACAGGCAAGGGCCCAAAACGTAGTGAGGCGACATCAAAATTGCCTATCTCAAAACCACCTGGTTTTGCAAGGGGTCACCTGGGTTTTTGGCCCCGTGCTCGGCGGCAATCTAGGGAAACCTACCAAACCCATACATTTCTGAAAAGTAGACACCCGCGGGCTTCCAGGGAGGTATGGCTTGCGTGGATCCCCCAACGTTTCCTTACCCAGAATCCCCTGCAAACCTCAATTTTAGCTGAAAAAATCACTTTTTTCACTAATTTTTGTGTGGGAAAGTGTGGCATCACTGGCCTCACACAAATTTCCTACCAACCAGCGTTCCCCCAGGTCTCCCGATAAAAATGGTGCCTCACTTGTGTGGGAGGCCCAAGTACCCGCGACAGGCAAGGGCCCAAAACGTAGTGAGGCGACATCAAAATTGCCTATCTCAAAACCACCTGGTTTTGCAAGGGGGGTCACCTGGGTTTTTGGCCCCGTGCTCGGCGGCCATCTAGGGAAACCTACCAAACCCACACATTTCTGAAAAGTAGACACCGGGGGGCTTCCAGGGAGGTATGGCTTGCGTGGATCCCCCAACGTTTCCTTACCCAGAATCCCCTGCAAACCTCACTTTTAACTGAAAAAAATCACTTTTTTCACATATTTTTGTGTGGTAAAGTTGTGGCATCACCTTACTGACACAAATGTCCTACCACCCAGCGTTCCCCCTGGTCTCCCGATAAAAATGGTGCCTCACTCGGGTGGGAGGCCCAAGTACCCGCGACAGGCAAGGGCCCACAACGTATTGAGGCGACCATAATATGGCTTATCACAAAACGACCTGGTTTTGCAAGGGGGGTCCCATGACGTTTTGGCCCGGGGCTCGGCGGCCACCTAGGGAAACCTACCAAACCCACACATTTCTGAAAAGTAGACACCAGGGGGATTCCAGGGAGGTATGGCTTGCGTGGATCCCCCAACGTTTTCTTACCCAGAATCCCCTGCAAACCTGACATTTTGCTGAAAAAATCCCTTTTTTCACACATGTGGGCCTTTGCCTGTCGCGGGTATTTGGGCCTCCCACCCGAGTGAGGCACCATTTTTATCGGGAGACCTGGGGGGACGCTGGGTGGTAGGAAATTTGTGTCAGCCCGGTGATGTCACAACTTTACCACACAAAAATGTGTGAAAAAAGGGATTTTTTCAGCAAAATGTCAGGTTTGCAGGGGATTCTGGGTAAGAAAACGTTGGGGGATCCACGCAAGCCATACCTCCCTGGAATCCCCCGGGTGTATACTTTTCAGAAATGTGTGGGTTTGGTAGGTTTTCGTAGGTGGCCGCCGAGCCCCGGGCCAAAACGTCATGGGACCCCCTTGCAAAACCAGGTCGTTTTGTGATAGGCCATTTTGAGGTCGCCTCAATACGTTGTGGGCCCTTGCCTGTCGCGGGTACTTGGGCCTCCCACCCGAGTGAGGCACCATTTTTATCGGGAGACCTGGGGGAACGCTGGGTGGTAGGAAATTTGTGTCAGCAAGGTGATGCCACAACTTTACCACACAAAAATGTGTGAAAAAAGGGATTTTTTCAGCAAAATGTCAGGTTTGAAGGGGATTCTGGGTAAGAAAACGTTGGGGGATCCACGCAAGCCATACCTCCCTGGAATCCCCCGGGTGTCTACTTTTCAGAAATGTGTGGGTTTGGTAGGTTTCCCTAGGTGGCCGCCAAGATCTGGGCCAAAACGTCATGGGACCCCCCTTGCAAAACCAGGTCGTTTTGTGATAGGCCATTTTGAGGTCACCTCAATACGTTGTGGGCCCTTGCCTGTCGCGGGTACTTGGGCCTCCCACCCGAGTGAGGCACCATTTTTATCGGGAGACCTGGGGGAACGCTGGGTGGTAGGAAATTTGTGTCAGCAAGGTGATGCCACAACTTTACCACACAAAAATGTGTGAAAAAAGGGATTTTTTCAGCAAAATGTCAGGTTTGCAGGGGATTCTGGGTAAGAAAACGTTGGGGGATCCACGCAAGCCATACCTCCTTGGAATCCCCTGGGTGTCTACTTTTCAGAAATGTGTGGGTTTGGTATGTTTCCCTAGGTGGCCGCCGAGCCCCGGGCCAAAACATCATGGGACCCCCCTTGCAAAACCAGGTCGTTTTGTGATAGGCCATTTTGAGGTCGCCTCAATACGTTGTGGGGCCTTGCCTGTCGCGGGTACTTGGGCCTCCCACCCGAGTGAGGCACCATTTTTATCGGGAGACCTGGGGGGACGCTGGGTGGTAGGAAATTTGTGTCAGCCCGGTGATGCCACAACTTTACCACACAAAAATGTGTGAAAAAAGGGATTTTTTCAGCAAAATGTCAGGTTTGCAGGGGATTCTGGGTAAGAAAACGTTGGGGGATCCACGCAAGCCATACCTCCCTGGAATCCCCCGGGTGTCTACTTTTCAGAAATGTGTGGGTTTGGTAGGTTTCCCTAGGTGGCCGCCGAGCCCCGGGCCAAAACGTCATGGGACCCCCCTTGCAAAACCAGGTCGTTTTGTGGTAGGCCATTTTGAGGTTGCCTCAATACGTTGTGGGCCCTTGCCTGTCGCGGGTACTTGGGCCTCCCACCCGAGTGAGGCACCATTTTTATCGGGAGACCTGGGGGAACGCTGGGTGGTAGGAAATGTGTGTCAGCCCGGTGATGCCACAACTTTACCACACAAAAATGTGTGAAAAAAGGGATTTTTTCAGCAAAATGTCAGGTTTGCAGGGGATTCTGGGTAAGAAAATGTTGGGGGATCCACGCAAACCATACCTCCCTGGAATCCCCCGGGTGTCTACTTTTCAGAAATGTGTGGGTTTGGTAGGTTTCCCTACGTGGCCGCCGAGCCCCGGGCCAAAAACCCAGGTGACCCCCTTGCAAAACCATGTCATTTTGAGATAATGTGTTGTTTATTTCTGCAGCGTGAACATTTTGGCACAATATTGCAAGGAAAATGTGACAGACATTTTGAGGTTTGCAGGACATTGTGGGTACCATAACTTGTTGGGATCCACAAGAGAGATATCACCATGTACTCCCATGGGTGTTTCGTTTACGACAATATCTACAGTTGGTAGGTTATTCTTAGACGGAATGTACACCTTGGCAGACAGACTAAAAAGACAAAGATTACTGCACAGCCATCTATTCCTCAAGCACACACACATACTGGTTGGATTTGGCACGAGGGCAAGTGATGGTTCAGTATATACAATTTTATTAACAAGAGATTTCACAAAAATGAAATGCACTGTCAATAATTGAAAGGACAAAAAACTGAACCAGTGACTCGCAGCTCGTGAGCTGTAAAGCCACGTCAAGGCCCCAACCGCTTTACAGGCCATTCACACACCTTTCATATGTGATACACACAAGACCATTCACACCACCAGGCACGAAACAAACACATTACAACATTCACAAAAAGGGACAAGGTACACCCTGCTTGAGAAAGACAAAAAAAATGTTTTACTGCACAGCCATCTAATCCTCCACACACACATACTGGTGGATTTGGCATGAGGGTGAGTGATGGTTCAGTATATACAATTGTATTAACAAGTGATTTCACAAAAATGAAATGCACTGTTAATAATTGAAAGGACGAGAAACTGAACCATTGACTCACAGCTCGTGAGCTGTAAAGCCATGACAAGGCACCAACCTCTTTACAGTCCATTCATACACCTTTCATACGTGTGACAAATACAAAACCATTCACACCACCAGCCGCGGGCCCATCACATTACAACACTCACACCAGCAGACAGCGCCATTCAAGGGCCCATCACTTTCACACGCCCACATTCCTAACACAGCAACCACACAAGCTGATGGATTGCGTGGAGTGTCGCTCGGCTAGCAGTGTGTGTAGTGACCAGCAGCAAGTCACTACTCACACACTGCCAGCCGAGCGCCACTCCACGCACACCGCCAGCCAAGTGCCACTCCACGCACACCGCCAGCCAAGCGCCACTCCACGCACACCGCCAGCCAAGCGCCACTCCACGCACACCGACAGCCAAGCGCCACTCCACGCACACCGCCAGCCAAGCGCCACTCCACGCACACCGCCAGCCTAGTGCCACTCCACACACACCACCAGCCAAGCGCCACTCCACGCACACCGCCAGCCAAGAGCCACTCCATGCACACCGCCAGCCAAGCGCCACTCCACGCACACCGCCAGCCAAGCGCCACTCCACGCACACCGCCAGCCAAGCGCCACTCCACACACCCTGCCAGCCAAGCGCCACTCCACACACACCGCCAGCCAAGAGCCACTCCACGCACACCTCCAGCCAAGCGCCACTCCACGCACACCGCCAGCCAAGCGCCACTCCACGCACACCGCCAGCCAAGCACCAGCCTACACACACCACCATCACATTTAGGATTTTTTATACAAAAAAGAAAACACAAACAAATTGCAAATAGATACAAATCTACTAACACAAAATCAGAAACTAAATACATTGCACTAATGCCAACCTTGAAACAGAACAACAATTCTTAAACATTACAGACCAGGCAGTTCACTTTACCACTCATGGTTGCTCCCAATAATTCTTTTGCTTGTGGTACGCTCTATAATAAGCAGGCACACACAGCCCAGGGTTAGAAGGACACTCAGGGCAGTACATACGAGTCTTCTTCCGCGTACCTCTTCGCCAACAGACTCTACATCTCCTAGTGGGAAAGTCTTTTGAGGGTGTAGGAGGAATGTGATCAGGAAAGTGGCGATCTTTCAATCGAGCCACATCCTCCACCACTCCAACTCTAGGAACACTTGCCTGTTCCACAACAACAAGGCTGCCTATGACAGACTGCTGAAACTGAACAAAAGTCAACTTTGACGCAGGAGAATACTCCTTGAACACAACAAAAGCATTGAAAGTTGCTAAATTGAAGAGATGGATGGCCAACTTCTTATACCAAATGTAAGCCTTACGAATAGCAGTGTAAGGTTCCAACCTCTGATCTACTCTATCAACACCACCCATGTGCTTATTGTAGTCTAAAATGCACACAGGTTTGCGCACTTCAGCAATCTGACCCCAAACAGCCACAGGTGAAGTACTCTCATCATGGATGGTAGTCAGCATGTACACATCCCTCCTGTCCACAAATTTCACAGCTAGCAGTTCCTCACTACGCAAGGCACTGCACTGTCCCCTCTGAAGTTTTTTGCAAACAAGCTCTTTTGGATAACCTTTACGGTTAGAGCGGATTGTGCCACAAGCAAAAGTGTCCACTTTGAACAATTCCTTAAACAATTGCACAGCAGTGTAGAAGTTATCAAGGTACAAATGGTGGCCTCTGTTAAACAGTCCTCTAGCAAGATCCCACACAATTTTCTCTGAAACTCCAAAAGTGGACGGACAACCAGGGGGTCAATAGTGGAATCCCTACCAGTGTACACACGCAAATTAAAAACATATCCTGTCCTACTCTCAGACAACATATACAGCTTAATTCCATAGCGTGCCCTCTTGCTAGGAATGTACTGCCTAAAAACCAAACGGCCCTTGAACAGGACCAAAGACTCATCAATAGATATTTCTTTCCCTGGAGTATAGATCTCTGAAAATCGATCTACAAAGTGATCAAGAACAGGCCGAATCTTAAAAAGAAGGTCACATTCAGGGTGATCTCGTGGCAACGCCAAACCATTATCAACAAAATGCAGCATCCGAAGCAAAAGTAAATACCGATCACGAGTCATAACTGCAGGAAATATGGCCGTTGCCATCAAGGGACTGGTAGACCAATATGAACCCATGGACGGCTTCCTTATCAAACCCATCAAAAAAGTCAAACCCAAAAACTTCTTCATCTCTTCCAGATTTGTGGGACTCCACCGGGTAGCTCTAGAATGGGGCCTAAGTCTGGCACTGTTGTCCCTCAAAAACTGTTCAGCATACGAATTAGTCTGCTCAACAATCTCACCCAAAAATACATCATCCATAAACAACTGAAAATACTGTATAGGCAAATAATGTTCACAATCCACTCTACACCCTGCATAACCACTAAAGGCAGGCAACACCGGCTGCACCATGTTTGGATCAACCCAGAGTCCAGCACTTCCAGTAGGAAGCCTAGCAGCCCCAGGCTGCAATCCAGATGCCTCTTGCACCATTGGCACAGTAGTATCCTCCTCTAAAACAGGCACTTCATCTGCACTGAGAGTACCTTCATCATCCGATGATTCCATGTGGAGAGAAAACTCACTGCCTGAATCTTCCCCTCCCTCCTCTCCCTCAGACGCACTGTCAGTCTCATAATCCTGCTCAGAGGAAGATTCAAGAAGCAAACCAACCACCTGCTGAGCAGTCATTCTACGGCTAGCCATAATGCTTACTAATAAAGGTTACGTGTCAAACAAGTCAACAACAACAAACCCTTTGTAAAAAAAAGAAATAAACAAAATGTAGCTTTATCACAAAGACCTATATACTCCAACACTATACCACTCACGTGACAGAAGCAGCTAGACTCACCACCACCTACTCTGCACAGACACAATAAGGATCAACAATATCCCACTAAAAAAGAAGAAAAAAAACATTACACATAAGACAATGCAAAACATCGCAAAGAATTTCATGCTCTGAACACTAACAAATATGCTGCCAATATGACACCACTTACAAAAAAATTCATTCATGCATGACAATAATGCTCATTTGGAGTACACACAACAAAAATATTTTTCTTACCAAATAAATGCAATTACGCAAAACTGCAGAACAACCACTGCCGAAACCGCAAACAGGAATCAAAAGCTTTACACTAGAATAAAAAGGAGAAAAAAACATTACAATCACATATGCAAATAATGCACCAGTCCACACACAATCCACCAGCCAAGCTAAGGGGTAGGTGGGCCAAAGAGTATAAATAAAATATTCACCCCCGTAAAAGGGAGCAACCCTTGCCCTTTTGGCCACTCCCCAACACAAAAATTAAAAAGACCCTGGTGTCTAGTGGCTTCTGCCCTCCTTGGGGGCAGATGGGCCTAAAAACATACTGCTATTCTGCCACCCAAGGGGTCACTCTCCACAAATAAATGCCTGGTGGACTAGTGGGAAGATACCTTTATCTTCCGCACACGATCTCTCACTACTCAACTCTACTCTCAACTCTATTCACAACTGGATGTTAGCTCACCAACTCATTCTGAATCCCGCCAAAACTGAATTCCTCCTCCTCTCTACCTCTCTCTCACCTCCTCCTGTAAAATCTTGGATGGATCAGCTGAACCTACACAACAACAAACCCATCATTGTCGACAGCGCTAAATCCCCAGGTGTCATTCTTGACAAAAGACTCAACCTAATCTCCCACATCAACTCTATTGCTAAGAACGCACGTTACCAGTTGCGCCTTCTATGGGGGATCCGTCGGTTCTTCCCGGAGAAAGACTTAAAAACCTTGGTACAATCTCTGCTTCTCTCAAGACTGGATTATTGCAATTCTCTTCTGACGGGCCTAACCAAATCCCACCTCTCCCCTCTCAAATCCATCCTCCATTCAGCAGCTCGCTTCATTTCAGGGTCTAAACGAAGCGACCACGTCACTCCTATCCTGTCCTCTCTTCCATGGCTTCCGATCGAGGCAAGATCTATTTACAAAACTGCCTGCATCACACACAAAGCCTTACACACGTCCTCCCCTCGTTACCTGGCGAATAAATTGAAATTGTCCGGTGGCTCGCAATGCGGAAAAGCTTCTGCTTGAGCCCCCCCCCCGTCTTCAAAAGGGAAAGATCGATCCGGTGAGAATCTGGAACTCGCTTCCCCCATTGCTCCGTGCCACCTCCTCTACCCGGATCTTCAAAGCTGACCTCAAATCTCTTCCAAAGACACTATACTTTCACTCTCAGCCCCCTCTAGGAAGTTCGCTCTTCATTGTGTTCTGAGTGACTGCCACTTATTGCAGTATACCTCTATTTGTATTTTGTATCTCATGTATCATGCACATGTGTGTGTGCCCGGAAGCTGTTTCAGCCCGGGCTGCCACACACGGGGGGGTGGTGTATGCACTGCCAGCAACCTGCCAGGCCAGTGCACAACACTTGCCATCACCCTCTCTCTGCCTTCCATATTGCGCTCCATGCTTCTGAAGGGTAACCCGATTCAAGGCCCCATTCTCCCGATTTATTTAAAAAAAACTGCCCCCCCGGGGGGGGCAGAGCACCAGAAACATATGGCCCCCAAAA
The DNA here is from genome assembly GCA_963921515.1 of Calotriton arnoldi. Taxonomy (NCBI): domain Eukaryota; kingdom Metazoa; phylum Chordata; class Amphibia; order Caudata; family Salamandridae; genus Calotriton; species Calotriton arnoldi. The sequence continues at coordinate 123,360 of CAWUFW010006980.1, forward strand.
GGGGAGCGACCCTTGCCCAAGGGGCCGCTCCCCAAAACAGTATTTTCACGTTTAAAAAAAAAAAAAAAAGAAATTCCCTGGTGTCTAGTGGGCATTCCTGCTGCACGATCGCATGATCGTGCAGCAGGAATGCACAAAAGAGGCATCGGGGGAAAGGAAAACCCTTTCCTTTCCCTCGATGCCTCTTTTGTTTCAAACCCCCCCTCCCCGGAGCCAAAACTCACCTTATTCCCCGACGCGCTGGAAGCAAATGGCTTCCAGCGTGTCGGGGAACAAAGGGAAACCCCCAATGACGTCAGCGCGCCTCGCAGGCTGACGTCATTGAGGGGGGGGGCGGGGGGAGGCAGGGGAAGCCCTTCCCCTGCCTTCCCCCAAAAAAAAACAACAATCAGATTCCCACGGGGGGAGCGCCAGCGCTTCCCCCGTGGGTGGGTCTTATGACAAGCTGGACTCGTCATGAGCACACGACCACTGTGTGCCATGACGAGTCCAGCTCGTCATAAGCATCGAAGGGGTTAAGAACCTCAATGGGACTGTTAGATTTGGGGGTCTCTAGTTGGCAATGGTTTGCACCTTTGTCCAAATAGGGACCCTTGCGTCTAGTCAGGGTAAGGGGCTACACTCCTAAAATGACCCCTGCTCACCCCCTTGGTAGCTTGTCACGAGAGGCAGTGTGTAAAGCATTTGTGAACACATACAGTAATGCAGTGAAAACACTACAAATGGACACCACACCAGTTTAGAAAAATAAGTAATCTTTATCTAGACTTAACACAAGACCAACAACAAAAATCCACAATACTATATTAAAAAATATGGCTTTTAAATGGTAGAAATAGCTTAGTTCAATGTAGATGGTAAATGCGACACTTTACTCTCAAAGTACCTTGGATGCGAAACGCAAAACAAACAAAAGGGTCGCAGGGAAGGTGACGCGCCGTTCATTGCACTCAGGCGAGTGGATGCGTCTTCCTTACTGCAGCGCAGGGGAGTGATGCGTCGCTTCCTTATTGTGTGGGGAGTTGATGCGTCGGTTTCTTACTGCGATCCAGTGCGATGCAACAAGATGGCGCCTCGATGTGATGACGATCCGGTGTGATGCGACAAAATGGCGTCTTGGTACGGTTCGACAATGTAGATGCGATGCGTGCACGCCTGACGGCCGTGCGGGAACTCGGTGAACTTCTGAGCCACGACAGGCCCTGCGACACGCTTCTCCGGTGCTACGACGGCGACCTCTGTGGCGGCGGCACGCTTCTCCGGTGATGCGATGCGCCTCGGTGATGGGATGGCGAGCAGCTGCGGCGGCGGCACGCTTACTCAGCGATGCGGTGGCAACTGCTGCGGCGACACGCTTCTCCTTCGTTGAGTCGCGCTTCCAGCTCCCAGCGACATGCAGTCTTCAAAAGGGCCCAACACAGCAGCAGGCACCTCTTGGCAGGTAGAATTCCCAGCAAGGGAATTCAAGGGAGCTGGTTGGTGAAGTCTTGTATCCCTGAGACTTCAGGCAGGAGGCAAGTTCAATCTTCAAGCCCTTGGAGATCTTCTTCAAGATGATGAAAGTACACACAAAGTTCCTTTCTCCTTTCCTTGGCAATAAAGTAACCACTGCAGGCCAACCCCCAAACAGCACACAGCACAGGGGCAGTCTCCTCCTTCAGCTTCCTGGTTCTTCTCCTTGGCAAAGGCTCGTCTTGGTTCCCAGAAGTGATCTAAAGTCTTGGGGTCTGGGCCCCAATATTTATAATCAAAAAGTCTTTGTTCTCTGAAGGCAGAGAGTGTCTGTACCTAGTCAAATCCAGTTCTGTCCACACTGGTGCAGCTTCCTGGCAGGAGGTGGAGACAGCATTGTTGAAAGCAGACCTGGCCCAGGTAGCTGAAAGGAAATCTCCTCCCCCTACTCTCTATTCTATGAGGGCTCAGGGGAGTGAAAGGAAATTTCCGCCCCCTAATCTCTATTCAGCCAAGGTCCTATTCAGCCCAGCCCTGACCCATCAGACTGCTGGAGCCCAAGCCCTCCTGTCACTCACAAACCAGACAGGCAAACACAACCTAGCAGAGGCAGGCTGGATGGTTAGGCAAGAAAATACCTACTTTCTGAAAGTAGTATTTTCAAACACAGAATGTAAAAATCACCCACCCTAAAAGATGTATTTTAATATTCTGAGTTCAGGCATACCAAACTCGAATTTCTACCTTGTTCCCTGGGTCAGTTAGGATTATAAGATGTTATAATCAAACTGCCCATTCTGGCCTATGGGAGCAGGTAGCCTTGCAATAGTGAAAAACGAAATTGGCTGTAATTCACTATCAGGACATGCCACACACATCAGGGCATGTCCTACCTTTCACATAAAATGCACCCTGCCCTAGGGCCTACCTTAGGGTGACTAACATGTAGAAAAGGGAAGGTTTGGGGACTGGCAATGGGGGTGCACTTGCCAAGTCGACATGGCAGTCCCAGACTGCACACAGGCTCTGCAATGGCAGGCCTGAGCCATAATTTACAAGCTGCTTCTGTGGGTGGCACAACTAGTACTGCAAGCCCACCAGCAGCATTTGATTTACAGGCCCTGGGCACACACGATGCACTGTACTAGGGTCTGACAAGTAAATCAAATAATCCAATCATGGAATCACTAATCCATAACAACAATTTATAATAGGGAGCACTTGCACTTTGGCACTGCAGTGGCAAAGTGCCCAAAGCATCTAGACCAGCAAAAACATAGCAAAAACACAGGAGGCAACAGCAAAAAAATGGAAGGGAGAACCACGCCAATGGTGCAAGGTCTAACACGTGTTCCCTGCAGCTGATATGTGGGGAGAACTACCCTTCCTCTTGGGAGTTCTCTTCACTAAGGCGGAAAAATATGGACAGACCATCAGCATTGGCGTGTTCTGTACCAGGGCGGTGTTCCACCGTAAAGTCCATCCCCTGTAGGGAAATGGACCACCGCAACAGCTTGGGATTCTCACCCCCCATCTGCATCAACCATCTGAGGGGCCTGTGGTCTGTCTGAACCCGGAAGTGAGCCCCAAACTAGTATGGTCTCAACTTCTTCAGTGCCCAGACCACAGCAAGTGCCTCACGCTCAATTGCACTTCACCTCTGTTCCTGTGGAAGTAACCTCCTACTGATGAAGGCTACAGGTTGGTCTAGGCCCTCCTCATTTATCTGTGCAAGAACAGCCCCTACACCATGCTCTGAAGCGTCTGTTTGAACAATGAACTCTTTTGAGAAGTTGGGTGCCAGGAGCACGGGCGCCGTGCACATGGCAGTCTTCAGGGCATCAAAAGCTTTCTGACAGGTGTCAGTCCAGTTCACTTTCTTGGGCTCCTTCCTGGAAGTTAGCTCTGTCAAGGGTGCAACCATGTTGCCATAACCCTTGACAAACCTCCTGTAGTACCCTGTGAGTCCTAAAAAGGCTCTCACCTCTGTCTGGGTCTTGGGGGGTTCCCAAGCCAGGACGGTATCAATCTTGGGCTGTAGGGGCGCCACCTGGCCGCTCCCAACCTGGTGTCCCAAGTACACCACGGAACTCTGCCCGATCTGGCACTTACTTGCCTTGATCGTGAGGCCTGCTGTTAGAACTGGGGGTCTCTAGTTGGCAATGGTTTGCACCTTTGTCCAAATAGGGACCCTTGCTTCTAGTCAGGATAAGGGGGAAACACTCCTAAAATAACCCCTGCTCACCCCCTGGTAGCTTGGCACGAGCAGACAGGCTTATCTCAGAGGCAGTGTGTAAAGCATTTGTGACCACATACAGTAATACAGTGAAACACTACAGATGGACACCACACAGGTTGTTTATGTAAAAATAAGTAATCTTTATATAGACTTATCACAAGACCCAATAGCAAAAATCCACAATACTGTAATCAAAAATAGACTTAAAATGATAGAGACAGTTCACGTTATCTTCAAAAATAGGATAGTCAATCAAATAAAGCTTGTAGCAACAAATAACTCCACTTGGAGTTATCACGACGTCGTGACCGGTGGAAATCCCAAAGTACGGCGCCGACCGCGAGGTGCGCGGCGTCGGGCCCGGAGTCGAGCAGACCCACAAAGAACAGTACCTGGAATTCGATGAAAACAAAGACGGTGCACGGCGTCGGGGAGGTGATGCTTCGTTGGCGCCGGCGGCGTCGGTTCCTTACGACCCCAGGGGAGGTGATGTCTCGGTTCCTTACTGCAGCGCAGGGGAGGTGAGGCGTCGGTTCCTTACTGTGTCGGGGAGGTGACGTCACGGATGGCGGCGAGGCGTCGGTTCCTTACGATGGTGCGGTGTCGATGGATTCGGGGGTCACCCACGTCGAGGATCGGCTCCGCGATGATGAAGCCCTGGCGTCGGTGAAGTCGGGGCTGCGGTGCGAGTCGGGACGGTGCGTCGTGAGCGTCACGAGCGGTGTCCTCGGCTCCGGTGCAGGCAGCGGCCTCGATGACGGCTTCGGAGTCGATGTCGCACGGCGTCGGCAGGCGTCGGGCCTACGGTGCAAGTCGGGGCGGTGCGTCGTGCTCTTCACGAGCGGTGCCCACGGCTTCGGTGCAGGTTACGGCGTCGCTCGCCGGCGTCGGTGTTGCAATTTCCCTCTGTTAGCAGCTAAAACAGCAGTTCCAGATGCAGGCAAACAGAAGGGGTGAAGTCTTTGTGTCCCTGTGACTTCAGGCAGGAGGCAAGCTCAGTTCAAGCCCTTGGAGATTCCCTTCTTCAAGATGACAAAGCACAGCAAAGTCTTTTCTCCTGTCCTTGGCAGAAAGCAACCACTGCAGGCCAACCCCAATCAGCAAAACAGCACAGGGGCAGTACTCCTCCTTCAGCTTCTCCGGTTCTTCTCCTTGGCAACAGGTTTCTTGATTTCCCAGAAGTGATCTAATTTCCTAGGGGTCTGGGTCCCCTTTTATACACCTTTTCCCTTTGTTCTCTGAAGGCAGAGAGGCCTCTGCCTAGTCCAAAACCAGTTCTGGTCAGTCCTGGAGCACTTTGTTTTTCTGACTCCTTCTTTCCTTTGTGAGTGAGGGGCAGAGCCATCAGACGCCCGGCAGGAGGTGGAGCCAGCATTGTGGAAGGCAGGCACAGCCCTATTCAGACCCAGGTGCAACTCCTCCCTCCACTCTGGATGCAGACCTTCCTATTCAGCCCTGTCTCCTGGAATCCCCCAGCCCCTGTCACTCACAAATCCAGACACACAATACACAACCTGAGCAGAGGCAGCTGGATGGTTTAGGCAAGAAAATACCTACTTTCTAAAAGTGGTATTTTCAAACAAAGAATGTTAAAACCAACTTCACTAAAAGATGTATTTTATCATTCTGAGTTCAGGCATACTAAATTCGTTTTTCTACCATGTTCTCTGGGTCAGTTAGGATTATAAGGTGTAATAATCAAAACTGCCCATTCTGGCCTATGGAGAACAGGTAGCCTTGCAATAGTGAAAAACGAAAATGGCTGTAATTCACTATTAGGACATGCCACACACACCAGGGCATGTCCTACCTTATACTTACAATGCACCCTGCCCTTGGGCCTACCTTAGGGGTGTCTGATATGAAGATAAGGGAAGGTTTAGGGACTGGCAAGTGGGTGCACTTGCCAAGTCGACATGGCAGTCCTAGGCTGCACACAGGCTCTGCAATGGCAGGCCTGAGACACATTTTACAAGCCGCTTCTGTGGGTGGCACAACCAGTGCTGCAATCCCACCAGCGGCATTGGATTTACAAGCCCTGGGCACACTCCGTGCACTGTACTAGGGACTGACAAGTAAACCAATCATCCAATCATGGAGTCACTAATCCATAACACAATTTATCATGGGGAGAGCATATGCACTTTAGCACTGATCAGCAGTGGTAAAGTGCCCAGAGTCATAAAACCAACAAAAACAGGTCAGAGAAAATACAGGAGGAAGGCAAAAAGTTTAGGGATGACCCTGCAAAAAGGGCCAAGTCCAACACAACCCCCTTCCAGCCAAAACGCAGGGGAGACCAATCACTACCCTGATGGGCTTCCCTGCTTTGGGCGATAGAACCTGGACCCTGGCCCACAACAGCAGGGGCATATTCCAGTTCTACGCCAATCTGAACCTATTGGAATCACTCTGTCCATACTCTCAGGGCCCACCCAGCTAACCCATGGGGAACCCTTCTCCTCAACTGTGGACACCACCTGTGCAGCACCTAACCTTAGCTTGCTCACAGGTGTGTCCCAACCGACAGACAGTACCCACATGGCCAACACAGATGTGTGGCCTAGTCCACCCCCGGGGTGTGACTTCTGTCCCCCTCCCAGGGGCAACTCTGTCCACCAGGACAGCAAGCCACAGTGGCCACTGACAGCCGTCAGTGATGAGAGCCAGGCCCCAGGCCTTTCATGGCTCTCCAACCTCTGTGGTGTCAGAGAGCGGGGGCAGTAGCCCCAGGTGCCTGGCACCCTTTGTCCACTCTCCCAACCGTCAGGTCAGGTATGACATCCTGACACTGACCCACCAGCCCCGGGCCTGTAACCGGCGGCTGGACAGGAGACTGGGGTGGGCTCTCCCACACCTGGTCCTCCTCCTTGGGGCTCTGCACCCTCCCACCTGGAGCTGTACCCCCTTCCAGAATTGTCAGGGCACCTGTGGCAGGGGTCCTGCACAGTTCGCCCACCAGTTCAGGGGTTCTATCCTGCAACTGGGATCCCAGCATAGGGTCTGTACCCTTAGACTGGGCAGAGGCCAGGGGTGAGGCTGTCCTCTCCCCGCCCCCTTACTGGGGTCCTGCACCCTCCCACCTGGAGCGGTGCCCCCAGAAGACAAACTGGTAGGGGCACTGTTAGCAGCTGCCCCTTCCTCCAGGTCAGGGGGGACACCCTGAACCTGGTCCTCCAACCCAGGGTCTGTACCCTTAGGCTGGACCTGTGCCTGGCAACCCAGGACTTCCGGGAGGGTACACCAACCCCCCCCAAGGGAAACACACTCCTCTAGAGTTGTGTAATAATCTGCCTGGCGCACCAGGACTTCCTGGGGAGCACGCATGCCCCCCCAGAGGGTAACACATCTCTCATGTGTTGTGTGACAGTCCGCCTGGCGCAGATCTCCCGACCCCTGTCCATCTGACAGCGCACGAAGATCCCCCAGGACAGAAGTGGTGTCACCATGGTCATTCACTGGTGACTCAGCCCTTCTGGCTGGTCCCTGACCCACTGGTTCTTCCACTGGGGACTCTCTCCCCCTCTCACCCCTCACTCTGGACTTCTGCACCCTCCCAAGTGGAGCGGCACTGCCAGATACCAGAAACACTGGAGCTCCATTTACAGACGCTCCAGGTTCTCTAGACACTAGGAGATCCTCCTCAACAGGCGGCCCATCAGGACAGCCTAGGCTCCCTACCTGGTGTTCCCTTAAAGAACCATCCAGGCTCTGAGACTGGGTTTCGGGCACCTTGGGACACGCAGCCCCACACTCACTCCTTCTCCACTGAGACAGGACGTGAGCCCCTACACCCCTCCCACTACACCGGGACCTAGCTGGGCTACTCTGAACCACTTCCACCACTCTGGGCTGGAAGATACCTGAGCCACTCCTCTTAGGGTCACTCCCCAATGCCTTTTCAGACCCTCTGGAAACCACCAAAAGGTCTTCCTCCCTCGTGAGCTCCCTGGGGTCAGAGAACTCACTCTCCAACAGGCGTTGGCATAGCTCTGGAAAACAGGGACTTACAATATGCTCTCCCACAATTGGATCACACAACCCCTCACAGGTGTTAACCAAGTTATCCTTCACCTCATCATCCAGTGCCTCACACATGTACCCCACACCACTCTGCTGAGATTGGCAAGACAGTATCTGACTGTCTCTGTCACTCAACCCACACTCTTCTGGGCGGTCTTTACACTCACACCCCAGGAATTCAAACATGGGGGAACCCCTCTCCCTGCACCTCTCATCTAGAGTCAGTAGAGTGTCCCTCCCACCACTAGGACTATGAACCCCTGTGCCAGTTCCCCAATCCACCTCAGGGACGCTGCGCACCACTGGAGCTACCTCATGTCCTTGAACCTCCTGGTGTATATTAACCCCCTCCAAGTCAGGCACCACATCTCTGGGTGTGTGTACTACTCCCTCAGCACTAGGTAATACAATTTTGCTGCCACCAGAGGGAGGAATCCCTAAGCCCCTGGCTTTGAACTCCAACACCCTCATCATTCTCTCATGCTCTAAAAGCATCTTCCTTTCTTCCATGGCCAACCTCTTACTTTCCAACTCCAATTTCTTATGCTCAAGGCTATCATGGCTTCCCTGTTTTAGTTTGGCCATTTCCATTTCATGCATCCTGCTTTTGTCCCTGTCCTCCAGCTCCTCTGGAGACAGGCCCTTTGAGAAACACTGCTGCCCTCCCTGGAAGGCGCTCTCCTCCCAGTTAAGCCCAATGGCCCCTCAAGCTGCCCATCTAAATTCTCTGCCTCCTCCACAGGCTCCTCGGACTGCCCACTGGCATTCCGTGCTTCCAACCAGGCTCTCAGCGCCTTGTGAAACTCCTCCTTCCTGGTGAGGCCTCTCATAGAGATTTTAAACTTTTTGCAAACAGCTTTGAGTTCTGGCACAGTGTAGGTATCAACCCTATCTTCTTCAAATTCAATATCTGCAGGTGCAATGGATCCTTTTTGCTCATGGTGAAAATTGGCAGTTCTCAACAAAAATAAAGGTTCCAAAGAAAAAAAGTCCTATCAAAGGTATGTGGTCGCGTATTGGTCTGCACTCACTAGTAGTGTACACCAATCACTGTATATGAATCACAAATGCAAGTCCAAATCCTCACCGCTGACCACCAATGTTAGAACTGGGGGTCTCTAGTTGGCAATGGTTTGCACCTTTGTCCAAATAGGGACCCTTGCTTCTAGTCAGGATAAGGGGAAACACTCCTAAAATAACCCCTGCTCACCCCCTGGTAGCTTGGCACGAGCAGACAGGCTTATCTCAGAGGCAGTGTGTAAAGCATTTGTGACCACATACAGTAATACAGTGAAACACTACAGATGGACACCACACAGGTTGTTTATGTAAAAATAAGTAATCTTTATATAGACTTATCACAAGACCCAATAGCAAAAATCCACAATACTGTAATCAAAAATAGACTTAAAATGATAGAGACAGTTCACGTTATCTTCAAAAATAGGATAGTCAATCAAATAAAGCTTGTAGCAACAAATAACTCCACTTGGAGTTATCACGACGTCGTGACCGGTGGAAATCCCAAAGTACGGCGCCGACCGCGAGGTGCGCGGCGTCGGGCCCGGAGTCGAGCAGACCCACAAAGAACAGTACCTGGAATTCGATGAAAACAAAGACGGTGCACGGCGTCGGGGAGGTGATGCTTCGTTGGCGCCGGCGGCGTCGGTTCCTTACGACCCCAGGGGAGGTGATGTCTCGGTTCCTTACTGCAGCGCAGGGGAGGTGAGGCGTCGGTTCCTTACTGTGTCGGGGAGGTGACGTCACGGGTGGCGGCGAGGCGGCGGTTCCTTACGATGGTGCGGTGTCGATGAATTCGAGGGTCACCCACGTCGAGGATCGGCTCCGCGATGATGAAGCCCTGGCGTCGGTGAAGTCGGGGCTGCGGTGCGAGTCGGGACGGTGCGTCGTGAGCGTCACGAGCGGTGTCCTCGGCTCCGGTGCAGGCAGCGGCCTCGATGACGGCTTCGGAGTCGATGTCGCACGGCGTCGGCAGGCGTCGGGCCTACGGTGCAAGTCGGGCGGTGCGTCGTGCTCTTCACGAGCGGTGCCCACGGCTTCGGTGCAGGTTACGGCGTCGCTCGCCGGCGTCGGTGTTGCAATTTCCCTCTGTTAGCAGCTAAAACAGCAGTTCCAGATGCAGGCAAACAGAAGGGGTGAAGTCTTTGTGTCCCTGTGACTTCAGGCAGGAGGCAAGCTCAGTTCAAGCCCTTGGAGATTCCCTTCTTCAAGATGACAAAGCACAGCAAAGTCTTTTCTCCTGTCCTTGGCAGAAAGCAACCACTGCAGGCCAACCCCAATCAGCAAAACAGCACAGGGGCAGTACTCCTCCTTCAGCTTCTCCGGTTCTTCTCCTTGGCAACAGGTTTCTTGATTTCCCAGAAGTGATCTAATTTCCTAGGGGTCTGGGTCCCCTTTTATACACCTTTTCCCTTTGTTCTCTGAAGGCAGAGAGGCCTCTGCCTAGTCCAAAACCAGTTCTGGTCAGTCCTGGAGCACTTTGTTTTTCTGACTCCTTCTTTCCTTTGTGAGTGAGGGGCAGAGCCATCAGACGCCCGGCAGGAGGTGGAGCCAGCATTGTGGAAGGCAGGCACAGCCCTATTCAGACCCAGGTGCAACTCCTCCCTCCACTCTGGATGCAGACCTTCCTATTCAGCCCTGTCTCCTGGAATCCCCCAGCCCCTGTCACTCACAAATCCAGACACACAATACACAACCTGAGCAGAGGCAGCTGGATGGTTTAGGCAAGAAAATACCTACTTTCTAAAAGTGGTATTTTCAAACAAAGAATGTTAAAACCAACTTCACTAAAAGATGTATTTTATCATTCTGAGTTCAGGCATACTAAATTCGTTTTTCTACCATGTTCTCTGGGTCAGTTAGGATTATAAGGTGTAATAATCAAAACTGCCCATTCTGGCCTATGGAGAACAGGTAGCCTTGCAATAGTGAAAAACGAAAATGGCTGTAATTCACTATTAGGACATGCCACACACACCAGGGCATGTCCTACCTTATACTTACAATGCACCCTGCCCTTGGGCCTACCTTAGGGGTGTCTGATATGAAGATAAGGGAAGGTTTAGGGACTGGCAAGTGGGTGCACTTGCCAAGTCGACATGGCAGTCCTAGGCTGCACACAGGCTCTGCAATGGCAGGCCTGAGACACATTTTACAAGCCGCTTCTGTGGGTGGCACAACCAGTGCTGCAATCCCACCAGCGGCATTGGATTTACAAGCCCTGGGCACACTCCGTGCACTGTACTAGGGACTGACAAGTAAACCAATCATCCAATCATGGAGTCACTAATCCATAACACAATTTATCATGGGGAGAGCATATGCACTTTAGCACTGATCAGCAGTGGTAAAGTGCCCAGAGTCATAAAACCAACAAAAACAGGTCAGAGAAAATACAGGAGGAAGGCAAAAAGTTTAGGGATGACCCTGCAAAAAGGGCCAAGTCCAACACCTGCCCTCCGCAGCGCCATCAACACTTCCCAGAGGTGGCGCAGATGTTCTTCCCAACTGGCGCTGAACACTGCTATGTCATCCAGGTAGGCGGCATGGAAATCCTCCAGTCCATCCAACACCTGGTTGACCAACCTCTGAAAGGTGGCAGGGGCATTCTTCATCCCAAAGGGCATAACCTGGAATTGGTAGTGCCCATCTGGTGTGGAGAATGCTAACCTCTCCTTTGCCCCATCAGTTAAGGCGATCTGCCAGTACCCAGACGTTAGGTCAAACGTGCTGAGGTACCGGGCAGCCCCTAACTGATCAATGAGCTCATCAGCTCTGGGGATGGGGTGCACGTCAGTCCTGGTGACTGAATTGAGTCCACGGTAGTCCACACAGAACCGGAGTTCGGGTGTGGTACCATGCGCGGCAGCCTTTGGGACCAAGACCACTGGGCTGGCCCAACGGCTGTTAGAGGACTCAATCACCCCTAATGCAAACATCTTGGAGACCTCCTCCTTGATGCAAGCTCTCACCCTGTCAAGTTTTGTGCTTAACAGGAGGACTGTCCCCAGTGTCTACATCATGGACGCACCAATCAGTGACACTAGGGGTCAGGGAGAACAGGTCAGGAAACTGTCCCAACAGTTGGCGACAGTCATTCTGCTGCTCAGGAGTCAGGGAGGTAGAGAGGTTCACACCCTCCACTGACCCATCTTGCTCTTTTGCACACAGGAGGTCAGGAAGAGGCTCAGTCTCCTCTTCTATTCCAGCATCTGTGGCTAGGAGCATGCCCACTTCGGACCTCTGCAAGTGGGGCTTCAGACGGTTGACATGCAGGACCCGCAAAGGGTTCCTAGGAGACCGCAAGTCCACCAAGTAGGTGACATCACTCTTGCGCTCCACCTCCTCAAATGGTCCAGTCCACTTATCCTGGAGTGCACAAGGCTCCACGGGGGCCATGACCCACACTTTCTGACCAGGCTGAAGCTCAGTCAGAGTGGCATTCTGATTGTACCACCGCTTCATCTCCTCCTGGCTGGCTTCCAGATTCGCCTGAGCGAGTTGCCTGAAACGCTGGGTTTGGTTTCTAAAGGCCAGCATGTAGCTATATACCTCCTGGGGAGGTTTCCTGGGAGCTTTATCCCAGCCTTCCTTTACCAAACTCAGAGGTCCTCTTACCGGGTGACCATACAGCAGTTCAAAGGGACTGAACCCTAAGGACTTATGGGGCACCTCTCGGTAAGCAAACAGAAGGCATGGCAAGAGGATGTCCCACTTATGCCTCATGGGTTCTTCCAGACCCATAATCATGCCTTTCAGGGTCCGGTTGAATCTCTCAACCAGCCAATTACCTTGGGGGTGGTAAGGAGTGGTGAACTTGTAGGTTACACCACACTCCTGCCACAGGGACTTCATATATTTTGAAATAAAGTTGGTACCACGGTCTGACACCACCTGTGTGGGGAACCCCACGCAGGAGAAAATCCCCATCAACGCACGTCCCACCACGGGGGCCATCACAGTCCGGAGAGGGATGGCTTCCGGGTACTGGGTGGCATGGTCCACCAAGACCAGGATGAACCTGTTGCCCATGGCTTTCTTGGGATCCAGAGGCCCCACAATGTCAATACCCACCCAGTCAAAGGGGGTGCTGACTACAGGGAAAGGCTGGAGGGGAGCCTTGTGCTTTCTCCCACTCTTACCACTTGCCTGGCAAGTCTGACAAGTCCTGCAATGATTATCTGAACTCTTACGCATCTGGGGCCAATAAAAGTGGGTGACAAGCCTCTCAAAGGTCTTGTCCTGCCCCAGATGTCCTGCTAAAGGTACATCATGAGCCAAACCCAGTAGGAAGGCTCCGAAGCGCTGGGATACCACCAGCACATGGGCTGACCCAGGCTCAGCAACCTTAGGTTCGCTATACAGGAGACTGTTCTCCCAGTAGATCTAATGTGATGCAGACTGATCACCTGCTGCCTGGTTTGTGGCCTGTTGCCGCAAACCCACAAGAGAAGGGCACTTGTTCTGCTCCTCACAGAACTCTTCCCTTGAGGGGCCTCCTTCCTGCTGCCAATGGATCAGCTCAGGCAGGTCCCCCAGTTCAGCTACTTGTTCCCCTGTAGGTTCCAGGGCATCCCCCTCAAGGTCTGCCTCCTCCTGGACCGTGGGAACTTCGGGGGCCGGTTTCCCGTGCCCCCTGCCTCTTCTCTTTAAGGCAGGCACCTGGGCCACTTTTTGAGGCTCCAGGTCCTCTTGAACATCCTTACTGGCTGCCATAGACCGAGTGGTCACACACGCCCACTCAGGTAGACCCAACATCTCCAAATGTTAATGTTAATTGGATTTGTAGAGCGCAACGGTTACCCTGAGGTGTCCTGGCGCTATGTACTGCCTGAGGGATAGCGGAGAGGGCGGTCATTGAGTAAACAGCCAGGTCTTCAGCCCCCTTCTAAAGGAAAGGAGGTCTGCGGAGTTCCTCAGGTGGAACGGCAGATCGTTCCAGGCCTTGGAAGTGCAGGTAATAAAACTCCTGCCTCCCCAGCTCGTTTTTTTAAAGGAAGGAACTTGAAAATGTTTTCCTCCTGTGGACTGAAGAGTCCTGCCAGGAACATACCATTTAAGCCTTTGTTTCAAATGGTCTGGGCCTGTTCCGTTAAGAGCCTTATAGGCTGTGCAGAGGGCCTTAAAACGTACCCTCTGTTTCACTGGGAGCCAATGTAGCTGAATTAATTCTTTTTTCACCGAGACAAATTTAGGGGTCCCCGACAACAGCCTTGCAGCAGCGTTCTGGGCAATCTGAAGTCTATTGATATGCTGATTTTGGGCATTCAAATAAAGACCATTACAGTAATCCAGACGTGCCATAACAAGCATCGTCACCACAGTCCTGAGGTCTCCTTCCGCTAAATAGGGCTTTATTTTCCTTAAAATTCTTAGTATCAGAAAGCATGCCGACACCACTGAGCTTATATGATCACTGAAAGTCAGTCTGTTGTCTACTAATATCCCCAGGTTTTTTGCTTTCAAGGTACGGGTGGGGTAAGTACCCAGGTCGGCTGGCCACCAATCCGGTGTCCAGAGGTGTGGGTTATTTCCAAATACGATAACCTCGGTTTTGCTTGAATTTAGTTTTAAGCAGTTATTCGACATCCATCCTGCTATAGCCTTCATACAGACACGGAAGCACACTCCTGTTTCTTTTTCCTCCCCATTTTTAAACGATAACACTATTTGAGTGTCATCGGCATAGGAGGTGAGTTGGAAACCAAATGAATTTATAAGGCCTGCCAGCGATCTCACATAAATATTAAAAAGTGTTGGACTCAGAGAAGATCCCTGGGGAACCCCACAGGGAAGGCAGAACGGCTTGGATTTGTTATTATCTAGGTCCACTGTTTGTGTTCTTTCGGATAAAAAGGATTGCAGGAGGCGCCAGGCTGTACCTTGTACTCCTACTTCCGACAAACGGTCCATCAAAACCTCGTGATGGACCGTGTCAAAGGCTGCTGACAGATCTAACATGACCAGCATAGCCTTACCTCCACAGTCCAATGCCTCCCTTACCTCCTCTATAGACCTTCTCTCCACCTTAGCCCAAGGGGAGCTTTCCAAGTCCCTGCCCAATAGACAGTCAACAGGCATGGCTGGCCTCACAGCTACTTGAACGGTACCTGAGACCCCCCCCACTCAAAGGGAACCTGGGCCACCTTACAGTGGCTCTCTGAGTTGTCAGCGGCAACTACAGGGTAAAATGCATTGGGGATTACTTGCTCTTCAGACACCAGCCGACAACTGACAGCTGTCACATTGGCTCCGGTGTCTCCGAGAGCCTCCACCCTTTGGCCATTGATGGTCACCCACTGCCTGTGTTATCAGGCAGCTGGGTCCTGGGGACCATCTCAGTGTCTCCTAAGGAGACTAAGGACATTTCTGCGGGACTCCACCCACCTTGGGCACCCAACTCCTCCCCCAGGGCTACACAAGCCATCTGCCGGGGCGGGGCACCAGTGGGTGCTGTTTTCCCATACAGGGGACAACTATCATCATAGGAGCAGTGGCCCACTTGACCACACTTGAAACAGGTGTTGGGCCTCCTATGAACAGGCTTATCTGTTGGGGCCCCTGACTTCTTCTCAGGGGGAGTCTGGGTACCCTTCCCCTGGTTCTCTTGGGGATTACTTTGGGGCCCTCTCTGGAACTCCCTCTGTTTACCCTTGTCCCCCCCATTCCTCTGCTGGGGACCCTGCCCACCTTTGGCGAAGTCTCCCACATGACCCTTGTGGACCCGGGTGCTCACCCAGCAGTCCGCCTCCTCAGCAAGCTTCCTAGGGTTAGTCAGCCTACTATCAATAAGGTGCTGGTGTAGCTCTGGAAAACAATTACTGGACAAGTGCTCCCACGCAATCAAATCATAGAGCGCCTGAAAATCATTATTCACTTTGCTACCCTTCACCCGACCATCCAATGCTCTGCCAAAAAAGGACACATATTCTACCCAAGTGCTTGACTCCAGTTTCTTGCAATTCCTAAACCTTTGTCTATACATTTCAGGAGTCAACCCATACCTGCTCATCAAGGCTTCTTTCATGTGAGCATATGAGTTGTGGACTTCAGAGGGCAAGTTTAACAATGTATCCCGCCCCTCACTGAGGAACCGCCCCCACAACCCCGCTCCCCAATCTTTCTCAGGGACCCGGTGGGAGGTCATAGCTACCTCATAGGCCTTAAACCACTGACCAATATCATCATTTTTGTAAAATTCTTTAACCACATCCTTGAGTATATATACTCGTGCCTCAATAGGCATGGATGGTGTGCTGCCATCAGAGGGAGTAATTTCTAAGCATCTGGCTTTCAATTCCAACTCCCTCAAACTTCTCTCATGCTCTAACTGCATCCTCTTTTCCTCTAGGGCTAATTTCTTATTTTCTAATTCCAACTGCCCACCCATTTTGAGTTTGGTTAGCTCCATCTCATGCATCCTGCTTCTCTCCCTGTCTACCAGCTCTCCTGGGGACAGGCCTTTGGAAGAAACACTACTGCCTGCCCTGGAAGGTACTTTCCCTCCCCCTCGACCCAAGGCCCCCCCGCTGCTCCTCTAATTCCTCCCCCTCCACCATAGGATCCTCAGGGTGCTCACTGGCACTCCTTGCTTCCAACCAGGCCCACAGTACCTTTTGGAATTCCTCCTTTCTGGTGAGGCCTTTCATGGAGACTTTAAATTTCTTGCAAGCGGTTTTGAGCTGGGGCACAGTGTATGTATCAATCATTTCTTCCTCAAATTCAAACTCTTCAGGTGCAATGGATGCTGGTCTGCTCATGGTAACAACAACTGGCAGTTCTTAGCAAAAATAGAAATCCTAAGGAAAAACTTTGCCAAAATGTATGTGGTCGCGTTTGGTCTGCACTCACTAGTACTGTACACCAATCACTGTATATGAGTCACCAATGCAAGTCCAAAATCCTCACAACTGACCACCAATGTTAGATTTGGGGGTCTCTAGTTGTCAATGGTTTGCACCTTTGTCCAAATAAGGACCCTTGCGTCTAGTCAGGGTAAGGGGCTACACTCCTAAAATAACCCCTGCTCACCCCCTTGGTAGCTTGTCACGAGCAGGCAGGCTTATCTCAGAGGCAGTGTGTAAAGCATTTGTGAACACATACAGTAATACAGTGAAAACCCTACAAATGGACACCACACCAGTTTAGAAAAATAAGTAATCTTTATCTAGACTTAACACAAGAGCAACAACAAAAATCCACAATACAATATTCAAAAATATGGCTTTTAAATGGTAGAAATAGCTTAGTTCAATATAGATGGTAAATGCGACACTTTACTCTCAAAGTACCTTGTATGCGAAACGCAAAACAAACAAAAGGGTCGCAGGGAAGGTGATGCGCTGTTCCTTACACTCAGGGGAGTGGATCCGTCTTCCTTACTGCAGCGCAGGGGAGTGATGCGTCGCGTCCTTACTGTGTGGGGAATTGATGTGTCGGTTTCTTACTGTGATCCGGTATGATGCGACAAGATGGCGCCTCGATGTGATGACGATCCGGTGCGATGCGACAAAATGGCGTCGTGGTACGGTGCGACAACGTAGATGCAATGCGTGCACGCCCGACGGCCGTGCAGCGACTCAGTTCACTTCTGAGCCGCGACAGGCCCTGCAACACGCTTCTCCGGTGATGCGACGGCGACCTCTGCGGCGGCGGCATGCTTCTCCGGTGATGCGACGCGCCTCGGTGATGCGATGGAGAGCAGCTGCGGCGGCGGCACGCTTACTCGGCGATGCGGCGGCAACTGCTGCAGCGGCGACGCGCTTCTCCTTCGTTGAGTCGCGCTTCCATCTCCCAGCGACACGCAGTCTTCAAAAGGGCCCAGCACAACAGCAGGCACCTCTTGGCAGGTAGAATTCCCAGCAAGGGAATTCAGGGGAGCTGGTTGGTGAAGTCTTGTATCCCTGAGACTTCAGGCAGGAGGCAAGCTCAATCTTCAAGCCCTTGGAGATCTTCTTCAAGATGATGAAAGTACACACAAAGTTCCTTTCTCCTTTCCTTGGCAATAAAGAAACCACTGCAGGCCAACCCCCAAACAGCACACAGCACAGGGGCAGTCTCCTCCTTCAGCTTCCTGGTTCTTCTCCTTGGCAGAGGTTCGTCTTGGTTCCCAGAAGTGATCTAAAGTCTTGGGATCTGGGCCCCAATATTTAAACTCAAAAAGTCTTTGTTGTCTGAAGGCAGAGAGTGTCTGTACCTAGTCAAAACCAGTTCTGTCCACACTGGTGCAGCTTCCTGGCAGGAGGTGGAGACAGCATTGTTGAAAGCAGACCTGGCCCAGGTAGCTGTAAGGAAATCTCCTCCCCCTACTCTCTATTCTATGAGGGCTCAGGGGAGTGAAAGGAAATCCGCGCCCCCTACTCTCTATTCAGCCAAGGTCCTATTCAGCCCAGCCCTGACCCATCAGACTGCTGGAGCCCAAGCCCTCCTGTCACTCACAAACCAGACAGGCAATACACAACCTAGCAGAGGCAGGCTGGATGGTTAGGCAAGAAAATACCTACTTTCTAAAAGTAGTATTTTCAAACACAGAATGTAAAAATCCCCCACACTAAAAGATGTATTTTAACATTCTGAGTTCAGGCATTCCAAACTCGAATTTCTAACTTGTTCCCTGGGTCAGTTAGGATTATAAGATGTTATAATCAAACTGCCCATTCTGGCCTATGGGAGCAGGTAGCCTTGCAATAGTGAAAAACAAAATTGGCTGTAATTCACTATCAGGACATGCCACACACATCAGGGCATGTCCTACCTTTCACATACAATGCACCCTGCCCTAGGGCCTACCTTAGGGGTGACTAACATGTAGAAAAGGGAAGGTTTGGGGACTGGCAAGTGGGTGCACTTGCCAGGTCGACATGGCAGTCCCAGACTGCACACATGCTCTGCAATGGCAGGCCTGAGCCATAGTTTACAAGCTGCTTCTGTGGGTGGCACAACCAGTGCTGCAAGCCCACCAGCAGCATTTGATTTACAGGCCCTGGGCACACAGGGTGCACTGTACTAGGGTCTGACAAGTAAATCAAATAATCCAATCATGGAATCACTAATCCATAACAACAATGTATAATAGGAGGCCCTTGCACTTTGGCACTGAATAGCAGTGGCAAAGTGCCCAAAGCAGGAGGCAACAGCAAAAAAATGGAAGGGAGACCCACGCCAATGGTGCCAGGTCTAACAGGGACAATACCTATCCGAGAGAAAAGCAGGCTAGTAAAAGAGAGAGATGAGTGCAAGTCAAAAGGGAAAAAAGAGAGGGTGAAATAAACTAGGAACTGTTTATGAGAGTGGGTACTTGGGGAATATATAGAAGAAGGAAAGATTAGTAGGACACGTGGGAGAGGAGAAAGTTCAGGGACAAAGAAGGAGGAAAGCGGACTTTTAGAATACAGGCGCAATAAATGAAAGTTAGACAAACTGGCTAAGGATAGAGAGATGGGTATATATAACAGACTAACAGAACTGAGAGTGAAGAAGCGAGGACAGAAACAGAGAGCACAGCAGATCTTAGATATTTGTAGGGTTCTAGTATACAGAAGGGTTGGATTCTGTGAAGGATTGAAAGTACATAGAAATGCAAATGAGTAATGTACACAAACTGAGTGCTTTCTCCATCTTATTAATTGTTAAATATAGCGCATAATTTGGGGAATTTTGCGTTATGCTTCTTACGCGAAATTCCATAATTAGGGCATTATGCCACTTCTCGTAATTATGAACTGCTCCCGTAAGAAAGTACTATGAATGGTGCAATTTAATGTGAATGCACAGGATCAACAAAACCTGAGAGGCTATTGTTCAAGGTGCTGTTTGAATGCATCCTCGCGCTAAAAAATTGACACAAAGACTCATTCTGCTATAAAATATAGGGCAAAATGATGGGCTTCCATTTCAAATAATGACTCATAATTACTTGTAATTTTGCCATAATTTTACATAATTACAAGAAAGAAGATTATACAAATTTCATACACCCCAAGAATTATGAACCCTCTCAAGAAGTACGGTTATTAACGCGTTGTTAGACCTGGCATCTTTTTGCGTGGTTTCCCCTGTCTTTTTGCCTCTGACCTATAGTTTTTGACTGTGTGCTGGATTTCGTTTTTGCTGGTTTAGGACTCTGGGCACTTTACCACTGCTAACCAGTGCTAAAGTGCAAGTGCTCTCTGTCTAAAATGTAATGGTATTTGGTTTCTCCATGATTGGCCTTTTTGATTTACTAGAAAGTGCCTAGAACAGTGCACCAGGCGTGCCCGTGCCCTGCAAGTCAAATGTTACTTGTGGTCCTGCAGCACCAATTGTGCCACCCACATGAGTAGCCCTACAAAACATCTCAGGCCTGCCACTGCAGTGTCTGCGTGTGCAGTTTTAAACTGCCATTTCGAGGCCCAAACCTTCTCTTATATTACAGGTAAGTCACCCCTAAGGAAGTCCCTAGGTAGCCCAATGGACAGGGTGCAGTGCATTTGAAAGGTAGGAGATGTACTGGTGAGTTTTACATGTCCTGTTAATGAATAATGCTATATTTGTTTTTCACTGCCGCAAGGTCTATCTCTCCCATAGCTTAGCATTGGAGCTGCCTTGTAATATTTTATGAGTGTATCTTCCAAATGGGAGCTGAGAGAAAATTGGAGTTTGGTGTCTTTAGACACACAATTTAAAAATACACCTTTTAGTGAAGTTGTTTTTTAAATTGCAGGCATGAAAATGCCACTTTTAGAAAGTGGGCATCTTCTTGCTTTAACCAATCTGTACCTCTGCCTATCTCTGAATACACGTCTGGGTCACGGTAACAGTTGGGCTCTTGTGCATTTCCTCTCAAAAATTACACAAAAGGAGCTGAGGCGTGCCCGGCATCTGAATAGGGCTATGCCTGTCCCCTCAGAAAACAGTCTCCACCCCCCTGTATGGAACCAGGGACATGAAGGGCAGAGCCTTGTGCACTACAAAGACTTTCCTTTGAAGTTTGCCTACTTCAAAGGCTGAAATGGGCATAAGTACTGGACCTCTGACACCATATACTCTGAACACTTCTGGAGTGAGGACATTCTGCCAGGAAGAAGAGCTGTGTTGTTTCAGGAGGAACTGCCACTTTCCTGTTTGCTTTGCTGTGTTGGCCTGCTGCTTGCTGCTTCTGTCAAGGAAATGAAAGGACTTGACTTTGCTTTCTACATTCTGCTTTCTGAGGTTCTCCAAGAGCTTGATCTGAGCTTGCATCCTGTTAACAAGTCACAGGGCCATCAAAGACTTCACCTACCAGCACACGGACTCCTCTGATGAGAGCCCTGTCATGCTAAGTGGTGCCAAATGCAGTTCCTGGGCCCTTGGAAGTGAGTTCTGGTGCAACAAGGAGAGAAAACCAAAGCATCCACTCCCAGCGTCATTCGGAATGGGCGCATCATCACAACACTCGATGCATTGCCGCTGTTGGCACCGAAGCTTGGTCCCTGCTCAACGTAACAACCACGGCTTTCAATGCGGTCCCCGACTTTTCGCCACAGTGCCTCCAAAGAACCGCCGCTGCGTGAGTCTCGAGCACTGCATCACCGAAGTCCATGATGCACCACTCTGCCTCCGACACAGCACCTGCTTCGACGCTGTGGAATTGCAACGTCCCTGAGCGCCGATTTCCTAATTGACACTGCACCGCAGTAAGGAACCGAGGTATCGGGCCCACAATCGACGCATCACCTCTCCTGCGCCATGCATCGTCACCGGGCGTTAGTAGCTCAACGACTCTGCACCGCTTTAAGGAACCAATGTATCACTGCCTACAGTGATGCATCACCTCTGCTGCACAATGCACTGTCCCCAAGCACCAACATGCCACCGACCTGAATAGCAGTAAGGAACCGACGCATCACCTGCCTTTTCAACACCGAACCTCCCCTGCACCATGCATCGCCTTTGATTTTTAATGCATTTAAGGTACTTTGTCCTGATCAAGCGCAACCATTGGTTTCTAAGAACTTGACCTTTATTTAACTTTGAAAATCCATATCTTGAGTTCTGTATGTTTGTCATTTTGGTCTTGTTTTAATCAGATAAATATTGGCTATTTTTCTAAACTGTTGTGTGGTCCTTTTGTGGTGTTTTCACTGTGTTACTGTGTGTGCGTACAAGTACTTACACAATAAAAAACCTACTGCATTTTATGAAAATAGAGAATAATTTAATGAGCAAAATGATACCAAAAATACAAAAATCTAATAAGGGGAACCAGACATATGTATTTTTAAAATGTAAATAAAAATATCTCCAAGAAGCATCAAGCACCAATGCAGGTCAACAGGTCACGAATCACGATGGACTGGGACCTAGGCAGGTTTGAGGCTGACTGGAAGAGAGCGTGGTTTGGATACACCAACCAGGGTTGACTTGGTTGGAAATTTTACCTTCAGATTTATCTTGAAAATGGAAGCCAAAGTCCTTCAGTGGGGCAAGGCAGAGGGCTGTATCTGAGAAGGACTCTACAACATCAGATAGGCATTGGACTAGGTCAGAGTGAAGCCATGGATTCAGATGGGAAAAGCTCTGAGAAAGAAAATTTAAATTTCTAAACCAGGAAGTCCTTTTGCCGTCTTCACACAGCTAAGTTGCCATGTTCAAACTTGGATTCACTTTTATGTAGCTCGGATTCCTCCATCAGTGCAAGGCTTCAAGCTGCAGCAGAGGAGGGCCCCATGAGGCAGGATACCCTATCTATGAGGTCCCGTTGATATCGATTTGTTGCTGTGGAAAAGCTCTAAGCAGGAGAAACCTATATTTTCAATCGCGCAGTAATCCGCCTTGGTTGCATCGATTTTATAGAATTGCCCATATCCTCCAAAGGTCTTTGGAATCAGAACGTTTGTATGTCCCAGGTCTTTCAGGGTCAAGACTCAAGCCAGCAGAAGCTATTAGCAGGGTCCAAGCCAGTTCCAGTTACAACTGGTCAGCTGGGCTGTTCAGAAAAAGACTTTATGCAGCTTGTTGTGGCCCTGTAGCTTAACAGAAGGTCAACCAACTGACCCTGGAAATCCTCTTATTTGTCCTGGGTACAGGTGGTAGTAGGTCAAACCCTTCAGGTCTCCTTACAGGTCTCAAACAGCAGGTGCAATCCTTTGCTCTTCCACCGGTCCATAGTGTTCTGAGGAGAGTGCAAGGGGAAGTCACATTTATGCCTGGCACTAGCTAGTGGGTGGTGGTGACTCCTGGACCCTCACAAACCTATAGGAGATAAGTCCTCAGGGGTAATCCTAACCACTTTGGCATCAGTTCCTGTGTGCCCGACTGCAAAGAAGTCCTCTGTGCCCCTCTTTGCCTGAATCCAAAATGGTGAAACCCTTCGCCACGTATGCAAAGCCTGTGTTCGCAATCAAGAAGTATGGCCAGGAAAATGAGCAAACCCTCCTCTGTAATCATTTCAGAACAATTCTGGGGGAAGCTCCCTCTAACCTTGGATTGGAGTCAGATTTGAGAACAAAGAAGGGGCCTGTGTAAGTGTTATCTGACATCTGTCTGTGACAGAGGAGGTCCCTTTCAACTTAATTAAGTTTCTGTGCAGTGCCCAAATGGTCATCCTATCAGAAGAACAGAAACACATCTCCACACCCAGCCCTCTGTTCATGCTCTGGGAGACGTTTTCATACTTCATTGATGGCTTGAGCACTTAGTGGGATGCGGCTGGAGGCTACTGCAAATTAGCCTCCGGTGGCTTCAGGTATGAAAAAGGTAACTTTCTAAAAGTACCTCTTACTTAATATTTATTAAAAAATCTAACTGCAATTGATTTTTGAATAAATACTACGAAAAGTGCAAGAATTACATTTCTAGGTGTTTCCTAACAGCAGAAAGCACTATTAAATGTAATTGTGGATCTCAGTGTTCCTCTATGGAACAGCCATCCTTCATACAGTGATAAAAGCTTTTGGGTGCTCGTCACTGTAAGGACATGTTAACTACACATTTGTACATGCCCTTCTTTTAAATACTATGCACCCTGCCTTCTGGGTTAGCAGGCTTGCATAGGGTTGACTTATTCATATTTGAAAGGAAGGTTTTCTTCTATCAAAAAATGACAGGTCGATTGGAGTTTTAAAATGTAGCTGGTAGGCTACGATGGCAGGCCTGGAGTCATGTTTGCCTAGTGGATGGCACAGTAGTGCTGTAGTTCAAAGGTGATATTTAACTTTCTATGTCATAGGTACACTTTGGAAACCATATACTAAGGCCATATAGGAAAATTAAATATGCCAATTAGATGGTAGCCAATTCAACATGTGTTAAGGGTCAGGGCACATGCACTGGGGCTTGTTTAGCACTGTCCCAATGCAAAGTCAAATAACATCTGACTCGGTTCTAAAAAAAATGGGGATAACCATGTGAAAAAGAGGCACTTTCTCTAAATGAACTTTCAGCAGTTCACCATGAGATCCTTATCAAAAGAATGAAAGAACAGGTGGGAATTTCTGACACTACCTTAAATTGGATCCACTCTATTCTCAATGACCATAGATAAAACAAGTTCATATTGAACCACTATTATCATCAGCAATGAAGGTGACATGTAGTGTGCTTTATGGTTTCATCAATATCACAATCTCACAGTTGCTGGAGTAGCATCAATTGCATTTTAAAGTCTAAGAAAAGATGCCAGGATTATCTTTTGCCAGTAAACTATCTGAGTAGTCATTCTGACATAACCACTTGCCTTAACAATCTCTATCACTAAATGATTAATATCTCTCTCTCTTTACAAACACAGCAAAAAAGATATTTTGAATCTGGGTAGCACAAGATCCATACATTTCCATCTTATTTGCCTGTTATTCTAAGATAATATGCATTTGGATCTCAGAACTTCATCCTAACAGCCCATAGACTTTGAGGCCGATTCCGATGTCCGACAGACTGGAGTCCGTCCAGTATCGGTCAGGAACTGGAACCAAACAACCTCTTGTCATCGGTTCCAGACCTGCAAGTTGGATGCGACCGAACCCTGTTTGGTCGCAATCCTATACTTAACAATGGGAGCATGCCTTCTGAACGGAATGCATGCTCGCATCGTTAAGTGCAGAGGTGCAGTTCATCCCTGCACCCCATGGCAGGCACCCCAAGGTGCCTGCCACCGGGTGCAGGGATCAACAGGGGGGCACCATCGATGACCCCTAGGCCGCCATTCGGCGTACTCACATCCATGGGGACCCTGCTAGGGGCCCCCAAAGACAGTTTCTCACTGCCTTTTTGTGTCGGAATGGCCGGCACAGAAAGTCAGTGGGAAACTGCCATTGTACTCCCTTGGCCAGAAAGAGCCGACCGTGGGAGTACTGAAGGGTTTCCGGATGGCGGATGGGCTCTCCAAGCCCGTCGGAAGCCATCCAGAAAACCAAGTCGGATTCCTTTCCGACCGAGCCTATCGGAATGGCTCGGTTGGAAAGGAATCCGAATGGGCAGGTCCGATGTGGTTAGGATTGGCTCCAACCGAGGGTCGGAACCATTCCTAAATGCATCGGAATCGGGCCCTTTGAATGAGCAGATCCCTAAATTGAGGGACAAACATAACCACAGTAAACTCCTGAAAGCTCAAAAGTTCAGAATACAATTTTACAGAAAACTTTCAGAAACAGTGTTGCAATTAAGAATACTACTCATGGATTGTCTCCTCTCATGCTTTGTGTTCGAGCCCCCTTTGTCATTTTCTCTACTCCTGCTCTATTCTTCCAGCTCTGAAGTTTCCTCAAATGACACTGTAGGGTATTGGGGTGCAGCGTAGATCCAGAGCAGCCAGATAAATGTAGGATTTTGAAGATATCCACGTAATAAAAATTCAGATACTACGATTCTAAATGGAAGTCATCTAAAAAGTCAGTGGTGATCCTGCAAATGTGTCTTGGGAATGGCAATCCTTATTCTGATCCCATGTTGGACATTTCTGCTATAGCATTATGAAAATAAATAAATAGGCCTGAGCAAATGCTTCCAAAAAACACTTTTACGAATAGCTCACTTTTGTATTTTTGTCTTGTTCGATACTGTCCGGTTACCTTGTGTCTAGTTTTGCTATAATCCAGAGGTGTGGAAACTATAGTCACTTCTACTAGATCAGAAAGTGAGAGAAGGTCCTTGCCCAGACTACACTATCTCAGCACAGAGACCTGTGTTAAGCTAGACAGGGATTCATCTGATGTGCCTGGTGCAGACTGGATCTGTTCACCAGATTACAGAAAATTATTCACTCTCACCATAACAGGCATGAGCTCCTTTGCTCGTGCCTGCACTGATAGGAGCACGACACTCAGAAAAAAAGCAGTGATATGAAACTGTGGCTCCATCTTTCACTGCTAGCAGACTGGACTTATTTTGAAGAGAGGTTCAGCACCCACCCACAGGTGGGTGCAGGTGTCAGACGTCACACATCCACCTGTGGAGAGATGCTTGAGGGACGCGTTCATGTGTATCCCACGCGGGTTGCACCAACTTTGTCCCTTCATCCATGATGTGGTGACACAATCTCAGAGTGTTCCCCAAAATACATGCAGTCAAACATGTGTGAGGGAATGTCCTTTTGTTATTGTGCAGGGGCAAAATGTGTGTACAAACAATCTATATTACAAAAGGGTCTGTGTTAGCCTTTCTGACCCCATCTGTAGTATTAAGCACCCTTGGACCCTAGGTAATATTTCCACTGGAGTCTTCTTGAAGGGTCTCATCATTTATGGTTTGCTAATCCAGCCCTCCGTGCATGTCACAGGGCAAGCCCGCATTTGGGACTGTAGGGCACTGTAGCATGTGGTGGAAATCCTGAACATTATTGAAATCCTACACTTTACTCTAAGCCTGAATTGGTGCAGCCAACCTCTCCAAGTACGCGTCCAACTATTCCTTCTTTCAATTGTAAACTTTCTTGACATAATACAGAATTGGAATGCAGATTGAAGAATATATAAGGAAAAAGTACTATCAGCAGAATACCGACCCTATTGGGACGCAGGCAGGGAAACCCGTAGTAGGCTAAGTGACGGAGACAAGGGCATAGCTATCAACAGTCAATCAATCAGGGTCTTGTATAGCACGACTCCTCACCCAAGAGGGTCTTAAGGCGCTGGGGTAGGGGGGCTGGTGGTCAGACTGGGTGGAGGATTATTCGAAGAGTCAGGTCTTGAGTTCCTTCTTGAATTGGGTCAGCGATGCGGATTGCCTGAGGTGCAAGGGCAGGGTGTTCCAAGTCTTGGCAGCGAGGTGGGAGAAAGGCCTTCCTCCAGTTCTGGTCTTGTGGATCTTGGGGACGGAGACAAGGGCAAGTTGGGAGGATCGGAGTTGTCTGGCGGGTACGCAGAATATGAGGCGGTGGTTCAGGTATGCTGGTCCTTCGTCGTGTAGAGCTTTGTAGGCGTGAGAGAGGAGGTTGAAAGTGATTCTCTTGTTGACTGTGAGCCAGTGGAGGTGTCGGAGGTTTTGCGTGATGTGGCTGTGGTGGAGGGTGTTGAGTACCAGTTTGGCTGAAGCATTTTGGACGTACTGAAGTTTCTTGAGCTGTTTCTGGGTGATGCTGGCGTGGAATGCGTTTGCGTAGTCGAGTCTGCTGGTGATGGGCATGGGTGATCGTCTTTCTGGATTCTGTGGGGATCCATCTGAACGTCTTTTGAAGCAGGCGAAGCATGTGGAAGCAGGCTGAGGAAACTACATTGATTTGGCAGTTCATTGTGAGCGATGAATCCAGTATGATGCCGAGGTTGCGTGCATGTTTCATCAGGGTAGGGGGAGATCCCAGAGTGGCAGACCACCAGGAGTGCAGCAGTCGTAGTGCCACTTGGGCTTGGGGCTTCAGGGGTCCAATGTACCCCAATCACAGCTTATTTTACCACCAAAGTAGGGGTGGGGGACCATCTTCTTTTGTCATGCACTGTCAAGCCTGGTAAACAGTATTGAAGGAACACACACAATATTGTTGTAGGCACATACATAACTCCTTCATGTGGTCGACCTTACTCTCTACTTTCACATGGTACAATTTGTGACTGGATTGAAATCAGTTTCTGGGCCTGCCTGCTGATAGCTCACAGTCTACCACTGGATGCACATGATCCAATTACTGTTTGTCTCTGCGCCCCCAGCGCAAATGTTCTATGCAGATAAATGTCACACCTATCACTATGTCGTCTTGCAAGCGAGGCCCTTGCCTAGTAACACCAAGCGACACTCTGTTTTATATCCACGAGTTCATGCTCGCATCATTCCAAAAAATGCTCAATAACAGAAGTTAAAAAATGCAAAGTAAAACCGAACCTACAAGGATTTTCAATATAAACCACTTGCAAACAAGAAATGCAAAAATCGCTTGGCTAGTTCTGAAGACTGCCAGGAGCGGAAACAACTAGCACTGCGAGGCGTTAAGCGCTGGCCCCGAGAAGCAGCAAATAAAACCTTTGAAGATTATTTTAAAGCGGATCCTGGGAGCCTTGAAGACAGTCCATCCACGCACGAATTCCTATGCGCAGAGACCTATGAGAAAGTTTCATATTTTACACTGCGTTCTGATCTATCGAGGTTTGCAACGCTTGACAATTCTGACAGGAAGGAAAAATAAGCGATGGAAAGATTTCCAACCTTTTCCTCTTCCAAAGCAGCCTCTTTGTTAGGAGGACAGATGTGAAGATGGGAACTATTAGAATGGCTTGGAAAAAACACGCATAACAGCCATCTCTAGTGAAAGCATTGGCGGCATTGATGGGTTGCTATGGAAATGAGCACGGAATGATGGCTGTTTATGCGGGAGCGGAGAGAGGTTGCCTAGATTTTGTGTGCGTGCTAAACTAGGAAGCATATGGTTATTATTTCTAAGAAAAGGTGCCTACGATTAAATGTTAAATAATTGCCATCAGGTCTAACACGTCACAGTGTTTTTGTCCAAAACGCTTTCCTTGTTATTTTTAAATATGAATAGCCTTCCAGAATCACTATCTTTTTGGTTAGCTTTGGAGGAATGAATGGCTGATTTGAAATTGCGCTATAACTCTACAGCCCTTATTACAAGTCAGTGGGACTAAGGCGATAGATAGCATTACCTTGCACTAAGGTACTCACCGGATGTGGTAAATACCTTTTATTCCAAGATATCAACATAAAGATGAACTTAACAATTTCTGTATATTTTTCCTTTTTTCTTGCCCTTTATCCCGATTATTTTAGGCAATGCTGACCTGCTGGAATCTATCAGAGGAAACTTGTGGCAGTGTAATAATTATGGCGCAACTTTTCAGTCTGATCACTGTGTAAACTTTTGCACAGGGATCGGAGCCACAATGTTTAATTCTTGAAAATGCCACCCTGTGTGATCCTTTGCAAATACTTCTGAAAATGACCCTCTGTTACTCCAGTGTATTTCCTCACCTCCACTCTTGCCAGCCCAACAAAATACCAACCCTGACAAACCTACTCATTGTTTGTCATAGATTTTTATCAGGGTGTGCAGTTCAGGCGATATATATGGCAGCCTCCACTGGGTAGTTTTAGGGCATTATTACGAGTTTGGCGGTCCCGTGAACCACCGTATCTGCAATGGCGGTTTAAGCACGGTAAGCTTGGTGGTCCGACCGCTGTATTATGAGTTGGATGGATCGGCTTTGTGAAGATCGCTGCTAGACTGCCGAGACCGCAAGCAAACCACCGACACCCAGGTTCGTGGTCAGGGAAAGGCAGCCACCATGGGTCGGTACAGGGGAGCTGCACTGTCGTCCATATTACGAGTTGCCTGTTCCACATGCAGACCGTCACAGTCTGACGGCCTGCTTCAAGGTGGCGGTGACAAAAAATTTGGAGTGCATACTCCCCCCTTTCTTCTTCTTCCAGGTAGATTTTGACGTGGATCTCTTTCTCCAGGTCTCCCCTTCACAGCAGGATGTTCACCCCGAGGATGTATGACCCTGTTTTCGGCGATCTACAGGTGAGTCCTTTTCGAACCATATACCCATTGCCAGGACTGCCCACATATGGGCTGAACCCCAGTAATGGGTATATGGTATTTTTCCACATATATCATGCATATGTGTGCATCTGACACATCTGCAGTTGAAATTCACACACAGGTATCGATATCTTTGTAAAAAGTACTCACCACCGCAACAAGATCATTGCCTCCACACTGCCAGCCCAAGGTCAACTTGTAATACGGCGTTCTTTGGTCTGCCAGCGCTGTGGGCCGCTGGCCGGGGTGGGGGCGGGCACGGTCTTATGGTGGTCAGACCACCAAACTCATAATAAGGCCTATAGTCACGATCGTGTTTCCTTAAGAAATGCATTTTTGGGTTTGCTTATATCTTTGGTGCAGTTTGATGAATCTTCACAAAAATTCCCAAAAATGTTTGTTTTCACCTCACCTCCTTCCTAGTAAGTTTCAAAGTGATCCACCAGCGGGGCCCGAGAAATAGAGGAGGAGTCCCATAATGCAATTTCCCTTTTTATTTTTCCGTAGAACTTTAGATACAGCTACACCCCAAACCGTTGAAGAGGTTTACACTAAATTTGGCAGAAAGCTAGATGTGCATCCAGAAGAGTGCTTGTTTGGATTTGGTGTAAATGCACTCAGCAGTTTTTGAGCAATTAATGCTCAAAACATTGTAAATCACGCTGTGGAGGATCCACGGGCCGACAGATCTCATAGTGAGATCTGATTGGCTGCCACCACATCAACAAGGATGTGTTGGCAGCTATCTTAGGGCTCGCAACTCATCCCCCAGGCCTAACAAGAAGGGTCGCACTGACTCCTCCCCAAGCCTAAATGGGTTCCCCAGACCCCATTCCCTGGGGCTGAATGTCAAAAAATGGGAGCCTCTTAAGGCCCAGGTGGCCGGCTCACAGACTGTGTCCCGGAGAGCCCATCCTGGGACACAGTAGTCTCTCCGCTCGCGCTGATGCATATATTTGCTCCCACCTGGCGGGTGCATTTTTAAATCTACCGCTGGGTGAGAGCAAACATGCCTTCCCTGCTTGAAGGACATTGGGCAGGAAGGCCTATATGCTCTGACCCGGCGGGAGCTTTATTAATACTCCCACCAAGTGGGAGCAGACTTTTGTTTCCCTGCTTAAGCATAAACAG
Organism: Calotriton arnoldi; assembly: GCA_963921515.1. Classification (NCBI taxonomy): domain Eukaryota; kingdom Metazoa; phylum Chordata; class Amphibia; order Caudata; family Salamandridae; genus Calotriton; species Calotriton arnoldi. The sequence goes on from CAWUFW010006980.1 coordinate 154,172, forward strand.
CTGCTCCCACCAGGAGGGGGCAATGGTGGCTCATGCAGCATGTTGGGAGCCAGCTGGGACCGCAGAGCCCCTGGGACTCCCCCTGCGGCGACCAACGTCTTTTTGGGTGGATGCCCCGGTTGGACTCCAGGGGACCTACCCAGAAAATAAAGAGGCCTGAGGGATGGGGTATCCGGAGCCTATTAGGGCTTGTGAAGGGGGCGTCTGCCCCCCTCCCCTTCTAAATAGAATTTGCCTCTGAGGGATGGGGTCCCCGGTGCCTATTAAGGCTGGGGTAGGGGGGCATGCTTCCCACTTTGCTTTGATTTGGCATTTGGCCCTAGGGAATGGGGTCCTCTTAAGGCTTTGGGAGGGGGCCATGCACCCATCCCCTATGTTTAAAGCATGGCCTCAGGGGATGGGTCCCAGGGCCCACTTGGGCTAGTAGAGGGGGACAGACACTCACTCCCCTAATATTAATGTATTTGGCCCCAGGTGATGGGGTCTCTGGGGCTTCTTAAGGCTTAGGAAGGGGGCCCATGTGCCCCTCTACTATAATTAAGCTATTGCCCCCCAGGGATGGGGTGCCCGGGGCCCATTTGGGCTTGTGGATGGGGTCCACAAACCCTCCTCTGAAAATATATATTTGACCCCTGGGATGGCGTGCCCATGGGCCGTGTGACCCCTTTACCTTGTGGAGTTTGGCTGCCTGTGGGGGAGTGCCGCCAGGCCCAAGTGGCCGATCATATGCTGCACACACTGTGGAAGGCCAGGGTCTGTGCCAACCCCATGCAGGTGGGAGGTTGCTTGACTGTGAGGGGATGGCTCACTTTATGTTAAAAAATCCTAGAAATCCACTATAAAAACCAAAGTTTAAGTGATGTTCTATTTAGTTGACAATTTCAGTGCAAACCTAACATTTTAAATGCAAAAACACTGAAATTCACCAGTTGTAGTTATTTCCAGTAACTATAACTTGTGCCCTAAGGCCACAAGTCCCTAGGCAGGGACTAGTATTGTTTGTGATCAAGGGATATCTAGTGACATAACCTGCCAGTTCCTGATCCATTGCTAAAATGCACTAAGATTTTTTGAAGATGTTAAAAATTTGTTGATTCTTTCTCCCTGTCTCTCTTTCTCTCTCTCTCTCTCTTTCTCTCTCCCTCTCTCTCTCTCTCTCTCTTTCTCTCTCTCAACTCTCTCACTCTCTCTCTCTCTCTCTCTCTCTCTCTCTCTCTCTCTCTGTCTCTATATATATATATATATATATATATATATATATATATATATATATATATAAATATATATATATATATATATATATATATATATATATATATATATATATATATATACACACATACATATATATAACAGGGGATATAACTAGGGATTGGGCTGCTAGCTGCATGTCATCCAGAGGCAGGAACTGTTTGATTTTCCTTAATGTGTTGAGTTGTTGATTGGCTCCTCTAGTTGTTGCACTGATGTGGTCTTGCATGTTTAGGTGTTGGACCAAAGTTAAGCCTGATGATCTAGTGGAGTCAACAACAAGTGGAGTGCAGTTGAGGGCCGTTAGGCGTTTGAGCCAATCCTGAATGGGGACAGACTTATTGTGGGGGGCAATCATGAGGAATTCCCTCTTGAGTGTATTTAGCATAAGGTGATTGTGAGCTAACCAATGTTAAGTTTACAGAAGTGCACAGTTCAGAGTTTTGATATCATCCGGTGAAGAAATTTTCAAGTACAATTGAATATTATCAGCGTACATGTGATAGTGTATGTTTGTGTGGTCCAGAATTTCGGTGAGAGGTTCCATGATCAAGTTGAAAAGCGTGGGTAAGAGTGCTGATCCTTGAGGCACTCCAATTGAGACCGGCGTACTGTTAGTAAGGGCATGGTTGATTTTGATTATTTGTGTTCTATTTTGTAGGAATCAGGCAAACCAATTTAGAACTGGACTCGATAACCCCATCCTTTTTTCAAGAAGCTCAATCATGTTGTCATGTTTGACCGTGTCAAACGCCGAGGAAACATCAAAAAGTATAAGTAGGTAAGGTTCGTTCTGGTCATGTGGTCTTAGGGCGTCATCAATAATGTGTGCTAGAGCAATTTCAGTACTGCACCCAAATCTGAAGCTCGATTGGTATTGGTCAAGGAGCTGAAACTGTTTGATGTGATTACAGAGTTGTGTGTGTATGCATTACTCAAATAGTTTGGCTAAGGTCATGATATTAGAAATTGATCGGAAGTTGTTAGGATCAGATAAGTCTGCATTTGACCTCTTTCCGGTGGGTATGACTTGTCATATCTTGAAGCAATCGGGAATCATGCCCTGCATGAGAGATTCATGGACAATCCTAGACCTGAGATGGAGAATGGAAGATCTAATCTCTTTGAAGAACTTGGCGGGCATTGGATCATTGAAATGATTTGAAGGTTTCAATGAACTTATAGCGTTGAGTAGCTCGGGATCATCTGGTAGGATAAAGGTATTCCATGGTGCATTGTTTTTTGGGAAATAATCCAAAGAGCCGGAAGGAGGGGAACTCGCCAAGGGTATCCATGTAGAGGGAATGGGTTGGGTCTGATGATGCGTATTTAGTAAGGTGTGTTGCAGTTCTACTTCAATCTTTCAGTCCTTGAGTGTAGAGTGTTGGTTATATGAGTGGTTAGCTTGTTGTTTGATGATTTTAAAAAGTTTTTTTCGGTCTAATTTTGGCATTGTCAAGTTGTGGCGTAAAGTGAGCGGTTTTGGCGCTACAGATATGTTTGCTATACGTGTTTCATGTCATCCTCAACTGCTTGAGGTTTGCTATGGAAGGAGAATTTCTCCATGACCTCTCTGCAAGCCTTAGTTTGTGTCGTTCCTCTTTAAGGGAGCCATTGAACCAGGGTTTGGAATGTTTACTGAGAATGTTTTTGAGTCGCTTTGGAGCAATTGAATCAAATATACGTCATGGAGTGGATGTAATGTTCAGTGAGGTCATCCAGATATGTCATGTTAGGGGGCGGAGAAAGTAGATTATTGCTCATATAGGTAAAATCATTTTACGTTGATGTTCCTCAGATCCCAAGACCATTGTTTGGTCTTGCGAGGTTGCCCTTTTCTAATCAGCACCCTTTCCAAGATGAGAAAAGAGATTATGTTGTGATCCGACAAATCCAGTTGAATAACGTTGTCTTGGACTATGAATAAATCAAGGGTCGAGCACTTGTTACGTGTAATTCCATTGAAGGACTGGGTGAAGTTTAGGTCAGAGAGGAAAGCCTTGAAGGTGCATAGTAAGGGATCATTTTTGTTGTTCCAGTGTAAGTTGAAATCCCCAAGGAAGATATGGTTAGGGTGTTTGTCAGAGTTAGAGGATATGGTCTCCATTATTTGTTTGATAAAAGAAACTTGTCACCTGGGGGTGATAAATTGTGTGGACAGTACAAACTATCTTGTCCTTGTTCCAGATTTCGATGCCCAGGTGTTCAAAGGAGGACATCGGAGCCGAATGTGTATGGAGCGATAGATGCTAGCTATGCCGCCCCCATCTTTAACAGGTCAATCCTCTCTTATGATATCATATTCAGGAGCAACTTAAATGTTCAAAACTGATGCAGAGGTGTCATTGAGTCAAGTTTCAGTTAATATTAGGAGGTCCAGTTCATGCGTAAGTATGAGGTTGGCATTATCAGCTGGGTGCCTTACCACTGTTCTGCAGCTAAGAAGCATTGATTTGATGTGAGATTTAGTTATTAAGGCTTCTAGGTGTGATGTGGGGACAGTTAATAAATTATCCTTGTTCATAGTTCTGAGATTGACACTCGATTATCTAAAGGGGTTGGAGGGAATAGTTTGGATATTGAATGTTGAGGGTGATGGGACAGTATGAGAGGTGTTGTAAGATAGTAAAAGGGAGTGACTGTCAGCATCCGTCAAATGGCCAGTAATCCTTTGTGGCCAGAAGTGGTGAATAGGATGTGCTTCCCATCTCTTCCACTTGGATACATACGGAACCAGGCATAGAACCCCAAATCCTTTTTACAAAGCTATTTTATTTAGCACAATCATACCTCATGATGTGTTTTAGCCACAATGCTCGCCTTGGTCACATGCCTACAGCACCATTGAAGAACATTTAAATAGTGTCACATGACCAAGGATACAAAAGAAAGACTTATGTGTTTTATCTCATACTTGAGTAGTTGTTATAATACATCATGATTCAAATTTTTAAGTTTTTAAAATTTCCAAATTCTACCATCGGTTATAATCAACATTTTTCTAAAAAAAAGAATTGAAATCATTTAAGTCTTTTTTACTATTTCATCCAAATTGATTCACAAATAGATATTTCATGTTGTGCGTGACACAGGATTCGGTGAGAAAGCAATTTCATTCTGTTTTCAACTATGCAATTTTAAACAAAGTAAATTGATCACAATCAAGCCCAAGTGGGCCAACTCTGATTCACCACCTTCTATTCAAAATGTATTGGCAATCATGATATTCCCCTACATGTTAATAAAATCACCACCAAGTGAACTTACAATATATGTTAGATGGTTCTAACTTTGATTGCTCAACATAGATGAGCCCATGTGGGCATTTTCACTAAATTTGACTGAATTTGTTCCAAACCACATTATTCACATCTGTTTGGTTTCTCTACCTTATAATCGATTCAACCATAATTTCAAAACATTTTTTATAAACAAATGGCAAACTTTAAAACAATCTATAAACAACACAGGGAGAAGGGGGTCCGAGGAAAATTTTAAGACATGCAAGGGTTGGTTCCCCTACGAATTAACACAACACACTAAGAAACCCTTGGGTCTAAATTAGAAAACAAAGACAGAATCCATACATCCAGAGATTTTCTCTTGCACCCCTTGGAGGAGTCCCTTTATTAGGAGGAAATCCCTCACCCACCATGGGTGGCATGCTTCATCATTGGGATTCTCCTCGTGACGGGAAAACCTAGTCCCGCCACAGGCTACAACCCCCTCTCTGAGAAGGAGGAGCTCAGGGATGTTTTATTCCTAATTTTATGATAAACTAAATCCTGCAATGAGAAGAGATATAACAGTTTGGGTAGAGGGCGCAGTGCAAAATAATACAAACTGTGAGGAGAGTAGTGGTTAAAACTAGCAACCCAGTACGAAAAGTAACTTTATTGACTCGTCTTGGGGCCAGGGTTAAAAACAGAGCACCTGCAGGGATAACTTATACCTGCATATGGTGGACGAAAAACAGGTCTACATGTTTCAGCCTATAGACCCAAAAGGTGTCACAGCTTTCGTCAGGACCTTGGACTGCTACTGCTATTTATAATAACTTCACTATAGTTGATGTGATAAAGACAACTTAGAAAAGAAAAAAAGAATATATACAAAACCAGTGATCCTTATTATAGCATTGATGATTCACTGGTCATACCCGTGGTTTACGGATAGATGGCCTCACCTTAACCAGGCATGCAGCTCATGGAGGGGGCACCGCTCTCTCCATCGGTACTTCGGGTGGCGTTTCGCTGCAAACCGGAAGGCCGGAACATCCCTGAGCTCCTCCCTCTCAGAGAGGGGGTTGTAGCTCGTGGCAGGACTAGATTTTCCCATCACGAGGAGAATCTCAATGATGAAGCATGCCACCTATGGTGGGTGAGGGATTTCGTCCTAATAAAGGGACTCCCCCAAGGGGTGCAAGAGAAAATCTCTGGATGTGTGGATTCTGTCTTTGTTTGCTAGTTTAGACCCGAGGGTTTCTTAGTGTGTTGTGAACTTTAAAACAAACCTCGAATATCTGCTCATGAAAAGTCCACATCTTTCATCATCCACACCGACCACGTGGTTACACCCTAACAGGCACATGCATCAAACTCGAAAATAGCGATTCCTGATTTGCGAAAATGAAGGAATCGCAAATAAAGAATCGCTATTTCCAATGCAAGACCGTATTAGCGATCAATCAGCGATTCGCTAAAAATCGCAATCGCTAATTGCGATATGCCCTAATAAACTCACAATTAAAGAAAACCTATTTGCGATCATGCAAATAGAGGAATCGCAAATAGCAAATTCGCTATTAGCGGAATCGCTATTTGCGAAGTCGCTTTTTGATGCATATTGATGACATCACTACCAGGAAGTCAGCCAGTCCATGCTTCATTCAGTGCTCAGTTGCTGTGAGAGGAGGAAGCTGAGTGCAGGAGCAGGACAGTACATCCAACAACTCTGTTTGCAGACCTGTCCCTTGTCAAAAATGGATCCAACTACATCAGGGGAGAGTACATCAGGCAGGAAACGCAAACTAAAATTTAGTGAAAAGGAAATTGACACATTCATAGAGGATGTTGTACTAAGCCATGACAAGCTCTTTGGTAAACTTTCACTGAAGGTCCCAGAGGCACAAAAAAGAAAAATCTGGCTCAGGATCCAGAATAAAGTGAATGCAGTGGTAGGTCACACACCGCTCAATTGATGATCTGAAGAAGCGTTGGTAAGACCTGTGCAGCCGGGCAAAATAAAGGATTGCTGAGAGGCTGAAGGAAGCCAAGAAGACCGGTGGGGGACCACCAACACAGCCTGGGAACACGCCCATGGAGGACCTGGTGGAGTCCACACTCCAGCCTGAAGCTGTGGTGGGAGTGACGCAGCTGGACACATCTGGAGCGGCCAACACATCTCAAGGTAAGATGCATGCAAGTGACCATTACAAGGGATATATTAAAATTAGCACATCACCTCAGTTCAGCACAAGTGTATAGAAAGAAACTCCAGTCCACATTTTCCAGCCACAACCAAGTGCATTCTGGGAGACACAGGCAGGTTTGTAGGCAAACACACAATGAGAAGTCAGAACACGTGAACAATGTGTGACAGTCATTAATTTATTATGAGCAAAATTATGCTTAATGTGACATGACATCACACACAAAAATTAATTAAGATTTGCACTGTTTAACATCACAGATGCAGAAGAAGGAGAGGCTGAGGACAGTGACTGCATGGACACCCAGGATACTACGGCTGTGGATGAAATAGACACACCTGTGGTCCCACAGACAACAGCCCGTGCTCCCACTACACGAAGGGCAACAGTTCCACCACTGCAGACCATGGAAACTGAGGATGAGTCCCAAAGAACGCCAGGACAAGCCAGGCTCAAGGTACACCCATGCCGACACCCCAAGCACAGGTCCAGAATAGCACAGTCCACAGCCGGAGGCGCAGAGCAAGGTCACACCTCACACCACAGGCAGAACAATCTACAGATGTCTGGGGTGGTCTGGAGGCCCAGATGCTCCGGGTGCAGCGCCTGCAGGCAAGAAACATGCGGTTAGTGCAAGCACAAATCAGCAAGATGGCAGGTAACATTGCTGGACTGACTGATTGCGTGAGGGAACTCACTACAGCTGTGGTTGAGGGCAACAGGCAGACGCAGGAGCTGCCCAGGGTGATGAAGGAGGGACAGGTGACACAGACGAGACACCATCGCCAGTTGATGCAGCGCTTGCTTGGCTATACACAAGCAAACAATCGCCTGAGCACCAACACTGCACTGCTTGCCCGTCGGTCCATCACCATGCATATTGAGATGTCCCACTGTAGTGGGGATGTGGCCAAGGCACTGGGCCAGGTGACAAATGCAGTGGAACAAATGCCTGCTGCCACTGTTGGGGCTAACAACGTGACGGGGGAAGAGGGGAGTGAGGAGGCCTCAAGCCTCAACAGTTTGTCAATGCCTGTCACCACTTGCAGGAGGCACAACACTCGCAGCACAACACCCTCCGTATCCAACATGAGGGATGGAGATGAAGCAGGTGAAAGGCGTCTGGGTGTGCGTGGGAGGATGAGATAGACTGGCATGTCCAGAGACATTCAACAATGGTGAAGTAACCATTGCCCAAGACATTACTAGTGACTGACTTTCAAGTCAAATGTGTATGTCTTTGTATAATTTTTCAGTAATGCTATCCATGTGCTACTGTGCACCTGATATGTGTGCCTCAACACTACAAGATATTTAATTTGAGAAAAATATAGTTAAGTCAAAAAAGCTGTGTATTGTCTCGTCATTACTCACATCAGAAATAATTTTGTGTGATTTCTGCACGTCTCCTGCGCCCTTCTGCTGCGCTTGCCCCATGTGCTGCACGTTGTTGTGCCCCTTCCTGGTTGTTGTCGTCGGACTCGCTGTCAGACACCTCAATGGGAATGCCTCTCCTTGTGGCACTGTTGTGTAACATGGCACATGCAGCCACAATCCTGCAGCATTGGTCGGGTTTGTACTGTAATGCTCCTCCTGTCTTGTGTAGCCATCTGAAGCGGCTCTTTAACAGCCCAAAGGTGCGCTCAATGATGTTCCGGGTGGAGATGTGCGCAGCATTGTACCTCTGCTCATTGGGTGTTGTTGGATTGAGGTATGGCGTCATGATGTAGTTACGCACGGTGTATGCGCTGTCACCTACAGGAAAGTAAGCAAAGGGTGAGTGACGGTAATGCATTGGCATACGTACCATGTCTGTGTGAAATCATAACACATGTTTACCACACAGATGTCCCTCTCCGAATTCACCCCTGAGCATACGAGTGTGTATGCCACTCTGGCGAAATATGTAGGAATCATGGGCGCTTCCCGGGAATTGAGCCACAATGTCAGTGATGATACATTTAGCATTGCAGACTACCTGTATGTTTAGCGAATGAAAGCATTTCCGATTCCTAAATATATATTCATTGACTGCTGGTGGACATATTGCTACATGGGTACAATCAATGCAACCTAATACATGTGGGAAGCGGGCTGGCTGATAGAATTCCTGTTTGGTCTTATTCAGTTCATGTGTGGTTGTGGGGAAGCTAATGTGGTAGTTGATCCTTGACATCATAGCATGAAGGAATGCTTTGAAAAAACGGGAAAGGGCGCTTTGTGACACCCCTCCAGCTACAGCTACTACCCCCTGAAAGCTGCCTGACGCAAGTAGGTGCAGGCAACATAGGACCTGCACATGAGTGGGTATTGCATTGGTCCTACGAGTCTGACGCCGCAATATGGGATCAAGTTTGTCTATTAAGTCAAGGATCATATCACCATTAAGCCTATACTTGTCATATATTTCCTCATCTGTTTGTCCTAGCAATGTGTTGCAGACTCTGAAGATGCGCTCCTGTATTCTCCTCCTTCTGTGTGCTGCTGCCTGGAGCCTCATCCTCCTCGCCATCAGGTAAAGCGCTGCCATTTGGAATGGTTCTGAGGCATTCTGTGTGCGTTTAAGTAGGTTTCTGTATAATTTCAGCTGTATGTTATTTTTACTCATGGTTACCACTTGGTTGTGATCCTTCTTAAATTGCACTTGCTAAATTGCGAATTTCTGAAAAAACGCTATTTGAGAATTTTCATGCATATGTTTGCGATTCCTTAATTGGGAATCGCTATTTGGGAATCGCTAATAATGGAATCGCAAATGTGGATTCACAAAATATGTCTCAAAATTATTAGCGATTCCTTATTTTTGCGAATTTTTGTGTTTTCGCTGATTTTGGGTTCATGCATTGGATTAGACTGATTTGCGATCGCAAACAGGCTTATTTTGTGATTCGCAAATTTTGCTAATGGATTTTTGTTTGATGTATGTGCCTGTAAGTGTCTAAAAAACAAAGAATTTTGGTGCTTAACTTAATTATAAAAATGTGTATAATTCCTCCCCCAGGTTCAACCCATTAGGTAATTTAGTATCTAAACTGATAATGTACTTGACACCCGTCTGCCTAAGCATTCACTCCCGATTACCATCTCTCAGGTTCTTCGGAATAGCACCAGTTACAAAATAGTGGAGGCATCTAATGTCATTGTCATGACATTCCAATATGTGGGAAACTACCAGATATGTTTGATATTTTTAGTTTACTGCCCTCATGTGTTGTAGGATTCACATGTGGACTTGCAGTATAATACTTCCTATGTACCTGAGTCCACAGACACAGTTCAAGACATATATGGCAAACTCCATTATGCAATTGAAGCTCCCTCAGATTTTAATTGGAACTTCACTAAAGGGTAGACGTTACTCATTTGTGTTGGTTCCTATACTGCATGCCTTGCATCTACTGCACTTGTGGGAACCTTTCATCTGTGGTAGCCAATTCGATTGCTCAGTCACCTCCGGACTGCTTCTGACTAGTGCATCTCTCATGGAAAATACCCTCCTGTAAGTTAGATCTGGTGACGTGTCTATTACAGGTCCGAGCATGGCATCTTCCCTTATTAGATGCCAATGATTTTTTAGAATGGTCCTAACTTCTCTTTCATGTCTATTGCAAGTAGTTATCAATCTAATCTTCTGTTTGCCATCACTCTTTCTCTTCAGATTAAACAGGATAGATTCTCTGCTTTTAGCCTCCACTTTGCCCACTACTTTCTCTAGGTCTTCTCTGTTGTATCCTCTCTCCAAGAATTAATGTACAGATTCTTCCTGACATTTTTTCAGTTCATCTGGGACACTACAATTCCTTTTCAATTGGAGTATTTCTCCATATGGAATGCTACCCTTGAGATGTTTCAGTTGAGAACTACTGGCATGCAATGTGGAGTTTCCTGCTGTTTCCTTTCGATGCAACTATGCCTCGATTTTACCTGGCTTTATGTAAACCAACAAATCTAAAAAAATTGCTTCCCTCTCACTGATGTGTGTTGTAAAATGTAGATTGATATCATTGCAATTTATCCGACTTACAACTGCTTCAGCGGCCTCACATGTGCCCTTCCATACAATGAAAATATCATCAGTGAACACAGCCAACTTATCATATGATTGTTCCACACATCTCCATGTTTGTTGGTGAGCGTCTGTTCCTCTCATCAGCCCATATGCAAGCACGAGAAGCTGGGGGCGAAGCAGGTGCCCATCGCTGGGCTACATGCTTGCCTGTAAACCTCTTTGTTATAGAGCAAGATATTGTTTTCCAGGCACCATTAACCATGGTAATCAACATTTTAGTATGTTTGTACATTCTGAGTGGTCAGCTTCTGAGAAAGTGTAGCACGTGATCCATCTCTATGAATAATGCTAGTAAGCAAGGTTGTAACATCCAGTGAGATCAAAAGAAAGTAATCTTGCCAGGGAGTATCGTAAATTCTTTAAAAAAAATCCCTGTGTCTTTTATAAAGGAGGGCACATTCCTGACATGTTCCTGCAAGAAAAAATCTATATATCCTGAAGAATTTTCAAAGAAACTGTCATTTGCAGAAATTATTTGCCTTTCAGGTGGCTACACTCTGTTTGTGTGAATTTTAGGAATGAAATATAAAATTAGCATTTTAGGGTGTTAACCCCTTCGATGCTCATGACGGAATGGTTCCGTCATGAGCATCGGTGCCGCTGTGCTCATGACGGAACCATTCCGTCATGAGGCCAGGGCCACGAAATCCCTCTGCTGCAGACAGCAGAGGGATTTCTATTTCACCCCTGTGACCTTGGGAGCTGGGGAAGAGCTTCCCAGCTCCCGAGGCCCCTCCCTGGTTTCTGTGTCATGAGGATCAGCGCGCACGTCGCGCTGTCCTCATTGCACAGAAACCAAACTGAAATGAGCCTTTAGGCTCATTTCAGTTTCACTTTCTATGTGCTCAGGGGCTATCTCAGCCCCCCGGGCACGTAGAAAGACGGGAGAGGTATCATTGGAAAGGGGAGAATCTCCCTTTCCAATGGTACCCCTCCCCAGTGGATCCCTGCTTGGGGATCGCCCCAGGAGGGCAATCCCCAAGCAGGGATCCACCCACTAGACACCAGGGAGGGGGGAGAGGCCCCTTGGGCAAGGGCTTTTGCTCCCCCCAATTGTTTTGGGTGCGATTTAGACTTTTTGCCCCCCCCCGGGGGGGCAAAAAGCCCACTAGACCCCAGGGATATTTTTGTTTGCCCCATAATTTATTAGGGTGGGGGCTGCCCATAAAGGGCATGTCCATGCCCCCACCCCGCAAAAATGACAGCCTTTCTGCCCCCCCTGGGGGGCAGCTGGGGGCATTAGCCCCAAATCTGCCCCCCCGGGGGGGCAAAAAGCCCAGTAGACGCCAGGGATTTTATGGGCAAATTTTAATTAGGGTGGGGGCATTGGTGTGCCCATTTGGGCAGCCCCCACCCTAATTAGAATTTGCCAAAACTCCCTGGCATCTAGTGGACTTTCTGCCCCCTGGGGGGCAGATGGGGGCATTAGCCCCCAATCTGCCCCACCGGGGGGCAAAAGCCCACTAGACGCCAGGGATTTTTTGGGCAAATTTGAATTAGGGTGGGGGCTCCCAAAACGGGCATGCCCATGCCCCCACCCCCTCCCCCGCAAAAATAACAGCCTTCCTGCCCCCCCTGCGGGGCAGATGGGGCAGTAGCCCCCAATATGCCCCCCAGGGGGGCAAAAAGCCCACTAGACGCCAGGGATTTTTTGGGGAAAAGTTTAATTAGGGTGGGGCATTGGCATGCCCGTTTTGGGCAGCTCCCACCCTAATTAAAATTTGCCCAAAACTCCCTGGCGTCTAGTGGGCTTTTGCCCCCCTGGGGGCAGATGAGGGCATTAGCCTCAATCTGCCCTGCCGGGGGCAAAAGCCCCCTAGTCGCCAGGGATTTTTTTGGGCAAATTTGAATTAGGGTGGGGGCTGCCCAAAGTGGGCATGCCCATGCCCCCACCCCCTCCCCGCAAACATTACAGCCTTTCTGCCCCCCTGGGGGGCAGATGGGGCAGTAGACCCCAATCTGCCCCCCCGGGGGGGCAAAAAGCCCACTAGACGCCAGGGATTTTGTTGGGCAAATTTTAATTAGGGTGGGGCATTGGCATGCCCGCTTTGGGCAGCCCCCACCCTAATTAAGTTTGCCCAAACTCCCTGGCATCTAGTGGGCTTTTGCTCCCCTGGGGGCAGATGGGGGCATTAGCTCCCAATCTGCCCCGCCGGGGGGCAAAAAGCCCACTAGACGCCAGGGAGTTTTTTGGGGCAAATTTGAATTAGGGTGGGGGCTCCCAAAACGGGCATGCCCATGCCCCCACCCCCTCCCCGCAAAATAACAGCCTTCCTGCCCCCTGGGGGCAGATGGGCCAGTAGCCCCCAATCTGCCCCACCGGGGGGCAAAAAGTCCACTAGACGCCAGGGATTTTTTGGGCAAATTTTAATTAGGGTGGGGGCATTGGCATGCCCGTTTGGGCAGCCCCACCCTAATTAAAATTTGCCCAAAACTCCCTGAGCGTCTAGTGGACTTTCTGCCCCCCCCGGGGGGCAGATGGGGGCATTAGCCACCAATCTGCCCCGCCGGGGGGGCAAAAAGCCCACTAGTCACCAGGGATTTGTTTTGGGCAAATTTGAATTAGGGTGGGGGCTGCCCAAAATAGGCATGCCCATGCCCCCACCCCCTCCCCGCAAAAATTACAGCCTTCCTGCCCCCCCTGGGGGGCAGATGGGGCAGAAGCCCCTAATCTGCCCCCCCCGGGGGGGCAAAAAGCCCACTAGACACCAGGGATTTTTTGGGGCAAATTTTAATTAGGGTGGGGGCATTGGCATGCCCATTTTGGGCAGCCCCCACCCTAATAAAAATTTGCCCAAAAAACTCCCTGGCGTCTAGTGGACTCCTGGGGGGCAGATGGGGGCATTAGCCCCCAAACTGCCCCGCCGGGGGGGGCAAAAAGCCCACTAGACGCCAGGGATTTTTTTGGGGCAAATTTGAATTAGGGTGGGGGCTGCCCAAAACGGGCATGCCCATGCGCCCATTCCCTCCCCGCAAAAATTACAGCCTTCCTGCCCCCCCTGTGGGGCAGATGGGGCAGTAGCCCCCAATCTGCCCCCCAGGGGGGCAAAAAGCCCACTAGACGCCAGGGATTTTTTTGGGCACATTTTAATTAGGGTGGGGGCATTGGCATGCCCGTTTTGGGCAGCTCCCACCCTAATTAAAATTTGCCCAAAAAACTCCCTGGCATCTAGTGGGCTTTTTGCCCCCCCTGGGGGGCAGATGGGGGCATTAGCTCCCAATCTGCCCCGCCGGGGGAGGCAAAAAGCCCACTAGACGCCAGGGAGTTTTTTGGGGCAAATTTGAATTAGGGTGGGGGCTGCCCAAAACCGGCATGCCCATGCCCCCATCCCCTCCCCGCAAAAATTACAGCCTTCCTGCCCCCCCTGGGGGGCAAATGGGGCAGTAGCCCCCAATCTGCCCCCCCCCCCAGGGGGGCAAAAAGCCCACTAGACGCCAACTATTACGCTGGCTTTTTTATATGTGTGGGGGTGGGGGCTGGCCAGAATGGGCATACCAATGCCCCTACCCCCCAAAAAAATAGCCACAGTGTTTCTGCCCCCCTTGGGGGCAATTCGGGGCAACCCCACCCCCCGATATCCCCCCCAGGGTGGCAGAAAGCTGACTAGGAACGGATTTGTTTTTAGCAATATGCCTACCTGTGTATTTTGGGCCCTCGCGCAGCCGGCACATAGGGAAACCTAGCAAACCTGTACATTTTTGAAAACTAGACACCCAGGGAATCCAGGATGGGGTGACTTGACTGGCTCTCACCAGGTTCTGTTACCCAGAATCCCTTGCAAACCTCAAAATGTGTATAAAAACACATTTTCCTCACATTTCTGTGGTGGAAAGTTCTGGAATCTGTGTGGATCCACAAAATTCCATTCACCCCGCATTCCCCAAAGTCTTCCGAGAAAAATGGTACCTCACTTGTGTGGGTGGGTCAAGTACCCGCGACAGGCAAGGGCCCAAAACCTAGTGAGGCGACATCAAAATTTCCTATCACAATCCAACCTGGTTTTGCACGGGGGTTACCTGGGTTTTTGGCCCGGGGTCGGCAGCCATCTAGGAAACCTACAAAACCCACACATTTCTGAAAACTAGACACCCGGGGATTCCAGGGAGGTATGGCTTGCATGGATCCCCCAACGTTTTCTTACCCAGAATCCCTGCAAACCTCAAATTTTGCCGAAAAATCACTTTTTTCTCACATTTCTGTGGTGGAAAGTTCTGGAATCTGCGTGGATCCACAAATTTCCTCCACCCAGCGTTCCCCAGATCTCCCGATAAAATGGTACCTCACTTGCGTGGGTGGGTCAAGGACCCGCGACAGGCAAGGGCCCAAAAGCTATTGAGGCGACATCAAAATTACCTATCACAAACCAACCTGGCTTTGCATGGGGTCCCATGAGCTTTCGGCCCGGGCTCGTCAGCCATCTAGGAAACCTACCTAACCCACACATTTCTGGAAACTAGACACCCGGGGAGTCCAGTGAGGTATGGTTTGCGTGGGTCCCCCATCATTATCCTACCCAGAATCCCTGCAAACCTCAAATTTCGCTGAAAAATTCACTTTTTTCTTACATTTCTGTGGTGGAAAGTTCTGGAATCTGCGTGGATCCACAAATTTCCTCCCACCCAGCGTTCCCCAGGTCTCCCGATAAAAATGGTACCTCACTTGTGTGGGTAGGCACAGTGGCTGCAACAGGAAATGGCCCAAATCGTACTCTGGAGACTTCAAAATTACCTATAGCTTAACTACCTGGTTTTGGGTGGGGCACCTGAGATTTTGGCCTGGGCTCGGCGGCCATCTTGGGAAAGTACCAAACCCAAACATTTCTGAAAACTAGACACCCGGCGGAGTCCAATGAGGTATGGCTTGCGTGGATCCCCCAACGTTTTCCTACCCAGAATGCCATGCAAACCTTAAATTGAGCTGAAAAACCACATTTTCCACATATTTTTGTGTGGAATCACCGTGCCCGGCACAAATGTCCTACCACCCAGCGTTCCCCTTGTTCTCCCGAGTAAAATGATACCTCACTTGTGTGGGTGGGCCAAAGGCCTGTGGCTAGGAAGAGCCCAAAACATAGGGATTTATAGTATAGCACCGAGAATTCTAAGCGCTACATTTTTTTAAAAATACGTTTTTAGCCAATTCTGCTTTGGACACCCACACAAGTGAGGTATCATTTTACTCGGGAGAACAAGGGGAACGCTGGGTGGTAGGACATTTGTGCCGGCACGCTGATTCCACACAAAAATATGTGGAAAATGTGGTTTTTTCAGCTAAATTTAAGGTTTGCATTGCATTCTGGGTAGGAAAACGTTGGGGGATCCAGGCAAGCCATACCTCATTGGACTCCCCGGGTGTCTAGTTTTCAGAAATGTTTGGGTTTGGTACTTTCCCAAGATGGCCGCCGAGCCCGGGCCAAAATCTCAGGTGCCCCCCCACAACCAGGTAGTTTTGCTATAGGTAATTTTGAAGTCTCCAGAGTACAATTTGGGCCATTTCCTGTTGCAGCCACTGTGCCTACCCACACAAGTGAGGTACCATTTTATCGGGAGACCTGGGGAATGCTGGGTGGGAGGAAATTTGTGGATCCACGCAGATTCCAGAACTTTCCACCACAGAAATGTGAGAAAAAAGTGAATTTTTCAGTGAAATTTGAGGTTTGCAGGGGATTCTGGGTAGGATAATGATGGGGGACCCATGCAAGCCATACCTCGCTGGACTCCCCCGGGTGTCTAGTTTCCAGAAATGTGTGGGTTAGGTAGGTTTCCCTAGATGGCTGCCGAGCCCCGGGCCAAAAACTCATGGGACCCCCCATGCAAAACCAGGTTGGTTTGTGATAGGTAATTTTGATGTCGCCACAATAGATTTTGGGCCCTTGCCTGTCGCGGGTCCTTGACCCATCCACGCAAGTGAGGTACCATTTTTATCGGGAGACCTGGGGAAACGCTGGGTGGGAGGAAATTTCTGGATCCACGCAGATTCCAGAACTTTCCACCACAGAAATGTGAGAAAAAAGTGAATTTTTCAGCAAAATTTGAGGTTTGCAGGGATTCTGGGTAGGAGAATGATGGGGGACCCACGCAAGCCATACCTCGCTGGACTCCCCGGGTGTCTAGTTTCCAGAAATGTGTGGGTTAGGTAGGTTTCCCTAGATGGCTGCCGAGCCCCGGGCCAAAACTCATGGGACCCCTATGCAAAACCAGGTTGGTTTGTGATAGGTAATTTTGATGTCGCCTCAATAGCTTTTGGGCCCTTGCCTGTCGCGGATCCTTGACCGACCCACGCAAGTGAGGTACCATTTTTATCGGGAGACCTGGTTGAACGCTGGGTGGGAGGAAATTTGTGGATCCACGCAGATTGCAGAACTTTCCACCACAGAAATGTGGGGAAAATGTGGGTTTTTTGACAATTTTTTAGGTTTGCAAGGGATTCTGGGTAACAGAACCTGGTGGGAGGCAGTGAAGTCACCCCATCCTGGATTCCCCTGGGTGTCTAGTTTTCAAAAATGTATAGGTTTGCTAGGTTTCCCTAGGTGCCGGCAGAGCTATGGTTCAAAAACTACAGCTAGGCACTTTGCCAAAAAAGGGTCATTTTTCACTGCGAAATTGAGGTGTGTCCACATTGCGTTTTGCGCCGTTTCCTGTTACGGGCACTTGGCCGACCCACACAAGTGAGGTACCATTTTTCTCGGAAGACTTTGGGGAACGCGGGGTGGGTGGAAATGTGTGAATCCACGCAGATTCCAGAACTTTCCAACACAGAAATGTGGGGAAAATGTGTTTTTTTTGACAATTTTTTAGGTTTGCAAGGGATTCTGGGTAACAGAACCTGGTGGGAGCCAGTCAAGTCACCCCATCCTGGATTCCCCTGGGTGTCTAGTTTTCAAAAATGTATAGGTTTGCTAGGTTTCCTTAGGTGCCGGCAGAACTATCGTTCAAAAACTACAGCTAGGCACTTTGCCAAAAAAGGGTCATTTTTCACTGCAAAATTGAGGTGTGTCCACGTTGCGTTTTGTGCCGTTTCCTGTCGCGGGCACTAGGCCGACCCACACAAGTGAGGTACCATTTTTCTCGGAAGACTTTGGGGAACGCGGGGTGGGTGGAAATGTGTGGATCCACGCAGATTCCAGAACTTTCCAACACAGAAATGTGGGGAAAATGTGGTTTTTTTGATAATTTTTTAGGTTTGCAAGGGATTCTGGGTAACAGAACCTGGTGGGAGGCAGTCAAGTCACCCCATCCTGGATTCCCCTGGGTGTCTAGTTTTCAAAAATGTATAGGTTTGCTAGGTTTCCCTAGGTGCCGGCAGAGTTATGGTTCAAAAACTACAGCTAGGCACTTTGCCAAAAAAGGGTAATTTTTCACTGCGAAATTGAGGTGTGTCCAAGTTGCGTTTTGTGCCGTTTCCTGTCGCGGGCACTAGGCCGACCCACACAAGTGAGGTACCATTTTTCTCGGAAGACTTTGGGGAACGCGGGGTGGGTGGAAATGTGTGGATCCACGCAGATTCCAGAACTTTCCAACACAGAAATGAGGGGAAAATGTGGTTTTTTTGACAATTTTTAGGTTTGCAAGGGATTCTGGGTAACAGAACCTGGTGGGAGGCAGTCAAGTCACCCCATCCTGGATTCCCCTGAGTGTCTAGTTTTCAAAAATGTATAGGTTTGCTAGGTTTCCCTAGGTGCCGGCAGAGCTATGGTTCAAAAACTACAGCTAGGCACTTTGCCAAAAAAGGGTCATTTTTCACTGTGAAATTGGGGTGTGTCCACGTTGCGTTTTGCGCCGTTTCCTGTCGCGGGCACTAGGCCTACCCACACAAGTGAGGTACCATTTTTCTCAGAAGACTTTGGGGAATGTGGGGTGGGTGGAAATTTGTGGATCCACGCAGATTCCAGAACTTTCCACCACAGAAATGTGAGGAAAATGTGTTTTTTTGGACAATTATTTAGGTTTGCAAGGGATTCTGGGTAACAGAACCTGGTGGGAGCCAGTCAAGTCACCCCATCCTGGATTCCCCTGGGTGTCTAGTTTTCAAAAATGTATAGGTTTGCTAGGTTTCCCTAGGTGCCGGCAGAGCTAGGGTTCAAAAACTACAGCTGGGCACTTTGCAAAAAAAGGGTAATTTTTCATTGTGAAAATGTGGTGTGTTCACGTTGGGTTTTGAGCCATTTCCTTTCGTGGGCACTATGCCTACCCACACAAGTGAGGTACCATTTTTATCGGGAGACGTGGGGTAATTTAGATTTGTAAAGCAACTGTTATTACCTATTGACTTTTGATGCATTCTGCCTTCCAAATGAAAGACATTGTGTAAAAAGAAGTCATTTTAAAAAATGACCGATAATTCTCATGCTAGTATGAGTATTCCCAATTTTGGAAATGTGCAAATATCTACTGTTTCTAAACTCTATATTTTGTTCCCATTTCAGAAATACATAGGTGTCTTTCATACCGATTTTTCCATGTATACATTTTCTCACAATAATTGCTATATACCCGGTACATAATAAAAAACCATTGCAAGACGCTGCTCAGTTATTGGCTCTGGGTTCGTCGGGTTCTTTGTGAACCTACAAGTCCTATATATCCCCACAACCAGTAAGGTCCAGCGGATGTAATGGTATCTTGCTTTCAAAGAGCTGTCATAATTAAAAGAAGTTATAGGTGAAAACGTTGACACAAAAGGCTTTTTTTCAACTAATTTTCAATTTTTCCTATATTTAACTGTTAGTTTCTATAAAGAAACCTTGATGGATCTACACAAATGACCCCTTGCTGAATTCAGAATTTTGTCTACTTTTCTAAAATGTATAGCTGTCTAGGATCCATTATTGCTTTCATACCCATTTCTACCATTAACTGGAAGGAGGTTGAAAGCACAAAAAATAGCAAAAATAGGCTATGACCCAGAAAAATGCCAAAACTGTGTAAAAAATGTTGGTTTTCTGACAAAAGTCTGTCATTCCCTAAAAGCTGGGAAAATGGTGATTTCAGCCCCACAAACCCTTTTTGATACCATTTGCAGGGAAAAACCCAGATGCTTTCATTTGCAGCCCTTTTTCGCATTTTTCCCAAAAAACCCAAAATTTAGCTGTATTTTGACTAATTTCTGGGACCCCTCCAGGGGAATCCACAAACCCTGGGTACCTTTACAATCCCCATGATGTTGGAGGAAAAGGACGCAAATTTGGCGTGGATACCTTATGTGGTCAAAAAGTTACAGGGGCCTAAGCGCGCACTACCCCAAATAGCCAAAAAAAGGCTTAGCACAGGGGGGGAAAAGGCCTAGCAGCGAAGGGGTTAATTCTTGATGTACAAATATTTTTCCTGGCTAAACAATACCCTGATTTTCCATTCTAACAGTTGAGTTAAGTAATTGCTTTTCACCTGTCATACTTGCTGCCAACTGCTTTTGATGTAGCACCAAGTGTTGCTCAATAGTCGTTGTGCCTCTGCTTTGTACACCTGCAATGGCCAGAGTACTATGTTACCACCCTTATCTGAATTGCAGATGACCACCTCTTTATGTTGTTGCAGTTTCTGTATCAATTTTTGGTAATCTTGTTCTTTAATGTTGCACTTCATGTTCTTCCCTTGTACCTTGTTATTGAGCTTTTTCAGATCCTCAATAACTCTATCATTGAACACTTCAATTCCATCTCTAGCTGACATTGGTAAAAAGGCTGACACAGGTTTGAAATGTGCATCTGCCTCTCTGCATACATCGAGACCCATAGAGTCAATGATCACTTGCTCACAAATAGGCTCAGCCAAGCATGTTCCTTCATTTTCTTATTCTTCCAGTTCTTGAATCAACCTTAAATCTGCAATGGAGAGATTGTCATGTTCACTTACAAAATCTGATGTGTTTAGCACTGCTTGTTTGTTTGTGGTATTTGGCCAATTTAAATGTTCAAATGTATATGTCAACCCTAGTTTGGGTATAATCAAAAGAACTCTCAAGGCAGAATGCCAGTCCCAGTGCCAAAATGTGTTGTTCTGCTTTACTTAGTCAATCTTTTAGGGGTAGCACTATCATAATGGGTGATCCCATTCTCATTTGTGTTTCCACTTTTGTTTGGGTCTTGCCCTTCCTTTTTTATTTCCTCCGTTCTTTCTGTCTTTGGTTCTGCCTCTGTTGGGATTTTATTTCTGTCCGCTTGGCCTTAGTGTTTTGCATCTGTCCACTCTCAAAAAATTCAGTTTCTCAATTATGGACAGTTTGTTGTGACCCCTCATTGCCCCAGTGTCCGATCTTCCAACCTCCGAATCTGTTTCTACCTCAGAGGTTAATGCTGAACCAGTTTTTACTTGCTTTCTCTACTG
Organism: Calotriton arnoldi; assembly: GCA_963921515.1. Classification (NCBI taxonomy): domain Eukaryota; kingdom Metazoa; phylum Chordata; class Amphibia; order Caudata; family Salamandridae; genus Calotriton; species Calotriton arnoldi. Next base: position 175,246 of record CAWUFW010006980.1, read on the forward strand.
TAGCGCTCTATTTCCCTCCGTCAACTTTTGTTTTTTTTAACTCATTAAAGCGTTTGGCAAATGTAAATATTTGCCCCTGTTCATAGTCTTTGTCACGATGGAACTTTGATGCTTTTCTGTTTTTGATTACGTTTTCATGTTTCCTTAAGCATGTTACGATCTCTTCACATTGTTAGATTGTTAGAAATGACATGTAATGGCATTGAAAAAGGCTGGTAAGCTGAAACGCGTTTGCCGATGTAAATAAAAGTGAAGGCTGAAAAACCGTTGAGTTCTCCAGGTCCCGATGGGGATCTTTGTTGGTTCATGGTTTGCGTGATAGCCACATTCAAGCTGGAGGCACCCACCCAGGAGCTGTTCGGCTGTATGTGGCATTTGGTGGTACAAATATTGGAAACTGCAAGAACCGCCGCCAAACCCTTTCGGATTCTCCTCATTGGCACGAAGTCACCTTTACCAGAAAGGAAGTACTGGGGTTACAATAATCTAAGCTTGTGGATACTATTTCGAATGGGTGAGGAGTACGGCAGGGCGAGGGACTGCTTTTACTTGCAACTCACAATTGATGAGGGACTCAATGCATAGATTTACGGTATACATGCTCATCACTACAAAGTGTTATATTAAGACTAACGAGCATGTAGTTGAACTCACAATGAGATTGTAATTGAAATGAATTATGCAAAAATGGCGGACATAATACTGGGAACAATCTGTGGATCCGCTAGTCCGTCGTCCCTTACAACACTTGGTTTTGTCCAATCAGTAATGGGACAGGAGTGTTTTAAATGTGAGTTGGATAGAAATGACATGCAATGGCATTGAAAAAGGCTGGTAAGCTGAAACGCGTTTGCCGATTTAAATAAAAGTGAAGGCTGAAAAACCGTTCAGTGCTCCAGGTCCCGATGGGGATCTTTGTTGGTTCATGGTTTGCGTGATAGCCACATTCACGCTGGAGGCACCCGCCTGTGAGCTGTTTGGCAGTCTGTGGCATTTGGTGGTATGAATATATATATATATATATATATATATAAAAAAACAGCGCCGTCCCAAATACTCCAAAAGGACAACACACCTTGGCCACAAACTTTCTCCAGCGTGATTTTATTTCAGCAAAGTCACCCTACCCGTTTCGGAGCGTCCGCTCCTTGCTCACGAGTAATGTGAATGCAAAAAAAATAAAGTATTTAAATAGATCATGTGATACTACAGATCATAAACAGTGAAAACAGACTTCATGGAATATTTTACAAACATAAAATAAAATGTTTATTTTTCAGATCTTGGATATGTCACAAAGCAAGTGGAAGGCAAATTGAGTACAATATCTGCCAGAAATTGTTATTGAGTATTTTCCATCAGTAAACTAGAACTCTAATATGGATGTACTATTCATCATGGGAAAATGAAAGTTTAAGTCTTCACTGAGACATTTAATAGGAGCAATTAAGTTGCATATAGTAACCCACTAGGGTGATGAAATATGGTGTGGGGGCGGGTCTGATACAGCAGACGACCTTTTGAAATGAGACCATAATTGTGTTGACTATTCCGTCTTGATGTTTTGATGATTATCAACTAGAATTTGGTGAGTCCGAAATTTACCAATTGGATTTGGTCTGTGCCACATAATGATTAGCCCACTGGGGCAGTACTTCATTAGCCCACTGGGGCAGAACTTTGTTAATTTTGCCATGTTTGGTTTTTTATTTTATTTTATCTAAATAAATTTACTATCGGTGGCAGCGGTGTTTACTTAAAGTTGTCTTACTTTTTATCCACTGGGATGAGACATGAATTGAATGCGTAGCATAGATGTATTTTCAGAATAGCTTATATTGGTTTGGTAAATTAAACGCAGCCACTAAGGAATTAGCCCACTGGGGCTGTAGAATGGTAATTCGTTTTATTTATAGTTTTATACAACAAGGCAAAACTGTGTATGGCTCGGGTTGTTATCTTTAACGGACTCTAAATAAAGTTGTTAGTATTTGATTTATAATTTTAAGACTTATGGGAAATGTAGTCCATGCAGAGGCGCGACCAATAGAAAATATGGTGATGCTCTACAGACACCGATATCACACTTGCTAAACTTTATTTGTATAAATGGTCATACAATGAATTTATGTATACTGTTGGTAAAATTACTGTGAATATTGTGGCAGTGATTGTTGTATTATTTCCACGAATATGTTTGTAAAATATTCCATGAAATCTGTTTTCACTGTTTATGATCTGTAGTATCACATGATCTATTTAAATACTTAATTTTTTTTGCGTTCACATTACTCGTGAGCAAGGAGCGGACACTCCGAAACGCGTAGGGTGACTTTGCTGAAATAAAATCACGCTGGAGAAAGTTTGTGGCCAAGGTGTGTTGTCCTTTTGGAGTATTTGGGACGGCGCTGTTTTTTGATTATAAGGATTTGCGACCCTGCCACGGCCCGCCATTGTAAGAGGCTCGGGTTTCCACGCAACCAAGCTGTTTTTTGATATATATATATATATATATATATATATATTGTCAGTTGGAAGTAGGTAGTAATAGTTAGGCAAAAGTTTCCATAGGAAAAGAGTTTTTTGTTTTGCCAATAACTTTGGAGCCGCTTGACTAAGCTCCACAAAGTTTTCACAAAACTTCCCCTTGTTGGTTAAGCTGCTGTCTTGAAAGTTTTGGGGTGATCCATCAAGTGGGGGCTGAGAAAAAAGGGGGGGTCCCAAAACACATTTTCCCTATTGTTAAGTCTATGGCGATTTTTCATTTTTGAACACAACTACAGTCCGAACTGCGTAACGGAATTGCACCAATTTTGGCAGAAAGCTAGATGTTGGTCCGGAAAGCATGCATTTTATGATTCGGTGTAAATCTGTTCAGTAGTTTTAGAGATATCTATCTTTGAAAAGACAGATATCAGGTGACGTGAGTGCTTGTAGTGGACCCGCGAAACCTACCAAAATTTGATTTGCTGCCGGCACTTCAACCAGAAAGTGTTGGCAGCCATCTTGGGACTCGGCTTGAAGCCGAGTCCCAGAAAAAAAGAATAAAAAAAGAAAAGGGGGAAGGATAGGACTACCCTTACCCCCAGATATGTTCACAGGGACACCGCCGGGGATAAAATGGATTTTTTTTGTTATTTTGCCTGGGATCTGTGAATCAGCAGCAAAATGAAAAAAAGCAAGAGCGGGCTCCCACGCTTGCTTTAAAATAACCCCAGGGTGGGCCAGGGCATATACTAATTATAGGAGGGGGCGCACAGAGGTTTATCAAAGCCCCGGGGACCCCCATCTCCCTGGGGCACTGTTAATAATGAATGTGGGTGGGCCCACTGGACCCGCACAAAGCCCTGGGGCCTGCCCCCTCCCTGGGGCTATTTTGAATTATGTGGGGGGGCCTCGCGGACCCTCCTGCCCTGGGAACCACCACCTCTCAGGGGCACATTAAAACGATATGGGGGGCCTCACGGAACCCGCCTGTCCCAGGGACCACCACCTCTCCAGGGCACACTGTTTGTTTTTGTCAAGTAATGCGGGGGATGCCGTAGGGCCTCCCCCGTTGCCCCGGGGACCACCACCTCCCCGGGGCCCAGCCCCCTTTCTCCACCACTCTGCAATTGTGACTACTAGTTGAAAAGCAAAGGTTACAGAAATATTATAGTTAGCCACATGTTACACTTGTACAAAACCAGAGAAATTCAGCAGTTATATTTAGCTGAGTTAACTATAACTCACGCCCTCACAATGCACTGCTCATGACCTCACATATTACATCACTCATAACATGGTTAGTGACATCACTGATGACATCGCTAATGACATCTCAAATGACATCACTAATGACATCATCCACAGAATGTTTGACGAAACCACTCACACCACAATATAACATTTCTACACCCACTCCAACTTCCAAACTACCATTCTCAAGACCATTGACACACCCATACCAGTACTTACACACCCACTCACTTATTCATAGGTCAACACACACATCCACTCAGTCACCCTACAGCCACTCATACACCAACACACTCACTGATACAGCCACTGATATATTCACTCATACACCCATACAGCTATTCACAGTGTCAGTCACCCATAAAGCTACTCACACACATATTCACTCACCCATAGGGTGACTCATGCAGCCACTTACTCACCTATACAGTTATACACACACCCACTCATTTATTCATACACATACTAACACATACTCACTCACCTATACAGTCACTGACACAAGCACACAAGCACACAATCACCCATACAGCCACTCTCACAATCACTTACTCACACACACAGTCACTTATATACTCCAACACTCACCTATAATGCCTTTCACATTTGCAGTTATTCAACCATATACCACTGAACTGACACATCCATTTACTCACAGACACAGCCATATGCACACTCACTAACCCATATAGCCCCTCTCGGGTGCACTCATGAAGCCATACAGCCAGTGATTCACCCAGTCACTCATCCATGCAGGGAGTCACACACATCCTCACCCACCCACACAGACACTCATACACCCATACAGGTACTCAGACAATCAATCAATAACCCATATAGGTACCCATGTACCTAGTCACAAAACCATGCAGCCACTTACACACCAACTGACAGACTGATACAGACATTCACACAGATTAGTCACTCACCCATACATTCACTGAGACACGCATAAGTTGGAGTGGCTATATAAATGGTTACATGGAGGTGTGAGTTTTTTATCCCATTTCCTAACTATAACAGCCCTGTAACCTTCGGTTTTTTCAGTGAATTCCTAAGGTTTTTTAATGCTAATTCCTAACTATAACTTACCTCTAACCTTTGATTTTTTCAGTGAATTTCCATGGTTTTTTAAGTAGCAATGGTCTTTGCAGAATGGTCTGGAAAGGGAGCGGGGCCTCTGACCAGCTCTCAGAAATCCCGCTGAGTAGGACTTATAGAAAGTACCAGGAGGGCTTCTTGGTCCCCAAGGTCCTTTAGCATCCAAGAAAACCTTATTCCCCAACCACTAGGTGCCATGAGACATGTATGCAGAGTGGTGCAGAAAGGGGTGTGGCCTCAGAACACCTCATAGCAAACTGACTGTGTGGAACTTTAGACCCAACATCAAACTATCCATTGATACCCAAACTCATGGGCAATCAAAAACTGGTGCAAAACTAGTGCAATGCACAAGGTGTGACACGACCCACTCTAGAGGGATGAACAAAAAATATTCATGTGGGACGACGCCCATCTCATATTATCTTAAAACCTATCATAGAAAACGTCTCCAACTGGCGATTTACAAGAGGGAAGCTGGAAGACCATCTACATCAGTATCAGCAACAACAATACCCGGCCAGAAAGTCCCTTTAGAGGTACAGACTACTGCAACAGATATGGCTCCACAGTTTTCAAGAATGGCCACGTATTGCATGGACTGTAGTGTAGTTATAAAAGCTGGTGAGCAGTGTGTTACAGCTATTCACAATGCTGTCAAAAATCATACACGTGTTTTTTAACCTTTTATCTTTTTTGAACATTTCATAAGAGGAGTTCATAGTGAGCAGCAAGAAGGCAATGCAAAGCTGAAGGACCCTCAACTTCAATAGCAGCACAACAACACCAAAGCAGAGAGTCCATTCAAAAGTCCAATCTCAACTTCAAGATGTGGCTCCACAGTTTTCCCCGATGGCATCACACTGCATGGATTGTGGAGTTGTAGTTAGTGCTGGAGTGCAGTCCATAACGGCCCTTCGCAATGCTGGAAAGAATAATAAATATTGATGTTTATTTTTTATTTTTGCCCTTCATAGTTTTTCTACATTAGCAGGCATTTTATTATCTTACAAAATGGGCATCTAATATCTATCTGTTGTTCATTTTATTATCTTCCAATTTTTTGTAGCACTACTTACATATAACTTGCAGTATAGACAAGTAAAACCATCTCTCTACAAATAAATACACAGGTAACTTTTGCCTGTTATCATGATTTACTTTTTTCACTTTTTAAATATGTCAAAAGTCTGTGTTTAAATCTTTTAGTAAGTGCATCAACAGCATATACAAACATACTCTGGCTTTTTACAGAAGACTGTTACATTTTGTAATCTCTTTTTTAAAACTATCAACTGTAATATATGTGTCTTGTTCAGCAACTCCTCCTCTTAACAACTATTCACTTTCCCTGGAATCCTGCTCAGGAACAAAGAAACAAAACTGCAAATCACCACAAACCTTTTCTACGTGTGCCACACTACCATGCAAAAGCGCTCTACTTATATCTCCTAAATATAAAGTAGGAGTGTTCACATAATACAGCCTCCTACCTAAAGTTCACATTGTTGAGTGGTATAACTTATTTTGTATTTTAAACTTCGCCTTGGAAAGATACGCAAGAATTTTCTTAAAATATCAATAGATTGCTGTCTAATTCTAGAAACACTACTACAATTCCATTTGTATACAGTACCCTGACAATGCCTTCCTTGTACATCTTCTGCAATAACCTCTTCTACATTTCTAGGTACCATCTCTACGTAATAACATGAGTGCATGAGTAGAGCCTGAGTGTTTCATTAGTGCACGCATGTGCATCAGTATTTCAATGACTGCATGGGTTGTAAGTGGATGTTTAGTATGGCTGCATAGATTCTGTGTAATGTTTTAATGATTGCAAAGTTACAGCCTTGTTAATTGCATAAGCCAATAGATAGTGCCTAGGTGATTAGATGAATATATACGTAGTGCCTGCATACTTCAATAACTATATAAGTTCTGCCTGCCTGATGGCAAGAGTACATGTATAGTTTCTGGATAATTGAAAAACTCCATAGATTGTGATCACTGATTTGATGACTGCCTGAGTAGTGGCTGGGTGATTCCATGAGTGCCTGTATACTGCCTGACTGACTGAGAAAGTACCTTCATTCCTGTTAGATACATAACAATTGTTACTATATCTCTGAATCATTGCTTATCTCCTTCTGTCAGTATCAAACTACATGTTTTACTATATTCATGCTTTTCTTCTGAGCTATATGTGAGTGAAATCTAGGTATCACACTTGATATATAATTGCATACATGGCCCTCTAGAAAAATACATTGCTTTGCTACTGAGCGTGCACATGCATCAGTAAGTTTCTAAAACGGAAAACAACATTTTGAAATTTTTCAAAGCACAAAACCTTCTGTGAATGGCATACCTACATTATTTCTCAAATAATTATTCTGCTTCTAAAACATATATTCAGCATATCTCAAACAAATTTACACTCGAAATGAAGCTAGCACCAGAACTCTGGAGGCATTCTGCACTATTTTTCCTTCTCAATTTTAAACAAACCATGTTTAAAGAAAAACACTACCCTCACCATATACATGACATTTTCATCAGCCTTACTGAACATAGATCACCATGTAAACATATATGCGATTTCTTAATAGATGTACACCTTCAAGCCATCCTTCCCAAAATATATACCTCTCTGCATCTTTAAGCAAGCTCAAAAATCCCACTGTATATATAGTTATGTGCAAGCACAAAAACTATATCACACCATCCAAGCATATGCAAAGTGGTGATATAAGATAAAAACCATGTTGACAAACACTTCCCAATATATATATACCTAACAAGTATTACTCCTTTCTAATTCATATACACGCAGACAACATGTTCTCATCTTTTATTTCTCCATACACTATTCCTGTTTAATAATGTTACTAAAAGTACTACAACTCACAGAATGCAAATGACAGATGTATCAATTCTGCACATCATTTTTAGACATTTAAAACATTCTTAGTCCCTCATTGAAACTTTCCCCAAAACTATACTGTAATTTTTCAATAAAATACACAATGTAATAAACAGGCACTAATTCATTTCTCTCTTATTTCCCAAAACATTTACCACTAACCTTTTAAACACATACCCTCTAATTGATACAGTCCATCTCATATATTTTTCTCATCACTGTGTTACTCCTTTTAATCAAACTCCCATATACATCTTCATTTCTAATGTACATTTGTAAAATAATTACAAAGTTATATACATACAACTGATTTCAGTTTGTGGATTATATTGTTGTTTTGGCTCTTTCTGCATAGTTTGGAAACTGTTAAGATTTGTAAAAACTAAGCACAAGAATGGTACACCACTCTCATTCAAAGCAAGTCTAAAATGGCAACCTCTTCAACTTTCCACTCTATCATCATGAGAAAGGCAGCAAATGAAATCATGTCTTTCATTTTAGACTACTGCATCTCCACTTGTGAAGGGTTAGCATCTGTTAACCCTTTCCCTCTCTTTCAAAACGGGGTTCTTGTCGGAACGTTTTTGCAATTATCGCAGAATAAACACGAAAAAAATGGGAGTTCAAACCGACATATAGCTTCCTTTTTCTGAAATTTAAATGCTACACAACAGTTCATTGCATAGTCCTGAGTTGGATATTAAAACTTGCCATTACTTGCATTGTGTCATCACTCCTCAACTTTAAAAAAAAAATGTTCTGTCTCTTTAACACCCTTCCCCCCCAATATAGTCTTAGCTCAGTGTACCTAGCAACCCAGGGGAACCAGTAGGTCACATGATCACAGCACATTCTAGCAGGAACATGCTATTTCCAAATGAGATACAGCAGGTGTGCTTTACTCCACAGATTCAAAAGCATATCAATGTCTGTATTACATTTCTTTTTTTTAACAACAGTCAATAATAAGACTTCTTCCTGTGCCATCCAACACACTACCTAATTTTATTTACTTTCATGCTGACAGCATCCACTGAAAAAAGAAAAAAAGAAATAAATATATATATATATATATATAAATATTCACTGAAAAAACCATAGGTTTCAGGGACGTTATAGTTAGTTGGACATTTCACTCGTACAAAACCAGAGAAATTTGTCCGTTATAGTTAGTTGAGCTAACTATAACTTGCGCCCCCGCAATGCACTGCTGATGACGTCTCATATTACATCATTCATGACATGGTCAGTGACATCACTGATGACATCACTGATGACATCTCAAATTACATCACTGATGACATCATCCAGTGACTGTGTGTTTCTGTAAAGTTTAAATATGTTTTATATATATATACACCAAGGTGCATTGAAGAATGAGTGGGTGTATAAGTGTCTGAATGGATGATTTAGTAGGTGCGTGACTGAGTGTATAAGTGAGTGATTAAATGTGTCTTACTGAATGCATGGGATAGTGACTAAACTGTGTGAATGTCTGTATCAGTCTGTCAGTTGGTGTGTAAGCGGCTGCATGGGTTGGTGAGTAGCTACATGAGTGTCTATATGGGTTATTGATTGGTTGTCTGAGTATCTGTATGGGTGCCTGAGTGTCTGTGTGGGTGGGTGGGGGTGTGTGACTCTGTGCATAGATGTGTGAGTGGGTGATTCACTGGGTGTATGGGTTCAAGAGTGCATCTGTGAAGGGCTGTATGGGTGGGTGAGTGTGTCTATGGGTGTCTTGGTGATTGAATGGATGTCTCAGTGGTACATGTGTGAGTAACTACATATGTAAAAGGCAGTATATTTGAGTGTTGGAGTATATAAATGACTATAAGTAAGAGTGAGTGATTGTGAGAGTGGCTGTATGGATGAGTGTGTGCTTGTATCAGTGATTGTATAAGAGACTAAGTCTGTGTTAGTATCTGTATGAATAAGTGAGGTGGTATGTGTATAACTGTATAGGTGAGTAAATGGGAGTGTGATTGATTCTTTGCATGACTGACAAGGTGTGTGAGTAACTCTATGGATGAGTGGCAGTGTGCAAGTGTCTGTATAGGTATATGAGTGCATATGATAGTGTTGTATTGATGAGTGACTGCATGTATGAGTGACTGTATGGGTGAATGAGTGGATGTGTGTGTAGACCTAGGATTCAGTGAGTGGGTATGTAGTAACTGGTGTTGGAGTGTCTATGGTTTCGAAAATGGTACTCTGTATTTTAGAGTGGGTGATTCAAGGGTTATATTAGGATATCAGGAGTTGCATCAGATTATCACCTGGATGATGTCATCAGTGATGTCATCAGTGATGTCACTGACCATGTCATGAATGATATAATATGTGACGTCATCAGCAGTGCATTGCGGGGGCGCGAGTTATAGTTAGCTCAACTAACTATACAGCTGAATTTCTCTGGTTTTGCACAAGTGAAATGTCCAACTAACTATAACGTCCCTGAAACCTATGGTTTCTTCAGTGAATTTCTAAGGTTTTTTAAATGCTAATTTCTAACTATAACGTCCCTGAAACCTATAGTTTTTTCAGTGAATTTCAAAGGTTTTTTAAATGCTAATTTCTAGCTATAACGTCCCTGAAATCAATGGTTTTTTCTGTGAAATTCAAAGGTTTTTTAAATGCTAATTTCTAACTATGCCTATAGAGGTAGGACATGTGCAGAAAGCGGAAGAAAAGCGCAGAAAGAAGCAAGAGAAATGCAGAAAGATGCAACAGAAGTCCAGAAAGACGAAGAAAGGTGCAGAAAGAAGCAAGAGATATGCAGAAAGAACCAACAGAAGTGCAGAAAGAGGCCTTGTTGCAAAGTCATCGTGTTCCCCCAACTTTTTGCTGACTAGTACTGGTGGTAACTGACTCTGACTAACCAGGCCCGGAGCCAGTGCTATGCTGAAAGACACTTAGAATACAGTGAAAACACCTACATACACTAGGGTACACTATGGGTTGGGGTACCCCTGTGATTGGCATGACCTCCCCTGTAAGGCCCTAGTACATAATAGGGCAGGGGGAACAAAACTACCTCTAAGTCAGAGGTGCAGAAAGAGGCAAGAGAAGTACAGAAAGAAGCAACAGAGGTGCTGAAAGAGGCAAGAGAGATGCAGAAAGAAGCAAGTGAAGTGCAGAAAGAGGCAACAGAGGTGCAGAAAGAAGCGAGAGAGGTGCAGAAACAAGCAAGAGAAGTGCAGAAAGAGGCAAGAGAATTGCTGAAAGAAGCAACAGAGCTGTTGAAAGAGGCAAGTGAGGTGCAGAAAGAAGCAAGAGCAGGGCAGAAAGAACCAACAGAGGTGCAGAAAGAGGCCTTGTTGCAAAGTCATCGTGTTCCCCCAACTTTTTGCTGACTAGTACTGGTGGTAACTGACTCTGACTAACCAGGCCCGGAGCCAGTGCTATGCTGAAAGACACTTAGAATACAGTGAAAACACCTACATACACTAGGGTACACTATGGGTTGGGGTACCCCTGTGATTTGCATGACCTCCCCTGTAAGGCCCTAGTACATAATAGGGCAGGGGGAACAAAACTACCTCTAAGTCAGAGGTGCAGAAAGAGGCAAGAGAAGTGCAGAAAGAAGCAACAGAGGTGCTGAAAAAGGCAAGAGAGGTGCAGAAAGAAGCAAGTGAAGTGCAGAAAGAGGCAACAGAGGAGCAGAAAGACGCAAGAGAGGTGCAGAAACAAGCAAGATAAGTGCAGAAAGAGGCAAGAGAATTGCTGAAAGAAGCAACAGAGCTGTAGAAAGAGGCAAGTGAGGTGCAGAAAGAAGCAAGAGCAGGGCAGAAAGAACAACATAGGTGCAAAAAGAAGCAAGAGGGGTGCAGAAAGAGGAAAGTGGGGTGCAGAAAGAGGCAAGAGGGGTGCAGAAAGGCGCAAGAGAGGTGCAGAAACAAGCAAAAGAAGTGCAGAAAGAGGCAAGAGAATTGCTGAAAGAAGCAACAGAGGTGTAGAAAGAAGAAAGAGAAGTGCAGAAAGAGGCAAGTGAGGTGCAGAAAGAGGAAGGAGAGGTGCAGAAAATGGCAAGAGAACTGCAGAAAGAGGCAATAGGGATGCAGAAAGAGAAACGTGGGGTGTAGAAAGACGCAAGAGAGGTGCAGAAACAAGCAAGAGATGTGCAGAAAGAGGCAAGTGAATTGCTGAAAGAAGCAACAGAGGTGTAGAAAGAAGCAAGAGAGGTGCAGAAAGAAGCAAGAGAAGTGCAGAAAGAAGTAAGAGAGGTACAGAAAGAGGGCAGACGAGTGCAGAAAGAGACAACAGAGGTGCAGAAAGAAGCAAGAGAGGTGCAGAAAGAGGCAAAAGAAGTGCAGAAAGAAGCAACAGAAATGCAGAAAGAAGCAACAGAGGTACAGCAAGATGCAAGAGAGGTGCAGAAAGAGGGAGGAGGGGTGCAAAAAGAGGCAAGAGGGGTGCAGAAAGACAAAAGAGGTGCAGAAACAAGCAAGAGAAGTACAGAAAGAGGCAAGAGAATTGCTAAAAGAAGAAACAGAGGTGTAGAAAGAAGCAAGAGAGGTGCAGAAAGAAGCAAGAGAAGTGCAGAAAGAAGCAAGAGAAGTGCAGAAAGAGGGAAGACGAGTGCTGAAAGAGGCAACAGGGGTGCAGAAAGAAGCAAGAAAGGTGTAGAAAGAGGCAAAAGAGGTGAAGAAAGAGGCAAGATATCTGCAGAAAGAAGCAAAAGAGGTGCAGAAAGAGGCAAGAGAACTGCAGAAAAAGGCAAGAGAGGTGCAGAAAGAGGAAGGGGAGGTGCACAAAGACGCAAGAGGGGTACAGAAAGAGGCAAGAGGGGTGCAGAAAGAAGCAACAGAAGTGCAGAAAGAAGCAACAGAGGTGCTGAAAAAGGCAAGAGGGGTGCAGAAACAGGCAAGAAAGGTGCAGAAAGAGGGAACAGGGGTGCAGAACGAGGCAAGAGGGATACAGAAATTTGCAAAAGAGGTTCAGAAAGAAGCAAGAGCAGTGCAGAAAGAACCAACAGAGGTGCAGAAAGAGGCTAGAGGGGTGCAGAAAGAGGCAAGACAAGTGCAGAAAGAAGCAACAGAGGTGCAGAAGGAGGCAAAAGAACTGCAAAAAGAGGCAAGAGAGTTGCAGAAACAGGCAAAAGGGGTACAGAAAGAGGGAACAGGTGTGCAGACAGAGGCAAGAGAGGTGCATAAAGATGGAAGAGGGGTGCTGAAAGAGGCAAGAGGGATGCATAAATTTGCAACAGAGGTGCAGAAAGAAGCAAGAGCAGTGCAGAATGAACCAACAGAGGTGCAGAAAGAGGCAAGAGTGGTACTGAAAGAGGCAAAAGAAGTGAAAAAAGTGGCAAGTGAGGTGCATAAAGAGGCAAGAGAGGTATAAAAAGAGGCAAGATAAGTGTAGAAAGAGGCAAGAGAAGTGCAGAAAGAGGCACTTGAGGTGCAGAAAGAGGCAAGAGAGGTACAGAAAGAGGCTCGAGAAGTGCAGAAAGAGGCAAGAGAAGTGCAGTACGAAGAGAGTGAAGTGCAGAAAGAGGCAAGTGAGGTGCAGAAAGAGGCAAAATAGGTGCAGAAAGAGGCAAGAGATCTACAGAAAAAAGCAAGAGAGGTGCAGAAAGAGGCAAGAGAGGTGCAGAAAGAGGCAAGAGATCTGCAGAAAGAAGACAGTGAGGTGCAGGAAGAGGAAGAAAGGTGCAGAAAGAAGCAAGAGAAATGCAGAAAGAGGCAAGAGAGGCACAGAAAGAAGAGAGGTTTGTGCACCATTAGTACCAGTTTAACACCCACATTTTTTAATAAGTAACACGTGACCATTCCAGCTTTGCAAAGGGCCTTCCACCACGCTGCATTTTTGGGAACATTTGAGCCAGAAACAAGGCTTTTTTTGTTCAAATCTGCAGATTAGGCAGCAGATGATGGAATATTTGGCAAATGCGGAAAATTTTTAATTATGTGAAAAATGGTGCAGCCGAACAGTCACATAATTCCAGTAGCCCTGCTCATACCTCTGACTAGGTCCAGAAGTGCTCCTCAGTGGTTCCTACTGTTTTTTGTGTCTTATTGAGTTTATAGTTTAACTTCTATGGAAACGAGGAAGACTAAACCTGAGGTTACCACTTCACAACACAGACTACAATACCACATAATTACTCTCCAAAACACATAATCCCACTCCACATAATTCCTATACACTAAATACCACATACTTTCTATTCACATAATTTCACTGCACAACATACCACATAATTCCACTACACACAACGTACATCCACTCTACACCAAAAAACATTAGTAAAATTCTTTTACATTTACAACGCCAATAGTCTCTAACTCTCGCAAATGCGAGACCTATTACATTACAAATGCTTCTTTAACTGGTAATCGCTTTTGCAGAGTGGTGCAGAAAGGGGGCTGGGCCTCCGACCAGCGCTCAGGAATTCGGCTCCATAGGACTTACAGGAGGTACCAGGAGGGCTTCTTGGCCCCCAAAGTCCCTCAGGAGTAAAGTGGACTTCATCCCCCAACCAGTACTGTGCCAGGAGGCGTGGTTGCAGAGTAGTGGAGAAAGGGGGGGCGTACCTCCGAAGACCTCTTAGCAATTCCACTGTGTGGGACTTAGTGGAGGTAATAGGAGAGGTAGTTGCCCCCCAAGGACAACCTTGGGGGCCAACTGCCCCTCCTATTACCTCCAGTAAGTCCCACACACAGCGGGATTGCTAAGTTCTCATAGCAGGCCACGCCCCCTTTCCCCACCACTCTGCAAACGCACTCCCTGGCGCGCTCTTGGATGGAGATTAAAGTCCCCTTCGCTGCTGGGGGTCCTTAAGGGCCAACTAGCCTACCTGATACCTCCAGTATGCCCCAGATAGTGGGATTACTGATAGGTGGGCACAGGCCATGCCCCCTTTGCCCACCACTCTGCAAACACGCCTCCTGGCGCGCTCTTGGTTGGGGGATGAAGCCCCCTTGTCTCCTGAGGGTCCCGGGGGGGCAACTAGCCCACCAGGTACCTCCAGTAAGCCCCACACAGCTGGATTGCTGGGAGTGGTCCAAGGCCACGCCCCCTTTTTACACCACTCTGCAAACGCACCTCCTGGTGCACTGCTGCTCGGGGGATGAAGTCCACTTGTGTCCTGAGGTCCTCAGGACACAAGAGGACCTTATCGCCCCACTAGCAGTACGCCAGGAGGCGCGTTTGCAGAGTGGTGTAAAAAGGAGTGTGGCCTTGGACCACCTCTCAGCAATCCCACTCTGTGGGGCTTACTGGAGGTACCTGGTGGGCTAGTTGGCCCCCAGGGACCCTCAGGAATGAAGGGGAGTTAATCCCTCAACTTAGAATGCGCCAGGGGGTACATTTGCATAGTGGTGCAGGGAGGGGGCGGGGCCTCCGGCGAGATATCGGCTTTTCTTTTAAAAAAATATTTTTAGAAGGGGGCTGTATGGCCCCCCTTTTTTTAATATTTTTTGGGCCCTGGGAACCCCATCCCCCAGGGCCTTAACATTTTTTTCTTTTTAAAAAAAATGGGAAGGGGCGCGTGGCCTCCCTGGGCCACTATTGGCCCCGGGGACCCCAGCCCCCGGGGCCTTCCCTCATTTTTTTTTTTTCCCGGGAGGGGGCTGTGTGGACCCCCTCCCCTGGGCCACATCTGGCCCCGGGGACCCCATCCCCTGGGGCCTGGCCTTGTTTTTTTTAATTTTCCGGCAGGGGGGCCGTGTGGCCCCCTCCCCTGGGCCACTTCTGGCCCCGGGGACCCCATCCCCCGGGGCCTGGCCAGCCTGCTTTTTTTGAGCAGGGGGGCCATGTGGCCCCCCTCCTGAGGCCAATTATGGCCCCGGGAACCCCATCCCCCGGAGCCGGCCTTCCTTTTTAAAAAAAAAATAAGAATTACTTTTCCCGAGAGGGGGGCCGCATGTCTCCCCTCCCCTGGGCCACTTCTGGCCCCGGGGACCACATCCACTGGGGCCGGCCCTCAAGTCCCTGCCGGCTCCCCACCTCCTGCGGAAGCCGGCATTGCTTTTGGGCAAGGGGAGCTGCTAACATGCAGCTCCCCTTGCCCAAAAGCAATTCTGCTTTGCTTCGTTGAAGCGAGAGCAGGTTTCCTGCTCTCGCTTCAACGAAGCAAAGCAGTCATCTGTTGCAAACAGCAATGTACCGGGGGTGGGCACCCTGCGACATTGCAGGAGCCGGCCCTGGGGGGTGGCGGTCCCCAGGGCCATCGAGGGCTCCAGGAGGGGGGCCACGTGGTCCCCCTCCAAACCAATTTAAGCCAAGGGAGGTGGTGGTCCCCGGGGGTCCGCAACGGACCCCTGCATTTTAATAAAGAGTGCCCCGGGGAGGTGGTGGTCCCCAGGGCAGTGTGGGGGGCTCAGGTCCCCCCACACTTTATTACTAAAAGTAGCCCCGGGGAGATGGTGGTCCCCGGGGCTGTGTGGGGGGGCTTGAGCTCCCCCCACACATTTTTTTATTTAGATCAGAGCCCCGGGGAGGTGGCGGTCTCTGGGGCTGCAGGGGGGCCGTGTGCCCCCGTGTTTAATTATTAAAGCCCCGGGGATTTGGCGGCCCCCGGGCTGCATGGAGGGAGGCATAAGCCTCCCCCATGCCTTTTCATTTTCATAAAGCCCTGGGGAAGTGGCGGTCCCCGGGGCTGCGGGGGGGCTGCGTGCCCCCCGCATATAATCAGCATGGCCCCGGGGAGCTGGTGGTCCCCGGGGCTGCGAGGGCCCTGACATGCCCCCGCTATATAATTATACATTGCCCCCGGGACCTGGCCCACCCGGGGGCTTAAGTAAACAAAGCGTGGGAGACCGCAGTTTGTTTTTCTTTTTTTGGCCCTGGGGGTCCTTGGGGGACCCCCTGAGCAGGCCCAGCGGGTCAGGGTGTTTCTACCCTGCCCCCTTTTCTTGTTTTTCATCTTTTTTTTACTGGTTTCTTGTGACACAGGATGGCTGCCAACACATTCTGGTTTGGAGTGTTGGCAGCCAATCAGAAGTTGATAATATCCCTTACGGAGAGTTCCTTCGTGCAAAGAGAAACTGTAGTGAACTGAAAGAGTATGATGCTATAGCTAAAGAAATTTCGGAGCGATTTCTGAGAAGAGGATATGATAAGAATAGTGTGGACAAAGCTAGAATAAAGGCTCAGAAAGTAACAAGGAATGAACTTTTACAGGATAAGACTAAGGTGAATAGGGGTGAAGATGATGCAGTACGCTATATTGCAACATATAGTGAAGGGAATGCAATTGATAATATCCCTTACGGAGAGTTCCTTCGTGCAAAGAGAAACTGTAGTGAACTGAAAGAGTATGATGCTATAGCTAATGAGATTTCGGAGCGATTTCTGAGAAGAGGATATGGAAAGAATAGTGTGGACAAAGCTAGAATAAAGGCTCAGAAAGTAACAAGGAATTAACTTTTACAGGATAAGACTAAGGTGAATAGGGGTGAAGATGATGCAGTACGCTATATTGCAACATATAGTGAAGGGAATGCAAGGGTCTTTAATACTTTGTGTAAACATTGGGATGTACTAACCTTAGACAAGGATGTAGCAAAAATACTGCGAAATAAACTGACAATGGTATACAAGAAAGTCCCTACTTTAAGAAATCTGTTGAGTCCTAGCGATACTGTGAATAATGCAGTTCCTAATAATGGTAGTAGAACATCAACTGTGCCAGGAAGCACGTTACCAACAGGATCTTATAAATGCAATCATTGTATTTGTTGTAAGCATATTGTTGATAAAACACAAATTTTTCAAGACAGTAAACATCAGAAGGTGTATAAAATTGGTTCATTTATCAATTGTAATACCCATAACTGTGTTTACATAATGACATGTATATGTGGAAAGATGTACGTAGGGTCATCTGTGAGGAAATTGAAAATTAGATGGATGGAACATCTTCGTGCTATTAAAAATTGTGATTTAAAATATCCAATTGCAGGACATTTTAAAGAGACTCATAAATTGACGGAAATCGGAGGAATTCGATTTATTGGTATAGAACAGGTCACTGTAGATAGGAGGGGTGGGGACCTGGAAGGCAAACTACGTAGTAGAGAAACCTTTTGGATCAATAAACTACATACGGTTCAGTATGGTCTAAATATCGACAGGGAACTGTACACAGTCATAGGATGAGCTAATGTAAACCGATAAGATAACCAGATATAGGAATAAGATGGTAAACAGTACCCCCTTATTGATATAACTGGTCATATGTGAATTATAACATGAGAGGAGAATGTAAAATAAAACTTGAGATTAAACAATAAGGGATTGGTAGCTCTGAGGGTTATGAGTTAATAAATTGGAGTGTACAAGACAAGGGTTCAAATCCCTATCGTACACTTAGAAACATGTAATATATAATTTAGTTAGTTGGGATAAACCCCTGGAGAATTGATGCATTAATGTTAGTAGAGCACGGTTTAGAGTCTTAAGGTAACAATAACATATTTATTTTTTGGTAAGACATCTGAAGGTCTCCTATATATATATACAGTTCTTAATGTTGCAAGAGTAATACTTTGAACGAGCTACTTATGCTTTCAACAGCGATATGCAAATAAAAAGAGTAGTGCATAGTTTCTATTTTTTCTCCAGATGTTGTTACTAGTCCGCAATAGCACTGTTGTTAATAGATGGAACGTTCATGCCCAGAGACAGCGTTTGGATTCTGGAGAATGCTGATACTTTCAATACCAAGGGAAAATATTTTGTGTGATTCGCAAGACTGCAGCTTTTAATGTTGCAATATTAGTACTCTGAAAGAAGCTACTTACGCTTTTAACAGTAAAAAGCAAGTACAGAGAGGAGTACATCGTTTTCTATTTGTTCTCCAGGGGATGTTATAAGTGAGCAATAGCACACGTTGTTAAGAGACGGAAAAGTCTGGCTAAGATTCAGGGGTTAGAATCTGGAGAATGCTGACATTTTCAATATCAAATGGAAAATATTTTGTGTGATTCGTAACAGTGTAGTTTTTATTTTTTCAGTATTAGAAATGAATGTTGTAGTACATGTGTACACAGTTGTGTTTAACAGTAACTATCGAGGAGGCTAAATACCGTGCATTCGAAGGGAGCTTTAAGGGATCTTGAGAACGATAAATTTAACTTTCGCGCCATACCAGGTGTCTGCAATTAACACAGCGAGGGTATTTAAGGAGAGGTGTTTCTCTCAGCTCAGTACACGTTGACAATTGAAGGGGAAGGAGCAGGAGGCTTCCACCCTGCGGAGGGTGAGAGCTAGGGACTCTATGCTAGATGGGTGAAAGGAAGGCAAATTGAATAGATGTTATAAGGAAGTGCAAAAGTACTTTGAGTACCGAAAAGATAGCGGTTTAAATGGGAGATTGGAGGTAGTAACTTTGATCTTCAGCAAAATTGTGAATAAAGGGTCAACTAAATAGGATGCTATAATTTAATATAAAAGCATTTTGAGCACTATAAGGATAGCGGTTTAAAATGGTAGATTAAAGGTGATATCTTTGAAAAGCAGTTATAATGTGCATAATTCTACCAGAGATTTCCTTTTATGTTGCAGACCCGTATCAAGGGGTGTGTGTGTGTGTGTGTGTGTGTGTATATATATATATATATATATATATATATATATATATATCTATCTCTTTAGAGAAAGGAAACCCATACAGTTACTTAAGAGGACGCAACATTTGGCAATACAATAATTTTAGGAGGTGAGAATCAATATAATCTTGAACGGCTAAAAGGCTTTGAGGAATTCAGGCATATATATTTTTAAAAATTAAAAATAACTCTTTTTGTTGTCATAGAAATTAGTCACTGAGGAAATAAACGATTTATATATTGAAAGGAGGACATAAGAACAAACAAGTTTCTAGGACAGAACTATAAGGTAATTTAATGAGCAGGACAATCAGTTATGTTCCAAATGAGGTTGAATGTGTCCCGGTGGGCAAAACTATAATGTATAATAAAATGGGGAAACCGTGCCAAATGGAAGCTTTTTACATATTGTATATAAAGGATGTGTGGATTAAATGTACAAGGAAAGAGGGACTAGGTCGGATGTATTGTTCAAAATCCAATATTTTAAGATGGTCCCTTTATGTCCTTTGACTGTTTATAAAAATAAAAACAATTGGTGATTAATGTACAGTGTATTTGGAAGGAGACGTAGGGAGATCGTTAAGTTAATGTACAATCTATAGCCCTTTAAAATGTTAAAATAAAAAATGTGTGTGGTTGAAGTCCACAAGTGTGTTGTTAAATAGGTTGATTATGTTGTAGAAGAAAACTTATATTATTTACATTATAATTATAATATTCTATGTTTGTAACAGCCCTGAAGAAGCGCAGTGGCGCGCGAAACACGTGTTGGCTTTTTCTGACTGCTTATAAGAATAAATACAACTAAAGAAACTGAACAAGAAGACTTTGCTGTTTATTGATGCTTTTTGTGATTATCTCAGCAATGTGTGGTGTTATAAGATTATAAAAAATAGGGGGGCGTGTAGCTTGAGCAGCCGTGAGATGACCGCGACCGGCTGAAGCTCTGCAACGCGAGCGGACCTTTCCTCGTTACGGAGCCGACCGGCTGAGCTTTCAGGACTATGAACTGGATGCCTTAACGGAGCGGGCGCGGGGGCACAGGTAGCTGTCTTTGTTTTTGCATTTTTTGCTGCCTTTTGCCTGTTTTCCTCCGCGACCCGCTCCTGTCAGCAGCGCTGGTAGCGCCCGCCATTTTGTGTGTCGCGGGACGCTGCCGCTTCATTATGTAAATTCCCCGCGTTGCTGTTGGAACAGTGTGGGGGCTTAAGCTTAAATGCCGTTTTTTTTTTGTTTGTTTTTTTCCTTTTTATTCAATACTGCTCTCCCTCCGTGATGGATGCTGGAGGTTGGAGTGAGGTTTTGGGCTGGAGAGGCTGGTGATGCTGACAGATTCCTGTGGTGAGGACAACATATTGCACTTCCTTAAACTTCTAAACACACACTCCACTTGTATCTTGGTGAGACGGCATTTGTGTCTGGGGTATATATTGCCACTGAAGATTTTGCAGCTGCTCAAATTCAGTTTGGAGAGATCAGGTGTCCATTATTTATTCCTACAGTCTCCGCCAGTTATTTCCTGATAGAGGCCATCTGTGACCAGTTCTACCTACTGCCTGTGTTACTCTCTCTGATATTATATGCAGATGGTTTCTTGGACTTGGGCTATTAGCTGGATGGGCTCATTATCACGCAGGCTTTTCCTTTGTAGAGGTGCTCCAATCGGCTTGGCATACCTTCAGCCAGATGGTGATTGCCTCTCTGTTTGGCATTACTCAGTGGTCCTCTTCTAACGTGGCGTATACTACCTATTGGTGCTGAATCTTGCGTGGAGTCATCTAATACATCTTTTATGCTCCTGGGCTGCTTGCAGTAAGAAACCAGCTGTTCAAATTCGCTGTGGGATTGTCAAGATATGTACTTTGCCTGGATGTATGCTCCCATTTAATTTCCCCTGATGTTACCACACTAGGGCTCAAGACTCTTCTAAAATATCAGTCAAGTTTGACGGCACATGTTGAAGTGTTGGTGGTCACTTTCTGTTTGATTGGTGTCTTATCCTATACATACACGCTGCCTATCTCCTAATATCTCCTTTTACTCCTACTGCTATTTTCATGGACTCCTCTCCCTCACTCGGACAGACATCTACTTCAGCAACCATGGCTTCTCTCTGTAAAGATTCCAACCCTGCTGCTCCCCCCAAACGTCAGAAGAAGGAACCCAACTCTCCCACCAAGTCCCCATTACCTGTCACAATGGAAGACCTTATGGAAGAGATAAGGTTGCTTAAACCTTTTGTGGTCGAAACTAACGCCACTCTTCAGAAGTGGGATGAGAAATGGTCTAACTTAGATTCAAGAGTTTTGGCTGTGGAGCAGAGGGTTAGTGATACTAAGGATGTGATCCCTCAAGTTGCTGCCATGTCTAAAGAGATTGCCCTCCTTAAGGCGCAAACTGAAGATTTATAAAACCGCAATAGACGTAACAATCTTCGTATTTATGGTATTCCAGAGGGAGAGGAGGGATCCGACATTCTCGCCTTCTTGAAATTACACATCCCTAAAATCGTTGGACTGAAGGAGGGCACCTCTCTCAACCTACAGCGTGCCCATCGTATTGGTCCCAAAAATGGCACTTCATCTTCTCCCTCATCTGTCAATCGCCCTAGAGGGATAATTGCCCTTTTTTTGGAATACACTGAGCTATTAATGGTCTTGTCAGCGGCTAAGCTAAGAAAGCAGATGCTGTGGTCTGGTCAAAAGGTTTTCTTCTCTCAAGATGTGGCACGCGCTACTGCCGCCCGACGCAAGGATTTCCTCTCTCTTTGCCCAGCTCTTCGATCCATGAATGCTAGATATGGTTTAGTACATCCCTGTTTCTTCAAAGTCACCTATAAAGAAAGATCCTACTCTTTCGATCGTCCTGAAGATCTAAGACAATTTATTGCTCGCCACAAAGGAGATGAAATGGACTTTGGCAGATCTTAACATCATTGTTTGTCTCTGCCTGTACTATGTTCTCTGAGTTTATTTTTCTTCTTCTCAATTTAATGTTTTGATGTGTTTTATCCAATTATATGGTTGCTGGTTATCGTGGTTAATGCTGTTCTTTCTAGATCGGTGTGGTTGTGTGCCTCCTGGAAGCCGTTTCATATTATTGTTTTTTGTGTTTTTCTCTACAGTTGTCTGTTCCTTATGTATCGAACTATTCCTTGATGTTTCCTGTTTCCCCTCCCCCCTGCCTTTTCATCTCAACCACATTGTTCATAGTAACCCTCACGTCTGGTAAGTGATATCACTTTATATCCTATCCCTAGCGTTGCTGCTTGTTCATTTTATGTTTATTGTTCTATGTTATGTTAATTAAATAGTCAATGTGTAGTTGGTCTCCCCTTTTCTTGTTATGCTCCTGTTTCTCATATTTATTTCTTAATCTTTTGGTCCTGTTTGTTCCCTGGTTTTCTCGCTAGCTCGGCCGTCTGTCCTCTTTCTGCGGCTCCCCGCCTCCCCATGTTACCTTTTCTGATTTGGATATCCATTCCTCTCTTCTTGACTGAAGCCCCTTGGCTTTTCGTCAGCCTCTCTTTTTCTATCACCTATTTCTTCTTCTACCTTTTCTTTTTTTCCCTTTTTCTCTTTGTATTTTTCCTTCTGTCTACTTTGTTTTCTTTGTACTTGGGATCTATGCCTATTTCTTTGTTTATACTTTCTTTCTCTCTTTTTTTCTTTTTCCTTTTACTCCTTACTCACTTCCACTTTTATATCCTTTTTTATTATTATTGGCTTTTGCTTCAGTACTACTATCCTATTGAATTTGTTTGCTGTTTTACTGATTATTTGATCCCTTTCAATTCTGTAATGTTTATGCCTATGCCTTTGATTATTGTATCTCTTATCTCTCAATGACTGACAATATCCGAATTATTTCATGGAATGTAAAAGGTTTACGTAACCCTTTTAAGAAACAAAGAGTTCTTACACATCTTTCCAAGCTACAATGTAAAATCGCACTGTTACAAGAAACCCATCTTAATGAAAAAGATGTTAATTCTCTTAAAAAACAGTGAGTTGGTAATGTATATAGTTCCCCATCTAAGGACAGGAAGAATGGAGTTGTTATACTGTTTCATAAGTCCCTCTCCCTTACTGTGGAAAATGAAGAAAAAGACGCTGAAGGACGTTGGCTTCTTCTTCACACTCTCATTAACGGATCCCATATTTCTCTTCTCAACATTTACGGTCCCACAGGTATAGACTCCCAATTCTGGCTATCCATGTCACAAACTCTCCACTCATGCTCTGACTCCAATCTCATAGTTGGGGCAGACTGCAATCAAATCTTAGATCCGTTTACAGATAGGAAATCCTCCTCTAGATACATTCCTAATAAAATGCAAAAGACCTTTGCTCACACTATTTCCTCGAGAGGCTTGGTTGATGCTTGGAGAATACTCAACCCCGATAGTTTAGAATTCACTTTTTACTCCCCAACCCATAACTCTACTTCTAGAATTGACTATATTTTCTTGAGTCCTCACCTTCTTCCCACTCTATTGCAAGCTGAGATTGGCTCCATTTTGATTTCCGATCATGCCGCCATCCTTATCAATTTAGATCTTCCTTCTTTATCCTCTAAATCCCGTCACTGGCGCTTTAACAATTATCTTCTTAAAGACTCTTCGTTTATTGCCCGCTTTAATAATTTCGTTTCTGAATTTTTCCTCCTCAATGCTAATCCTGATACGCCCTTCTACATCATATGGGATGCCTTTAAGGCTACTGCTAGAGGCTTCATCATTGACTATGTAGCTGGCAAAAAGAAGCAACTTCGTAAGGATTCTGCCTCTATGTTATCCTCCATTAAGAAATTGGAGCACTTATATTTTTCTTCCAACAACATTGATTCTCTTAAAAATTTGGTTCAAGCTAAACTGGATTTTAATAGAAAGTCCACTGAGGATGCATCTGGGACATTATTAAAAATTAATTCCAAATTCTATGGTGGTCGTAATAGAGCAGGTAAACTGTTGGCTAATTATTTGAAGATTAAGTCCCAGAGATCTAGAATAGTCAAGATTACTGACGACCTCGGTGTTCATCACTTTAAGGATGACGAGATATTGAGATGCTTTACGGACTTTTATAAGACTCTATATACCCCTGAGTCTTCTCCTTCTGATGATGCGTTAGACTCCTTTTTTGATTCATTGCCTCCTCGCTCTTTCCCTCTTCCTGATTGTTCTATTTTAGATAATGATATATCCCTTTCTGAGATTAAGTCTTCTCTTTCCAAGTTACCCAGAGATAAGGCTCCTGGCCCGGATGGTTTTTCCGCTGAATTCTACTCTTGCTTCTCACACATTCTCCTTCCACATCTTTTTTCTCTTTTTCATTATTTTTCTTCTCATGGTGAGGCTCGTGGCTCCTTTCTTGAAGCTATGATTTGTTTACTTCCAAAAAAAGATAAAGACCCTTCTTTATGTGCTAACTATCGCCCCATATCTTTGATTAACTTAGATTGTAAAATTTTTGCCAAGATACTAGCCCTTTGCATTAATCAGGTACTTCCGGAGCTGGTCGGTTCTGAACAAACGGGGTTTGTCAAGGGGAGGACTATAGCTGATAATTCCAGAACCTTTCTTAATATTATTCATTTAGCATCTAAGAGCTCCTCTCCTATTGCTGCCATAGCCCTTGACGCTGAGAAAGCTTTCGACCACGTCCATTGGCTTTTTATGATGCGTGCCCTTAAATGGCATGGTTTCGGCCCTCCTATTTTATCCCTTATTAAGTTGTTATATTCTTCCCCCACAACCTTTGTATTTGCTAATGGCTCTCAATCTTCTTATTTTCCTTTAAAACGAGGCACTCGACAGGGTTGTCATCTTTCACCCTTGCTTTTCATTCTTTCCCTTGAGCCTTTCCTTCACTCCTTGCGTCATTCTCCCAATTTTCATGGTTTCAAACATAAGACCATTGAAATCAAATTTACTGCTTATGCGGATGACATTATGTTATATATTTCAGATCCCTTTACCTCTTTGCCTGCTTTTTCAGATCTTCTTTCTTCTTATGCCTCCTTATCCGGGTACAAATTAAATTTTTCCAAATCAGAAGTGCTTCCGTTAAATAAATACTGTTTAAAGAGTATGTTCGACGGATCTCATTTTAAGTGGAACACCAGTAGCATCACTTGTTTGGAAATTAATTCTTCTTCTATTGCAAAAACTATTCAACTTAATTTAGAAGAGACTCTTTTAAAAGTAAATAACATGATAAGTAAATGGTCCCCCCTGTTCCTATCTTGGTGGGGTAGACTGGATACAATCAAGATGATGTTGCTCCCTATTATTAATTTTTATTTGTCTATGTTACCAGTTAGACTTCCTTTAAAAAAATTTACGACCCTGATGTGGGGTTTTGAGTACATTTCTTTGGAATGGTCGGAAAGCCCGCATTTCCTTGATTCTCTTGTCTGCTCCTAAAGATCGGCTAGGAGTTAATTTTCCTAATTTCAGACAATATCACTCCTCCTTTTTAATTCGTCAAATGCTGCCATATCTTTCTTCCTCTGAGTGACTTTCCACTCCGATCTGGCACCAATTGGAGGAGTCTTTGATCCACCCTTTTCCTTTTTCTTTGCTAGCTAATTTTACTCACTCTCCTCGTTCCTTTAATTATCCGACAATTTCTAACTTTATTTCTACCTATCATCCAATTAAGCGTAAGTCGCATACTCCTCTGCAGATTTTCTTAGACTCACCTCTTTGGCATAACAAATTTATCAAATTGTCAAATCGTACTGTTTTTTGGAAAAAATGGACTGAAAAAGGGATTTTCCTGGTTAGACACTTAATAAATGGTACGCTTTTTCTTTCTTCTTGTGAGGTTCAAGCTAGGTTTGACTTACCTGCCTCTTCACTACTTGGGTATGACTCTCTGCGGTTGCTTTTAACCAATCAATTCTCTCTCCTCTATGATTCTTCCACCTCTTCTTCAAACCCATTGCCAGAACCTTTACCCACCTCTCCCTTAACTCGAGCCTCTCACATTTACAAATATCTCAATTTTTCCACTCCTAACCGTCCTAAAAGCAAGGTTGAACTCTTGTGGGAATCATAGTTGCAACAGACCCTATCTATTCGCACATGGGACTCCATTTGGGCACGTTTACATCATACTTCCTGTAATGCAAGCACCACTCAGACCCTTTATTACTTTTATCAAAGATTATTTCTAACTCCCTTGTCTCTCTCCAAGTATAGCTTAGATATACCCCCCAATTGCTGGTCCTGTCAACATAACCCTGGCTCCTTAATGCACTCCTTTTTTCTTTGTCCCAAAATCTCACGCTTTTGGATTAAAGTATGTGAGTCAATCTCCTCAATCTGTTCTATTAAATTTCCCTTTGATATTTTCTCCATATTCCTGGGGAGCAACTCTGCTAATTGGTTTGGTTCTCGTAGAGTGGGCAAGGTTGTGGATTTGTCAATTGCTATTGACTTTCAGGTTATCACGTCTAATTGGAAAGATGCCACTAAGGTTTCTTTTACTGCTTGGTGGAATCTTCTTTGTTATCATCACAGACTGGACAGAGCGTTTGTCTGCACGTCTCAACAAATTATCCGAAAAGAAGCCTTTTGGTCCCCTCTCACTAACTACTTATCCACACCTGCTCTTCGGAATAAGGACTGTTCCTTTGTTTATCAACCACCATGAGTATTATATTTATTTCTATCTTTTTCTTATGTACTTCTTATAAGTCAATGTCTGTTTTTAACCTTGCTTCCATGATAACGAATGATTTGATGATTATACTGAAGTAATTTTAAATATCACATTAGTTAAGGATATTACTTTATTCTCTTTCTTCCTATCTTCTTCCGTCCTTTCTTTTTCTTCTCTTTTCTCTCCCTTTTTCCCTTTTTTCTTTTTCTCTTCTTTCTTTCTTTTCCTTTTTCTTCCCTTTTCTTTTGAAAACTATAAAATGTTATTTTGTTTTAAGGTATAACTTTTTATTATTGCCCTTAACTTTTGAATTTATTCATTTATCAGTGACCGTTATCTTAATGTTGCTTATCCCTCTATAGTGTATATTCTGTTCGCAACTTTTTCCTGCTATTTTTTATATGACTATTGTTATATTGTTGTACCATATACCTATTTGCTTCAATAAAGCTATTTAAACATAAAAAAAAAAAGATTATATAAAATACTGGTGGGGACCAGTAGCTGGGATACTTTGCGCCGGGCAGAAATCCTGTTACCCATAGTGTTTATCTCGCATATTAAACAGGAGCAAGGCACGTGAAGGTGTTCATCTGTTGTATGTTTAGAAATATTCATACAAATTAGAAATGGCAAAACATTTTGATAAACGAGAGGAGCTAGCCAAAAATATATTCTCAGAAGTTCTTACGAAAGGGGATGGAGCTACGAGAGGTTCTAAGAGTCTGAAAGATTTATTTGTTAGATTAGAAAGAGTTCAGAAAAAGGAATCCGCCAAATGGTGGGATGCCATGACCTTAAGGAAATATTTGGATGCTGAGAGAACACCTAGAGGATTGAGAATTAATATATTTCCTGCTGTTGAGGATTGAGATGAGAAGAAGGCTGAAAGGTGGGAGGAAAGACTAAATGCAACATCTAAAGAACTTATGATGATGCTGATTGAATTTGCAGACGATCAAAGGAAAACTTTGCTCACTGAGATAGTCTAAATTGTCCAGAAAATACTATGAGCTACTAGAGAAAGTGATGGATAAATATCAGGTGGAATTGCAGGAGAAGAAACGTATTAAAT
Organism: Calotriton arnoldi; assembly: GCA_963921515.1. Lineage (NCBI taxonomy): Eukaryota > Metazoa > Chordata > Amphibia > Caudata > Salamandridae > Calotriton > Calotriton arnoldi. The sequence goes on from CAWUFW010006980.1 coordinate 203,311, forward strand.
TCTCCAGGGATGAGAGGGATTACAGATATGGTAGAGTCTACACATATGCCAGGAAATTTGATGGCACACTTCGTAGTGAAGATAAGACCACTAAAGCGAGAGAGACGAATAATCCTTTAAGTGAAAATTCCAGTACTGGTTTAAGTAGTAGTGAATCTGATTTGGAAAGAACTAACGTAGGAGATCAAGGGTCAGGGGCGAGATCATCATCTTTTTTAAGGAAACTACAGAGAATGCGGAGACTACAATTTCAAACAGGGGGGAGAGATCGAGAACAGGACAGAAAAGAGGGAGAGGCAATAAAGGAGGGGTACCAGATCCTTCCGCAGGAGACAAAAACAGAGATGGGGTAAGAACCAGACTACAATTACAGAGGGAAACAGAACTGAAGAAATAGAGAACTTGATAGTGAATTTAAGTAGTAAAGTTCTAACTGAGGCTGAAAGAAGTGTTCTCAATAGAGGATTAAGCTTCTCACCAACTTACAGATGGGATGATTTGAATGCCAAGATTGATGTAAATCGCTTTGTACGTAAACTGAAATTGAAAAAATGTTCTTAAACAAAACTGACAGTAAAGAAACCGTACAGATAAAGAGAGATTTGTCTCTTGTATCTATTAAGGACTTAATGGATATTGGAGTATTGGTTAACTTGGACAATGAAACAAATTGTGATATTGAAGACATAGCTTTGGAACTTGATGTTGAAATTGATCACTGTATGCCGAGTAATTTGAAACCAAAATCTAAATTTGTACCACCTAATGAAAGGTGTTAATGTATTGGATGTTTTTACGAATCTTGTGATGCAGGATTTTGATAAAGATGTACATATGAAACACAATTTCAATTTGAATAAAGAAGAGTTCAAAGCTTTACAAAATTTGAGTAATGACAAATCCATTATTATAAGACAGGCGGATAAGGGGGGAATGTAGTGATTTTAAATCACTGATTATCACAATGAAGCATTACGACAACTAAGAGATCAAAAAAGTTACGAGAGGGCAACTGTGACACATTTAGTTAATTTGAAAGATCTAATTAAGAAAAAACTCAGATCATAGCTAGACAAACAACTATTAGATACGGATAAGTATAACTACTTGTGGGTAGAAAATGCTAAAGTATCTATAATTTACTTTTTATCAAAAATACATGAAGGATACCCCTGGAAGACCTATAATATCTGGTATAGGTAGCATGACAGAACATATTTCTGAGTTTATAGATATGTACTTGGCACCTTTTGTGAAAACGCTAGTTTTGTATATAAAGGATACTAAGGATTTCTTGAAACAGATTAGAGACAAGCTGGGAAGATGATATGTTCATGGTGACTATGGATGTAAATGGTTTGTACACCAGCATAAAGCATGAAAGAGGGATTGAGGCTGTTAGATATTTTCTGTACACAAAATCTGCTAGCTACTTACAGCATTCTAATATGATATTGGACTTACTGGGAGTGGTTCTTATGAACAATTTCTTTTACTATAGGAAGTACTTATTCCATCAGGTCACAGGAACAGCAATGGGTGCAAGATTAGCACCGTCTTACGCAAATTTATTCATGGGTCACTATGAAAGGGAAAATGCATGGAAATTTGGTGAAGTTTATGAAGAGAATGTTATATATTGGGGAAGATTTATAGATGATATTTTTATTATTTGGAAAGGAGACGAGGAGAAACTCAAATCATTTCACAATCATCTGAATGATAACCAATATAACATTACACTGACTTTAGACTATAGCAAGGAGTTTATTGTCTTCCTAGACTTGGAACTATATGTCAGAAAGGGATGTATGCAAACTAAACTACATAGGAAATCAACCTCAGTTAATTCAATACTGCATGCAAGGGCAGGGCATCTTAAAAAACAAATTGATAATATCCCTTACGGAGAGTTCCTTCGTGCAAAGAGAAACTGTAGTGAACTGAAAGAGTATGATGCTATAGCTAAAGAAATTACGGAGCGATTTCTGAGAACAGGATATGATAAAAATAGTGTGGACAAAGCTAGAATAAAGGCTCAGAAAGTAACAAGGAATGAACTTTTACAGGATAAGACTAAGGTGAATAGGGGTGAAGATGATGCAGTACGCTATATTGCAACATATAGTGAACAGAATGCAAGGGTCTTTAATGCTTTGTGAAAACATTGGGATGTACAAACCTTAGCCAAGGATATAGCAAAAATACTGCAAAATAAACCGACAATGGTATACAAGAAAGCCCCTACTTTAAGAAATCTGTTGAGTCCTAGCGATACTGTGAATTATGCAGTTCCTAATGATGGTAGTAGAACAACCGTGCCAGGAAGCACGTTACCAACAGGATCTTATAAATGCAATCATTGTATTTGTTGTAAGCATATTGTTGATAAGACACAAATTTTTCAAGACAGTAAACATCAGAAGGTGTATAAAATTGGTTCATTTATCAATTGTAATACCCATAACTGTGTTTACATAAAGACATGTGTATGTGGAAAGATGTACGTAGGGTCATCTGTGAGGAAATTGAAAATTAGATGGATGGAACATCTTTGTGCTATTAAAAGTTGTGATTTAAAATATCCAATTGCAGTACAATTTAAAGAGACTCATAAATTGACTGAAATTGGAGGAATTTGATCTATTGGTATAGAACAGGTCACTGTAGATAGGAGAGGTGGGGACCTGGAAGGCAAGCTACGTACTAGAGAAACCTTTTGGATCAATAAACTACATACGGTTCAGTATGGTCTAAATATCGACAGGGAACTGTATACATTCATTGGATGAGCTAATGTAAACAGATAAGATAACCAGATATAGGAATAAAATGGTAAACAGTACCCCCCTTATTGATATATCTGGTCATATGTGAATTATAACATGAGAGCAGAATGTAAAATAAAACTCGAGATCAAACAATAAGGGATTGGTAGCTCTGAGGGTTAGGAGTTAATAAATTGGAGTGTACAGGACAAGGGTTCAAATCTCTATCGTACACTTAGAAACATGTAATATATAATTTGGTTAGTTGGAATAAACCCCTGAAGAATTGATGCAATAATGTTAGTAGAGCACGGTTTAGAGTCTTAAGATAACAATAAAATATTAATTTTTTTGGTAAGATGTGTGAAGGTCTCATATATATATATATACACAGTTCTTAATGTTGCAAGATTAATACTTTGAACGACCTACGTATGCTTTCAACAGCGATCTGCAAATACAAATAGTAGTGCATAGTTTCTATTTTTCTCCAGATGTTACTAGTGAGCAATAGCACTCGTTGTTAAGAGAAGGACCATTCATCCCCAGAGACAGTGGTTCGAATCTGGAGAAGGCTGAGACTTTCAATACCAAGGGAAAATATTTTTTTGTGATTTGCAAGACTGCAGCTTTTAATGTTGCAATATTAGTACTCTGAAAGAAGCTACTTACGCTTTTAACAGTAAAACGTAAGTACAGAGAGGAGTACATAGTTTTCTATTTGTTTTCCAGGTGATGTTACAAGTGAGCAATAGCACACGTTGTTAAGAGACGGAACAGGGGTTAGAATCTGGAGAGTGCTGACATTTAGAATATCAATGGGAAAATATTTTGTGTGATTCATAACAGTAGTTTTTATTTTTTCAGTATTAGAAAAGGATTTTCTAGTACATGTGTACACAGTTGTGTTTAACAGTAACTATCGAGGAGGCTAAATACCGTGCATTCGAAGGGAGCTTTAAGGGATCTTGAGAACGATAAATTTAACTTTCGCGCCATACCAGGTGTCTGCAATTAACAAAGCGAGGGTATTTAAGGAGAGGTGTTTCTCTCAGCTCAGTACGCGTTGAAATTGAAAGGGAAGGAGGAGGAGGCTTCCAGCCTGCGGAGGGTGAGAGCTAGGGACTCTATGCTAGATGGGTGAAAGGAAGGCAAATTGAATAGATGTTATAAGGAAGTGCGAAAGTACTTTGAGTACAGAAAAGATAGTGGTTTAAATGGGAGATTGGAGGTAGTAACTTTGATCTTCAGCAAAATTGTGAATAAAGGGTCAACTAAATAGGATGCTATAATTTAATATAAAAGCATTTTGAGCACTATAAGGATAGCGGTTTAAAATGGGAGATTAAAGGTAATATCTTTGAAAAGCCGGTATAATGTGCATAATAATGTGAATTAATGTGCATAATTCTACCAGAGATTTCCTTTTATGTTGCAGACCCGTATCAAGGGGTGTGTGTGTACATATATATATATTTCTTTGGAGAACGGAAACCCATACAGTTAAGAGGATGCAACATTTGGCAATACAATAATCAATATAATCTTGAACAGCTAAAAAGCTTTTAGGAATTCAGGCATATATATTTTTTTTAAATTAAAAATAACTTTTTATTGTCATAGAAATTAGTCACTGAGGAAATAAACAATTTATATATTGAAAGGAGGACATAAGAACAAACAAGTTTCTAGGACAGATCTATAAGGTAATTTAATGAGCAGGACAATCAGTTATGTTCCAAATGAGGTTGAATGAGTCCCGGTGGGCAAAACTATAATGTATAATAAAATGGGGAAACCGTGCCAAATGGAAGCTTTACATATATATATATATGATGTGTGGATTAAATGTACAAGGAAAGAGGGACTAGGTTGGATGTAATGTTCAAAATCCAATATTTTAAGATGGTCCCTTTATGTTCTTTGACTGTTTATAAAAATAAAAACAATTGGTGATTAATGTACAGTGTATTTGGAAGGAGACGTAGGGAGATCGTTAAGTTAATGTACTCTCTATAGCCCTTTAAAATGTTATAATAAAAAATGTGTGTGGTTGAAGTCCACAAGTGGGTTGTTAAATAGGTTGATTATGTTGTAGAAGAATACTTATATTATTTAGATTTTAATTATATTATTCTATGTTTGTAACAGCCCTGAAGAAGTGCAGTGGAGCGCGAAACACGTTTGGGCTTTTCTGCCTGCTTATAAGAATAAATACAATTAAAGAAACTGAACTTTGCTGTTTATTGATGCTTTTTGTGATTTTCTCAGCAATGTGTGGTGTTATAAGATAATAAAAAATACAGGTGGGGACCAGTAGCTGGGATACTTTGCGCCAGTCAGAAATCCTGTTACCCATAGTTTATCTCATATATATATATATATATATATATATATATATATATATATATATATATATATTTGTGCTTTGAGAAAGACCGTGTTGGTCGAAACACTTAAGCTGTATTAAACGTTTTGTGACCAAATACCCCTGGAGTGTGGGCATTCTTTGCTGGCGCAGCCGCGTCAGCAATTTTTCCATATATATATATATAGCAAAGTACTCCACTCTTCCTTCATTTCGCTTCAAGGACTGGAGCACGGACCACAATTTGGTGCAGGTAAGTTGTTTTATTCCGCTCGTTCAAACAACAGCCATGACTCATTTCGGCCCCGGGGGGCCTTGATTCCATGACGCGCTTCACAGTTTGTGATTAACTTTTAAACCATTTTTTAAAATTTCCTTAAAGTAACAAGTGCATTGTTTCGTAAGGTAACCATGAATATGGAAAACATACTATCCGTTTACATAAAATGGGTTCTAAAAACATTGCATCCAAGTATAATACTCTAAAATTCTGTTTAGGATTTCCCCATAAACCAACGAAATTGTATAAAATAAAGCAGCAATTAAAATCTTATAATATCCAAAGTTTTCATTGCTAAAATTGCCTGTACATATTTCTCTACCCTGTAGTTGGTATTTGCCACTTAACACAGCGAGTCCTCTACGTCCTCACTGGCAGGGGTGTTGTATTTTGGTAGTATACTCCAAGTAACTCTAAAGTGCTGGTGCATATACAATTCATTGCATGTAAACATCATTGTTGTAAACCTTACTTCTGTAAAACTACAGATAATAGTGCAAGAGAGAAAGAAAGTGCTAGGTGCAAATTTCACCATGGTGTAAAAAGCTAAAAATTACATATATACAAAAACTGTGTTGGTAAAATAGGGGGGACATTGTGCTGTTTCTGTATAATCCTAGTGGCCTGATGATGGGGGACTACAGTAGTCATTACTACCTCTGAGTATGTACCCAGCCTGTCACATAATTCCATCTAGAGACGAGTGTATAAATCCTCAGTGGCATTCAGGCCCCCTGGCTGCTTAGAATCGAGATCAAGAATGTAACGTGTCTCTAGCATCCTTAGAGCTTTCTCCCTATTCCCTCCCCTTTTGTTTGGTGGAACAGCATCAATTAGAAAATATTTCAAATCTTGTGGATCAGCATTATGTGCTTCTCCAAAGTGCCGGGCCACTGGGTAGGATTGGTCTTTGTTTTTGATAGCCCTAATGTGCTGGAGTATCCTCTTGTGCCCCTGAAGTATAGTACTTCCTACATAACGTAGGCCACAAGGGCACTCCAGCACATAGACAGCGTAATCAGACTTACAGGTCAGGGCCTTATTTATGGGTCGTTCTTGTTCTCCAAATGGTGTCTTATAGGAGGTTTTGTTGACAACAAATTGGCATGCCTTACATAGCTTGCACTTAAAAAATCCTTTCCTTTGGGCTAGCCATGTACCCTTTGTCTGAATGCCTGGATCATTTCGGACCAGAGTGTCCTTAATGGAAGGTGCCTTGCTGTAAGTTATGGCAACTCTATTGGGTACCAGGTGTCCTATAACTGGGTCACTCAGGACCAAGGGCCAGTTTTTCCTGATAATATTTTTAATGGCCCTCTCCTGCTAGCTGAACCCAAGAATTAATCTGAAGGTTTCTCCTGCTTCGTCCTGAGTTTTGCTGACCCTAGATGTAGTCCCCGATTGTAGAGACTAGCTGAGAAGAGAATCTCTGTTAATTGCATTACTCTTTGCAGTGTTGATACTTTTTATTGAGTAACCTCTTGCTAGAAACCTGTTTTGACTTGCTAGCTGTGCTGCGTTTAGATCATTCTCACAACTGTGTGTGTATGTGTGTGTGTATATATATATATATATATATATATATATATATATTGATTGTACTCCATTTCAAACGCCGGTTTCACCCAGTGAAAGGAGCACAGACCACAGGATCGTTGCAGATCTATTTTATTTCAGCTCAATAAAAAACCTCGGCAGCCATGACGCGTTTCGACCCGACTTGGGTCTTGATCACAAGATATATATATATATATATATATATATATATATATATATATATATATATATATATTACTAACAATATAGTCCGTCAGTAGTAGACTCTTTGCACAGTGGGTGCCGGTGTCGAGGGTGGACTGTCCCTCGCATATATTTATCACCAAAGATTAAGAATTCACCGCACTTCAAGAGAATAGATTTCCTCAATTTGAATTTATTTCCATGAATGCAAATCTCACCACAACTACCACCAACGCGTTTCAACCCACAAGAGTCTTGCTTACGGTATCGTGAGTCCATTATGTCTCTCTATATTTATACTGTTTCCCATTTTAGCCGGTTATGAGGCATTATGGGACTAGTAGTTCATCTCTCGGCAGTTACAAGGACAGTTTATTTCCCTGTAGTCCTTTGTTGATATTCTTTATCTCAACACTTATGGTTACATATTGCCATAGGCTTAGTTCATTTTCGGGGATCTTATCGCACTTTTTGTTCACATTCCAATTTCATCATCTCCCATAAGCGCAATCTTTATTGCTCGCATGTGTGTCAGGCTCAGTGCCCATTAGGAATTCAATACGCAACTTAGGTGAGCTCATGCTGAATTTTTGACCTTCCTCATGTATAGGGTTTATTCATATACTAACGGCTTTGAGCCTAATATCCAAATCCTTCGGTCCTCTTCTCTTTCCTGTTCTTCTTTTGCACTTTTGCATTATTATTGGAATGTTTCTTGCTCCGTGCTTTAGTCCTTTATGAGCTCAGTGATCATATAGAGTTATATATATTGTACATATATTTTTTTTAAAACACCTCCATTTTAACTTCTTTTTGTTTGTAAAACTACCTTATTCAGCTTTAGCCTTCTCCTGACTACTATTGCTCCTTCACATCAAAATGCTTAGAGTCTGGATTGTGGGCCACAGCTATATCTATTGGGTTAAAGAACTTGCTAAAAAGAGAGGTATTGACAGGGACTTGGGTTTGCCAAATTTGCAGATTACTTGGTTTGGCCAGAGAGGGTTAACGTTTCATCAGTTGCTGGCTTTGGTTTAATCCATTGTGAATTCCTATGCTCCTCACCTCATGATTGTGCATTGTGGTGGCAACGACCTAGGCACATTGACTGGGGTAGGGCTGGAAATCCTAATGAAAGATACCTTTGCAGAACTGATGTTGCTTTTCCCTCACACTGTCTTGGTGTACTCTAATATATGCCAAAGACAGAATTGGCGGTGGTCAAATCAATTCTGTCCACAGATTGACAAAGCCAGGAAACATGTTAATAAAACTGTTTCTGCATTCCTCAGAGACCATCGAATGGCCTGTATCTATAACAACAATCTGCGTTTTGGCATGCATGGAATTTATAGAGATGATGGAGTGCACTTTACAGATAAAGGCAACAGTAACCTGATACTCTACATCCGGTTTTATGTGTCGCAGCCGTATACACACAACGGCTCTTGTCAGAGCCACCCTAGGTCCCAAAATATTGTGAAGCTTTTTTCTAAAGGTTTTTTTTCTTTAGTTGTTGGGGATCTTCGTGACGATGTCACAATTCCCACGGACAAGTAAAAAAAACGGAAAAGAAAAGCAGACCAATAATGACCACCAACACACCCAAAATAATATGTAAAATATCAATTCTGAACATTGGCCTACATACATTACTATTTATATACTTCTTTCAATGCATGTTTAAACTCATATTTTTGCACTAAGTTTCTTTAAAAACCATCTTACAGAACTATTTTCCATTCTTGCGATTATTCGGGACGTTGTGATGACGTCGTTAATCACGAAGATCGCGCCTTTCCCATAAAGTGAAAACACATATATTCACACAGATTATAGTATTCTACACACTAGAGGTTTATTATTGTACACTTCAAACTTATGTTTTTCTACTTTATTTCTTGAACAACCATCTCTAAAGCCTATTTTACATTTCTGCGGTGACTCCGGATATCATGAGGAAATCGGTAATCGCGATCCCTGCAGTTATGTCGCCAACGCAGAAAGCAAAAGCAGGATTTCAATAGCCACCACCACATTCAAAAATTATAACTGTATAATTAATTCTAACCAACACAGTACATAACTCACTATATAAATAACTCTAAAAACATTTATCAGAATCTCAAAATAATATAATGTGTATGAATGATTCATTGATATGTTTTTTTTTATATTTTCACCAATATTTGCGACACAGGGTGGCCGAGCTGGTGGTCGCGATGGCGTCGCGATTATTGCATGTAATTAAAAAAATATATTTTGGACAACTTGTGTCACTAACACCTCCATTTCTCAACCGTGGGGTCAGAGTATCTCCACCCCGACCCCTTATGTGGGCTTTCTCACAGATATTCAGCGCCGGTAACTGTTCCCGATAGATAAAATGGCAGCCGCAACTGTGTATTCAGGTTGCGACCAGCCAATCGGAGCATTCTCGTTCGCACTTGCATTCGCGATTAATCGCTAAACCACAGCAAAATATCCACAACAGGAGATATCACTATAGTTTTAAACTTAAAGTTCACAACGCATTTTACAGCATGTTAGAGCCATAAAAACTAAAGATCAAACTTATCCAGTGGCTAGGCACTTCAAAGCAATGCATGCAAACAGATTGGAGGAGCTTAGATACTTTGTATTAGATCAGGTGTCAAGTAGATTGAGGGGTGGAAATAGGGAGAAATGTCTGAGACAACTTGAATCTAGATATATCTTGAGGTTAAATTCCAAGATGCGCAGTGGCCTAAATACAGAGGAAGATATTCATGTCCACCTATGAATTATAATTCATCAATAAGAGAGTGAGGGAAAAGAGGAATAGGAGCCACTCTCAGTCCCCCAGATAACAACTACAAATAAACAACAGAAGAGTGGAGCCCGCAGGAGAGGAGCCAGCACGAGGAGTCACTCTAGTTTTCTAAAAGAACCCTCACTCGCCAACCTAGTTGGTGACATGCTTCATCATCGGGTCCCCACCAGAGAGACCGAGTGCCTCCCTGGTGTGCTACAACGCCTGGCTACAGCGGAGCTGGTTTTTTCGTGTTGGTGAATGTGATAATAGTGGTGAAAAAGTTAAAAAATGCCGTGATTTTATCCAGAAAAAAGTTTATTAATGGAAAATCGGGCACTGTTAAAAACAATGTGATGGATGTGTAAGCTGGGTAAATCTGACCCGCTACATCCTGTGTAAAACTGTGAATTTGGTCACCATGTTTCTGCCTCAAAAAAGCCCTTCGCGAGGCATTCGTCAGGACCTTCAACCACGCCGGTATGCGCACGCTAAGGCGCACCCTAACCTGTGGTTTGTAAAATTTATATGCGAGACAACTTACAGTTTTTTATGTATGTGAGGCCCTCAGAATTCCTAAAAGCCAGAATAAATATTCAGTGTAGAACAGCCTTACACCATGGGTCACGGGGGGGGGGCGGTGGCCTGTAGTCACACGTACTCCAAAGCCAGGCACCCGCTCGGTACCTGGAAACTCCCGTCAGCTTTCTTGCAATGGCACTTTCTTGCAATTTGCACTCTATAATTGGGTATTGTTACCTAGTTTTGGACTGCCAGTTAATATGGTTGGTTTATACTGTGATAGAGATCATGCAACTTAAAAGTTTAGTCGAGTGGGTAAAATTGCACCATGTCACTTTAAAAATGTATTATGCGCTGGTCACTTTAATGTTTTTCGAAAACCTCGTTGTTGGTATAAAAAGAAAGTAATATGGCAACTTACTTGGTTTTGAGAAAGACCACAGAGGTGGTCGAAATGCATCACCAGTAGCCACAATAAAATCTTTGGAAAAGTGAGCCAGAGCGTGCTGGAGTCAGTTTTTGATCAGTAAACAGGCAAGCTGAAGATATATAAATATTCACTGAAAAAACCACAAGTTTCAGGGACGTTATAGTTAGTTGGACATTTCACTCATACAAAACCAGAGAAATTCTGCAGTTCTAGTTAGTTGAGCTAACTATAACTCACGCCCCCACAATGCACAGCTGATGACGTCACATATTACATCACTCATGACATGGTCAGTGACATCACTGATGACATCATCCGCTTAATATCTGATGCACCTCCACACACCCTAATATAACCTTTCATACATCCACTCTAAATAACAGACTACCATTCTCGAAACCATAGACACACCAATACCAGTTAGTAAATACTCACTCACTGATTCATAGGTCTACACACATACACTCGCACAGCCACTCATACACGCAGTCACTCACCAATACAGCCACTGATATATGCACTCATACACCTATACAGATACTCACACACCACCACTCACCCATAGTTACTCGCACACCAAGTCAGTCATCCAAAGACTCAATCAAACTGCCATTTACTCACCAATACAGTTATACACACACCACCTCACTTATTCATACAGATACTAACACATACTTACTCTCTTATACAATTACTGACACAAGCACACACTCATCCATACAGCCACTCTCACAACCACTCACTCACATATAGTCAGTTATATACTCCAACACTCACATATACTGCATTTCACATATGTAGTTACTCACACATATACCACTGAGACATCCATTCACTCACCAACACAGCCATGAACACACTCAGTCACCCATACAGCCCCTTGCAGACGCACTCATGAACCCATACACCCACTCACACATCCATGCGGGGAGACACACATCCCACCGCCCTCCCACACAGACACTCAAGCACCCATACAGGTACTCAGACAACCAATCACTAACCCATATAGATACTCATGTAGCTACTCACCAACCCATGCAGCCACTTTCACACCAACTGACAGACTGAATCAGACATTCACACAGATTAGCATTCATAAGACACGTTTAATCACTCAATTATACAGTCAGTCACGCACCCACTAAATCATCCATTCAGACACTCATACACTCACTCATTCTTCAATACACCTTGGCGTATATATATATAACATTCGTAAACTTTTTAGAAACAGTTAATCACTGGATGATGTCATCAGCTATGTCCGCAGTGATGTCATTTGAGATGTCATCAGTGATGTCACTGACCATGTCATCAGTGACGTAATATGTGACGTCATCAGCAGTGCATTGTGGTGGCGTGAGTTATAGTTAGCTCAACTAACTATAACGGCCCAATTTCTCTGGTTTTGTACGAGTAAAATGTCCAACTAACTATAACGTCCCTGAAACCTGTGGTGTTTTTTCAGTGAATTTCTAAGGTTTTTAAAATGCTAATTACAAACTATAACGTCCCTGAAACCTGTGGTTTTTTCCAGTGAATTTCTAAGGTTTTTAAAATGCTAATAACTAACTATAACGTACATGAAACCTGTGGTTTTTTTCAGTGAATATAGCAGGATGGCGGTTGATTAACGTAAAAAGCGAGCAGGATTTATTGTTTGGGCCCACTTGTGCTGAACTCAGCAAAATGAGTGTTTAAATACACCAGCCCACTGGGGCGTGCTTGTCAATAAAGTTAGTTTTGTGGATTGAAAGATCTTCATTGCTGCCCACTAGGGCATGATGCTTTTATAACAAGCATACTGCTATCAAGTATATTCACAATTATCACATGAATTGCTACCGATAAGTGGCTCACATACACAATGAGTATTTGGAATTTATTTGAAATATATTATACTCTTGTATCGTGTTGGATGTCATATACAAAATATTTTATTGACTGAAAAGTGATGACATTTTGACATAACATAATGATTTAATTATGTACCAACTGTGTTATTACTGCATGTGAGACGTTTAACAATGGTGCTTATGGAGCAGTTTATCCATACACATTGAATGTGGTCCTTCCTCTGTATCAATGAAATCATATGTAAATAAGGCAATATGGAGGCTGTTGCCATACCGTGATAAAGCTGTAAAGCGAAACGCGTTGGTGAGGCGTTATCTTGCCGAAATAAATCATTAAAGCATCTCTGGGTATCCTGGATTCTTTTTCTGAAACGGAGAAAGTTGTGCTTATGTAAGGGTTACCGGAACCGCTCTAGGACTGCCGCGAATAAAGCTCTGGACCTCCGGGTTGTGACTGTGAATATATATATATATATACACATACACCAACTCCAGTTCCCATCCAGTTCCTGGACACCAACACAGGGACTCCACTTATAATTAAAAGAGATTCTCATTTATTTCGGTCATTTCAGTTCTTAAGTAACATGTTTCACCTGTATCCACAGGCTTACTCACACCAAAGACGCTGTCGCCAATTCCATATTTTAAAACCACAGACTCCCGATCACGTGGGTCGCTGTCTCCATAGCCATGGAAGACAGACTACAGTCCCCATCGTGTTTAATACATATTTGAAACATGTTTGCCGTTTGAAGTTACTTAAAACCTAACAATTCATATTTTTTGAGTTTTACAATGTATACCAGGTATTTATCAAAATTCTTTCTTTTTCCATTGATTCTATTATCTTTTGACAGACCGATTTTAGGCAAGTGCCTGCATCATCCTAAGTCATATTAACAATCTTCATAATTTGGAACAATTTGTGCAAATCTCTGCATAAAGAGTTCATCTCTCATCTACATTTTTCTAAAAACACCGTATTTAAATTCATAGGTATTTTTAAAATATTGACACTATTAAAAAAAACTCTAAAAATCAATTCTTTTTAAAGAGATTACATATATGTTTCAGCATTATGTTCATTTCGGATTAAATCATAGTACTCCATAGATATAGATATATATACATATATATATCTATCTTTACAGATGTGATAATCACTCAGTTTTGCCAAATCAGGTACTATGGAAAACTATTGTAGCACCTTGCTACAAAATGGTATAAATTCTGCCTGGCAGGCAGGTACATTGAGGGTTACTTGACTAATAGGACTAGAAAATACTTGAGAAGCACCTTAATAAAATAAGTACCCTTGAATATCTGAAAAACACTGAGCTATGTTTTGGAAGTACTATGGAATATGATGGCAGCAGCCTGATATGTCATGATATGCATTTACATATATATATATTTTTTTAAAGTGAGATTTGCGTACCGATCGTGTACCAGTCACGGTGGGTGCGCAAATCTAAGAATTGTTACGGGAGCCGCGACGGTCCAGCGCAATGTCATGTCCGTATATCCGGGGGTCGAGCCAGGTGTGTGAATCCACCGTAAATTATTTTGTTTTAAAAGTATATGTATATAACTTTATTATATATATTATACCAAGAGATTAATATACACAATTGTAAATATCATATATTTTTAACTGGAATAAAGATATATTATTGTTAAATATATTTTTCGGGAATCGCGTCGGGTGCGCGCCGTGTGCTTGAACCCATGTGACTTCAAAAGAAAGCATTTCATTGGTTAAGAAGCTTTTATTCTAGAACGTGCAGGACCCCACCCACATTTTTCATTCTTTCAACAACATCTACAGATACACAGCTCTTGTGTTTTCTCTCTTCTTTTCTGCATTTTTTGGGTGTTTTTTTTTTACATCAACAGAAAATGGCTTCTTCTAATCCTGCTTAACAGCTTCCTCCAGAAGAAGAAGAAGAGTTGGAAGAACCAGTAAAACAAAGGTACGAGAGCATCGTATGGGCCTTTTTCTCCATTCCTGCTGGTGAGAAGCAGGCCTGGGCCTAGTTCACGAAGTTTTGCAAAGCGGAACTCCGCGAAGTTACAAAAAAACTACGCGAAGATCCGCGAGTGGCGGAGTGCAGTGCGAACTGCAGTTTGTGCTGGTATTCCTGCCGCTCGGGTAGAAATTCTACCCGAGCGGCAGCTCCCGAACTTACCGTTTGCGATCGCGAACTTACCATTCGCGATCGCGAACTTACCATTCGCGATCTCGAGCAGGGAAAAAACTCCGCTGCACATCGCGAAGCAGAGTTTTCTGCACTCTGCGAGCTCCGCGGAGTGCAGAAAACTCCGCGAACGGAGCGAAGTTCACCGCCCAGGCCTAGTGAGAAGTAGGTCAACGCACGAAAGGTGATGTGCACTATCTGTGACAAGGTCCTCTCAAGTGGATCAGAGAAGAAATACTCATGTGGGACATCTTCGATGCTAAAACACCTGCAGACGATGCATCCACGGCGTCTCACATGAGAACAACATCGTCGAGACCTTCAAAAACAGGCATCACGGGACGACCAAGTTGCAGGGCCAAGCACCTCATCAGGTACTTCCACCAGTCAAAGAACCCATATTGTACCTGAATTCGCTGGACTGGAGCAGCGTTGTATTAAATGTAAAAAAAGTTCTTTGGTATGGAGAGCAATCGGTGGATGCTATGGTGGTTGCTGTAAAAAACCACCATTGATATTTTATTTTTATTTTTTTGGTTTTTGCAATGACTTCCTAATTGCAAAATGTTTCAAAAGTTTTCTCAGTTCATTCTGTTTTATTCAACAACAAAAAACACCCAAAAAATACAAAAAGAGTAGAAAAATACAAAAACAATTATATAAGAAACAAATAGTTCTTGTTAGAACCGCCTATTTGGTTAAAAATAGACACATTTCTATGTGTTGAATGAATTGCGGCCAGTGTAATATATGGAAAAGTGCAGGGGTAGTGCATGTGTGATTGCATGAGTGCATGTGTAGTGACTGGGTGATTGGAGAAGTGCATGTGTACTGCCTGAGTGATTGCATGGGTAGGGCCTGGGTGATTGGAAGAGTGCATGGGTAGTGCCTGGGTTATTGCATGAGTGCAGGGGTAGTACCTGGGTGATTAAAGGAGTGCATGGGTAGTGCCTGGGTTATTGCATGAGTGCATGGGTACTGGCTGGGTGATTGGAGGAATGCATGGATAGTGCCTGGGTGATTGCATGAGTGCATGGGTAATATCTGGGTGATTGGAGGAGTGCATGGGTAATGCCTGGGTTATTGCATGAGTGCATACAAAGTGCCTGTGTGATTGGAGGAGTGAATGAGCGGTGCCTGTGTGATTGGAGGAGTGCATGAGCAGTGCCTGGGTGATTGTATGAGTGCATGGGTAGTACCTGGGTGATTGAAGGAGTACATGTGTACTGCTCAAGTGATTGCATGAGTGCAGGGGTAGTAGCTGAGTGCATGGGTAGTGCCTGAGTGATTGCATGAGTGCATGGATAGTGGCTGGGTGATTGGAGGAGTGTATGGGTAGTGCCTGGATTATTGCATGAGTGCATGTGTAGAGCTTGGATGATTCTAGAAATGCAAGGTTAGTGCCTGGGTTATTGCATGAGTGCATAGGTAGTGCCTGGGTGATTGCATGAGAGCAGGGTTAGTGCCTGAGTGATTGGAGGAGTGCACAGGTAGTGCCTGGGTGATTTAATAAGTGGGTAGTGGCTGGGTGATTGAAGGAGTGCATGGGTAATGCCTGGGTGATTCCATGAGTAATGTGTGGGTGATTGGAGGAGTGCTTGGCTAGTACCTGAGTGCATGGATGAGTGCAAGGGTAGTGCCTGGGTGATTGGAGTAGTGCAGAGGTAATGCCTGGGTGATTGCATGGGTAATATCTGGGTGATTGGAGGAGTGCAAGGGTAATGCCTGGGTGATTGCATGAGTGCAGGGGTAATGCGTGGGTGATTGGAGGAGTGCATGCGTACTGCCTGAGTGATTGAACGAGTGCATGGCTAATGCCTGGGTTATTGCATGAATGCATACAAAGTGCCAGTGTGATTGGAGGAGTGAATGAGTGGTGCCTGTGTGATTAGAGGAGTGCATGAGTAGTGTCTGGGTGATTATATGAGTACATGGGTAGTACCTGGGTGACTGGAGGAGTATATGTGTACTACTCAAGTGATTGCATGAGTGCAGGGGTAGTGGCTGAGTGCATGGATGAGTGCATGGGTAGTGCCTGAGTGATTGCATGAGTGCATGGGTAGTGGCTGGGTGATTGGAGGAGTGTATGGGTAGTGCCTGGATTATTGCATGAGTGCATGTGTAGTGCCTGGGTGATTCTAGAAATGCAAGGTTAGTGCCTGGGTTATTGCATGAGTGCATAGGTAGTGCCTGGGTTATTGCATGAGAGCAGGGGTAGTGGCTGGGTGATTGAAGGAGTGCATGGGTAATGCCTGGGTGATTCCATGAGTGCAGGGGTAATGTGTGGGTGATTGGAGGAGTGCTTTGCTAGTGCCTGAGTGCATGGATGAGTGCATGGGTAGTGTTTGAGGGAATGGATCAGTACAATAGAAGTGCCTGAGTAATTGGAGGAGTGCATGAGTAGTTCTTGGCTGATTGCATGAGTGCAGGGGTAGTGCCTGGGTGATCGCATCAGTGCATAGGTAGTACCTGAGTAATTGTATAAGTGTATGGCTACTGGCTGCATGATTGGAGGAGTGCATGGGTAATGCCTGGGTGATTGCATGAGTGCAGGGGTAGTGCCTGGGTGATTAGAGAAGTGCATAGGTAGTGCCTGGGTGATTTTATGAATGCATGGGTCCTGCCTGAATGATTGAAGGAGTGCATGGGTACTGCCTGGGTGATTGGAGGAGTGCAAGGGTAGTGCCTGTGTGATTGGAGGAGTGCATAGCTATTGCAAGGGTGATTGCATGAGTCCAGGAGTAATGTCTGGGTGACTGGAGAAGTGTATGGGTAATCCCTGGGTGATTGCATGAGTCCAGGGGTAGTGCCTGGGTGATTGATTTTACAAGTGCATGGGTACTGGCTGGGTGATTGGAGGAGTGCATGGATAGTGTCTGGGTGATTGGAGGAATGCAAGGGTAGTGCCTTGGTTATTGCATGAGTGCCTAGGTAGTACCTGGGTGATTGCATGAGTTCAGGGGTAGTGCATGGGTGATTGGAGGAGTGCAAGGATAGTGCCAGGGTTATTGCATGAGTGCATAGGTAGTGCCTGGGTGATTGCATGAGTGCCGGGGTAGTGTCTGGGTGATTAGATGAGTGCATAGGTAGTGCCTGGGTGATTTTATAAGTGCATGGGTACTGCCTGAGGGATTGAAGGAGTGCATGGGTAATGCCTGGGTGATTGCATGAGTGCAGGGATGGTGCCTGGGTGATTGGAAGGGTGCATGGGTAATGCCTGGGTGCATGGAGGAGTGCATGAGTAGTGCCTGAGTGATTGGAGGAGTGTATAGGTAGTGCCTGGATAATTTGTTAAGTGCATGGGTAGTGGCTAGGTGATTGGAGGAGTGCATGGATAGTGCCTGGGTGATTGGAGGAGTGCAAGGGTAGTGCGTGGGTTATTCCATGAGTACATAGCTAGTGCCTGGGTGTTTGCAGGAGTGCATGAGTAGTGCCTGGGTGATTGCATGAGTGCATAGGTAGTGCCTGGGGGATTTTATAAGTGCATGGGTACTGGCTGGGTGATTGGAGGACTGCATGGATACTGCATGGGTGATTGCATGAGTACATGGGTAATGTCTGGGTTATTGGAGGAGTGCATAGCTAATGCATGGGTGATTGCATGAGTGCAGGGGTAATGTCTGGGTGATTGGAGGAGTGCATGGATAGTGCCTGGGTGATTGCATGAGTGCATAGGTTGTGCCTGGGTGATTTTATAAGTGCATGGGTACTGGCTGGGTGATTGGAGGACTGCATGGATACTGCATGGGTGATTGCATGAGTACATGGGTAGTGTCTGGTTTATTGCATGAGTGCATAGGTAATGCCTGGGTGATTGCATGAGTGCAGGGGTAGTGCGTGGGTGATTATATAAGTGCATGGGTAGTGGCTGGGTGATTGAAGGAGTGCATCTGTAATGCCTGGGTGATTGCATGAGAGCAGGGGTAATGTGTGGGTGATTGGAGGAGTGGATGGGTACTTCCTGAGTGATTGAAGGAGTACATGGGTAATGCCTGGGTTATTCCATGAGTGCAGGGGTAGTTCCTGGGTGATTGGAAGACTGCATGGGTAGTGCTTGGGTGATTGCATGAGTGCAGCAAAAGTGGCTGAGTGCATGTATGAGCGCATGGGTAATACCTGAGTGATTGCATGAGTAGTGTTTGGGTGATTGGAGGAGTGCATCGGTAGTGCCTGGGTTATTGCATGAGTGCATAGGTAGAGCCTGGGCAATTTCATGAGTGCAGGGGTAGTGCCTGGGTGATTGCATGAGTGCATAGGTAGTGCCTGGGTGATTTTATAAGTGTATGGGTACCTGCTGCGTGATTGGAGGAGTGTATGGGTAATGCCTGGGTGATTGCGTGAGTGCAGGGGTAGTGCCTGGGTGATTTGAGGAGTGCATAGATAGTGGGTGATTTTATAAGTGGGTAGTGGCTGGGTGATTGAAGGAGTGCATGGGTAATGCCTGGGTGATTCCATGAGTGCAGGGGTAATGTGTGGGTGATTGGAGGAGTGCTTGGCTATTGCCTGAGTGCATGGATGAGTGCATGGGTAGTGCCTAGGTGATTGAAGGAGTGCATGGGTAGTGCCTAAGTGATTGCATGAGTGCATGGATGAGTGCATGGGTAGTGCCTAGGTGATTGAAGGAGTGCATGGGTAATGTAATGTAATGTAATGTAAATAGTTCTTATATAGCGCATACTGTCACCCTACGGGTATCCTGGCGCTGTGACTGACAAAATCGACATTAGAGCCTGTGAGCATCTTACCCAGGAAAACATTATTGGGAACTCAGCCAGACCCTACCTGGGAAACAGCCAGGTTTTTAGCTGCTTTCTAAATAGGGGCAAAGATTGAATTTGCCTAATGTCTAGGGGGAGTTCATTCCACAGACGTGCGGCTGTTACACCGAATGCTCTGCCCCTCGACTTCATTTTCTTAATTCTTGGAATGTTCACTAAGTGAGCCTTTGCTGACCGAAGGTCTCTCACGGGAACATACCATAAGAATTTCCTCTGCAAGGGCTTTGGGCCCATTCCGTGCAATGCTCTAAACACGGTACACAGGGATTTAAATTGTATCCTCTGGCAGATCGGCAGCCAGTGGAGATCTTTCAAGGCTAGAGAAAGTGAAGAACTACGCTGCCTATTTAGAGCCAGCTTAGCTGCAATTGACTGAATCCTTTGCAGCTTTTGAAGTAGTGACTTTGAGCCCCCCAAATATAGTGAGTTGCAATAATCTAATCTGCTCAGGATTATACACCTCACAATTTGGGGTCTGATGGCAGTCGGTAGTAGCGGCAGAATTCTTCTCAGAGCTCTAAGCAGAGAGAAACATGTACCAACTACTTTGGTAACTTGTGATTCCAGCTGGAGATTATCATCCAACAAAACTCCCAAGTTACGCACCGTTTTAGCTGGCACTACAGGTTTGTCTGTTGGTGTTATTTGGAGCTCTATAGGAAAAGGCTGGGCAATCCTGGACGTGGAGCAGTATACAATCTCCGTTTTTCCTCCGTTAAATTGTAGAGAGTTGTTTCTGAGCCAGTTTGCGGTGTTCTGCATACACTCCTGAAAAATATCCAGGGTGATTGCCTGGTTCCCCTCTAAAGAAAACACCAATTGCGTGTCATCCGCATAGTTTACAAGATCCACGCCAAAGGATCTAATAATGGAGATGAGAGGGCGCAAGTAGACATTAAACAGAATCGGACTTATCGCCGAGCCCTGTGGTACCCCATGACACATGGGGATTTTAGGAGACGTAAAAGGGGGGATTGAGACTGCCTGTTGTCTATCAGTCAGATATGATCGTAGCCATTTCAGTGCCAGGCCTTTCACCCCCATTTTTTCTAGTCTGTCCAGCAAAATGCTGTGGTTCACCGTATAAAATGCGGCTGACATGTCCAATAATACCAATATACTCGAGTTACCATTGTCAGCACGCATCCTCAGGTTATCTAGTATAGTCACTAGAGCGGTCTCCGTTCCGTGTCCCGGACGAAACCAAATTGGGCCTCGTCTAGCAGATAGTTTTCTTCAAGAAAGAGAGAGAGATTTGCTAACTGCCCGCTCCAGTATTTTAACCGGATAAGGGAGGAGGGAGATAGGCCTAAAATTGGCTGGGTAAAGGGGGTCCAATGTAGGTTTCTTAAGCAGCGGAGTCACCACTGCCTGCTTCCACCCCTGGGTAGTGCCTAAGTGATTGCATGAGTGCATGGATGAGTGCATGGGTAGTGTTTGAGGGAATGGATCAATCCAATAGAAGTGCCTGAGTGATTGGAGGAGTGCATGAGAGGTTCTTGGCTGATTGCATGAGTGCAGGGATAGTGCCTGGGTGATCGCATGAGTGCATAGGTAGTACCTGGGTGATTGTATAAGTGTATGGCTGTGTGAGTGGAGGAGTGCATGGGTAATGCCTGGGTGATTGCATGAGTGCAGGGGTAGTGCCTGGGTGATTAGAGGAGTGCATACGTAGTGCCTGGGTGATTTTATAAGTGCATGGGTACTGCCTGAATGATTGAAGGAGTGCATGGATACTGCCTGTGTGAATGGAGGAGTGCATAGCTAATGCATGGGTGATTGCATGAGTCCAGGGGTAATGTCTGGGTGACTGGAGGAGTGTATGGGTAATGCCTGGGTGATTGCATGAGTCCAGGGGTAGTGCCTGGGTGATTTTATAGGTGCATGGGTACTGGCTGGTTGATTGGAGGAGTGCATGGATAGTGCCTGGATGATTGGAGTAGTGCAAGGGTAGTGCCTGGGTGATTTTATAAGTGCATGGGTACTGGCTGGGTGATTGGAGGAGTGCATGGATAGTGTCTGGGTGATTGGAGGAGTGCAAGGGTAGTGCCTGGGTTATTGCATGAGTGCATAGGTAGTGCCTGGGTGATTGCATGAGTGCAGGGGTAGTGCCTGGGTGATTGGAGGAGTGCAAGGATAGAGCCAGGGTTATTGCATGAGTGCATAGGTAGTCCCTGGGTGATTGCATGAGTGCCGGGGTAGTGCCTGGGTGATTAGATGAGTGCATAGGTAGCGCCTGGGTGATTTTATAAGTGCATGGGTAATGCCTGGGTGATTGCATGAGTGCAGGGATGGTGCCTGGGTGATTGGAAGGGTGCATGGGTAATGCCTGGGTGCATGGAGGAGTGCATGATTAGTGCCTGAGTGATTGGAGGAGTGCATAGGTAGTGCCTGGATAATTTTATAAGTGCATGGGTAGTGGCTAGGTGATTAGAGGAGTGCATGGATAGTGCCTGGGTTATTGGAGGAGTGCAAGGGTAGTGCGTGGGTTAGTCCATGAGTGCATAGCTAGTGCCTCGGTGTTTGCAGGAGTGCATGAGTAGTGCCTGGGTGATTGCAGGAGTGCATAGGTAGTGCCTGGGTGATTTTATATGTGCATGGGTACTGGCTGGGTGATTGGAGGACTGCATGGATACTGCCTGGGTGATTGGAGGAGAGCAAGGGTAGTGTCTGGGTGATTGGAGGAGTGCACAGCTAATGCATGGGTGATTGCATGAGTACATGGGTGATGTCTGGGTTATTGGAGGAGTGTATAGCTAATGCATGGGTGATTGCATGAGTGCAGGGGTAATGTCTGGGTGATTGGAGGAGTGCATGGATAGTGCCTGGGTGATTGGAGGAGTACAAGAGTAGTGCCTGGTTTATTGCATGAGTGCATAGGTAGTGCCTGGGTGATTGCATGAGTGCAGGGGTAGTACCTGGGTGATTGGAGGAGTGCAAGGGTAGTGCGTGGGTGATTATATAAGTGCATAGGTACTGCCTGAGTGATTGAAGGAGTACATGGGTAATGCCTGGGTTATTCCATGAGCGCAGGGGTAGTGCCTGGGTGATTGGAAGAGTGCACGGTTAGTGCCTAGATGATTGGAAGACTGCATGGGTAGTGGCTAGGTGATTGAAGGAGTGCATGGGTAATCCCTAGGTGATTGAAGGAGTGCATGGGTAATCCCTGGGTGATTGCATGAGTGCAGCAAAAGTGGTTGAGTGCATGTATGAGCGCATGGGTAGTACCTGAGTGATTGCATGAGTGCATGAGTAGTGTTTGGGTGATTGGAGGAGTGCATCGGTAGTGCCTGGGTTATTGCATGAGTGCATAGGTAGAGCCTGGGCAATTTCATGAGTGCAGGGGTAATGCCTAGGTGATTGCATGCGTGCAGGGGTAGTGCCTGGGTGATTGGAGGAGTGCAAGGGAAGTGCCTGGGTGATTATATAAGTGCATGGGTACTGGCTAGGTGATTGGAGGAGTGCATGGGTAATGTCTGGGTGATTGCATTAGTGCAGGGGTAGTGCCTGGTTGATTAGAGGAGTGCATAGATAGAGCCTTGGTGATTTTAAAAGTGCATGGGTACTGGCTAGGTGATTGGAGGAGTGCATGGATAGTGCCTGGGTGATTGGAGGAGTGCAAGGGTAGTGTCTGGGTTATTGCATGAGTGCATAGGTAGTGCCTGGGTGATTGCATGAGTGCAGGGGTAGTGCCTGAGTGATTGGAGGAGTGCAAGGGTAGTGTCTGTGTGATTATATAAGTGCATAGGTAGTGTCTGGGTGACTGAAGGAGTGCATGGGTAATGCCTGAGTGATTGCATGAGTGCAGGGGTAGTGCCTGTTTGATTGGAGGAGTGCATAGGTAGTGCCTGGGTGATTGCATGAGTGCAGGGGTAATGTCTGGGTGATTGGAGGAATGCATGGGTAATGCCTGGGTGATTGCAGGAGTAATGTCTGGGTGATTGGAGGAGTGCATGGGTAATGCCTGGGTGATTGCATGAGTGCAGGGGTAATGTCTGGGTGGTTGCATGAGTTTAGGGGTAGTGCCTGTGTTATTGGAGGAGTGCATAGTTAGTGCCTGGGTGATTGTATAAGTGCATGGGTACTGGCTGGGTGATTGGAGGAGTGCATGGATAGTGCCTAGGTGATTGGAGGAGTGCAAGAGTAGTGCCTGGGTTATTCCATGGGTGCATAGCTAGTACCTGGGTGATTGCAGGAGTACAGGGGTAGTGCCTGGGTGATTGGAGGAGTGCAAGCGTAGTGCCTGGGTGATTGCATGAGTGCAGCAGAAGTGCCTGAGTGCATGTATGAGTGCATGGGTAGTACCTGAGTGATTGCATGAGTAGTGCCTGGTTGATTGGAGGAGTGCATGCGTAGTGCCTGGGTGTTTGTAGAAATGCAAGGTTAGTGCCTGGGTGATTGGAGGAGTGCAAGGGAAGTGCCTGGGTGATTATATAAGTGCATGGGTAGTGGCTGGGTGATTGAAGGAGTGCATAGGTAATGCCTGGGTGATTGCATGAGTGCAGGGGTAGTGCCTGAGTGATTGGAGGAGTGCAAGGGTAGTGCCTGGGTGATTGGAGGAGTGCATAGGTAGTGCCTGAGTGATGGAAGGAGTGCATGGGTAATGCCTGGGTGATTGCAGGAGTGCAGGGGTAGTGCCTGAGTGATTGGAGGAGTGCAAGGGTAGTGCCTGGGTGATTATATAATGCATAGGTAGTGGCTGGGTGATTGAAGGAGTGCATGGGTAATGCCTGAGTGATTGCATGAGTGCAGGGATAATGTGTGGGTGATTGCATGCGTGCAGGGGTAGTGCCTGGGTTATTGGAGGAGTGCATAGGTAGTGCCTGAGTGACTGAAGGAGTGCATGGATAATGCCTGGGTGATTGCAGGAGTGCAGGGGTAATGTATGGGTGATTGGAGGAGTGCATAGGTACTGCCTGAGTGATTGAAGGAGTGGATGGGTAATGCCTAGGTGATTGCACGAGTGCAGGGGTAATGTCTGGGTAATTGGAGGAGTGCATGGGTAATGCCTGGGTGATTGCATGAGTCTAGGGGTAGTGCCTGGGTTATTGGAGGAGTGCATAGGTAGTGCCTGGGTGATTGGAGGAGTGCAATAGTAGTGCCTGGGTTTTTCCATGGGTGCATAGCTAGTACCTGGGTGATTGCATGAGTGCAGGGGTAGTGCCTGGGTGATTGGAGGAGTGCAAGCGTAGTGCCTGGGTGATTATATAAGTGTATGGGTAGTGGCTAGGTGATTGAAGGAGTGCATGGGTAATCCCTGGGTGATTGCATGAGTGAAGCAAAAGTGGCTGAGTGCATGTATGAGCGCATGGGTAGTACCTGAGTGATTGCATGAGTGCATGAGTAGTGTTTGGGTGATTGGAAGAGTGCATCGGTAGTGCCTGGGTTTTTGCATGAGTGCATAGGTAGAGCCTGGGCAATTTCATGAGTGCAGGGGTAGTGCCTGGGTGATTGCATGAGTGCGTAGGTAGTGCCTGGGTGATTTTATAAGTGTATGGGTCCTGGCTGGGTGATTGAAGGAGTGTATGGGTAATGTCTGGGTGATTGC
This sequence comes from Calotriton arnoldi, assembly GCA_963921515.1. Classification (NCBI taxonomy): domain Eukaryota; kingdom Metazoa; phylum Chordata; class Amphibia; order Caudata; family Salamandridae; genus Calotriton; species Calotriton arnoldi. Next base: position 228,596 of record CAWUFW010006980.1, read on the forward strand.
ATGAGTGCAGGGGTAGTGTCTGGTTGATTAGAGGAGTGCATAGATAGTGCCTTGGTGATTTTATAAGTGCATGGGTACTGGCTAGGTGATTGGAGGAGTGCATGGATAATGCCTGGGTGATTGGAGGAGTGCAAGGGTAGTGCCTGGGTTATTGCATGAGTGCATAGGTAGTGCCTGTTTGATTGCATGAGTGCAGGGGTTGTGCCTGAGTGATTGGAGGAGTGCAAGGGTAGTGTTTGGGTGATTATATAAGTGCATAGGTAGTGGCTGGGTGATTGAAGGAGTGCATGGGTAATGCCTGAGTGATTGCATGAGTGCAGGGGTAGTGCCTGTTTGATTGGAGGAGTGCATAGGTAGTGCCTGAGTGACTGAAGGAGGGCATGAGTAATGCCTAGGTGACTGCAGGAGTGCAGGGGTAATGTATGGGTGATTGGAGTAGTGCATAGGTACTGCCTGAGTGATTGAAGGAGTGCATGAGTAATGCCTAGGTGATTGCACGAGTGCAGGGGTAATGTCTTGGTGATTGGAGGAGTGCATTGGTAATGCCTGGGTGATTGCATGAGTGCAGGGGTAATATCTGGGTGGTTGCATGAGTTTAGGGGTAGTGCCTGGGTTATTGGAGGAGCGCATAGGTAGTGCCTGGGTGATTGTATAAGTGCATGGGTCCTGGCTGGGTGATTGGAGGAGTGCATGGATAGTGCCTAGGTGATTGGAGGAGTGCAAGAGTAGTGCCTGGGTTATTCCATGGGTGCATAGCTAGTACCTGGGTGATTGCATGAGTGCAGGGGTAGTGCCTGGGTGATTGGAGGAGTGCAAGCGTAGTGCCTGGGTGATTATATAAGTGCATGGGTAGTGGCTAGGTGATTGAAGGAGTGCATTGGTAATGCCTGGGTGATTGCATGAGTGCCGCAGAAGTGCCTGAGTGCATATATGAGTGCATGGGTAGTACCTGAGTGATTGCATGAGTGCATGAGTAGTGCCTGGTTGATTGGAGGAGTGCATGCGTATTGCCTGGGTGTTTGTAGAAATGCAAGGTTAGTGCCTGGGTGATTGTAGGAGTGCAAGGTTAGTGCCTCGGTGATTGCATGAGTGCAGGGGTAGTGCATGGGTGATTATATAAGTGCATGGGTAGTGGCTGGGTGATTGAAGGAGTGCATGGGTAATGCCTGAGTGATTGCATGAGTGCAGGGATAATGTGTGGGTGATTGCATGCGTGCAGGGGTAGTGCCTGGGTGGTTGGAGGAGTGCATAGGTAGTGCCTGAGTAACTGAAGGAGTGCATGGGTAATGCCTGGGTGATTGCAGGAGTGCAGGGGTAATGTATGGGTGATTGGAGGTGTGCATAGGTACTGCCTGAGTGATTGAAGGAGTGCATGGGTAATGCCTAGGTGATTGCACGAGTGCAGGGGTAATGTCTGGGTGATTGGAGGAGTGCAAGGGCAGTGCCTGGGTGATTATATAAGTGCATGGGTAGTGGCTGGGTGATTGAAGGAGTGCATGGGTAATGCCTGGGTGATTGCATGAGTGCAGGGATAATGTGTGGGTGATTGGAGGGGTACATGGGTACTGGCTGAGTGATTGAAGGAGTGTATTGGTAATGCATGTGTGATTGCATGAGTGCAGGGGTAATGTCTGGGTGATTTGAGGAGTTATGGGTACTGCCTGAGTGATTGAAGGAGTGCATGGGTAATGTCTGGGTGATTGCATGAATGCAGGGGTAATGTCTCAGAGATTGGAAGGGTGCATGGGTAATGCCTGGGTGTATGGAGGAGTACATTAGTAGTGCCTGGGTGATTGAAGGAGTACATGAGTACTACCTGGGTGATTGCAAGATTGCATGGGTAGTGCCTGGGTGATTGTACCACTATATCGGTAGTGCAAGGGTAAATTGAATGAGTGTGAGAATAGTGCTTGAGTGCATAGATGAGTGCATGGGTAGTGTTTGAAGGAATGGATGAGTGCAGTAATAGTGGCTCTAAACATTATTTCACATTATCATGCATATTACATTATTTCGTCTTACCTTTTTTTACTAATGTAAATACAAAACTCAGTGGAACTATTTTACAGTAGTTTTGTTGTAAACTGAATTTAAAATCTTTTCAAACTTCACTATTACCTTCTGTAAAAAAGAAGAAAAACTGTTTTCGAATATAATATTATACTTTTAAGAACACAACATAATTTTAGAATTACATAGCATTTTCACTTTGCCTTTTTTGCTGTGCTCAGATTCTACAGAATTTCACCGTAGACAGTGATTTCAATGTAGTATCATCATACAACAGCGGAGAAAAAAAACAATCGAGATTGTAAAAAAAAAAAAAAAAATCAGCTTTGAGCATTATTTAGAACATGTGTAATTATGTGTTTACCTATCTATAGTTTCTTAATTACATTCTTCAACTACATTAAGTCTTTTATTTCTCTCAACTACATTTTCTAAAATGTAAACTCTCATTTACATCTTGTATAATATAGACAACAAATATATAAACTATTTGTTTCTAAACACAATTTTCCAAATGCAATATGAATTAGCACATACAATAATCCATACACTAATTGTTTACATCTTCCCAATTGGCCGAATAATGTTTCCAAAACTTTTGCATTGAAAATATCCAAAATAAACTCATTAATTCGTGTTCACATCTTCCCAATAGGCCGAATGATGTTTTCAAAACTTTAGCATAAAAAATATCAGATATTAATTTGGTAATTCGTAAGGCAACCTACATTTGAATTCCAAATGGGCATCATTGCAATGTGTCCATCCTTTATTGCACTTTAAATACACAGTATAGTGTCCAGATGTTGTAGTAGGTCCATCATGGAAAATAATAGATACTGCTTTAAAAGTTCTTCCTGAAATTTATTCTTCACTTGCTACAATATTTTTAATTTTGGTTTCCAATTTGCTCTACAACGTAGTAGCATTAAAATGACATATTTTCCAAATCTTTCTATATATAATGTTGAAAACATTTCTGATTTACAATGAGAGCATTTCATATCTTGATTAGCTGTTTTTACTAATTTGTTAAAAGACACTGATTTGCAATCTGGTATCGTCAAGTATATGAATCGTTCAGTATCTATTTCAGGGGTAGAAGAAAATAAACACTCTTCACATTTATGATCCCATATGTAACTTAGTCCAAATAAATTTTCAATTTCTATTCCTTCATCTTCCAATACTCTAAGCATAAGCATAAGAAATTCTTGTGCATCTTGTTTTACATTCAATGTAAATTTCAATGAACTAGTACATATATCCAAAAGATGCCAAATGGCAGAAGCAGTATGGATTTTACTTCTATCAGTTACCAACTTTTGAAAAATATAATGTAGTAAAGAACAGAATCCTTTTTCTTGATTTTACATAATTTCATAATGAAGATCTTCTAGATAAAAGACAACATTCACAATTACATTAGCATAGTAGTTGATACCTGAACTGTTTTCTAACTGGTATCCTACAATATCATCAACAGTGTCCATTTTCATTTTCTTTGCAGCTTCATCATTCTCTTAAATTGTTTTCTTTTTTTGAATCTCAGTAGAATGTTTGTCATATTTCCGTTTCGGACACATTACACTTTTCTCATATACAGGATATTCACCTAAGTTAGGAGCATAAAGTCTTTTTAACCGATTGTACTCTCTTACACAATTTGCATCAGCACTAATCTTTTTCTCATCAAAATCAATCAAATACAAACCAGATAATGTTCTTACTCGAGACAATGCAACGTATGCCATGCCCTCTTTAAACACTGTACTTCCAATATTTACCAAAGTACTGTCTACACTTAAACCTTGAGATTTATGAATGGTTACTGCATATGCTAAAGAAAGAGGAAACTGTTTTCTATGAACATACAAGTCTTTTACAAGCAAGAAACGAACAGCACAACGTTCAATCTGTTTTACCTCTTCCATCTGATCAAATTTAATCTTCAAAAATTCAATTCCATCTCTGTTCTGAAAACTTACAAAATCAACAACTTTTTCCCTTGCTCCATTTACTAAACCTTCTTCTACATTGAAATTACACCGTAAAATTACCCGACAGTTTACACATACATATAAAGTCTTTTCTAAACCTGCAGTCTTAGATACCGACTTTTCCAAAGAATCCAATTTTGACTGTAATTTTCTGAGAGAAAAAAAGTGACTCCTTCGTGTTCCATTTTATCAAGAGCTTCCATTTTCACTATTGGTTGTTTTTCCAATTTCAAAAGTTCTTGATTGAATGTAGAACACTCTTGCAGTGTAGGCATTAGGCAAACTATAGACTTCTTTTCTCTAATTGTTTTGTACATTATTTCAGGTGCTATGTTTTCATTTGCAAACAAGTTCGTTAAAAGCCGATTTTGTAAAGCTTCTTTACCATGTTTTGTCAAAACACCAATTCTTATATCTTGAAGAATGTTTCCATAATGTTCATCACTTGCTTGTCGCATATTCTTAATAAGTTCTTTATATTAAAAAAGAGACCAAATGTTGACATTTCCAATACTTCCCAAAGATTTCCTAGTGTCTTCATGGACAGGTGTTTTTAAAACAAGTTGCCCTTTTACAGGAGTAAGTTGTAGTAGGTCGCCGAATACAATTATATGTTTTCCTCTAAATAGAACATCATAATCTGTTTTTAAAATCTGTTGCATTCTTAAATGTACAAACGCAAGCATTAAGTTTGAGACCATGCTCACCTCATCAATGATTAGAAGTTTCATTTTCTTCAGTACTCTTGAAACTTCATAACAAGCTTCTCCAGATAGCTTGTGATATTCCAATTTATTTTCATGTTCAACTGGTAGCATGAGTAATCAATGTAATGTAATCCCTTTAATGTTGTGTGCTGCTAATCCAGTTGGAGCTGTTACAACACAAGATAAATGTGATTCAGTAGTTTTGTGTAGATAACTGGTCAAAACTTTAATTAAGAAACGTTTTCCTGTTCCAGCTTGACCACTGATGTACATTCGAAAAATTTTAAATGATGTGCATAGGCATTCTTTTCTTTCATGCAGTAAACCATGCTGTATCTGTTGTGCCACTTGCTGATATATTTTTTTGTTCAATATTTAGTTCTTTTTCCAAATTTCCCAACTCAATAATATCCTGTTGTGCTTGTTGCATTGCCGCTTCTACTTCATTCATGGCTATTGCTGCTTAATTTTCAATAATTGGTTGTCCTAGTGGATCTTGACTTAGTGGAGCAGAACTTTGACTATCTTGAGAACTGTCTCTAGCTATTTCAGCTGCAATAGTAGTTTCTTATTCAATCTCTTCATTTAACATTTGTAGATAAGTAGGGAAAATTGTGCATTGAATGTTATCTTTATATGCATTAAAAGAATATTCATAGCAGTCAAAATCTCCAAGTAATTCCATTTCACTACGCCAAGGCTTGAAGAGTTGCAGAAGTGCTAAATAGAATTATTCCTGTTTATCTGGAGTTTTGCAACTGAGTTTTCTGTGGTTAATAAGATTTCCTTTGGCATGTTTTACCGAACATCCATCACATCCAATTACTGCATATTTTTCTTCATTTATATTTTCTGGAACATTTCTCTTAAAGCTGTAATGTTGCAGTACTTCATAGAGACATATGTTTTCTAGATGTTAACTCCTTTTGGGATAGTAAGTATCCAACATATTAGTTTTAACAGTATCTGTACTTTCTGGTTCATTCAATGCTAAATATTCAATTTCTTGTAGAGATTTCAATACTCTATTTCGTGTTGCAGCAAGACCTAGGGGTATATTCACAAGAACGTGCGCTAAACACCTCCAAAAAATGTTAACGCAACTTTACACATCGCAGTCTATCGCGGGAAAATAACCCTGTGTTAACGTGGAATTCACAACATGGCGGTACCATGCAATAGTCTCCCGAAAACACGGACAATGTCCGCGATACAACCACTGCGACGGAGATAAAAACACAAACCCCAACACCAAAAAACGTGCGATGAGCCCGTTCGCGATGAGGAAAGCAGCGATAAGGAGCGCCAGGCCCGCGACACACACACGGCAGGCGGGAATAAGCACAACAAAAGCCGGAAAAAGAAAGACAAACCAAACAGAAAACAACAGCGAAGCACAACGGAGGCAACCGGAGCCAGTACACAACCCCACAAGCCCCATTGGCAACAAAACATTGTACATGGCAGGCCATCGTGGACAAGGTGAATGCAGCCGGAGAGCGGAGGAGGACAATGGAAGAAAACCAGAACAGCTGGACTGATGCGAAACGTACAAACAAGCAGAAACACGCCAACAACCAGAAGGCAGCAATGCACACCGGAGGTGGGAGTCCAGCGCCACACCAGGAGCTGGATGACATGGAGGAAATGGTGCCCACCACATCAGTCTGGAGATGGTGGCAGGAGTCGGGGACCGGAAACAGCCCAAAATCAACAGACACAAGAGCAACAGGGAGAGGAACGACCAGGGACTGGGGGGACAGGGGAGATGGGCACAATGGCACACATGCACAATTAAGCACAGCACAACTGCAGACAAACCATGCCCAAGAGTAACAACACCAACCAAGAGCACAAGTCACACAACCTGGCAATATCACACCACTGAACAAGCACAGAAGTGAAAACCACACTGCCTGAAAGTGAGAAGGGTGAGCCTAATCAGAGCTGAAGGGACATCTCACACACAATGCAGCACACACACATAGGAAGCAGAGCACCCCAACATCGAACACAATGTGGTACAAACAGCAACATTTGCACAACCGAACACAGGACACAAGTGCACCCGCTTGTGGCCGGTAAATGGCCATACGCATCTGGCAAAGCATGAAACAGGGACATGATAATGCACAAGTACCAACCCACAGCCATGATGGGGTAGCAATGCATGTATGGCAGGGACCCAGATAGGCTGTGACACACACATTGGCATACAAATCAAGACTCAACACAGTTGGAGACAAGTGAAAGTGCGGAAACTTTATCAACAAGTGTGTGTCAGTACGGCCAAGAGAAGTGCCACGACATGCAGAACAATGCAGCAGCATGTCTGAATGAGGAACGTTGGAAAGCGCCCATGTCCACCCCGGGGGAGTCCATCACCAACACAAGTCAGTGCCAACCCGCGTTGGTTGTCCGCGCATGGATCAGGAGTCCAGGCCAATGCAGCCATGTCCACTGTTGTCTTGGGACATGTGACCAGATCCCCAACATGCAACCAGGCGTCGGGACACGTGCAATGGGCCACATTCAGTTGTGGCTGCAGGTACCTTGTCACTCGTCCATGAACGCGAGTGCAGCAGCGTAGGCCAACATTCCAATGAGAGATCGTTGTCCACCACATCTAACATGTCGGCGACGTAACCCATCAGCTGTCCCGGACGGATGTGCTGACTCCAACCTCTGGCCCCAATTTGCACTAAAGCCCAATCGGGGAGCGGCTCAATGTGGTCACTGCACACGACGACTCGTGCAATCTCCCAGGTCCAGCTGCCAGCAGGCATGCCAAACATCCAGGCATGCCATATACGGGCATCACAGTGACACTCCTGGTCGTGTGCCAACAGGGGGTGCACACACATGTTGAAATCCAGGTCAGCTACCGTTACGTTGGAGAGGCAGACATCCATGGCCCACTCGAATATGCACGAGCGACAATGCAACACAGGCTGCATGCAGGTTACGTTGGCAAGGCGGAAGCTCAGCCGGTAACTGATCCGTAGCACTGCCAATGGCAGTGCCCCCAGTACATGCAGCAGACGTGCACAGTACAGGTCCACGTGACTGGAGATGAACATGTGTCCGGGATGGTCTGCCATTGCGTCAGTGGCTCTGCTTGAAGCGGCACTGACTTGCCCTGCGCCAGTCCTGTGGATGAAATGGCACAGCTCGGAGAAATGAGCAGTGTCTGTGTGCAATGGGTGCAGGCCTGGGGTGGGGTGGGAGTACTTGTGAAGGCCATTTCACGCATGCTAACTACGACCAAGGACTTCTGCGTGTGGGATGCATACACGTTGGTCTCATGTTGGGCAGTGCGTAGTGCGAGAGTCGCCAGGAAATGCTATTGTATCTGTCAGGGGGTGCTGGGCACATGCAAGTCCCAGCTCGGAGCTGCAGATGTGCTACCGCCTGATAGTTCAGACAAAGGACCTTTCATCCCTACAGTAACTTCACCATCTGCATGCATACAGGAGATGTACAGAGGCCTGTCGTGGGTGGGGTGGGATGTCTGCGACCCAGGGAATCTTGGATGATATGCCGAGCACGTGGCACATGAGCAGCCTCACTGTTTGTAACGTTGCCTCACAGCTGCTCCTCCCTCCCATGAGCCCCCACACTTGTGTGCGCTGCGCGGTTGTATCACGTGCACTCTTACGGCACACCATTGTCATGCCTGTCCACGCATGTACAGCAGCATGCCAACAACACTGTGCAGCTGACCGGTGAGGGTCTGCGGCCACGTGAGTGTAGGCCAATGGTCCAGACAGGGCAGACACAGGTGTACAGTCCATGGCTGGCTGTGATCGTGCTGCAATTGTGGCTAGGCATCTGACTTGTGCAGCCGCAGGATTGATACACATAACACTTGGCATGCATGTGCCAAGATCCCGAGCGGTCTTGCGCTCCTACATTTCCCCGTACATGCGGGCCCGCCCTCCGGGTGAATGCTACATTGCAACATCGACTACTGTGGCCCTGGTGGCAACAACACCCCAATACAGAGACACACTTACCGCACTTCCTGCTCAAGGCCAGACCAGAGCCACGCCCTGATCCCCCTGCCGAATCAGCACACCCCTGCGTTGACCTGATGTACACTGGACCAGCACACGTCGCTTGTGCATGCAGGGGGGGGCGGGCAAAGCTACATGTCCAAGGTATCAGCCACTGCTGAGGTGACATGGTATCGTCCGCTGAAGACAGCACACTGCGATGTTGCAGGGCTCGGGCCCAACATGCTGACGTAATGACCACACGGACACACTTGCTTAGATGGTGGGAATGGCTACGTGCACGTGCGCCCGGCCACTTTTATTAGCAGGCTCACATGTCGAGTGACACCTGTGTTGGATGTGTGTGGGGGTGTGTGCACACCAGCTGTCATGGAGTGCCTGGTGCAGTCAAAAAACAACAACAGTGTACATCGTTAAGGACACAACCATTCAACGATAAAGGCCCCATGACTTGAGCTGCACAGAGGTAGTGGCCCCGGATGCACAGTGTCCTGCACGGGCCTACCGCCAAGGGCCGCTGACTTGCGGTGCACTGGGGCAGGGTCACCAGAGCAGAGCAGGTCCTCGTAGATGACAAAGGGGGTTTTCGCGGAGTGTCTCGGTGGACAGTGGAAGGTGTACCCCCAGGGCATGATGCAGAGGGCAGAACCACGCAGAAAGTCACTATGGTGGAGATGAATGGAACAGACACATGTCGGACACCAAGTCCAGCCCAGCCAGATGATGATGCAGACAACCTCCAGGCCATGGACTCAGATGCCACCAAAGTCCAACCAGAAAGTGCCCATGACTCATTGAGCACAGTTAGTGGCACAACTGCTGATAGGGGATGCTGCCTGCGATGAGGCGTGTCCAATGGTGTGGACTCCTCCATATCTTACCCAAGACACAGTTCCACATGTGTGACCTACTGGACCGCAGTGTAGGCCTGAGGCAGCGGTCAGCAGGGGCCATTCACCGATTGTCGCCGGCTTATGTTGGATGGTCCCACCGGCCTGCGTAGTTCAGGTTCAGTGGCACCACGGGACACAGACTTGCGGTGAACAGGGTTAGTGGCACCAGGTCAGTTGTTGCTAGTGTTCGGTCACCTCCGTGACTAGGATCCGGCTTTCATCCGGACTGAGCCGCATCTTCCTCTTACTCCTCTCCGTGCGTTCACTGGTATGGACTCTGCCATTCATGAATCACGACTAAGTGCTGGATGTGGGACCTACAGGACCGCAGTGTAGGCCGGGGGCAGCGGTCAGCACGGGCCCACAGACAAGTGTCATGTGCTTGCGATGCAGGGTCTGGGACACTGATCGAAGGGAGTTCAGTGATATAGAGGCTGCAATTACCATTTGGTCACTGCCATTCATGACTCAGGACACAGTTCCATATGTGGGACCTACTGGACCGCAGTGTAGGCCTGAGCCCTCATCCAAGTGTCGCCAGCTTGCGTTGAACAGGATTTGTGGCACCACATGTCACCGGCTTGCGTTGAACAGGGTTAGTGGCACCACGTGTCGCCGGCTTGTGTTGAACAGGGTTAGTGGCACCACGTGTCGCCGGCTTACGTTGAAAATGGTTAGTGGCACCAAGTGTCGTAGGCCTGCGATGCAGACTTTGGCTTCACTGATCGGAGGGAGTATAGTGATGTGGATGCTGCCACAGACCTTTGGTCACTGTCATTCAGAACTCACAACTCAGTTCAACATGTGCCAACAACTGGGCCGAAGAGGACGCCGGTGGAGTATGTCAATGAGAAAGGAGTACTGTGGGCCAGCGTCGTGGAGGCCAGCGATGGTCTGCGGAGGCTGCAAAGGTCGTGGGACTGGGGCTTGGAGCTTGCACCGGCACGTGGTGGGCCCTCTTTGACACATGCCGGTGTCGGCAGGTGAGCGGAGCCTCCTTGGTGCGCTGGGGCAGGCATAACGGGTCTGGGGACCAGCGGCCCGGGGTGCAGCAGGCGCACAGGGACGCAGGCCCCGCCGTGCTCGGCGCCGGCCTCGTGGTTGGCTGAGAGGCGCCACCCTGGCAGGCGCGTTGGCCATTCCGAATGAGAACCACGCCCAGTGCGACGAGCTTTTTATTCACACCCCTACACAGGCCTGGCGTACGCAGCGCCAACCCACTCCTCCCGCGCATACAGGGGGGGACATAACGAGCGACATTTCCGCGTTCTGCCCCACAGCCTGTGGGGACATGGTAGCGTCCACTGGCCACTACACTCCATGCACCAGCAGTTAATGTCCACATGGCCATTTCCGTGGTTTGCACACTGAAGTCTGTCCGGCACCTCCACGCCACACCTGGCATTGGGTAGGTTCTCATTCATTAGTCACTTGCCGCTCTCGCACATGCCTGCTCCAAGCCTCTCCTCACATCCTACTATTGTGTGGCTGTGGTGCCATGCCGTGGCTGGGTTGTGGGCATGGGAAGCCCAGGTTCCCAATGGAATTATGTTGTCTTGTCTGGTTGGTTGGCATGTTGTGTGGCATGTTGAATGTAGTTGTGCTGCGTGCCTATTGCCAATGTCGTGAGTTGCATGACTGTGGGGTGGAAGTGTGTGGTGTGTTCATTTTGGACTTACCAACGAGCACTGCATTTCCATAGGTGCCATCCTGGGAGCACTGGTTGATGATCGACTGTCGGGAGATGTAGGAATCATGCACTCTGCCTGGGGAGTTGGCCACGACATTGTTGAGGAGTCCTGGGCGGTCCACTATTGCCTGCACATTCATGGGATGCGTGTGCTTTCTGTTGAGGTAGTTGTGTGCAGTGTCGGCAGGGGGCACGAGGGGTACATGTGTGCAGTTGATTGCCCCGGCACGTGAGGGAATCCAGCTATGGCGTGGGAGCCTTGCTTGGTCTCCAGCTGCTCCTGCGCAGTGTGGGTGGAGTGGAGGTGCTGGGATACCAGGCTGATGATGGCATCCAGGACAGGTGTGATGAACTTGGATGGGGCTGGAAGTGAGACTCCTCCGACTCTGGCAGTTGTGGGTTGGAAGGTACCAGTGGCCAACATGTGTAGCACAGCGGGCAGCTTTGTCTGCGGAGGGATGTTCGTTGTGCACTGTGTTGGCACTGTCAGCAGGTGGGCGATGTGGGTCAGGATGCGGGGTATGGTTGTCCTTTTGGGCCTGTATTGGGCAATGTAGTCCTCTGGCGTTCGGTCTGTGCGGCTGGTGCGTTTAGGGTGGGTCCGCTGTCTTTGTGTACGCTGCCTCTGTGGTGGTCTGGGGGGGTGGGATGGGTCCTGGGGGTTGTGGCGGGCCTGGGAGTGGTGGCGGTGGGTGTTGTGGCCCTCATGGATCTCCGAGCTGCATGGTCATTGTCTCCATGGCATCTGTGGGTCTTCAGATGTGGCTCTTGGCTGGGCTCCCTTTCATGCAGCAGGTAGTCATCCTGCTGAACACCAGCAAAAGGCAGGTGTTAATTCCCTGCTGCTACCGCGGCTTATCGCCTGTTTTTGGTTCGCATCGCAGATCTGGCAGTTCATTGTGAATGTGGTGTAGTGGTGTTTTTGTGTGTTTTTGCACGGGAACGCCTACTTTGCATCTCATTAGGGTTAGTTGGTGGTGTCATCCGTGGAGGTAAATTTTGCGGCAGTTATCGCCGGAATACTTGCGTTGTCTGCAGTTTGCACCCGCTTGTGAATGGGGCGTTAAATCTATCTCCACTTTTGATGCGTTAAGGTGGCGATAACTTGGCGATAAGTCCTTGTGAATATGCACCCTAGACTTACCCAAATGATTTCTCTTGACTTTGAATATAAACTGGCAGAGCTCAACCGATCCGAACATTCATAGGATCCAATCTGTCGATGGGAAAGCATTTTCAAACTAAAGCTGTACAATTTGTTACTAAGACTCTTCTCTTGTGAAATTTCTTCCCACATTTCTTTCAACTCTGTCTTTTCAGATTTGGTTATATAAGAACTAACATAGCGAACAACAGCAATTGAATTATATGCAACATACTGGATATCCATGTTTGCATTCCACATTGTCAAAATCACTGGATTGTAGTCATTAATATACTTTGAATCTTCAGTTATTTTTATGTTGTATGTATTCTTCGGAGATTTTCGAGTTATAGTATGCCTTACTGCTGACATAAAACTATTGACTCTTCCTTTTGAAATTATTGGATGTGGGATTCCAAAATGACATTTTGTATAAAATTTTCACTTTGAATTGTATTTTCGTCAACAATATTTTCCACATCGATGACTTTGAAACCGTAAAACGTTGTTGTCTCCAGCTGTTTTCTCCTCCTTTTTTTGGAATGGCACACGAAACATAGTCTTCAATGAAAGACAAAACAGTTCAATCAGAATCGGTTCCAAATTTAGGTGCATTCTTGATCCATAATAGCATGTGGATATGAGGAGCACCTCTGGCTTGGTACTCCTTTCTCCAAAAGAAATCAGTAACTTCTACAAGAGGTGGATTATTTTTATGGTAGATAAAAGACATCATAGCTTGAAACCTATGATTAAAATATCTGCACACATTTATAGGATCCAAGGAACACAGTTCTCCAGCTGTCTTCAAATGAATGTTATTTACATTTGAATTTGCTTGTCGTAGAAATTCAAGTAAATCGTCCCACGCGTATTCAGAACAGCTAAGCGTAACAAACCACGTAGGGGTACCTAAGTTTCTTAACATACATTTAAGCTCTCCGTGACGATGATACCAATACTCATTAGTACCACATTGACACGCCATCAAATTAATTAACTGAGATTCTAAAAGATCGTCTCTTTGTTGAACTTTGTCCAAGAATTCCTTTGCAGAAAAATGTGTAAGATGAACTCCTGTTTTTAATATGTGGCTCACTGCATATGAATGTCCAGACAATTCACTTTCAAACAGAAGATGAAATATATATGGAATACACTGTCGAAATCTTGGATCTTCTAAGTACGATCTTGTCGAACGGTATTCTGAAGCCAGAATCTGTAGTGGTTGTACATCATATCGTCCACCTTTTCCAGTGGGGAAGAGCTGTGGAAAACAATGAGCTTCTAAACTTTTTCCCATACACTCATGGGAACTCCCTTCGATTTCTTCATTTGAAATAATTCAATAGTGTTTCCTATCACTTCTTTTGAATGTAGAGGATGTATACTGTAATGTTCATAAATTTCTTCACTCCTGGAGTTGTCCACTTTTTCTATTTGGCCAGTTGAAATTTCTGTTTCATCTTCTAAACATTTTTCCTGTTCTTCCACATTTACAGTTTTATAATAAATATTGTTTTGTACAAGATATAATGTAGCCGTTTGAAGTTTGGTGACATCTACTAACTCTTGCCATATTTTGCGACTCTTTGTTGGTACACCATTAACTAGAATAACTACAGGTTCACTTTCCTCTCTCTCTATACCAACAGTTTCAATATTTTTCTTAAAATCTAAAGGTAAATACACAACTCTTCCTTTCAGACCTCTTTGTAAATCTGTTGGAGGCAGATTACCTGTTTTAGGCTCCATACGAACTATAGCCTAAAACGGGTGCACAGATTGAATAAGAATGGACTCATATGTATTTAAATCTACCAATTCTGGAGGAATAGCTACCAACTCTAAGTTGTTATGTACAGCTCTAGCTGGCATTTTGTTCTCTTCTAATTTGTTGTAACAATATTTACAAATACGTTGATCAGTACCCAACTCAATACGACCTTCCACCAACAAATAGGCACCAAATTGCTCCCACTTATCATTGTTTTCCTTTTCACTTTTTAAATATAGATCAACATTCCTAGTTTGACTTCTATAGTAAGTACGTCGACAACAAATACAAGCATAGGGGGTCATTACGATGGCGTTACGATCGCCACCGACGGGCCGGCGGTGGTGACCAATACGCCATCGTAACGTGAATCACCCACAGCCATATTACGATGGCGGTGGGTATCGCGGTGGACGCAAAGTGCGTCCGCCGCTTTTCCGCCGGTCGGCAATCGTTACAATTGCCAGCCGGGCGGACTTGGGCCCAAATATGGTGGCGGTGCCTAGCAGGCACTGCCAGCCATATTAGGAAGTGAGGATTTGAAGGCCTTTCCATGGCGGCGATGCCGCCATGGAAAGGCTCGCAGGGATTTGCTTTGGGGGCCCGTTGCAGGCCCCCGGGGGCGGGTAGGGAGGTGGGGGGTGCACTTGGGGTATACCTATGGTACCCCCTGCATGTCCATGCACAAGGTGGCAGGCACCGCGCAGTGCCTGCCACGTTGTGCATGGGAATGCACAACATGGCATTTCACCATTGCAGCCGGTGCTGCAGCCAGCAGCACCCGCCGCAATGTTAAATCGTCAGATGCGACCACCGTGGTGGCGGTCACATCATAATTAGGGTGGCAGGACCGCCGCATGTCTGGTGGCCAGTCCCGTTACCACTAGGGTGGCGGGCGGACTGAAGTCCGCCCACCATTCTAATAGGCCCCATAGTTTGGTTTTTCATATGAAAGTACTTTAAACTTTGTAATTTCTTCTGCAAACTTCTCAGTAGTAATATCTTCCACCTGTTCTTCAACACCTACACTTATCAAACTCTCACTTTTTCTGCACTCCTCTTGTAAACCAAAGAAACAAAACTAAATATCATCAGAAACTTTTTTTACATCCGATACTAAACCATGCAAAAGAGCTGTGTTTATCTTTAAGTGAAATAATGCTGGACTTTTTACGTAGTACAATCCTCTTACCAACCTCCGCATTTCTGAATGATGTACTGCTAACATTCTTAAATGATGAAAAGTACTTTGACACACTTTTCTAGAAAGACAAGCCAGAGAATGACCCTTCAACTTAGTATATTTTCTCACTTTACAAGGATCTAGATCTTGCAACATCTTAATCTTCTGTTTAACACTTTTTTTGCATAATCTCGTAAGAAAATTCATAATATATCGATAGATTCCTGTCGTATACTACAAATACTACTACAATCCCACTTAAACACTGGAGCTTGTGTACGTCTCCCTTGAACAACTTCAGCTATTACTCCATCCACATTTCTAGGAACCATCTTTTCTTTTTCAATTGGATAACCATCTTTTATTTCATAACAACGACCACTGGTATCAACTGCATGAACTAATGTATTTTGTTGACAATAGCTTTCTTCATTAAAAAAAGGCTCAGTACTAGAAGTGTGCCTCCATTCACCCGAATTTATTTCGCAAAACTTACTTCTATTAACCAGTCTTTTTCTTTTGCTTTTCTCCTTCATAAAGTGCATTGTTTTATTCAATGTTTTCACTCTCTTCGATACCAATATAAATAATTTTCTTTTCAATTCAAAAGTTTTTTCTACTACACTTTCAATCTGTTGTTTTTTCTTGGAATCTGCTGATCTTTTTTTATATTTTTTACAATCTTTCAATAAATTTTGTAGAACTCTACATTTATACATTCTCTTCCTAATGTCTTTATATTCTTTCATCCTTCTATCAACATGGATTGTTTTCCCATAACCTGATTTGCCATTAATATGTCCTTTTTTCGTTTCCTTCTGCTTGGTTTTACAACTTTTCTTTCTTTTTTCCACATTTTCAAAATTCATTACGTTCTTTAAAAGTCTTTTTAACAAATTCTTTTGTTCTCTTACCAGAAGTCTTTTTCTTCAATGTCACATGTTGTACTTCATCTAATTTCTGCCTTTCTCTCTCCTTTAAATAGTACTGTTTTTTTCTTGTCTTTTTTCTTTTGAACTTTTCTTGTCATACTGAATCATTCTTAATAATAATGGAGTATATCTGAAAAAAAGGAAAAGTTTAAAAACTTTCTAAAAATTATTTTATATTATTAAAATAAGTATATTCAAATATTCTCATCTATAAATAAAGAAATACATTTAATTTAAAAGGTACAGACATATGCATGTATGGTTTTTGGAATATGGTGAGAATTACAGCTGAGACATGTGATAGGTTGCTGCTTTATATTTGGCTGGGCCCAACACCCTGAGCATTACTATAATGGTGAAGCAGCAGCACAAAAGTTAGGTTTAAGGTATGTTAAGAGATGGATTAGTTATTATGCTACTTTGTATGAGTCTGTGCAAAGCTACACTTCAAATATATCCCATAATTTTCATTATCTGCTTCAAATGTGAAGTGCAGGCTGTCAAGTTTTAAGATCTGCATGGTGTTGTGACTGAGGTATGTCTCTACTTGCACATGTATTCTGATACGTTTTATGCATCTGAAGATGCTAGACGTATAAAATAGAAGTATACATCTATTTGGATATTTCTTTTATATATGAAGCTGCTAGCAAAAGGTACAGACATATGCATGCATGCTTTAAGCAATAAGATGAGACTTACAGCTAAGACATGTGATACATTGCTGCTTTATATTTGGCTATGCCCAACACCATAAGTAGTCACAGAATGGTGAAGCTCCAGCACAAAAGTGAGGCTTAACACATGTTAGGAAACGGATTAGTGATTAGGCTAGTTTGTATGAGTGTGTTGTAAGGGACACTTAAAGTATACCACATAAATGTAGTTGTCTGTTTGAAATATGAAGTGCAGTCTCTCAAGTTTTAACGCCTCCATGGTGTTCTGACTGAACTATATCTCTGTTAACACATGTATTCTAATATGTTTAATCTATCTGAAGATCCTAGACATGTAAAACAGAGGTATACATCCATTTCTATGCTTCTTTTATATATGCTATCACTTGCAAAAGTTGCAGACACATGCATGCATGCTTTTAAAATTTGAGAAGACTTACAGCAGAGATATGTGAAAGGTTGCTGATTTGCTCTTAACTGTTCTCATTACCTGATTAGTAGTAGAATAGTGAAGCAACAGCAGCAGAAAAGTGATGTTTAAGATAAGTTGGGTGACAAATTAGTGATTATGATACTTTGTAAGAGTCTGTGGAAAAGTTCACTTAAAGTATGCCTCATAAATCTTGGTGTGTGTTTGAAATATGAAGTGCAGTCTGTCAAGTTTTAAAGCCTTTATACTCTTGTGACTGAGGTATGTCTCTACTTTCACATACATTTTGATATTTGTCATGCATGTGAAGTTGATAGACAATTAAAAGACAGATCTACATCTATTTGTGTATTACTTTTATATATGATGTTCCTAGAAAAAGGTACAGGCATTTGTATACATGGTTTCAGAAATATGGTGAGACTTACAGCTGAGACATGTGATAGCTGTGTCTGGGTGATTGCATGACTCCGTGAGTAGTGCCTTGGTGATTGTATGAGTGCAAGTGTAGTGTCTGGGTAATTGGACAAGAGAATGGATAGTGATTGGCTGATTCCAAGAGTGCATAGGTAGAGCTTGAGTGCATGAATAACTGAATGCATAGATGAATGCATGAGTAGTGCCTGGGTGAATGGATGAGTGCAACATTACTGCCTGGGTGATTGTAGGAGTACAAGGGTAGTGCCTGGGTAATTGGAGGAGAGGATGGATAGTGACTGGCTGATTTCATGAGTGCATAGGTAGTGCCTGGGTGATTTTATGAGTGCATGGGTAAATGGAATGAGTGCGGGAGTAGTGACTAAATGCATGGATGAGTGCATGGATAGTGCCTGAGTGATTACATGAGTGCACGGGTAGTGCCTGGGTGATTGGAGGAGTGCATGGGTACTGCCTGAGTGATTGAAGGAGTGCATGGGTAATGCCTGGGTGATTGCATGAGTGCAAGGGTAATGCCTGTGTAATTGGAGGAGTGCATGGGTAGTGCCTGGGTGCATGGAGGAGTGTATGGGTAGTGGCTGGGTGATTGAAGGAGTGCATGGGTAGTACCTAGGTGATTCCATTAGTGCAGGGGTAGTGCCTGAATGATTTGAGGACTGCATGGGTAGTGCTTGGGTGATTGCATTAGTGCAGGGGTAGTGGCTGAGTGCATGTATGACTGCATGGGTAGTGCATGTGTGATGCATCAGTGCATGGGTACTGCCTGGGTAATTTGAGGAGTGCATGGGTAGTACCTGGGTGATTGTAGGAGTGCATAGGTACTGCCTGAGTGATTGTATGAGTGCACGGTTAGCGCCTGGGTGATTGAGGGAGTGCATGCATAGTGCCTGGGTGATTGCATGAGTAAAGTGGTAGTGCCTGGGTTATTGAAGGACTGCATGTGTAGTGCCTGAGTGATTGAATGAGTGCAGGGGTAGTGCCTGGCTGATTGAAAGTCTGCATACGTAGTGCCTCAGTGCACAGATGACTCCATGGATAGTGGCTGGGTGATTGGAGACTTACAACTGAGACATGTGATGGGTTGCTGCTTTATATTTGACTAGGCCCAACTTCCTGAGTAGTCGCAGAATACTGAAATTGTAGCACAAAAGTGAGGTTTATGACATGGTGTACACTTTTGTACTACAGCTTCACCATTCTGTAACTACTCAGGGTGTGGAGGCTACCCAAATATAAAGCATCAAACCTACACATGAGTCTGAATAATATTCCTGAAAGCATGTATGCATGTGTCTGTACCTTTTACAGCTACTACCATATATAATATAAACATACAAATAGAGATATATCTCTCTTTGATATGTCTACCATCTTCAGATGCATAATACATATGAGAATACATATGCAAGTAGACACATACATCAATCACAGGACCATGCAGACCTTAAAACTTGACAGACTACAGTTAACATTTCAAACAGACACCTAGATTTATGTGGCATACTTCAAGTAAAGTTTTACACAGACTCTTATAAAGCACCATAATCACTAATTCCTCACCCAACATATCTTAAACATCACTTTTCTGCTCCTGCTGCTTCACAAGTCTACTACTACTCAGATGTAGAGCCTAACAAAATACAAAGCAGCAACCCTTCACATATGTCTGTTGTAAGTCTCCCCATATTTTTAAAAGCATGGATGCATCTGTCTGTACCTTTCCCTAGTTCCATCATATATAAAAGAAATATACAAATAGATATATACCTGTATTTATACATCTAGCATCTTCAGATGCATAACACATATAAAAATACATCTGTAAGTACAGACATACCTCAGTCACAAGACCATACAGACCATAAAACTTAAGAAATAGCACTTCTCATTTCAACTAGAGACCTAAAATCATGGAGTGTATTTCAAGCATACCTTTCCACAGACAAATATAAAGCAGCAACCCATCACATGTCTATGCTGTAAGTCTCACCATCTTCCTGAAAGCATGCAGGCATATGTTTATATGCCGTATAAATGTAGGTGTCTATGTAGATATGTCTCTACTTATTCATGTACTCTGATATGTGTTATCCATCTGAAGATGCTACATGTGTAAAACACAAGTATACATCTATTTATATGCTTCTTTTATTTATGGTGCGCTAGCAAAAGGTACAGACACATGCATGCATGGTTTGAGGAAGAGGTGAGACTTACAGCAGAGACATGTGAAGGGTTGCTGCTTTGTTTTTGGCAATGCTCAATACCTAACTAGTAGTAGAATCGCAAAGCAGCAGTACCAGAAAAGTAATGTTTAAGATATGTTGGGTGAAGAATTAGTAATTATGATACTTTGTAAGAGTCTCTGGAAAAGTTCACTTGAAGTGTGCTGAATAAATCTAGGTGTCTCTTTGAAATATGAAGTGCAGTCACTCACGTTTTAAAGTCTTCATGATCTTCTGATAGAGGTATGTATGTACATGCACATGTATTGTGATATGTCTTATGTATCTGAAGATGCTAGACATATAAAACACAGATACATTTATTTGCATTTTTCTTTGATATATGATGCTACTAACAAAAGGTAGAGACATATGCAAACATGCTTTCAGGAAGATGGTGAGACTTACAACAGAGACATAAGAAGGATTGTTGCCTTATATTTGGCTAGACCCAACACCCTATGTAGTCATAGAATGGTGAAGCAGCAGCACAAAAGTGAGGTTTAAAGCATGTTAGGAGATGGTTTAGTTCTTACGCTACTTTGAATGAGTCTGTGGAAAGGGACACTTCAAATATACTGCATAATTTTCATTATCTGCTTCAAATGTGAAGTGCAGTATGTCAACTTTTAAGGTCTGCATGGTGTTGTGACTAAGGTATGTCTCTACTTCAACATGTGTTCTGATACGTATTTTGCATATGAAATGAAATGAAATTAATGTTTTTATATAGCGCGTGTCTGCCGTGGCGTCTTAGCGCTTACTGCCCTTAATTTTCACAGTGGGACAATAGGAGTGACCATGGTTTAGGGACAAATAGCCATGTTTTCAATTCCTTTCTGAACAATAGTAGATTGGTTTGGTTTCTGAGGTGGGTAGGCATTGAGTTCCATAATTTAGGGGCATGAAGATGCTAGACATATAAAACACAAGTATACATTTAATTGGATATTTCTTTTATATATGATGCTGCTAGCAAAAGGTACAGACATATGCATTCATGCTTTCAGGAATATGGGGAGACTTACAGCTGAGATATGTGATACATTGCTGCTTTATATTTGGCTAGGCCCAACACCATAACTAGTCACAGAATGGTGAAGCTCCAGCACAAAGGTGACGTTTAACACATCTTAGGAAACAGATTAGTGATTAAGCTCATTTGTATGAGTGTGTGGAAAGGTACACATAAACTACACCGCATAAATTTAGTTGTCTGTTTAAAATATGAAGTGCAGTGTCTCAAGTTATAAGGTCTCCATGGTGTTCTAACTGAAGTATATCTCTGTTTACACATGTATTCTGATATGTGTTATCCATCTGAAAATGCTAGATGTGTAAAACACAGTTATCCATCCATTTTTATACTTCTTTTATATATAGTGTCACTAAAAAGGTACAGACACATGCATCCATGCTTTTAGAAATATGGGCAGACTTACAGCAGAGACATGAGAAAGGTTGCTGCTTTGCTCTTAGCTATGCTCAATACCTGAGTAGTAGTAGAATAGTGAAGCAGCAGCAGAAGAAAAGTGAAGTTTAAGATAAGTTGGGTGGGAAATTAGTGATTATGGTACTTTGCAAGTGTCTGTGGAAAAGTTCACTTGAAGTATGCCACATAAATCTAGGTGTGTGTTTGAAATGTGAAGTGCAATCTTTAAAGTATTGTGACTGAGGAATGTCTCTACATGCATATCCATTTTGATACATATCATGCACGTGAAGTTGATAGACATATAAAACACAGGTATACATGCTTGTATCTGTACCTATTGCCAAAAGCATAACACAGATCACAATACATGTGCAAGTACAGACATACCTCACTAACAAGACTACACTTAACATTTCAAACACACACCTAAAATTATGCGGCATACTTCAAGTGAAGTTTTACACAGACTCTAATAAAGTACCATTATCAGTAATTCCTCACCCAACATATCTTAAACATCACTTTTCTACTGCTGCTGCTTTACTATTCTACTACTAATCAGGTATTGAGCATAGCTAAGAGCAAAGCTCAACCCTTCACATATCTCTGTTGTAAGTCTCCACATATTTCTAAAAGTATGCATGCCTGTGCCTGTACCTTGTCCTAGTGCCATCAAATATAAAAGAAACATACAAATAGATGTATACCTATATTTTATAATTCTAGCATCTTCAAACGCATAACACGTACCATATTACATGTGCAAGTAGCGACATACCTCACCTACAACACCATCCACATCTTAAAACTAGACAGATCACACTTCAAATTTCAAACAGACACTGAAAATTATGCTGTATATTTGAAGTGTAGCTTTCCACAGACTCACACAAATTAGCCTAATAACTGATCTCTCTGCAAACATGTCTTAAACCTCACTTTTGTGCTGCAGCTTTACCATTCTACAACTACTTAGAGTGTTACACCTAGCCAAAAATAAAGCAGAAACCCTTCACATGTCTCAACTGTAAGTCTCACCATATTCCTGAAAGCATGCATGCATATGTCTGTACCTTTTGGTAGCAGCATCATATATAAAAGAAATATACAAATAGATGCATAAATGTGTTTTATACATCTAGCATCTTCAGATACATAACACACATCAGAATATATCTCCTAGTAGAGACTTTCTTCAATCACAACACTATGCACACCTCAAAAATTCACAGAACACACTTTCCATTTCAAGCAAACACCAAAAATTATGTGGCATATTTCAACTGTACCTGTCTAGAGACTTTTAAAAAGTAGTCTAATCACTAATACCTTATGTAAACATGTTTTAATCCACACTATTGTGCTACAACTTCACCATTCTGCTACTACTCACAGTCTTGAGCCTAGCCACATACACATCAACAACACCTCTTTGTTATACATCATGCATCTTCAAATGTATAAGACATATGATAATACATATACAAGTAGAGACATTCTTCAATCACAAGTCCATGTACACCTTAAAACTTGACAGAGTGCACATCCAATTTGAAAGCAACACCTAAAATTATGCAGTATACTTCAATTGTACATTTCCACACACTAATACAAACTACCATAATCGCTAATCCATTTTCCAATATACACATATTACTATACACAATCTATTTCAAACAACATTTAATTATATATTTAAAACACCACAGTTCTTGAATAATTTTTAAAGTTTGAAAATAAAGTTAATACATAATACACCTCACAAATATATAACTCCCCTTCCAAATAGTTTTGTAGAATATGAAATATCAGAAACTCATAAAAGATTTTCTTATGCACACAATCAATGTAAAGCACCACTCTCAACAAGGTAAAACCAGTAATGGCAAACTTTCCCTCTCTTTCTCCACAGAAATAAATGTAAGTAACAAATCACATTGCTTCCTACATTATTTCAAATTGTAAAACACATTTCTATTGGGTATTAACCCTTACCAACTGACTTCTAAAAGTGCCCAAACTGATTCTGGAATTTTCTGGAGTCGTGACTCCACCGTGTACCATCGCGATGGAGCCACGAATTCATACGGGAGTTCCCAAACCTATTACTAATAATACTACCATTATTTTTTAAGAACACACCACTTCTAGACAAAGTACTGATTTGGGAAATCTTACTTTAAAAACATATCACCTATCTATAAATTACAATTCCATATTTTAAAACCACAGTTATGATTCAACCCTTCCCCCATTCTGCTTAATCCCAGTTTCCATAGTAACAATTTATGCAACATTCAACTGAACTGGCAGGTCACAAGTTCAACATATTTTCAAGTTCAGCAGACAAGGTTACAAATGCAAAAACCAGGTGTGGTTGACTTTTGCAAAATATTACCTTATCCTATCTACTGTACCTTTAAAAAAAAAAATAATAACCAATAAGAAAAATGGTTTTTAAAGAAAGTAACATGCACCCTATTTTTGAGTGTACAATGTTCATAAACAACCAATCAATTTTCTGCTTTTCAAAAACAGCATCTTGTCCACCATTTTAGATACCGCTCATTCTACAAACTGACTACCTCAGCTACAACATCTTTTCATTACTTCCAGACATCCCTTCAAGATGCATACAGTATGGATTGTTGGACATAGCTATGTTTTCTGGTGCAAAAGGTGTGCTGAACGCAGAAGTATTGACAAAGACCTAGCTTTGCAAAATGTGGATATTAAATGGATTGCACAGAGAGGATTAAAGTGGCACCAATTGATGCCTTTGGTTAAAACCTTTTTGCATCTCCAACCCCCTGACCTCATGATTGTGCACTGTGGTGGCAATTACCTAGGCACATTTACTGGGGTAGTTTTGGAAATACTCATGAAGGACACCTTTGCACAATTGATGTTCCTTTTGCCTCAAACTGCCTTTGTATACTCTAACATATGACAAAGTCAGAAATGGAAGTGGTCAAATCAATTCTGTCCACAGATTGAGAAAGCTAGAAAGAATGTCAATAAAGCTGTTTCTGCTTACCTCAGAGACCATAGGATGGGCTCCATCTATAACAACAATCATCGGTTTGATATGGATGACATCTACAGAAGTGATGGAATACACTTCACAGATCAAGGAAACCGTCTTTCTCAACAACCTAAAGCTGTGTATCCGCACTTACATGTAGCTACAAAAAACTCATACTGAAAACAAGGGCTCTTTTTAGAGCCATCCTATAACACAATAGTGAATCATTTTATTTTTACACATACATACTCTTTTTTAATTTTTGGTGGATTCGCGCAACCATCGCAAATCTGCAAAAGCATGAATTTAATGTACTGCAACACAATATACTTTTCAGGTTTAACTATTCATTTTTAATTTTATATATTTTTACTAACTATCAATTTTAATCTTATCATTAACTTCATTCACACTACCTCTATTAAACAACTTCACAAATGCAACACTACTTTCTAAATTATACTACAAAATTATTTATTTGAGGTGGATCCGCGAATCCAACGCGAGGTTACACGGGGGGCCGCGCTGAGAGCCACGTTGGGGTTGCGGCTCCAAGATAGAAAGAAAAAAAATATGCCCCACTTCCATTATTCGGTATTCACCCCGGGGACCCCATCCCCCGGGGCATTACATCTTTTTAAAAAATATATATATATATTACAGAAGGAGGGCCGCGTGGCCCCCCCTTCCCTTGGCCACTTTTGGCCCCGGGGAGCCCATCACCCAGGACATGGCCATCTATTTTTTTTTGTCAAAATTTGTTTATTGAATGTTATTGAACAAATTACAAACAGTGCATAAAAAAACAAGAACCATAGTGCGTTCAGGCTTTCTTCACAGGTGCACGTCCCAATCCTTAGATAGCTAGAATAAGGACACAGTTTCACATTACGTTATGAACAGCTCCTGGAAATCAACTCGGAGAAGAGTATTTTGCACTATTTCGTTGCTTAATCCCATTATCCAATATGTAGTACAAGCGCAAACCCCTTCCTTTTAGATAGTTGAACGCTTTCGTTGGTTGAACAATGAAACCCCAAGTGGGTAAATGGGGTTTCCTACGAACAACAACAGAAAAAAAGAAGAAAAAAAACAAAGAAAAAAGCAAAATATAGTCGAAAAAGAAACCGTCAACAACTGTACCCAGGGAGGTTTGTGAGCTAGTGTTTCGATACGGAGGGGGGAGGGGGGCCAGGTCGGCACAGGAACCCCCCTGTGACCAGCACAGGGGGAACCCTAAACGGGGCAACCTTCCTGTGGTCCCAATCTCGGGAGGAAGTGGGTCCCGGATAAATCAGGAAAAGATGCAGAGCTCTTAATCTTGGACTGCAAGCAAACAGGGGGAGTCCCTCAGATAGGTAACTGACTAGGGGGCTCCAAATATAGTCAAAGCTCTTGCGAGAGTCTCCAGCTATATCTGACAAGCGTTCCAGCGCCAGTGCACGCCACAAGCGGGCATGCCATTGGGTGAGTGAAGGAGCCTCCGGCTTCTTCAAGGTTGCGGCCAAAGCCATCTTTGCTGCCCCCAAGCATAACCACATGATGGATCTATCCCGTGAGTCTGGTATTTGAGCAGTGGATCACGGATACCCAGCAGGATGTGTTCCATTAAATCCCCAGTTGGGTGTCCCAGGATGAGCTTAATTTTGGATAGGATCTCTTTCCAAAAGGTCTGTATGACCGGGCAATCCCACCATATATGCTTGAAGTCCCCCAGTAGGCCACACCCTCGCCAGCACAGGTCAGAGGTGTCGGGGAAGATTGAGTGCAGTTTGTGTGGGTGGAGGTACCAATCGTATAATGTTTTGTAGTGGGCTTCTCTCAGATACATGGAGTGCTTAAACTTTGCTATATCTTTGAACAGGGCATCCCATTGCTTCTCCGAGGGTGGTGACTGCAGCATGTCCTCCCAGAATGTTTTGTGACGTTGCGTGCGGTGTGGAGTCAGAGTGAGCAAAAGAGTATAAAGAAAAGAGATACACCCTCTTCACGTGGTGCCGGAGCAAACACATTTTTCTAGCAGGAGTAGATCCCTTGTGGCCTCCTGACGAAGTTGTGGTTGTTGGACCCAGTGCACCAATTGCGTGTAGTGGTATAGCTCAGTTTGTGGGAGTTTGAAGCGTGAAATGCAATCTGTGAAGGGGCGTATTTTATCTCCGTGAAAAAGGTCCAAGACCACGATGCAGCCGCCCTCCCTCCATAGATCGATGGGCCCTTCTTAGAGAGCCGGGGGAATGACCTTGCTAAAATGGATGGGAGTGTAAGGAGACGGGAACGTGGTCAGTGGCAGTGTTTTGGTCACCGTATCCCATAATTGGAGGGTTGTGGAGGTAGGAATACTCAGGTAAGCATTGGCGGGCCTGTCTGATTTGTGTCTCCAAGGTAAGTCCCATATAGTTCTACCCATCACCTGTCTATCTATATGGAGCCACAGCTTGTCCGATTCCCTAAGTGACCATTCACTTAGGACCCGCAGTTGAGCAGCCCTGTAGTAAATTAAAAAGTCCGGGAGGGCGAGGCCCCCTTTTGCACGTGGCCTCGTCAATAGGTGGTATGATAGCCGTGCTCTCTGTCCCTGCCAGATGAACTTAATAAGCATGGTTTTTAACTCATTAAAAATTCCCTTGCCCGGCGGGACAGGGAGCCCCTGGAAGAGGTAGAGAAGCCGTGGTAATACATTCATCTTGGTTGTGTTGATCCTACCAATCCATGAGATATAGGCCACACTCCATTTTTTTAAATCAGCGGCGAGTTGTCTGAGAAGGGGTGGCAAGTCGGCCCTATATAAATCGCTGAGTTTGGGGGTGATTTGGACCCCTAAGTATGTGATGGCTTTACGAGCCCACTGGAAAGGTGACATTCCTTCTATCAGTCTCTGGGTCTCGTGGGGCAGAGTAAGGTTTAGTATGAAAGATTTTGAGGGATTGACCTTGAAGCCTGACACAGTCTCAAATTGCTCTGATTCCTGACTGATTTCAGAGAGGGAGATAGCTGGATTGGTAAGTGGCAGGAGGACATCGTCCGCAAACAGAGCTATTTTGTGGTCGTCAGTCCCGAATCTGATCCCGCTAATCCTCTGGTTTGCCTGCACTCTCGCTGCAAAGGGTTCGATACTGAGAGCGAAGAGCATCGGGGATAGAGGGTAGCCCTGTCTAGACCCTCTGGCTAAGTAAAAAAAATCAGAGGCCACCCCATTGACCAGGACCCTCGATCTAGGGGCACTAAAATTTGCTTGTACCATCCCTATAAAGGCCTCACAGAACCCGAAGCGACGCAGAGAAAGCCGCAAGTAAGCCCAATCGACTCGGTCAAAGGCCTTCTCTGTGTCGAGTGATAACAAGGCTGCCGGGATCAGTTTCTTTTGGGCCTTGTCTATGAGGTGAAATATTCTTCGGAGGTTATCATGGGTCTGGCGCCATTTAATAAACCCTGATTGTTCGGGATGTATGAGGTCGGGGAGGATTTTTTCTAGTCTAGTGGCCAGTATTTTGGAGTAGAGCTTTGCATCTAGGTTAAGGAGGACGATGGGTCTATAGGACGCGCATTTTTGTGGGTCTTTGCCCGGTTTTGGGATGATGGTGATCAGAGCTTCCCCCATGGTCGGTGACACCGCTTGGTGAGTCGCAATAGTGTTAAATAACACAGTGAGGTGAGGGGTCAGTTCGGCTGAGAAAGTACGGTAGAATTGCACCGTGAACCCATCGGGGGCTGGTGCCTTATGTCTTTTTAGGGAGTCGATGGCTGCTTGCACTTCCGCTGTTGATATAGCACCATCCAGGTTATCGTTGACTAAGGCTGCGGGAGATCTAGAGTGTCTAAGTATTGTAATTGATGGTCTCCCTGAGTGGATTGGCCTGGTATAGTGTGCAGTAAAAATCATGGAAGGCCCGTGCTTTCCCCTCTTCACTAGTGTGTGTTGTCCCATTCTCATCCACAATTTGTTTCACAAAGGCTTTCTCCTGCTTGACCTGCAACTGTTTTGCTAATAGTGTGCCTACCTTGTCCTTCCCATCATACCCCTGGGCCTGGAGTCTCAGGATCGTCTTCTCGGCCCTATTGGTATAAATAGCGTTAAGTTTCCCTGTAAGAGCCTTGACCTTTCTGAGTGAAGGGGCCGAAAGTGTGTCCTTGTGAGCTCTTTCCGCATCGCTTAGCTCCTGTTCCAATTCTAACCGCTCCTTAGTCTGGAGTCTTCTGAGGGAGGTGACTAAAGAGATGCAGTGGCCCCTTACGTGTGCTTTGAACGCATCCCAGTTATTTGTTGGGGATGTATCCGCTGGATCATTGAGAAGGAAAAAAGTCTCTAATTGCTTTGCAGAGGTCATCTCTGTGTAGCCTATCCCTACATAACACCTCCGGGAAGTACCATCTGGTCAGTTTGGATGTTGGGGCTGGCCAGTTCAGAATGCAGGTCAGAGGGGCATGGTCCGATATGGCCATAGGGAGGAGAACGGAAGTTGTGGCCGCATGCAAAAGCGATTGGCTGAGAAAAATGAGCGTGTGAAAAAAGGAAAAGTACCTGGTGGTGGGGTTGAGGGACCTGCAGATGTCTATCAGGCCCAGTTGTATTGACTGTTTCAGAGTTTTATTGAATACCCCTCCCCCAACTCTTTGTGAATGGGTCGTGTCCACATGCGGGTCCCAGATGAGGTTAAAATCCCCCATGATAATCATGTTCCCAGTCGCAAATCCTGCTAGGGATTCCAAAAAGGAAGAGACGAAGTCTGTCTGCCCTGTATTGGGGGCATATACTGAGGCTATTGTGCAGGTCCTGCCCAGCCATCTATTTTTAAATTAATCTTTTCTTCAATTTAAAAGGAGGGGGACCGCACGGACCCCATCCTGAGGCCAGTTTTGGCCCTAGGGACCCCATCCCCCGGGGCTTTGCCTCTGTTTTTTTTACAAAAAAAATAGGAGGGGGTTGCGTGGCCCTTCCCTGGGCCACTATTAGCCCCGGGGACCCCATCCCCGGGGGCCTGACCTTGTGTTGCGGACCGTGGGGGAGCCTCAATGCCCCCGCGGTCCCTGCCGGCTCCCTGCCTCCTGCGGGAGCCGGCATTGCTTTTGGACAAGGGGAGCTGCTAACATGCAGCTCCCCTTGTCCAAAAGCAATTTGCTTCACTTCATGGAAGCGAGAGCAGGTTTTCTGCTCTCGCTTCCATGAAGCGAAGCACAAGTTTGCTCCCGCCCTGTCATTGCAAACTGCAATGTCCCGGGGGTGCTACCCCCCATTGCCTGGGGGGTAGCAGTCCCCAGGGCCACCTAGGGCTCCAGGAGGGGGGCCGCGTGACCACCCTCCCAACGTAAACATAGCCCCGGTGAGGTGGTGGTCCCTGGGGCCGGGGGTCCGCAACGGACCCCAACCTTCTTTTGATTAGTGTCCTGGGGCGTGTGGGGGGGCTTGAGCCCCCTCACTGCTTTATTTTCAACACAGCCCATGGGAGGTGGCGGGCTGCGGGGGGCCACATGCCCCCGCATATATAAATTAAAGCCCTGGGGAGGTGGCGGTCCCTGGGGCTGCGTGAGGGGGGCAGGAACCCTCCCCATGCTTTAAAAAAAATAATAATAATAAAGCCCCGGGGAGGTGGTGGTCCCCGGGGCTGCGAGCCCCCCCACATTTGAATAATTATCGCCCGGGGAGGTGGCGGTCCATGGGGCTGCGGGGGCCTCTGCAGGGCCCCCGCATAAATATTCACAAATGCCCCCTGGACCTGGCCCACCCGGGGGCTCATTAAAATGAAGCACAGGAGACCGCGCTTTGTTTTTTTTTTATTTTCTCAGCGGGATTCGCGCACCAAGCGCGACTTCTGCCCCCCCAAAAAAATGCTTTTTTTTGCCCTGGGGGTTCCTGTGGGACCCCCTCACCAGGCCTAGGTGGTCAGGGTGTTTCTACCCTGCACCCTTTCCTTCATTTATAACATTTCTTTACCTTTTTCCTTGGCTGCCAACACATTTTGGTTTGGAGTGTTGGCAGCCAATCAGAATGAAGCTCGTGCTCGGGAAGGTTCGCGAATCCTCCTCGGCCACCAGATATCGATATTTTTTATTTTTTTATTTCTCAGGAACTACTGAACGGATTTACACCATTTAAAAAAAAAAAGGTCGCTTTCTGAACCAAGAGCTAGCTTTTTGCCAAATTTGGTGCAATTCCGTTCACAGTTCGGGCTGTAGCTTTGTCTAAAGTTTCCTATGGAAATTAACATGGCGAAAACGCGCTTTGGGACCCTCCTTATTCTCGGCCCCCACTCGACATATCACCCCGAAACTTTTAAGACAGGAGCTGACCTGAGTGAACCATTAGTTTTGAAAATTTTGTGAAGATTTGTCAAACAGCGCCAAATATATTGGCAAAAGAAAAAACGCTTTTCGAATAGAAACGAGGTCCTAACTATAACTACCTACTGGCGACCGCCAGTAGGTAATATATGTGTATATCTACACACACACACACACATATATATATTTATATATATATATATTACACAGTGGTGGTCACTCACTACTGGGTTAGGGAAAGCATTTTTGGATTGCTATAACTTTGGCCCCGTTTGACAGATTGCATAAAACTTTCCAACAAGGCTCTACTTATTGAATATCTTGTGCATGGCAAGTTTCAGGGTGATCTGTCAAGCAGGTGCAGAGAAAAAGGGGGGTCCCAGAACACAAAATCCCAATTTATTTTCAGTAGACCTGCTGAATGAAATTATACCAAATTTGGAAGATAGCTAGATCTTGGTCTGGAGATTGTGCTTTTTGTAATATGGTGTAAAACCATTCAGTAGATGTTTAGAAATTAAGGGTCAAATATATTTCTAGATCTGGATGGTCGGGTCCGCGAAAGGCCCGAGCAATTTAAAAGTGGAGCATTCTAATTGGCCCAGGGAGCTCATGGTCCCCAAGTTCGTTGTTCCTGTGCCCTGCAGTAGGATCTTTCTGCCAAATTATACAAATAGGCATAATCATGCAATTTACAGTACTTTTGTATCAAAAGAGTAATGCTGAATAACTGAAATTACTCAAATTACTCCTGCATAATTAAAATTTCACCCAGGCCTATTATAAACCAAATATCTCTAAAACTGGACGAATTCAATTAGGCTTTCTCATTGATCTATTCGATCTCTTATATGTATATCCATCATCCCAATACGACATCTTCAAAATAGATGGGATACTGAGTAATAAAATCATCTTCACAAATTGTAAATATAAACAAAATCTCATGTATGTGTTGGCTCCAGTAGGCATACATTCAAGTTTAATATCTCACTTCATTCAACATTCATGGCATATCAATTCTTCACAGACTCTACACCAAATTATGTTCATCCTCTTACAGTAAACTAGCACACGTCTGTACTGTCTAACACAGTAATGTAAGGCCTTATGCAATATGATATATTTTCCTGTGCGCTTTGTGTCACTATCAAGTAGTATCCTATGTCAATGAAGAAAAGGTTAGCGGGTTCTGACCAACACTTGGAAAGACCACTTCTTATCCAAAGAATCCCATCTCTGTGTCTTCTTTTCCCTGTGAAAGAAAAAATTGTAATAACATATTTAAATGCATACATGGACTAAAATGGTTTTAAGAACAGGACGAGAGTCAGAGGCAATACATAAATCTAAAAAGAACACATATCATGCATGAGTCTAGATAGGTTATTATCATGAGGTGAACAACAATTTCTTCTACCGAGTTTATGGTTTAAATCTGTTTATTGATTTACAACATGTATCCCCTACATCCAAAGGCCAATGTATCCACTGAATAAGGTGTAAATTTAAACAGTACAAACAGGTCTCTTGTCTTAACTGGGGACTCCAATTTCCTGCCCCCTCCCTTTGAAAACCCTCCCTCACACACCACCCACTCTCCTGTCACTCAACAAAGTCTTTCATATTGCTTATCAATATCATCCACCAGGGAATGTCACTGTTTGCCCCCCTGAGCTGCTACCTAAGGTAGATTTGTAGTAATAGGAATAGGATGGGATAGCAGAGGATGTAGCACACACAGCATTCAAATGTATTTGGGACATATGAGTTTCCTATATTCCTGCGGAAGTAAGATAATGCATGGACACCAAGTTTTCTCAAACCCCTGATCCCTCATCTCTAGTGTAGCAGAGATTTGTTCCATCCCCAAGTGGTACCAAAGGCAGTGGAGCCATGCCCCATTTTCTAGGGCAGTATCTTAATCCCAGAGG
This sequence comes from Calotriton arnoldi, assembly GCA_963921515.1. Lineage (NCBI taxonomy): Eukaryota > Metazoa > Chordata > Amphibia > Caudata > Salamandridae > Calotriton > Calotriton arnoldi. The sequence continues at coordinate 261,388 of CAWUFW010006980.1, forward strand.
GCCTAGATGGCCGTTTTGGCTGCACAGAGTGCCAGGGCAATCCTTTTCCCTCTATGTGAGCGCAGTGGAAACAAGAGTGCATTCAGGAAGCTCAATTGAGTATAGGCTGGAAAAAGAGGAATATTGGTGTGAAATATTTTATTAATGCTATGCAGAACTGCCGTCCAGTACGCTTGGAGTTTTGAGCAGTGCCACAGGAGGAGGATGAGAGCACCAGGTGACCCTCCCCCTCCAGCAGTTCGGTGATCTCTTAACCATGGCCTCACTGTCAACAGCACTGGATGCTATTGTTCATGTGCGGCAAAATATCTCTCCCCATTCCTTGTCTGTGATGGTGCGTTCCAATTCAGCCTCCCATCATTTTTGTGCTGCTGTGCCTGATATGGCGACCGTCCTCTGAAAAAGATTGTATAGGTCAGAGACCAGCTCTGCATCATTGGTTTTCGTAAGAAGTCATTTTTCAAAGGCAATCAATGGGTGGGCCGCAAATTTCCGTATGGTGGGTTGGGCCACCCAGTAGCTAAGCTACAAGTAGTGTATTAGTTCCTTCTTGGGTGGGCCATGATCTCCCAGAGCTGCTCATAAGACTGCACCCCTTCACGATCTAAATAGTTCCCACTTTGTTTACAATTTGCTAGCTGCCATGCCTGGAATTTGGTGTTGTCGGTAGCTGGCATGAACTTGGGATTGCCCATGATCAAGGACATTGGGGAAAGCATAGAGGTTAAATATAGAGGGAGGGCAATTACATCCCCTGCTCTCATAGTTGCCCGCATTATTCGGGAACTATATATGCCCCACAGTCTGTGTTTCTTGGGCAGTCATAGAATCTTCCATACATGCGTGCCAGCTATGGACTGCTCCATGAAGCACCAGTGTTTCTCAGAAGCTGTGCAATGCCATTCTGCAATGTATCTTAGTTGGATAGCTATGTAATAGTACTTATGCCAGGGTATCCCAGACCTCCTTCCTACGGTAGGGCATATTGGTGCCACCTAGGAATCTGTGCTTTCTTCCTCCTCCAGACTAAGCTCTCTATCAGTTTCTGTAGGGTAGGTAGTGTGCCCTGAGGTGGCTTCAGAGGAAGGGCCTGCATAATGTGTAGAATTTTCAGTGGGATGCTCATCTTAGGCTGCTATGGCTATGCGTCCCATGTATGAGAGGCCCCCATCTGCCAGTTCTGGAGATCCCTCCAGGCTGTGTGGAGGACTTTGGAGTAGTCCTGTTCAGCCGTACATTCTATTGAGGGGCACATTTTATACCTAGGTATGTGATGTACTGTTATGCCGAGGAGAAAATGGCAAGATTCTTGCATGGTGTCCTGCCACTCATTGGGCACATTGATCTCCAGTATCTGGGATTTGTGCACATTCAATTTAAACCCAACACTAGGCAAAAAGCCTCCAGCTCGCACAAGAGAGTAAGGAGTGTGGTCGTTGGGTTAGTAAGTGACATAAGAACATTGTCTGCATTGAGAGATATTTTGTGTTCTGGTTTGCCAAAAGTCACCCCAGCAATCTGAGCGTTTTGGTGGATGGTCTCCATGAGGTGCTTCATGTAGAGGCCAAAGAGGAGCGGGAACTGGGGGTAGTCCTGACATGTCCTCCTTTGTGTCTGGATGGGGCCTGATGTCACACCATTTACCTGTACCCTAGCCTCTGGGTGTGTGTAGGCACTCAATACTCCTTTCCAGAATCTTGGCCCCATTCCAGTCTTACAGAGGACTTCTTAGAGGAAGGGCCAGTGGACCATATTGAATGCCTTCTCAATCTCTATAGGTAGTAGGAAAACCTGAATTTTAGCACGTGTAACCTTGTCGATGATGTGGAGTATGTGTTTTGTGCTATCCGGGTATCCTCTTCGGGGATGAAAACCATTTGGTCAGGGCCCACCAGGTGCTGCATGTTAGGGCCCAACCTCTTAGCTAAAATGCCTATAAAGATATTAAGTAAGGAGATTGGGCGATAGGAGGTGCAATTAGCAGGGTCCTTTCCAGGCTTATGAATAACTGTAATGACGGCCGAGTGCATTGTAGGAGTGAGTGAGTGATCCTTTGTGTGCAAATGAGTTATAGAGATCAGTCAGTAGATTGGCGAGTTGGGCACAAAAGAGCTTGTAGAATGCTGCAGTAAACCCATCTGGGCCAAGAGCTTTCCATATGCGGAGGTGAAAAATGCTTGTTAAGACCCCTGCTATATTGATATCCTTGTCTAGTGCATCTGATTGTTGTGTAGTGATTGATGGTAGTGTGACTCTATCAAGTTAAGTCTGTATGCTCCCAGTGGAGATTGGGTCTGAGATGTAAAGTTCCTTGTAGAAGTTTCAGAATGCCTCTGATAGTCCCTCTTGAGGTTACACTGGGTCTCTTGTGTGTGTGTGTCTATCCAAGCCACCTTTCATCTCTGTTGCTTTGCTCAGAGTTTGCAAGCCAGTATATTTCTTGCCTGCTCGCTCCCCTACGTGGTATCTCTGTTTGGTGCGAAGCAATGCAAATTCTGTAGCACCCAGTCTGGTGCTTTGAGTTCGTGTTATGCTGTTGTGCGTTGGTGCCAAGCTTTCCGCGAGCCTGAGCTCTTAGGTTGTTTCTCAAGGTCACCCACCCTGTCTTCTAGTTCCCATCATTTGGCCTTCCGGTCTGGGCTGAGTTCAGCTGCAATAGCAATAAATTCCCCCTCAGGACTGACTTAAGGGTGTCCCAAGTGTAGCTATCTGTGGGACAGATCCTTTGCTCTCTCTCTCAAGTAGGTAGTGATGCGCTTGCGAATGGACTGAATAATATATGCTTGCCACAGGAGATTGTTGTTTAGTCACCAATGTCTCTGTCGGGGGGGGCGTCAGAGTCACGTAGAGTCACGTCATATTTCTAGTAACAAGAGGTGGAGATTTAATAACTCGTTTACCCTTTGATTCTAATTTCACTCAGCAATTTGAGAAGTTTGCTAATGACTTTTTATCATTAATGAAACACCGGATATCTCTCCTGAGATTCTGTGGGACTCTTTCAATGCGGCCAATAGGGATTTTATCATTTCTTTAGTAGTGCGTAGAAAAAAAATCAGCATCTAAAAATTGCATCAGACTATAACTTTTATTAAACAATTGGAACATACGTATTATACTTCTAAATCTATAGCATGCTTAAATGAGTTGATCCAAGCTAAATTTCCCTTTAATAAAAATTCAACAGAGATTGCCTATCTTTTTAAATCTTGTGCAAAGTATTATGGAGGTCAGAATAAATCTGGGAAGCTTCTTGCTAATTATCTAAAAATTAAAAGAGAGAAAACTAAAAAGAATCTACTTTCTTCTCTGAGAATGCTCCTGTTCATAAAAATGAGGATATTTCATCAGAATTCTCAATTTTTTTTATCTTTAACTCCTGAATCTCCAGCTTCTAAGGAGATCGTCCTTAAATATTTCTCTTCCACCAATCCACCTAACTACTTGCGCTGTCGAGTTTTCTTCCTAAGACAAGGACATTCATATTGAAGATATTCTTACTGCTATACATTAAATTGAAAAAGGAAATGTGCCAGGACCTGATGGGTTCACTATAGAATTTTATTTGCATTATTCTAAAGTTTTAACTCCCAGACCACATCAACTTTTCACTCATTTTATATCTTACAATTTTGGGTTGAGGGGTCCTTCCAAGAGGCTCTTATATGTATTATCCCCAAAGAAAATAAAGATCTGAAATTGTGTAAAAACTCCAGACCTATATCACTTGTTAATCTTGATTATAAAATGTTTGCTAAAATACTGGCTTTGCATCTCTATCCTCTTCTTCCTCAGTAGATAGGTAGGGAATAATCTGATTTTTATTAATGGAAAACATCTTTCTGATAATACAAGTTCATTCTTTAATATACTAAGTAAATCTAAATTGTACAGACATTCTTTGGCAGCCATTGCCTTGGGTGCAGAAAAGACATTTGACCGAGCTGATTGGTCCTTTGTTTATTCCACTCTCCCTTGGTTTGGATGATTCAAAATGTATTAATTTAGTCTTGCTATTATACTCTTCTCCTAAAGCCTCTGCTATTGTAAATGAACTAATTTCCTCACTTTTCTCACTCCATCTTGGTGTACTTCAAGGATGCCCTCTGTCTCCTCTTCTCTTTGTTCTGGCTCGGGAACCCTTTCTAATAAAGCTTTGTTTCAATTCTGACATTCATGGTTTCCAATATGAACAAGATCAACTAAAACTCTGCGTACGCTGATGATATTCTCCTTTTCATGTCTAAACCATAACCTACTTTACCGGCTTCCCTAATGGAAGTTCCCAATAAAAGCTTCTACCTCAGGATATAAATTGAATAAGGAAAAATGTGAAATACTCTCTTTAAATAAATTATGTTTTCATGCAGATTTTGCTTCTTCCCATTTTCACTAGAATTCACAAAAGGTCAAATACCTTGGCCTCTGGTTTAATGCTAATATTTAAGACACAGGTGCTACTAATATGAAACAGGTTGTATCCCTATCTCTTCTCTGACATCCAAATGGAACCCTCTATTTTTATCTTGGTAAGGTCAGTTAGACTCTCTTAAGATGATGATAGTCCCAGTATTACTGTTTTTCCTATCAGCTATTGCTATAAATATTCCTTCATTTTATTTTAATATAATTTACTCAATCCTATCCACCTTTTATGATACAATAAAAACCTCACTTGTTCCTTGCAAAACATAAACGCCCTAAACATATGGAAGTTGTAAATTTTATGGACTTTCGTTTATATTATAGTGCTTTCCTTCTCAAATGAGCATCCTTTTTGTTAACTGTGGATGAGTCTATTATTATTCCGCCTCTTTGGGTCAATACTGAAAAGTATTTTTTTCATTCTTTTACCCTATGAGAATGTTTATCTTTTACTCAAAAAACCCTTTCTATGTCTCTCCCTATTCTAAAAATACATGTAAACTCTTATGCCCTAGTTTTATATAGCATAATACCTTTAAGGCCCAATTTCTTCTTTCCTTTCCATAATCACAATGTTAAAATCAATATTACAATTTTTTGGGGAAATCCTCACATATTAAAGGTTCAAAATGGATTAATCAATTGTTTGATAATGATACCTGTCTGACTTTTCAAACTGCTCAACATCAATTTTCCTTTCCTCCTTCCTCTTATTAAATATCTTTCATTAGTCTCTGCACTTCAAACAGCTTATATCCAACTTCCTTCTGACTAGAATCTTACTCTTTCCTATACCCAACTGGATGCATCACTACTATCTTTTTCTTCAGCATTTCAAATTTACAATGCACTCATTGCACCTTCAGAAGAACGAGACAAATCCGAGGTGGAATCGAAATGGGAATATGACTTGGATACAACATTCCCAATCCCTTATGGAAGAAGATCTGGCTTCAAATATGGAAATCCTCTAGGGCAGCTAATATTATCCAAACTGTAGTCTTCATATATAACAGAATATTAACTACCCCACCACTTTATACACAAAATAAATCCAACAAATCCCTCCTCCAGTTGGTCTTGTAATCACCCTCTACCCTGAAGCATATGTTAGAGATTCTCTCTTGCTACCTGTGACAACTTTCCTGGACTAGTCAGCACAATATACTAACCCACTTAATCCACAGATTGAAGAGGCACCAAGCCCCCATGATTTTCTTATTAATATTGTTATGTACTATTGTAATAGGGCAAGATCTGAAATTATACTTGTATTTCTTATTTTAGCAATGATTGCATATCTGCTTCTTATTTATGGGATATTTCCTTTTTGCCCCTTTAAGTTATTTTTCATTTTTCTTTTCTGCTACATTGTTTTATTTCATTGTAATCTCAGTGAATGTAAAATGCAAAATGTTAATGAACTATAACCTTTAAACTAAAAAAAAAAGAACTGGCAATACTCACAGTTTTCCTTACAGGAACTCCCTTTAGGCATGGCGTCTCCAGGAAACAAAATGTTGAAGCAAACTCCCTGCCCATCAAGGTCATTTGTATTTTGCTTTACAGCAATAATACTCCGCTTTGGAGATTTTTATTAGCACAAAGCAAAAGAGATTAGGCCTGGGTGGAAAACTACGCTACGCTCGCGTAGTTTGCGAAGTTTGCGCTACTTCGCACTACGCGAATTGCACGTAGCACAGTGCAAACACGCGTAGCGTAGCGTAGTGCAGCGGTCATTTTGCTTGCTCGCGGTCCTCAACGTCAAGTTGGCGACCGCGAGCAAGCAAATGACATCCTGGCGAGACTTTTTCTTCGCTCGCGATCAGCAACATCAAGTTGCCGATCGCGAGCGTGGAAAATAAACCTCCCGGCGAGATTCTCAACGCGGGAGGTCAGGTTTCTCATTGCGAGTGGTCGCGTATGCTCGCGACCGCTCGCGATGAGAAACTACCAGTCCGCGTTGAGAAGCTGCCGCCGAGTAAAAATCTACTCGAGCGGCAGTAAAGACAGCTCGCACTGTGCAAGATGCCGTTTTCAATGATTGCACAGTGCGGACAAGCATCCGGCACTGTGCAATCATTGCGAACACGCACTACGCAGTTCGCGTAGTGCTACGCGTAGCTCGCGTAGTGCGGACTGCACTTTGCGTAGCTTCGCGAAGCGTTGCTTCGCGAACTACGCCCAGGGTTAAAAGAGATGCAGAGCAAGCTGCGTAAAGATGGTGGCCCAACCTACATTCAACAGTAATTATCTACCACAGGGTCCTATCATCACAGTGATCCTCGTCTGGTGGGTGGGTCTCTAAACATGACAGGCAGTCCTCCACCATAATAGTAGAGGTTAGAGCCTCTGCTGACATGGCATGCTGCTGGACTGGTAGGTGTTGGAAGATTTTTTTTTCTTTGAAGTCAAGACAAAGTTAGCAGATTTCATTGAACTCACTGAAAGTGGAAGAACCTGCCCACAAATATGATGCACAGGTTTTACTTCAATAAAACAAGCAAGCAAAGTCATCAATATATATGAAAGTGAACAATGCAGCCAAGGCTGTGCCAGGGACGTTTATACAATTGTAAAGTGAGGGAAGTGCATTTAAGTTTTCAAATAACTATTTAGGTCCAAACATCATTCTTATAGTTTTAAATGTGTGACTTCATACAAAGTTGCCAATTTGCCCTCTAATAAAACATATAGTAAAAAGTTATTTAAAGCATTGTTTGGCAGAGGACAGAATGCACTGCAGAGGTATTGTGCATAGTAGCATGGATTGACAAAGACTTTGCATTGGGGCTGTTTCACTTTTTAGAAATAGACCCAACACCAAATCCATTTTTGTATATGCAATGCAACACCTACGTTAATTTGCGTTGCTTTGTGAAAAAAAAGTAACGCAGCGCATTGCCCTGTCTTGCATTACTTTGCATCAGTGAGGCTTTGCATGGGTGGTGCATGGGTGTTCCCGTGCATCCTACCATGACTTTTGATGCAAACCCATACAAAGAGTTGTAGACATAGGTTTGCACTAAAATGGTGTGATTTCCTTAGGCTGGCGTAGTGAGGAGAAATATCTTTATTATGCCTTGTTATTTCCTCTTTGCATGTGTTTTGCATTCTGCAGCACACAATAAAAGAGGGAATAGATTTAAAGGTTAGTTTTTGTGTACGACGTTACCGCCCCCTGCACTAAAACTATCCCAACCGCAACGCAGACACCCTTTCACTATGGTGCAGGAGTGCTTGGCATTGGCGCTTGGCAGCAACAAGTGCACCAGCACGTGTCAAGAGCAGAACTGCTCTATTTCTTTGAAGATATGGCACATACCTGCTCTCTTCCTTTCATGCAACGCAACACAACAATGTCGCTTGCTGCGCTGGTTGCATGAAATATTTGTAAATCCAGGTCCAAATGTATATTGGTAGTTTAAAACTAAAAGAACATTTCTCACTAACCAAATTGCTTGTCATTTTCACATGGTTTGCTGTATGAGAAACTAGGGACTTTGCATGCAAATCAGACTTTTAGGACAAAACATTAATTACAGCCACCAGAAGAGAGGCTTGATGAAAATCGAATTTTAAACGCAACAGGGTGAGTAGAGTTTGCATTATACAGTAAAAAAATAATAACCTTGAGAAAAAAACAGGATATCAATTTTCAGAAATGCAACCTCTCTAGACATAGTTAATTCAGCCTTTAGGAACACATTATACTGTCACAAGTAGAAAGTAAACATATATATGAACACAGAAAGAGTAAGAAGAGTTTAACTTACATTTTTTTCAACTTTTCAATTTGTGGTTTGTTGTAAATTCGTGGTTTTCGAAAAAAAAATATGAAAAGAGACAGCACAAAATAAGTCGTAGATAACTCAAAAAGGATTATTGTTAAAAAGGTTCCTGGCGTCTGGTGATTTCTGAGAGAAAACTATCGACATTTTTCGATGCACATTTCAATGTTTCCTAGGACCACCTTAGTTCAATGTTTGGTTAAAGGTACATGTCGTTCTCCGAATACATCTGTGACGATGAATCTGATATTGTTATTTTGGATCAGTGGCCTGCAATGATCTTTAAGAGTTGAAGAAATTGCCCTACTGACATTTCTGGGAGCCTTCTTAATTAGTAGACATAACAACTCTCTCCACCTCTTTTATAGCTGTCTCTGGTGATGCTAGAGAACAATGATGGAAGTACTAAGAAAACGTTGCACTAATCATGCCAACATAGAAGTGTTAAAGCAGCGACTTTTGTCAATTCTAAATTATTTCCACCCCAGTGTATAATTATTTGATGGTGCTCATACATAGACATGCATTCTAAAAGAAGTAAAAGCTGATGCTACTTGATTCCAATTTTTCAACCGGTGTTCTCCAAATTTGAAATGCCCACATTAATAAAGATATTTCTGGATCTGCAATATCTTCTCATGGCAATGTCTCCAAAAATATTAAACTATCCAGTAGTGCACATTGTGAGACACCATTCTTCATTAACTTATACTTAAATACAATAAAGGCATGGAACAGACAATGTGGCAAGACAACGTGACACAACAGGTGCTATTTAACTTGCACTCCATTTTTAACTTCAGAATTATGATGATCAAAAATAAGTAAGTATCTATGTGAGATAAGAACTTGCAACACCCTGTTGACACTAAGTGGCATATTTACAAGCCCCTATCGCCACCACGACGTCACTTTTAGTAATGTTGTGATGGAGATAGGAGCTTCGCCTTATTTAAAAGTTAGTGTTCGATGGAACTCAGTGAACCTCCAGGATCTGCGGAACCCCCCCACCTGCCCCCTTTCCCTTAGGGCCTTGAGACCCGTTCCGGGTGAGTAGCTTGCGCTCTAGAAACCCCTGATTGATTGATTGAGTGTTAAGCCACTTAACGTGGCTTAACTCTGCCTTGTAAATAAGGCCCCCTTTCACGCTTCGCTTAGCGTGAAAGGGGCATGGAATGGGTGTTGTGGTGGGCGTGCCACCACAACACCCATTGATATTGACGCTGCCCCCTATTTACAAGAGCAGCATAAATAGGAGGCAGCGCCAAAATTAAGACCAGGGGAAACCTAAATTTTGTGTAAATTATTGTAAGTTACACTGTCATTTATAGGTATTACTGCGATACTGCGTTGATTCTTTTTTACATAATTAAATATGTAAAAAATTGTAAAGACACTGTAGTACACTATATTTCTGAAATATTGTGTATTACAGTGTTGTTTTAAAATTTGCAATGCATATTTAAGATACCGCAGTACTACCTAGGTAGTACCATGGTAATTCAGAATATTTCTTTAAAGTATATAGAAACTTAAAATTATGTTTCCCTACCTATTACCACATAAGATAAGTAGTAATAGGTCGGAAAAACATATGAAACCTAATGCTTACCTATATTTAAGGCTCTAAGCCAGAATATATATATATATAAATATATATATATATATAAATATATATATATAATATATATATATATATATATATATATATAAAAATATATATATATATATATATTCAGGCTACAAAATGCGGAATGCATTTGCTTTAATAAATTCAACTGACTGCATCCCGTGAGTGCTCCGCATTTTGTAGCCTGAATATTTTCCGTGACCTCACCCTCACGTTTTAGCGGAGGAATAGCACCCGCCACGAGTTCAGCAGTTCAAGGGTGAGACCTGGAGCCATAATATATATATATATATATGTATATATATATATCATCACAGAGTTGCCCCACCTTTGAGAATGCACTCAAGGAAGCAGCAGAATCCCGCTCTTTTTGTCAGCAGTATCCTTTATTTACAGCAACCAGCAAGCAGCATCTTGATCAATTTAAAGCCCTACGCATTTCGGAACTCCATGTTCCTTGATCACGGGTAGTTTGCATGTAATGAAGCAGAGTGGGCGAAGGTAAGAGTCATTACTGTTTTATCATCCTCCAGTGGACAGCCCTCCAGTGGGCGTGTTCAAATACTCAGCATTCTGGGACCCGTAGTTCTTCTCCCAAAATTTCAAACCCTTTGGTGGGTTTCTGCTACATTAACATTAATTTATGCATTTTTTCACAGCTCTTCAGTGAGCTACAAGTTGCTCACCTCTGGTTCTAATTCCAAAAAACCGCTCCTTCTGCCATGAACGTCACAGTCCAATCTGCAAGAGGCAGCCCATATTCCAATTATGGTGGTGCAGTTCTCCCGACCGGGACTGGCCGGTTAAACATGGAGTTCCGAAACGCGTAGGGCTTTAAATTGATCAAGATGCTGCTTGCCGGTTGCTGTAAATAAAGGATACTGCTGACAAAAAGAGCGGGATTCTGCTGCTTCCTTGAGTGCGTTCTCAAAGGTGGGGCAACTCTGTGTGTATATATATATATATATATAACAGTCCACCCGCCACTTGACAATGTCTTCACAGAAAATGGAGCACGGACCACAGAGTAAGTGGTTGTGAGTTTCTTTATTCCATTTGCATGGCAGCCATATATATATATATATATAAATATATATATATATATATATATATATTACTGAATGCTCCTGTTTACTTCGTATTTTTCAGTCTCTCAATAAAGCTTTGTTTGAATGTTTGAACCAACACATGCAGTCATTATTATTAAAACGTATGTCTTTAGAATCTAGCAGAAAAATGGAAACACTATTTTAACCTTTAAAAGTCCTCGTGCTGGCTGCAAGTTCTCCATGGAATACGGAAAGACATCATGTAATTCATTTGCTTTTCATTTTTCACAACCAAGCTGGCAGTCTATCACCAATGTAAATTCATATGTTGGTAAGTATGTAGTACTTTCATTCACATTTCAGGTCTGCCGCTTTCTTTTGGATCCACATTTAGAATCTCTTACATCCACGGAGTGTTTGCACACGTGCTCACCTTTGATTATCTGCTGTTGCTGCTGAGATAGGCATTTTCAAAACTCGCGCTGCAAGATAAAGAAAGGGCCCCAGTGAATCACTGTCAGGCTATTGCCCGTTGTCAGTGCCTGGCTCCAGACTTTTCCATTTTGAATTGTGTAGGGCTTCCTGTAACACTCGAGTCCCCGCCACAGGTAACAATTAAGTTCCCAGCGCTGAACAAGTACAGTTACCAACAACCCATCCATTCTTCGCTGTTTCCATGTAAAGCCGGGGCCACTCAAGTTCATGTCACTGCAAACTGGGTTTTGTGGTTCCTGGAGTGCAGCCAAATTGCCAGTGGTGCAGGTTTGAGGCGAATCCACATCAAGCCTCTTTGTATTCACCATACCATTCCTTACTTCAAGAAAGGACCTGCACTCAAATCTCTGGTATACATCCATATATATATATGTTTAACAGAGTTGCGGTAGTCACCCCGTAGTTATACTTAGGATTCCCAGGTATAGGAATTCCTCAGATTTTTGCTCGCTAATAACTTTGCCCCTGTTTGGCGAATCGCCTCAAAACTTTCCAGACCTATAGCTTTTTTCACATTGGTGGAGAAGAGAAAGATTCATGGTGGTTTGTCAGTGGGTTGCAAAAATAAAAGGGAGTCCCAAACCTTGTTTTTCTACCAATGCATTTTCTGTAGACTACTGTATTAGATGTAGCACGAAAATGGCTCAACAAATTTCCATGACATTTAGTAGGATTACACATTATGATGTGCAGATGATCTTTAAGGGTAAAGTAAGTATTTTTTAAGTTATAAGGCATTTTAACTTAGTGATATCTGTGGTCACTGTACCTTTGTGAAATGTCATGGTTATTCACAGTATTTCACGGGCATGCTGTGGTACACAGCAATGACAAGGCATTATGTGATTGGCTAATGACTGCCTTTACAAAAGTTAAATGTAGGCATGTTGTTTTCAGAACACTTTGGCTGTGATTTGCGTTACAACCTTGGATATAGGTATTAGATTTTATAGTTTGTGCCCTACCTAATACCACTTGTGGTAATAGGTGGGGAAATTATTTATAAGGTTCTACATATCTTAAAAAATGTATGGAGTACTGTGGTTCATCCTAGGAAGTACAGCGGTCATTAATAAATAAATGAATATGTAAAAAAAAAAATGCATTGTACTACACTAAATTTTTTAAATATAGTGTACTAAAGTGTATTTTCCACATTTCTATATTCAAATCCTTAGAGAAACGTCTATGGAGTCTATGTAGTATCGCTGTTATACGTACACATTACTACACTGCTTAAAAAAGTTTTAAAATGTGCAGTTCTCCCTAAACTGCTGGTAAAATACAAAGATATTTAGAAATAAATGTAATAAAGTGGGACTAGGTAGGGACCAATAGTAAAACCTAATACTTACTTCTATATAAGGCCCTAACCCAGAATGCAGCAAATGTGCTGAAATCTACATGGCTGTCTTTCCCATTTTGTAAAGGCAGACATTAACCAATCATTCACTGCCTTTACATACCGCGCACTGTATATCATGGCACAATATATTTCTAAGTATTTTATCACTTATAAGACTATTCACATTATTTATACCTACTACCAAAAATTAACATTTGGACCTCATAATCTGTATTCCTGCCACATTACATTTACATCCGTTCACCCACTTTCACGCAGCATCTGTTTTAAGTATCACACATCCACTCTACGCCTCTCCACTCAATGTCACTCCTCTCTACACCAGTCCACTCTTCTCTATTACACTCTCCGCCAGTTCACTACACGCCATTCAACTCTACACTAATCCACTGTACACCATTGCACTCTGCGCTAATGCACTGTACGCCACTCTGCTCTACCCAACTCCATCAGCGCCACTCCACTCTATACCACTCCACTGTATGCTATTACACTCTATGCTACTCCATTCTATTATACTCAAGTCTACGCTACCAGACTGTATGCATCTTCACTGTATGCTACTCCAGTGTATGCTGTTCCACTGTATGTAACTCCACTCTACGACACTACACTCTATGCTATTCCACTCTATGGCACTCCACTCTATGACACTGCACTGTACACCACTTAACTGGATGCCATTCCACTGTACGCCACACAACTATACACCACTCCACTATACGTCACTCCACTCATGACACTTCACTGTACGGTATGACACAGTACACCACTCCACTCTACACCACTCAACTCCACACTACTCCAATGTACGCAACTCCACTCAATGCTACTACACTCTGCGCTATTCAACTGTACAACACTCCACTTTATGCCACTCCACTATATCCTATTCCACTATATGGCACTCCACTCTACATCACTACACCTTACACCACTGCACTGTATTCAACTCCACTCTTCGGCACTCCAGTCTACGCCACTACATTCAATGCTATTCCGTTTTACGCCAGTCCATTCTGCGCCACTCCAATTCAATAACACTCCAGTCTACACCACTCAACTGTACACCCCTCCATTGTACACAACTCCTCTCTATCCTATTCCACTCTAAGCCACTCAATTCTCTGCCACTCCACTTTCTGCCACGCCACTCTGCGCCACTCCACTTTATGTAACTCCACTTGACGCCACTCCACTGTACCCCACTCCAGTGTATGCTATCCATTGTATGCCACTACACTCTACCACACTCCATTCTACACCACTCCACTCTACACCACTCCACTGTATGTTATTCTACTCAACGCCACTCCACTGTAACCTCCTCCAGTCTACACCACTCCACTGCATGCCACTCTAGCCTCTGCTATTCCACAGCATGCAACTACATTCTATTCTTTGCCACTCTACTCTACACCAGTCCACTGTTTGCCACTCTGGTTTACACCACTCTACTGTACCCCACTCCACTCAACCCCAATCCACAATATGCTATTCCACTGTACTCAACTACACTCTACACCACTCCACTTTATGCTAGTCCACTGTTCGCAACTCCACTTTACCCAACTCCACCCTATGCCACTCCACTTCACAGTATTCCACTGTACACCACTGCACAATACATCATACCACTGTATGCTATTCCACTGTACTGCACTACAATTTACACCACTCCACCGTACGCTATTCCACTCTGTCTCTCCACTCCTCACCACTACATACTACGCCCCACCACTCTATGCTACTCCTTTATATGCCACTCTACACCAATCCACTGTATGCTATTTCACTGTAAGGTACTCAACTGTATGCTACTACACTCTAGACCATCCCAGTTTATGCCACTCCACTCCACGCTATTGCACTCTACTACAGTCCAGTGTACATCACTCCACTCTACAGTATTCAAATGTATGCCACTCCACTCTATGACACTATACTGTACGCCACTCCACTCTATGCTATTTCACTGCATTGAACTCCACTGAACGCTACTATACTCTACCCAAATACAGTTTACACCACTCCACTCTAAGCTATTTTATTGTACACTCTATGCTACTACACTCTACTGTATTTCACTGTATGCCTCTGCACTTTACACCACTATAGTGTATGCCACGCCACAATACGCTATTCCAGTGTACACCACTGCACTCTATGGCACAACACTCTACACCACTTCACTATACTCTATTCCACTGTGCGCCACTCGACTTTACACCACTCCACTTTACAATATTCTACTGTATGCCACTCCACTCTATGCCAGGTCCTGTGTTCAGCTCCAGTGAGGACATGAGCCATGGCACATGGATCAAACTCATGTTCAGCAATCATTAAGGGCAGGTCCTAGACAGTAACCATGCCCACCACCCAGAGACAGCTGGACATAAGCTGCTGTATATGGTCTATATAACCCTTGTGCATGACATCTGGCAGTGCACAGAGCAGATTGATGGCAAGTCCTGGGTTGTGACCAGGCCCGGAGGTCAGCCCGTGTATGGACATGAGCCATGGTTCTTGTATCAAGGTTATGTGTAGTAGGGGTTGAGAAAATGTCTTGGACTATGCCCATGCCCACCACTCAGCAACAGTTTGCCATAAGCCACTTTGTATGGTCTACGGGTGTGCTCATCCTTGGTGAGGTTATAAACCACTGCTGTGTCCTTAAGTAATGAGCAGCTCTGCACCAATATGGATAAAAGGCACTGTGCATGGCCAAAGGCTGTGCATAGTGGGGGTTTAGTGCATGATTTGGTTGTAGGTCATAACATATGTCACACTCAGTGTTCTGTACTTATGTGGAGAGAAGCCACTGGACTATAGCCACGCTCTGTATTCCGCACTTGGATGGACATATGACACTTACCTTCGACCATGTATAGTACCTTATATATGCATTGTGTTGAATTCGGGGCTGAGTCTAAAACCAAGACATTCAATTAGCTTTCATGAGCACATAAACCACTGCACATGGCTAACGGCTGCCTGCATTGAGGTTGGAGTGCACCTGTACTCATATGGACAAAACCACTGGCCAAATTTACGGAGTTGCAAACAGGGGCCAGACTTCATGCTATGCTTAATGCCAAACAAAGTGGCTTTTGGTAGCATGGCATGGCCTTTCCCTACATCCTTTGTCCTGGTCCATCTCCCAAGAGGGACCAGGGGTCTGTGCCTTTGGCAAAAGTCTATGGCTTTGGTTGTAGGGTGTGCCTTCAAGATATGTCCCGCCTCCATTGCCTGTGCACCAGAACCTTTCGATGGCACACTTTGAAAATGTACATTAAACTGTCAGTGATGGAACAAGGCCTGCATTCATTGCCCATGCCCAGTTTCTCTGTCTTCAGAGCTTGATGGATGGGGCCTTCACCCATAGCCACTTCATTCAGTGAGCAGATCATTCCTTAAATAATCCAATGGTCCAAGTCTGACTAAGCTCAGTTTTCACTGGGCATGATGGTTGCGGTACTGGGTGCAGGGTGTGGCTTTTAGCTATGCCCAGCAACCATTTTCTGGAGCCCAGAGTCCACAAGAGGCGGCCTTCAGTCAGGCAAAGTCGGATCTCAGGGCAGGAGAAGGATTTTGTTGATATCATATCACCCATTCCTTCTGCCACTAGAGTCCCCTGGGGAACCTATTGTCAGTGTCAAGCAAGATATGGCATTTTGGCTGTACTCTGAGCCAATTTAATTTGCCCCGAAAACCCATAATGTATGGTGTTTGACAATGCCAAAAGGCTCTGGAGAAAGGATGTGGCTTTCATCATTTAATGAGCCCAGCTAGCCTTCCGAATGTCTTGCAGGGAATGTCCTGCACCCATTTTGTACTGCTCCCAGAGTCAACAGGATAATGTCTACACTTATGACCAGCAGCCTCTGGGTGCAAAGATTCATTCAAACATGGCAAGTAGCCACCAGGCACAGGGGACAGATTTTTTGCCATACCATGTGGATTTAAACACAGGGCATTCATTTACTCCATCCATTCACTCAGGCTGCAGACATCGTTTTGCAATAATCATCAGGCTCTGAGTTGAGGGTATAGTTTTTGACCAAGCTCAAAAACCAGCTATTCTCCCTCAGTGTCTGCTGAACAAACTACTGGTTTAGGCTGAACTTTCATCCATGTCTAGCGCCCATTCTCTTTGTGTACACAATGTACTGTGCATGTCCTTCAGTTGTGCTCATAGTGCTTCAGTTATGAAGTGTGACTTGTAGAAATGCTCTGCATCCAAACATAGACCATGGGGAACAGCCTCTGGCCGTGTTCTGTAGGAAGTGGCTTTTGACACAGCTGGGCACCCAGTCTCCATGCTGCCAAAGCACAGATGCCATAGCCTTCCATCATGTCCAATGGACTACGGAATAAAGAAAAGCCATCAACAATGACGTGTCAAGTTCCACTGTGCGCTATGCATTGGGCCTAAAAGGCACTGTCCTCAGTCTTGCCCTGAATGCCCTCGTAAATGGGGACACCACAGGCCACTATACTTACAGAGAGATGTGCCCCTCTTCATTTAGCATTAGTAAGGGGGAGCAGTAGCATATTGGTTACCAAAGAAAAATGAAACCATTCGATAAGTAGATTGACTTCCTGGTGAAAGGAAAACCTGGTGAACAACAGCTTGGCAAAAAATTCACAGTGACTACACAATGCAATGTAAGAAAATGAAAAAGTGAAATTAATGAAGAGATATAATCTAACAAGCAAAATTAATTACAGATAGGAAGGCAGCCCAGAACAAGAAGTGTAGTAATCTTTCATTCGCCTGCATGGTCCATGTTTTTACAGTCTTTGTGGTGGGGTAAGGATTATAGAGACAAAGAGTAAGAGGCATGACTGTGAGAACAAAGCAAAGAGGGGGACTCATAATAATCTCCCAAAGTGCTCCTTTTCCAATTGTGCACAGGATAACTCAAATCAAATGATTTGTCTGAACTATCACCGTCATCATCAGCATTATAACTAAGCGTTTCTTATTTTGTAAAGTTGGGTTTAGGCTTAGTGCTGGGTGATGGGGCATGCTGAGCTTTTCCTCTATACCTTATGTTTATGAGCCAGGGCAGTCTTCCTTGCTTCCAGACCCAAAGTGTCTATCTTTGTCTCTGAAGCTAAACCTACCTTTCTTTTCTACAGAGGCAAAGATGCAATCTTTTCCTTTCTGCCACTGCCGTATACTCATTGGTCAACTGCAGCTATGATTCCCTTTAAGCTTTTCTTTCTTTAATCCACATTCCTTTGGCTTCCATTTGTCCATCCAAGCCACTGCATACTAGACATAGACAGTAGTTCTGCTAATGGCACTTGAGAACATAGGGGGGAAATGATCCATACAGGTTCTCATTAAAAGGGCCTGCCTCCTCCTTCTTCTAACATATAGGAATCACCTTGGCATGCCTTGCTTCTTCACAGGCACTGAGGACTTTTCCCATCTAGGTTTATTTGCTTTCTTGGCAAATGGAAGACAGCTCTCATTGAATAGTGCCTTCATGGTTGTCACTATCAGTCTTTAAAAGAAGCCAAAACATTTTCAAAAGGTTCCACACATCTGAAAAAAATTTAGATAGAAAAAATAAAAAAAAGTGATTGAAACTCTGGTATGAAATGTTTGTCTTTAATATTAAGGCTGAGTATACACTCATGCAATGCCGAACAACAATATAATGAGTCAAATTCGAAGCTGTGGAAGAGAGGCCCAAGTCTTGAAATGAGCTTTGACAGAGTTTCCACAGGAGCCAAGCAATCTGAGCTTCAAAGGCAAACTAATTTCTGTGATGAAATTCCAAGCACAATACTCTCCGGGGTATATTCACAAGAACGTGCGATAAACATCGCCATAATAGCTTACTGCAACTCCTCACATCACAGTCCATCGCAGGAAAATAACCCCGTGTTAACGAGGCATTCACAACACGGCGATACCGTACGATATTCGCATGATAACGCGGCAAATGTCCACGAGACAACTACCGCAACAGCGATAAAAATCCAAACCCTAACGCTAAAAAAGCTGGATGCGCCCAATGGCGATGAAACAACCATGATAACCACAGGAGGCCAGCAATACCCACGCGCCATGCGTGAAGAGGCGCCATAAAAGCACCCAAAAAAAGACACCAACTAGTAAACGAACTGCGGAGCACCATGGAAGCACCTGGACCGAGTGCTGAGGCCAACTCGAATCCCACAAGCACAAAAGAGGACCAGCCCGGAACCCCAGGGTCGGGGAAGGGCAAGGAGAAGAGGAAGAGGAAGACGGGGCACCACACCGCAGGAAAACCGGATCCACCGCACAGTGTGGACAGAACACCACCAACAACTGTCCATCACCACCACCGTGTCATTGGCAAGACAAATGGAAAAATGGCAGTCCAATGAGATGACTACATAGGACTGAACTAGCTGTGGGCACATCACCCATGAGCAACATACTCTCAACCCCCCAACGTAGCCCCACGTCCATGTAGGAAAGAGGTCTGTGTGAAAAGATGTCAAAGTCGGTAGCAGGCCTAAAGGTGTGTCCACCATCACATGTGACAACAGCACCTACCGTCTCATACCTACCCACACCCACCTGGGCGGACACAGACTGCCTAGAACTATCACAGTGACCCACATGCCAAGTAATCGGACCCCATACCCACAATGGTGACGTCACGGAGCTGCACAGGTCTACCAGCAACTATCCCAAACCACCAAGTCTGGCGCACAGAGGTGGACCTGCCAATAGGGACTCACCCCTAAATGAAATGCGTCATCCAGTCCCACCCTGTGTACGGACAATGCCCAATGAGGCACACGTATTGCCATCCTACCCAACACCCATCACAGTTGAACACAAGTGTGGCAGATCAGACTTTATTGGCATGTGCGTGGAACTACGGGCAATACAAGGGCCACAACATGCAGACCAAGGCATCAGACAATCACAGGCAGCATAGGAATGCAGCCATGTACACTGTTGGTGTGGCAAATGTGGACTCATCACCAGAATGTAACAAGGTGTTGGGACCTGTGCCATGGGTTACCATCAGTCGTGGCAGCTGGAACGTCGTTAGTCGTCCATGAAAGAGAGCGCAACTTCCTGTGCAATCAGTTCCAGGAGTACGTCGTTGTCGAGCTCAAGGAACACGAGAGCGAGCCAATCCATCAACTGGTCCAGACAGATGTGCTCCGTCCATGCTGTCTCACCAATCCGCAGAACAGCCCAATCGGGGGGGGCGCCTCAATGTGGTCACTGCACACGAGGAATCGTGCTAACTCCCATGTCCAACTGCCAGCACATATGCCAAACATCCAGGCATCCCATGAACGGGAATCATGGTTACACTCATGGTCGTGAGCCAACAGGGGGCGCAAACACAAGTCATAATCCAGTTCAGCCACCATTGCATTGGATAGGCAGACATCCATGGGCCACTCGAAAATGCATGTTCGACAGTGGAACCAGGGCTGGACGCAGGTGGCGTACGCAAGATGGAAGCTCAGACGGTAACTGATGCGCAACACTGCAAGTGGCAGTGCCCCAAACAACTGCAGCATTCAGGCACGGTACAGTCCCACGTGACTGGGGTTGTGCATGTGCCCGTGATGTTCGGCCATTGCGGTGGTGGCACTCACAGAACCGCCACTCCTCTGACCTGCAGCAGTCATGTGGATGAAAAGCCACAGCTCGGAGCAATGAGTCGTATGGACGTGCGACGTTAGGACGTATGTGTTGTTGTGTACGTAAGTGTGAAGGCCATTCCATGCAAGAGTACCCCGGCAAGGGCCTCTGTATATGGGGTGTGTATACGTTGGTCCTTCATCATCGCTGTGTGAAGTGTGGGAGTCGTCGCCATCTGCTATGATATCACTCACAGGGGGTTTCTACAGCATGCTGTGTCCAAGGTCGGAGGTGCATATGCCCGTCCGCCTCCTGTGTGGAGACAATGGAGCATTCATCCCTGATGTCACTCTGACTACTGCTTGCAATGTGGAAATGTGAGGTGGTCTTCACGCTGCAATTGAGGCTAGGCCTTAGGCCCATGGCGCACCAAGAACAATACACACAGCAGTTGGCATGCATGAGCCAGGAGCCCGAGCGGACTTGCGCACCTTGTACATTCCCACGTGCGCGTGCGCCCTCCGGCTGCATGCAACATTGCACATGGCGGCCCGTTTTGCGCAGACCTTGCGACAGGGGCACACGCATATGTACATTTCCTGCCCAGCCCAGGACCACGCCCAGATCCCGGAGATGATACTTCACACCCCTACGCTGGACGTGCGTACGCAAGCCCAGCCCACTCTGTATACGTATAAAGGGTGGGACGACAGAGCTACATGGCCCAGATCCTCCACAATGCCCGAGGGGACAATGCTGCGCCCGCCTGCCATGTCACGTGACGCAATCATGAAGGAACCATGACTTGCGGGGCACAGAGCTGAACTGCGTGTGGCACAGCCCGTGCGACATGGATGGTGACTTCCGTCGCACTGGGTTAGTGGCACACGGAGCACGTCGGCCGGCACGGGCATGCCGCCACAGGTCGGTGACTCACGGGGCACTGAGGTAGGGCCACCTGATGTGCTGAGCGGGTGCGCAGCCTGCGATGATGCCCCATCCTGGCTGTCCGGGATGGTGAGGGTTGGTGTGAGCCCTGCTGGACCGCAGTGTAGGCCGGAGCCTGCGTGCGGCGCGGGCCGACTGCCACGTGGCGTTGCATCAAGGTTCACGGAGTTAGTGGCACCTATGATGCTGAGTGGGTGTGCAGCCAGCGTTGATGACGTGTGCACTGTTATGGACTCTCCCATTCCGAAATCAAGGCCCAGATCCAGGTGTGTGACCTGGTGGCCCGCAGGGCGGGTCCGCGTGATGTGGAGACTGCCAAGGTCATGTGTCATGGGCTCGGACCATGCACCGGCATGTGGTTGGAGACACACTGGTGGCGGAAGGTGAGCAGTGAGGCCCGGGGGCGCATGGGCGGACAACGTCCAATGGGCAGCGGGAGGGGCTGGGGTGCAGCAGCATGTGTGCGCAGGGGCAGCTGTCTCCCGCCCTCTCATTTTCGCTGTCTCTCTCTCCCTCTCCCTCTCTCTCTCTCTCCCTCTCTCTCTCTCCCTCTCTCTCTCTCTCCCTCTCTCTCTCTCCCTCTCTCTCTCTCTCCCTTTCTTTCTCACTCTCTCTCTCCCTCTCTCTCCCTCTCTCTCCCTCGGTCTCTCTCTCCCTCTCTCTCGCTCTCTCTCTCCCTCGCTCTCTCTCTCCCTCTCTCTCGCTCTCTCTCTCCCTCTCTCTCTCTCTCCCTCTCTCTCGCTCTCTCTCTCTGCCCTTTGATGAGCGCATGACACACGTTCTCATCTCGCATTTTGTCTTGCAGGCTGTGGCTTCCAGATTGTCCAGAGTGGATCCGCAAGGACTTGTCCAATTTGTTGTTTTGTGTTGTGTATTAATACAGTTTTCTTATGGGAATTTCGCAGTTGAATGTTTGATTCTCCTTATTCTGGCCACACATGTGTGTTTGTTGTTGTATGTGTGCGACATCAGGGTCTTTCTTATCTCGTGATTTTGTGAAGTTGCTGTGGCATATCTTTGTCCGGGGTGGGTGGGACGGGGGAGGGCCCAGGGGTGTGGGGGGTCCTGGGGGTGGTGGCGGTGGGTGTTGTGGGCCTCTGGGGTCTCCGAGCTGCATGAGCAGTGGCTCCATGGCATCTGTTATTCTCCAGGTGTGGCTGTGGGCTGGGCTCCCTTTTGTGGTGCAGGTAGTCGTCCTGCTTAACACCAGCAGAGAGCAGGTGTAAAATCGCTGCTGCTAGCACGGCTTATCGCCTGTTTTTGGTTCGCATCGCGGATCTGGCTATTCGTTGTGAATGTCGCGATGTGGTGTTTTCGTGTGTTTTCGCACGGGTACGCCTACTCTGCATCTCATTAGCGTTAGTTGGCGGCATCAACCGTGGCAATGTTTTTTGCGGGAGCTATCGCTGGATATGTGGCGATGTAGGCAGTTAGCCCCAGCTTGCGAAAGGAGCGGTAATTCTATCGCCACTTTTGCTGCGCTAAAGTGCCGATAATTCGGCGATAAGTCCTTGTGAATATGCCCCTCCATGTATTGGTGCTGGCTTCATTCCAGGGAAGGAAATGCTGGCTGTGCTCCTGGAACATCAGAAGCACTCAGTAAAAAGGATTTACATCCTGTGAATGTTCTGAACACTCATGTTGTTTGGAAATGGCGGCTGCCATTTTGAACTTTTGTGTAGGACTAGGTGGCATTTTCAATTCTGCTGGTAGAATCTGAGGAATTTTGATATTCTGTGTTACTCTTGTAGCATGGAATTGCTGATAAATTAAAATTCTGTTGCTCCCCTGGTGGAATTAAAAGCTATGTAGTGGTTTCTAAAGTTTAGAAATCACTGCATATACCACTTGGTGCCCTTACATACTCTGCAGTGATTACAAGTTTTAATCCCTCTAGAGAATGTTTGGGTGCTGGGTAATATTTGGCAGCGCTATTTCTCTAGGAAAATACATCCTTACTTCCATTTTTGCATTTTGCACTGAGAAATAGCCCAAATGCCCACTTCACCCCGTCGAGTAATTCCATGCAATTAGGAGTAATTTTAATGTAATTCCGCATGATTCTGCGGAATCAAACTCCGTGAATTCTGCTCACCTCTACTTTTGAAAATAAGTTTCCTTGTGGTCTAGAGGATCATTACTTGGCAATTGTGATACTTTGTTGCAGCTGCCAGGAGTTTGCTACCAGAACTTCTGAAAATTATTAAATTGTTTGTTCTATTCTGTTGAAATATTCACAACGCATATGTTGTGTTTAAGATTGTGGTTCTGCTAAGGGGAGTGAGTTGATGATATCAGCGTGGACTATATAATTCTGACGAATGTTCAATATATTACAATTTTTCCAAACAAAACCTCAAATGTATATCACAATCATAGAACATATTCTTACAAAAACAGAAGGTAGTTATTTTAGTCAGTGACGTCAGTGGGTTTATGGCAAAGGCCAAAATAACATTAAATACATAGATATTATTTATGTTCCAGATCTTGAAATGACAGTATTGCACTAAAACACAGGTAGCATGAGACATAGAGAGAATCTGAAGGTATGTCATTTCCATAGCAAATGATAGATGACTCACTATTATCATAAGGTCCTAAAGGTATTCATTTTGTCTTTAGATATCCACTACAACCAGTGTCAGTGCCCAGCAGAGTGACAGTCAAGAGTGGAGATACTCAGTGCCCCTGTTTTCTCTCTTATCTCATTCTCCTTTCCCCAAATGTGCTGCTAACCAACATATTGATATGGTGTATGCTGGCAGTGGATGCGGAAAGTGTGAAAATCACTGCCCCTAGATCCGGAATACAATGTTGTTGCTTTCTGACTCATTCTGTAAAAACAAGCAGGAGAACAGCCTAGCTTAAATTTTTACACTGTTTTTCTTCCAGGCACAAAACAGTTTCCTCTTCTACAGACCTTACAGCGACCTCCCTCCACTGGAGGAAAGTTCCACATTACCAAGCAGGCTTCATTGACACAACTTGGGACATCATTAACCATGTAGGGGTATGCAAGGTTGTTTTGTACTGTGACCCGAAATTTTTAGTTCAATCGTTTTATAAAATTTCACCAGCTATGCATAAAGTGTAGCAGCAACGTTCTTGAATATTTTGGGAAAAAGTGGGGATGTGGGCTGCTGCAGCGCATAGGTGACCCAGGAAGATATGAGGCTAGTCTTCCCTTCCTGTCTCTTTACCATGTACCTCCAACTGTTAAGTAACATAATCCCCCTCCACAGTCTCGCTTCTCACTCATGATCAATAAATAGCTCGTACCGCCTCTCATTCTGAATTAACCTTTGCTGACAAAAAGACACAATCTTCGCTGTTTACGTTTCTTGCTGGACAGAAAACAACAGAATACTTTGGAAGTCAAATACAGGAAGTACTGAAATTTTATCAATGAGCTACCACGTCATCAAACTCCTTCTTGAGCTTTGTTCTACTGTGATAGAATAATGACAAATGACATACAATACAGTCCAAAATCACAGACCCTAACTGCTCCAAAGAGCCCCTCATAGGGTTAATCTTTCATTAGGTTGAGCGTACAGCGCTTGCGCTGTCGCTTAACGACCTCTTGTGTATGGTTTAGGAGTTGAACTCCACCCATTCCTTGCCGGTGCTTTTTATTTGTCTGGGTTGGTGTCCTTTAAAAAAACTTGCTTTCCAATGGGCAATCTGCCGCTTTTGTCCCTCCTTCTGATTTCCGGTTTTCTCCTTGCAGCACCGACCAAGTACAACATCATTACGCTTTACGTGTTTATGTCTTTGTGCGGGGACTACTTTTCTTCATCATGTGTTTCCCTTCCTCAGTGCCACACATGCTTCACATCCAGCGCGCTTCCCATTTGTAGAAACTTCAAAAGGACCGAACCACTTCCTTGTTAGACTGGCATATGCAAAGTCGATAAGAAGGAATTAACTTCACTGATATTAATGACTTTGCAACAGGGAAGCACACACTTACGGCCGCTACTTTATTAGTTTAATCTATCTGCAATCTCTTTAATGTTGTGGGCGTACCCAGGTGACGTCCAGGTGATGTCACAATCGAAGACGGCTGCCTCGCTGCTGGCACAGGGGAGAGACGCCATGGTTGTTTCTTTGACAAAGTTACTGAGGGCGCCGTTGGCCTACGTGAGTATTTATCTTCTTCCGCTCCCTCAACTGTGTCCTGGCGTTTTTCCGTTCTCTCGTTGCTCAGTCCATAAATAAAGAGTGTACCTGAATAGTGGGGCTTAGCTGTGGTGCCGACCTCGCACTCACTACACGCTGCAGGGGCTTCTGTTGCACCACTGTACATGTTCGTAACACTTTGCATTAACAGCTGCTTTAGCAGCGAGTTGTCTTGTTTTGTTATAACTTACTCCGGCACTTCTGTGGGTGTGCATGCTGCCGTGCTCCTTTTATCAGCACAGCACCCGCTTAACGGCCGCCACGCTTCATGTTTCATAAAGCACAGTGGCCATGAAGTGGGCGCGTGTTGCTAAAAGAATGCACTTTGCTGCTGCTCTCCCGACGGCCCTGTAAGTCTTTCTTTTGATCTAAACATGTCCGCATTATGCGGTTCGTCTGTTTGCAGGTACGTACTATGTGGGCTATGGCAGGGATTAGTCCGACCAACTATTGTAAAATGGCTGGAGTCACTACACCCCGGACTATGCAGACTCTTTAATTAAGCACCAGGCTCGGGCTGTGCAGGAAATGCCTCAGGCCGTTTCTCAGCTCTTTTCATGAAGCTCAACAGGCATGAAGAGGGTGCTGTGTTGCTAAAACAATGCATATCTTTGCTGTACCGACGGCCCTGTAAATCTTTCTTTAAATATAAACATGTCCGCCGTGATGCGGTTCTTCTGTTTGCAAGTACATACTATGTGGGCTGTAGCAGGGATTAGCCCGACCGACTCTTGCAAAAAAACGTTATCGAGGAGGCAAGCACTGAAAATATTCCAGTTGATACCATTTTCCAAAATTTTACCCCACCTCTCTTGTGCCTTTTTTGACACCCCCTCATCATAACTGCTATTGTGCTTTCACTCCTCATGTTTGTTTTTTCTCTTCGCCCCTCCCTTCACCTCCAACTCTCGACTATTTCTCTTACCATTTGCTCCTTTCCTCTTTATCTCTTCTCCTTCACCCTCGCCCCCTCCATCTGATTCTTCTTTCAACACTCACAAACCTTTGTACCTCTCTGACGTTTTACCCCTTCTTTCCCTTGCACTCCTTTGGTCCTCTTTATCTCTCCCGCTTTTTGCTCTCACTTATTTCGAACACCTTTTGCTCGTCCTTCCTTTATGCGTCTCTTACTTCCTTTCAATCTTTTCTTCCTTCTTCTACTCTTCCACTCCTCCTTTCTTTCCCAAATCACTTTCTCCCTTTCTTTCCTCTTCCCCCGCACCCTGCAACCCCTTAACCTTTACCCCTTATTTCTCCCCACCCTGTTTGCCCCTCTTCTCCCTCCCTTACTCCTCCCCCTGGTATCCTGCAAATCACCAATTTGAGGTACGATCTTCAGCCTCTCATGCTAGAGGAAGAGGAGGCTAAGGGGCCGGGCAGCCCCCGCTGCCTCCTCAGTAGTGTTAGCTGCATCACCACCCCCAACTCCAGTGCAAGTTCATTCCTTTCTTTAGAAAGGTAATGCCCAGGCCGGCATAGGCACTGCTGCAAGCACCTGAAGGAGGGGTAGCATCTCCTAGCAGGCACCATGCAGGGCACAGCGGTGTGTAGCCATGTGTGTTGCTTTTAGTGTAATGTTTTCACTGGAAAACAGCCTTTGCAAAAACACAGACTCAAAAACAGACAGTGCATAAATATCTCCACACAAAAAGTCGACCTGCACTTAAATCCATGTCAAGCACATGTCCCAAATTATAAGCATAGATGATCCACAAATATAGTGTGCATACATTTATCTATTTCTTGATTCGGTGCATCTCGATCCCACGAGGAATCAGATCATATGACATGACAAAGACAGATAACTTCTGTGCGCACACAATTACATTATTTCCTACTAATATCTGCTTAGCTTCGTGGCCATGCCTCACACACCCATGTTATTTTTTGCCAAAGTGGAGACTGGGGTGGCATTTTATTGGCCTTCGTATTCGCACAGCACGTTGCTACCACTGGTGGTCCTCAAGCACTGTACAGAAGTTGTGCACTACAGTACTTATTATAGTGCGTCCTTTTTGGGAAGCATTGGATGTTTCACGTGAGATCCAGAGGGGATCGCCATTGTCACTGCAGACTTGGCACCGTGCTTAATTTGTGCTGGTGGTTGAGGTAGTGGCCACTGGCACTCTTTTCTGGGGACCGGAATTTATTTGTCAAGATCAGACTTTCACTGAGAGCACGAGAGGCAAATGTAGACAATGGTGACAAAAGAGGAAGTGGGGATGAAAAGAGTCTGCAAGAGTTGCCTATCTGGTCATTCCAAACCATATATCCGTGTGCGGCCCTAGAGAGTCAAATCAATGCTGTTCAAGGGGAGTCGGCCCTGGGCCGATTTTCACTGCTTCTCCATGTGAGACAGTCAATGGTGCCATTGAGGGAAGTCTTAACCAGCGTGCCACCTCCCATCAGGGGATATTTCAGTAGGTTTCTCTTGCCTTAATTTTTGATTGACTTCAGGTCAGGCGTTTGAAATCCAGGTCTATTAGAAATGTTTTGTGGGGCCTGGGTCCCTCCAACATCAAGCAAGGCCCCTCTATGGCCACCTAGCCTTTGATGTCAATCCATGCAGCTCGTTTTCAAACACTGCTACCTTTTTCACCATTAAATTGTAACATTTTCTCATGTGCTCCCTTAGTTGGTCGAGTGCTCCAATTCTCTGTGGGCACGTCTGCTTTTGATAAAGACGAAAAATAAATACATTATTTTCTAAGTACATTTATGTTCACTTTAAGAGAAACAACTATGAATCTACATTGTCAGAAAGTTCCCGGAAATATTAATTGTGAAATAATTTAGAGCTCAACTGCCATCACCAAAAACGCAAACCTGTCCAGACAGTTACGCGCCACACAATTCAATTCCACACATTTCCCATCCACACCACCTAATTCGACACCAAACCACATAATACGGCTCAACAAAACAATTGCTAAACACACCACCTAGATCCAATCCACACCACACAATTCCACATTGTGTCACACAATTCAACAGCACACCACATAATTAAACTCCACTACATACCACTCCACAACACAAAATACCTTTCCACATAACTACACTCCGTAACACACAATCCCTCTCTACATAATTCCAGAACACTCAGTACCACTTAATTACTATCCACATAATTCCACATCACACCATGCCACATAATTGCACTACACAAATCCACTCCACACAACACAATTCCACGCCACACATTTACACAAATGATCCAATACAAACCACATAATTCCACTACACACCACATTCATACACTCCATAACACAGAGGTAAAAACATTGCCATTTACAATCTCAAGAGTTCTAACTCAAGGAAATGCGAAACCGATTGCATTTCCAATGCTTTTTTTTTATATTGACTTTATTTTGATTTCCGTGTTTCTCACGTGTCCTATTCTATATTGTTTATTTTTTCAGTGTTATCTTTTTTCGAATCAAATTGTTATGCTAGTGTTGACTAGTATGATGCTTTATGTAATGTGAGCTATTGGCATTGTAAATGATAATGCCTTTTATTTATGTGTTTATAAAACCTGCAAGCTGCGTTTACGCACCGCTTGCAGGTTTTGTAAACATATAAATAAAAGGCATTTTCATTTACAATGCCAATAGATCAAACTCTCGCAAATGCGAGACCTATTGCACTGCAAGTGCTTGTTTTTATATAGCTCTTATATATCATTGATATACAATTTAAATATTTACTGCTGCAACAGTTACAATTGTAGAGGCAGCAGTGTGTCTTCTACTGTAGACTTTTCAAATGCAAATTCTTTGTGATCCACCTGCTACATTTATATGTGGAACCCATGTCAACTTCTCTCTTATCTATTAACTCTTTTTCTCTTGTCATGTCAAAAGAGAAATTCTCAGGCATCCAACTGGTACAGGTTGCAGCAGCCAAACAAGTAATTAGAAAAAAAAGTATGAACCGCCTTCTCGTAGCTAGCTGCTGAGCATTGAAAAAGCTGGTTAACCCCCTTCGCTGCCTGGCCTTTTCCCCAACCTGTGCTAAGCCTTTTTAAGGGGTAGTTCGTGCTTAGGCCCCCATAACTTTTTGTCCACATAAGATATCAATGCCAAGTGTGTGTCCTTTTTACCAAGATCCTGGGGATTCTAAAGGTACCCAAGGTTTGTGGATTCCCCGGAGGAGACTGAGAATTTAGCCAAAATTCAGCTAAATTTGGGGGGTTTTTGGGGAAACAAGTGCTGCAGAAGAAAATGTCTGTTTTTTCCCCTGCAAATA
The DNA here is from genome assembly GCA_963921515.1 of Calotriton arnoldi. Taxonomy (NCBI): domain Eukaryota; kingdom Metazoa; phylum Chordata; class Amphibia; order Caudata; family Salamandridae; genus Calotriton; species Calotriton arnoldi. The sequence goes on from CAWUFW010006980.1 coordinate 291,146, forward strand.
GCATCAAGAAAGGGTTTGCAATGTTAAAATCACCATCTTTTCAGCTTTTAGGAACAGGCAGACTTGAATCAGAAAAACTCATTTTTCAGCACAGTTTTGGCATTTTTCTGGAACATAGCCCATTTTTCCTAATTTTTGTGTGTTCAACCTCCTTTAAGTTAGTGGTAGAATCAGGTTTGAACCCCATAGTGGATCACAGAAAGCTAGATATTTCTGAAATTTAGACAAAATTCTGAATTCAGCAAGGGGTCATATGTGTAGATCCGTCAAGGTTTTCCCATAAAAAGTGACAGTTGAAATAAAAAAATATTGAAATTGAGTTGAAAAAACCCAGCCATTCATGTCTACGTTTTCATTTGTAAGTTCTTTTAACTACGGCATATTTTAAAAAGCAATATACCTTTACGTCTGCAGGACCTTTCTGGTTGCAGGGATATATAGGGGTTGTAGGTTCTCCAAGAACCTGAGGAACACATCAATTTATTTGGTAAAATATTAAAAGTGAAAAATAGTTTTCAAGGAAACCTATGTATTTCCAAAATGGGCACAAGATATGGAGTTTATTCAAGTTACTCAACCTTCAGGTCTAGTAACATTTTTATGACTTTTTCAGGCCTGTGAAGGATGGAGCCTAGGGTGAGAGCGCCCGCCCCGGGGCTCGGCCGGAACTTCTGAAACCGACCACGCAGGGGAGGCTTCCCCAGGCCCATCCCGGTGACCAGATGGCCAGGGACGACCCAGCAACCAGATGGCGCAGGGCCCTAATTTTTGTTCTGAACCCTCATGACAGTTTGGGGGTCCCTGTTGTTATCAGGACCCCCTATTATACCTTAGAAGGCATCTCTGTAGCTCCCATGAGCCATTTTAACTTCTAGGTACCTGTTTTAGTAATATTTGTGACATTTTCAGTTGTTCAGGTTTACAGGGACTTTGGGGCACATGCATCAAGCAGTTTTTTCTTCGCAAATGGGCTGATTCTGCGAATCAGCCCGTTTGCGAAAGCAAAAAATGCTTTTCAGATGCAGCAAACCCTATTTTGCGATTCGGTAACCTGTATCGAAAAAATACGAATTGCAAAATGGGTTTGAGATTTGCTATTAGGAAGGGGTGTGTTTATGGCGTCCCTTCCTAATACCGAATCGCATCGGCATGTAGGAATGTTTTGGGACCGAAATGCGGTTGCAAAATATTTGCATTTTACCACTTACTTTAAGTATGTGTTAACCCATTCTCAAACGGGAAGGGGTCCCCAAGGGACCCCTCCCCCTTTGGGTATGTTTGATACAGCGTTTTTTAAGAGCATGCAGTGGTCCTACAGACCACTGCCTACTCTTAAAAAATGAAAAGAAAACTTTTCATTTTTGTGTTAGAAACACATCCCGTTTTCCTTTAAGGAAAACGGGCTGCATTTAAAAAAATTGCTTTATTTAAAAGCAATCACAGACATGGTGGTCTGTTGATCCCAGCAGGCCACCATCCCTATGATTTTTGTGATTGCTAGGGGGTCGCAAATTGCAACCTACCTCATTAATTTTCATGAGGTAGGTCATTTGCGATCCCCTAGGAATCGCGAAAAGTGTTCAACACACTTTCATGCATGCCGTTTTGCAATTTCCGAATTGCGAATCGCAAGGATTTGCAATTAGAAAACCGCAAAACGGTTTCTTCATGCATCTGGCCCAAAGTCACTTCTACCCAGGACTATGGAGCTCTGAGTCGGGTAAAAGTTCAGGTTTCTTCCTTGGCTGGAGGTGGGGAAAAAAAGAAAACCTCATCCAAAAGGTACATAAACCAATTCACCGTGTCTGATCTGAGTCTTCAGCATCTCTGGCCCATTTCTAACCTCCAGGCATCTGTTTTAGGGATATTTGTGATATTTTGAGTTGTTCAGCTTTAAGGGGACAAAGTCACTTCTTCTACCCAGGGCTATGGAGCTCTGAGTCATGTAAGATTTCAGGTTTTTCTCTTGGCTGGAGGTGTGAAAAAAACTTCATCCAAAAGGTACATAAACCCCTTCACGGTACCAGATCTGAGCCTTCAGCATCTCTGGACTATTTCTAGCCTTCAGGCATCTGTTTTAGTAATATTTGTGACAGTTTGAGTTGTCCAGCTTCAAGGGGACAAAGTCACTTCTTCTATACAGGGCTATGGACCGCCACGTTAGGTAAGATTTCAGGTTTTTCCCTTGGCTTGAGCTGGGGGGAAAAAACTTCATCCAAAAGGTACATAAACCTCTTAACAGTATCAGATCTGAGCCTTCAGCATCTCTGGCCAATTTTTAGCCTCCAGGCATCTCTTTTAGTAATATTTGGAACATTTTGAGTTGCTCATTTTCAAGGGGACAAAGTCACTTCTTGTACCCAGGGCTATGGAGCTCCGAGTCTGGTAAGACTCCAGGTTTTTCCCTTGGCTGGAGGTGGAAAAAAAACTTCACATGGTACAAAAGGCACATAACCCCATTCACAGTATTACATCTGAGCTTTCTAACAAGTGTATTTAGGTCTGAACCCGGCCGCACAGGGAAGCCTCCCCATGTGCTTTATGATACTACCCAGGCCGGGGAAAGGAGCCCAGGGTCCTGGTGGACCTGCAGCCCTCGGCCTGCTGGTTTCCTGACCCATGCTCAGCCCCGTCCTGCATGCTCTGTGTGCTTCGAAAGCCCTGGCCAGGGCATGGTCAGGTGTTTCCATCCAAGCAGCTAAAAGTTGCCAAATGGGCGTCTGGTCTGGACCGTCCCCACGCAGGCCACCCTGTCCAGACTGCAGAGCCCTTCCCCAAGCGCTTTGCAGAAATTGGGGCCATCGTATGGAGCCCAGGCCCTGCCTGAGCTCTGACCGAGGCCATGGCCTCCTGCCCTGCTGGAGAAGTGGGCGAGGACTTTCCCAGACCTGCTGCTTCCCCTTTGCCAGGCCCCCACTCATTCTTAGGAGAATAGTGAGCCTTGCATAGGGCCTGCCGACGGTACCTCCTGGGTGGTGCGGGACATCGACCGTCAAGACCATTCAAGACCGGGCCCAGGCATCTGCTGAGAGCTTCTCAGGGCTCTCCCGGGCCTGTGTTCCAGCTCAGCACCATGCTGGGCCTTCATGCAGGACTGGTCTAGCCTCTAGGCCCAAACCTAAAGGCAGAGCGACAGAGGCCTCCCCGTCTGCAGCCACCATCATACCGTGGGCTCAGGGTGCTGCCTTGGGAGCCCCAGGCCTGGGGAGGCAAGGATGGTGATGCCCAGCCCGCCCCACACACTCTCCCCACAGGCCTGCCTGGGAAGGCCTTTTTCCTTGACTATTAAGCTCCCACAAAGTGGGGGCTTACAGAACCCTGAGTTGGGGAAAAAAGCTCGAGTTGGCCTGGTCAGCCAGCTGGTCGGCCAGCCCGCCAGGCCATCTGGTTGCACAGCCTGTTGATGAGATGGTCCAGGATGACCCTGCAACCCGATTGCCTGGGACAACCAAACCCAGGACCCAATTACATGGCTGTCTGACGACAAGAGTAGCCATGCAATCTAAGACCGGTGCTTGGGAGTCTCTTTCCCAGGGCTGCTTGCCTCCCAGTGACTAGTGTGGGAGTAGGGAGATCCCAGTCCGACCATCTGGTCACCCTGCTGACCCGCAAAGGATTGTGGCTCCAAAGGCCCCCATGCTGATTGGCATGTGGTGGAGGAGGCTTCCATTGGGCCCATATTCCCTCTCCGTGTTCCTCCCGCCAGCCTGGCAGCAGAGGGACCCACCCTCAGGTGGTGCAGGGGTCCACCATGGACAGAGACAAAAGCTTTGCTCAGAGGATGACTTTGAATACATTGCTGCGAGGTAGCTGTTCTGCTACTTACAAAACCCAGATCCAGAATTGGGTCATCTACGAGTGATTTAGCACTGGGTGCACCACAAACAAGCGGTGCACTAAGGGCATTGGAGGAGGCCCCCTTCGGCCCGCACTCCAGTCCCCAAGCAAGTGGCTCTACGCACTTGCCCAAGAGGCCGGCTATCCCAGGCCAACCGAGGCTCCACAGCACTGCAGTTTCATTACAATTTAGGGGGATTTTTGACTTAGAGGCATTCAGTCATAATGACACAGAAAGGAGCTTCACCCCATTGGCTTCTCAGCCAAGTACATACACCAAATGTCTGCTGTTACACTCGTAGTGAGCAGGATTACTATTGCAACAACACATCATCAGTAGGGTAAGACTAACTTATTTCAAGAGTGTCTAAACCCAGCTCACGTTCCCTATTAGTGGGTGAACAATCAAATGCTTGGTGAATTCTGCTCTACAATGATAGGAAGAGCAGACACCAAGAGATCAAAAAGCAAAATCGCTATTAACACTTGGACACCACATGCCAGTTATCCATATGATAACTTTTCTGACACCTCCTGCTTGAAACCCAAAAAGTCAGAAGCATCCAACCACATCTTTTTACTCTATCAATGAGAAGTTCCAAAATGTTGCTATGTCTTTTGATCCTTATGTCCTTGGATTTAGGCCATGTACCTGAAATGTGAGCAATTGCTTCACAAACCTCTTTACAATATCTGCAAGCAGCAAATGTTCAGTTCCTTCCTTTAGTGATAGCCTCACTTCCTCTTCCTCTAGTGATAGCCTCATGTCATGAGCCATCTACCTGGATCCCAGATTATACAAATGGGGCGACGATGTTAGTTCCCGAATCCTCCCGAGGCTTGTCCTTGGTTTACAGGAGGAGACTGCTTCGGTGGCAAATCCCAGGGTGGAAGGGGGTGGGGATAGAGATAGCGTGTAGAGTGAAAGATGCTGTGGCTCGTCTACTCAACAGCAACGCTGCAGCAGGCTTTCACACCAGTCTGATGAATGGTACCAGCAGATATTGTATCTATAAACAAACAAATAATATGACTTTAGTCTAGTATTAACTCTATCTCTTAAGGTATCACCTCAAGAAAACTTTTCAAATATGAACCAACCTTTAGTTTGGTTACTGTTTTGTTTTCATTTAGATTTTCCGCAGAGGCTCCTTTATCGAGTATTAGCATCAAACCCACAAGCAAATATGGGCGGGGTTAACTTTACCCAAGTCCTCTATGGCAGAGCCCTACCAACAGTATGTACAAGTTAAACAAAAACACTGGTTACCTTTGTTTGCAGCACGATGTTGCGACTGAGCTCAGCACGTAGTAAAATCAAGTCTGCTGATGAATCTCTCCTTTTCTTCTTGTTTTTTTTTTACATCCAGGTGTGAGACTAATGCGGGACATTCTTTGCGGTGAGGTCGAAGCGGGAGGATCACAGGAGATGGCAAGACAGATTCCTGGAAGCCAGGAAACAGGTAAGTGGCAGGAGAAGAGGCTAAGCGAAGAGGAGGAGTATGGACAGACTTTAAATAAGACTGTTTTAGAACATTCATAAATGTCACACTCTAATTGATTGTAACAAGGAACAGGTGCAGATAATTAACTTGATGAGGCTGCATTTTAGATGGTGCTTTAGAATGTTCACAAAGGTTGCGTTCTAATTGCTAATAGCAAGAAACAGGTGCAGATGATTAATTTAAGGAGACTGTCTTCTAGAAGGTTTTTTAGAATGTTCACAAAGATCATTCTAATTGCTTATGGCAAAGAACAGATGCATGGGATTAATTTGATGAGGGCTGTCTTCTGAACGGTTCATGTTGAGGTCATCTATGCTGGTTGCTTGATGCTAACTCTGGTGGATTTTCTGGATGTTTCCATGGCTCCTGAAACCTGACCTTGGAGATGAGTGGTAAAACATTTGTAAACGCCATTAAGCCTTTTCATTAAACCAGATAATACCAGCTATGGCTAGGTATTATATGGTCAAAGGTCAGGGTACAAGACATTTGTTCATTCATAACTGTTGGGAGGAATGATACGAGTCATGCCGGTATCATATGAAAGTCAAGAGAGGTGAGCTGTGGCAGGAATCCTGACACTCTTGTTGTAGCCACCTGCTACTCTGCAGCCTTCACAGCAGACCTGGAACTAGTCGTGGCGCACTGACAGGAATGAAATGCACCCTGTGGGGGTCAGGTGCACCCCGGCGGTGGTCCCGCAGAGGTGATCTGCCCCTCTGGGTGACCGGCCTTCCCGCCGTGTTCAATCTTCTGGGCAGACAGCACGGATCCCACTCGTTTACCTCTGGACTGTTTGACGTCCTCTTGAACTCTCTCTTCAAAGTTCCTTTCAACTTTACCTTATGTTACTTGTTGGCTATCAGTCTTGTCCCCTTATTTAGACTTAGATTGAGTTTACCACCCACTTTGGGCTGCAATCCCAAGCAAATGGACTCAGAGAAGAAGACCAAATCCCGGCACGCCGGGGGCCGCTACTGGCCTAACCCTGTCTGTGGAGTGAGCATCAATCAGAAGTACTTGGGCCCTGTGAGCGAAACCGTGGAGTCGGTCTTCTGTACGCCACATTTCCTGCGCCCGCTGCCCGGCATGGATTTGGCGCTGGGCTATTTCCTTTTTACTCGCCATTACTGAGGGAATCGTGATTAGTTTCTTTTCCTCCGCTTAGTAATATGCTTAAATTCAGTGGGTCGCTATGTCTGATCTGAGGTTGTAGTCAGATGCTGAAGCCTAGGGAAGCCGGGGAACACCGGCCCCTGGGCTGCAGGGGCCGGGGTCACGGCAGCACACCCTTTTTTCCTGGATCAGAGACTGTGGCCTATGGGGGCAGGTGAGCTCACCCGGGGCTGGAAGGGGTGTAACCCTCCCAGAACCCAGACACAAAAGTGAGATTCCAAGACAATACACGCTGGAAGCCGTGGGACACCACAGACAGCCATGTGCACATGCAGCCAGGTGCCCCGTGACGTGCCTCAGGCACACTGCTTGCCAGCCTGCACCCTAACAAGGTGGGAGGGAAGGCTAGGTTAACCGGCGGTGTACCTCCATGACAGGCAATCAGGGGTCTGACATTGTGGGGGGGAGGAAGGGAGCAGAGCTACCTGGTGACCGCCTTATCCATGCCTCAAGGAATCACAGGGGCGATGGATGATCGTAGACCCTCAGACAGGTGTAACCACCGGAGGAACCTGGGGCCGCAAGGTGTGTTCAGAGTGTCGATGATTAATGTGTCATGAAATTCACACTGATTCTCGCAGCTAACTGTGTTCTTCATTGATGCCCGACCTGAGTGAATCGCAGCCAAGAGTCACTGGCAACTTTTTGCAACTTTTGCAAACCTGCGGGCACAGGAGAGATGAGAGGAAGGTGGTGCCATCCTTCTGTCCACCGTCCACGTAGCAAGATGGTCCAGTGCCACGTCAAGGCTTCACCTCTGGAAGTCAGACTCCATGATTTGAAGAGTGTTTCTAGGCACTTGGCCTGGGAGCCCCCATCCCCCCACAGGTGAGGGGAATTCCTGGAACGACAGAAGCAGGCAGCCCTATTGCTGTCGGTCCCTCTAGGAGCACTGCGAGGGACAGCACAAGTCTTTAAACCTTCAGCCTGGCCATGCAGGACCGGGGCATACCAGGTACCTGGCAAAGAGGAAGGTTCACTCCACCTGCAAGTCGGCCACCCGCCACTGGGTTCGACCCCTGTGGCATCAAGAGTCCCCAGCTTGGGAAGAGGCCCTGAGACATGCCGGCGGGTTGGTGGGTAGCCTATCCCCTGCCCTGGTCATAGGCATTGGAAGGGAAGAGCCGGGTGGCTCCCCATCTCACACACTGCCCACTGAGAGGAGACAGGATTCCCTTGCGGCATCTCCTCCTTCTTTTACAGGCTGCCCTGCCACCCAAGAAGGTCCAATTCTCAGTCGACCTGAGCACAGTCAGGACAGGATCGGGCACGGTAGGGCCTGGGGTGGCAGGGCCTTCAGGAGTGCTCTCAGCCCAGGGAGGCACTGCCATTTTGTCTCCCCTATGGAGTCATGCTGGGTAAGCGTGGGTCCCATCTTGGGAGGGCCTACCATTATGCCCCAATGGAGGAGCAGGGGCTGTCCCCAGTCCCTCACACGTCTGTCAGTCGGGTCCTCCCCAGTAGAGGAGCCTGCCTCCGGTCCTCAACCAAGTGCCCAGGCGGCCACAGACTGCTCCACCGGCAAGTGCAGGGCTGGGCCCTGTGCCTATGGTGTGTTCCGTTTGGGAGGCAGCCGAGGGTTTCAGGCTGGTGCCGTCAGCAATGTTCCCTCTAATTGTTTTCTTCTTTGTGCGGCAGTGTGCTGCAGCCAAGGCTATGTGTGCCAAGAACCCGACCATGCATGTGGGTGCAGCGGGAGGGGTTCTGATATGGGGCTTCATGCTTGGTTATGCAGATAACTGACCTAGGTACTGGGAGGGCACAGGAGGCCTGTTTGATGGGGCAGGCAGGGCCGGACTGGGAACCCAAAGCAGCCCTGGCAATTTTGTCAGACCGGCCCCCACCCCCGGGGGGGGGCAAGTGTCAATCACTACAGCTGAACAAAACCAGTCCCCAGCACCCCTGCTTTTGTTACTGAGGGCCGATATTGCAGCATCGCCGCAAAACTGCCCCCAGTAACAAAAGCGGCCCCCACTGCTCCAAAACTGGCCCGACCCTTCCAGCCTCCCGGGCAAATGCCCCATGCCTGCTATGGCCAGTCCAGCACCTGGGGAAGGCCTTTGTGTTGGCAACTAGTGTCCACTGGTTGTGTCTTGTTGGAAATAAACAGGTGCCATGCAGTGCAGAGCATTTGCAACCACGACAAAGCTACACTAATATATATTAGGAAACCGGGAAAACCTGCCTCATTCCACAGCGCTAGTGAACCTCTGTTTTCCTAAACAACTACACAGCAGCGGCTCAGGGACATCTTAAGGTTTTTGAGCACCCTAGCATAAACATATTTAGGGGGCCCCTGTGCGGATCAGCTTTGAATTTATCATCCAGTTTCAGCTCCCTCGTGTCCGCTTTAGCCAGATCAAACAGAGCACAGATATACTGGTTCAAATTCTAAATGTGTTTATAGTTAGCATTCAGGGATAGTGATGTATTTTCCAATATTGTAACACAGTAGAAGCTCACTAATACTACTGCAAATAATCACTGTGACACAGTGTCATAGCAAGCGTGGGGCGGGGGGCTGTCTGCTCCAAGAGGCACAAGTTTTGGGGGCGGCAGCCTCCCAATGCTCTTACCTGCAGTCTTGGGCCCTCCCCCCGTGGCAAAAGAACCAGAGATCTTGCCAGCCCCCCCCCCTGCTCTTCACTCCGGCCGCGCTGCAAAATCATGGACCGTCACGGGCGGGCTTAGGGCTAGCCTACGCCACTGCTCTGACACCCTCCCATTTCTCATATCCGAGATCCTGTTTGGATCTAAGAGAAACATTTTTTATGGATGTTGCATGAAACAAAAACACGTTTGTCATAAAATTTCTGTAATAGACTCTCACACATTACCCAGATTAAAAATAAATGAAAGGAAAATGCTAGTTGCAACAATCTGTTTAAGAATTATTCAAGGTAACCAGGGCAAGAATCTTTGCAGAACAGAGCTGGCTCTACCGGGGGAGGGGGGGTCACTCCACTCTTCAGAACTGATAATCATTAGTTCACTTATCAGCTCTGAAGATGGTTTCCTGGATAAACAGGGGGAGGAATGTACATATAAGTCCCCCAAGTGTGCTTTCAGAATCACTAATATATGTTAGTGATTCTGAAAGCAGACGTGGTGCTTTTAGGTTTGCTCAGGGCTTTAAGTGGGATGAAAAAACTGGGGGGGGTCTCTCAAAGGGGCGTGGCTGATGTAATTAAAGGTATGGCTTAAAAAAACACGTAAGCTAAAACTCTGTCCTTAGCATAGTGTGCCGCCCGACTGTTATTGTGCCACCTCTGTTATTGCATCCAGATATATAATACAACAAGTAACATTATACCTACAACAAGCCAGGACTATTGGCTTTGTCAATGGTTGTTAGTTCCATAAGATAAATAAACAACAACTAAGGCTTTGTTGCATATAATATTGAAACTGTTTCAGTTCTGAAATGATCAGACTGTGAAAGAACTACAAAAAGTCTCTTTGAAGTTACACCAAAGGCTTTGAGCAGTTGCACTGCTGCAGAGTTGAGATTATTTTTTTACCCTGAGGGTGAGGTCAAAAATGAAGAGCTGGGCCTCAGGCACAGGGCTGCGAGGGGAGCCCCTGACAGACCTCTGACCCAGAGCCTGCTTGGAGCTCCTGGGCCCGGCCATTGGGGGAGGCCTCCCTGGGCAGGCCTGAGGACTGGGCCCAGGATGGGGCCCCCATGCAGTGGCCCGCCGGGTGCCCTGTCAGGGCTTTTGAACCCAGCTAAGGAGGGTAAGCCTCCCCGGGCCCGATGGACCCCCATCCTAGGTTCTTAGGTGTGCGGCAGGCCGGAGGACAGACCCCAGGGTCAGAGAGCCTGCCACAGGGCCTGACCAGGCCCCGGTCACAGCTCCTGGACCCGGTTGTGCCTGGGAGGCCACCCCGGGTACTTTGCCATGCAGTGGGCCTGAGAATAGAGCCCAGGATGGGGAGGCACCAACCCCAGGGTCCAACAAGGCCCCGATCCTGGTCCTTCTTGTCGCTGGCTGAGACCCGCTGGACCACTAGGGGGTCTGGAGCCTCAGGCCCCTAGGTTTGGTGGGGCCCGAGGCCAAGTCAGAGCTCCTGGACCCAGCCAAGCAGGAGAAGCCTCCTTGGGCCCAGGCAATTAGTCATAACACTTGTTCTGCCATTTTTGTTACCCTAAATGTTGTCCCCTAGCTCAGCCAGTACCTAGGGAAACCTAGCCAAACTAGTGCTATCCAGGGTGGGCAGATTTGCATTGCTCTCACTATGAAGCCCCTGCAAACCTCAAACTTTGACTATAAAAACAAATTTTCCTCACATTTTTGTGATAGAAAGTTCTGGAATCTGGAGGGAGCCACAAACTTCCTTTCACCCGGCATTCCCCCAAGTCTCCTGATACAAATGGTATCTCACTTGTGTGGGTAGACCTAATGCCCGCCACAGGAAACGGCCCAAAATGCAACATGGACGCAGCACATTTTTCCACCGAAAACTGACCACTTTTTTCCCATTTCACTTTCAATGTAATGACAGCAGCATGCCATGGACGCCGATTGTCATTACACAAGAAAAAAAAAAATGCCATGGGTGGCAGGTGAAGCTCTTGCCCTGCTCCAGAGGCTGGAAAAAATAATCCATCTGCTCTAAACAGCAGTGGGATTTCCTGGGTGCGTGCAGATGAGGTAACGGTTATTTTACTATGCCTTTCCCCAAAGAAGTGAATAATGTTTTCTGGTTTAAAAAGCAATCATTCACCCCTTGCTACTGGATCTCCTGATGGGTGCCTTCTAAAGAGTTAACGTAGGACTGGATCTGGTGTTACACAGCATGTGCCCACCTTTTTGTTTTACACCGCTGGGTTCAATGTACAAATCCTTTTTGAGTCACTCACACTTGTTTTAGCTTTATAGCTTAATATTCGTTTAATAGAAAACTACAGCAGTGCTGTACATACATGAACCCTCCCTGTGTTTATCTAATTAGCACTTTCAGCGGGTCCCACTACACGCTTAAGTTTAAAAAGAGATTGATGTTTTATAGTGCATAGATCCTAGCAATCCAACACACTCTCGATGAGCTTCTGAAGGGGGGTTTAAAGCCTTACCTTCAGGGGAAAAAAAATTCCACTGTTCAGAAAAATATAGACACCCTTAAGCCATCTTGCCATAGTAGGTGCAATATGGCACAATGCACGTTACTGTGTGTATTTTTGAATACCGCTGTTATCTATCATAACACAACAAAAAGCACATGAAAATGCCCTTAAAAATCTACGTCTCAGTGTAGAGTATTTATGTGGTTGTAAACCTTGCAATTCATTAAATCACAGGCTTTGAAACAGCAAAAATAAAGGTCACACTGTACAAACATTACATTTTGAGTTGAAAGTGTCATTTCGACTCATAAAGTGCACTTTGCGAACCATGAAAATGCTTTTAAAAAAATAGGCATCTATTTGATGCTCCCCTTTCCTTTGCAACTCCGTATGCAATTTATCAATGCTTTTACAGCTGCAATGGCGGTTACAAACCATTGGTTGTAAGGCCTTCGTAAAATGAAAGATGTCACCAAGAACAGTTTCCACCTAGTGCTGGCATTGGGAAGAGCAAAAAGTAGTTCAAGGCACCGCTGCTTTAACGACCAATGACATTGTCTGTCTGCTAAATTTTATGTGTGAAAGAGACCTCTGTCCCTTAAATGGACAGGGTCCGCTTTAAAAAAAAAAGGCATGCCAGGGTTCAGTGAATTTCAAATACAGTTACGTGATCTGCTGTTTCTCACTAGCCTCCATCCTTGCATATGAAGCCATTTGAGGAAAGTCGCAAAATATCTCCGGCCTCACAAACATTAATTCAAGAGTTTTCCAACACTAAAGAGTTCACAGGAGCTCATTCAACGCAATGCAGTTTTGCTCTGAACATGTGGGCTGCTAAAGTGTTTATCAATTTGAAGTTGTGTGTTTGCGGCACGTTGCATCATATTGGCACCCGCACAAAACTTACATAACTATAGACCTTTCTGGTACAATACTACTAGTTAGACTATCAGATGCAGCACAAAATGAATGTGGGATTGAAAAAGAGTTGGGGCCACATATACGACCATTTCATTTTGTGAGTCTCTAATTGCGATTTTTTACTAGACACTCGCACAATGCAATGTACTAATAGGTCTCAGACACATTTAGCGATTCCCAATTATGTTGCAAATGAAATGCCTCATCGATATTCATGAGCAGGTCGACATTCACAGACCATTTGGAATTGCCTGCACTCACAGGGATAGCGGCCTGCTGGGGTCAGCAGACAACCATGTCTTTGATTGCTTTGTAAATAAAGCATTTTTTTTTTTTTGGTAATGCAGCTCGTTTTTCTTAAAAGAAAACAGGATGCATTTCGAAAATAAAAATGAAAAGCTACCTTTTCATTTTTAAGTGTAGGCAGTGGTCCGTTAGCTCCCACATTCACAAATGGGAAGGGGTCCCTTGGGGACCACTTCTCTTTTGTGAACTGGTCACCACCTCATTCACAGAGTCAGTAAAATATGGATGTTTTGCGACCCCATTCTGGTTGCAAAACATTAATACGTGCCCTTGCAACTCGCTTTTAGGAAGGGACGCCCTTGGCATGCCACTTCCTAACACCGACTTTCAAACCCAATTTGGCAGATCGGTAATAAATTACCGACTCACAACATAGGATTAGTATGAGTCAAAAGTCGATTTGGCAGTCGCAAATGGCCTGATTCTCTGTTTGCGACTGCTTAAAACGGTCACACATGTGGCCCTTGGTGCGCAAAAAACTCAGACTTCCTTGCAACCCCACCTTGTACGGGTCCCTGGTTTCATAACTGAGAGGGCTGCTGCATTTACTCAAGGGGCCTCTGTTTAAATGTGGTCAAAGGCTCAAATCCTGGCAGAGACGGTCAGCTTTTCAGCTTTCTGAGAGCCACAATATTAGCATCACAGAGTTGGGCAACTATTAACATATTTTCGAGGCTCCAAGAAGCACACCTGGTGGTGTAAATGTGCTTTACAATTAGACTGCCACTTTGCAAAAGGTCACATGTTGGTTGTGTGGAAAACACAGAACACCAAACCTAAACATGGTTATGTTGTTCTCTTCTGACGTATTTGCAACTTCTGTTTTCCTATCCATACTTCCATTTTTTTCCTTTGCGTCCTTTCCTCCCCCTTTCCACATCCTATCCTGTCTTCCATTGTTCTCTCTTTGCCAATGCTCCTCATCTATTTTTCTGTTTCTCCCAAGTGCTCCTGCTTTTGTGCTCCACATATATTTTTCCAGTACCCCATTGTTCTCCCTCATCCCAATTTTCCCTCTGTTCTACTCCCCTTTCTTTTCTTGAGGTCCTGAACAGAAAAAAATATGTCTAAAGGATTAACATAAATAAGGTAGGCCTTCAATGTACATTGACTGACGGCCCTGCTGTGACCGCCAGAAACCTGGCATTCGCCCCCCTAAAAATGAGATGGAGAACTGTGAGTTTGGCGGAAAGGGATGCCTTTTGAATTGTGGCTCGCTCCCACTATGCTAAACTCTAAAAGAGGACTTTATCATCCTTTGAGAGTCCTAGTTTGATAAAGAAAGACTAAAGCTGTGTGCTTCATGGATACGGCAGGAAACCATGGTGTTCTTTCTAGACTCTCCATGCCACAGCCTTGTCCTGCAGGTTTGCTTGACTGAGGTTGCACCCTATCAGTGTTGAACAAGCATTTCAGCCAGTCTGGCATCACAAAGTGTGGCAGCTTGAAAAGATCAGTGTGTGGGCTGTTTTTGTGGTCACGTGGTCTGTGATGGGATGACTACCTCCTCTCAGCAAAGTGAAGCCCTTCCCTGTCATACATGGCCACCACAGTGCAAACACCTCCTCTGATCTGTTAGGAGTGCAATGGCACTATTGCTTTACAGTTCTGTGGGGCTAGCGGTCACAGGGCAAGAGCTGCATAGTTTTTTATGATCACGTAAATGAGTCACTCTGTGAATACCTGCCCCTTTAATTGGTAACGATTGTGTGTTTTGTTGAATCAGAGCAAGTGACATTGTGGGAAGACTAGAGTAACTAGAATCCAAACGTGTGGGGAGAGACTAAGATGGTGATATCAGAAAGAGGAGGAGACTTCTTGCCGTGACTTCACAGTCTCCAGGCCCCTTCTGAATCCTCCAGGCTGTACTGGAAGCCTTGGTACCTGCAAGGTCAGGAAGCCACGGGAAATGATGGAAGGTGGCTTGCTGGTCACAGGCCTAATCTACCTGCCGTTGACGTCCCCCATAATGGGTATTTAACATCACTACTGTGTAGGTGCGAGTGTCTTCCACCTTCCTGCTCACTAGGCACAACAAAAGAAAGGGATTGCCGATGAAGATAGTTGGGGGGCCTTACAGCCAGTTGCTCCTGCAACACTTAAACAGCCCCAATGGTGCCCCCATTCAATAGAGGACTGTGTACACCATTTCACATACCAAGCAGAAGCCAGATAAGGGAGCAGGATGATTGGACGCACGTGATCCAGCGCTCAGAGATCAATACATTTGCAACTAAACAAGGCCCAATTACATTACCCAACAAAGTCCCTTCGCGCTGAGTTCAGTGTGAAAAGCAAAGTTCAGACCTAACTTACCAATCTCCAACTGAACCTGCATTACTCTTAGAAAAATAATGACACAATGGCATCTTTAGTTTAGTTGATTAGTTGTTGGCAAGAATTAATAACACACCCTAAATAAAGACAAACACAGTATATTTATAATGTTTTATCTAAATAATGTGAAATAAATGCTCATTAAGTACCAATACACAGTACAAATCACGGAACATCACCGAATAAACAAACTAGCAAAGAGAAAATGTTAAATCACATCACACTGACAGTGCATTGAAGGAGTGGAAAGACGAAGAGAGAAAAGTTTCAGAGACAAAATACATTTGCAATTAATTATGCAAAGTCAGGTTTCTATCTATACTAACCCAGGAGAAAACAGGAAATCTGCTCACTGGCCAGGGGAGCAGCAGGGCCCCACAAGTAGATTTGTAAGGGCAAAGTCTAAGTCAGAAATCAGGAAACAGGGAAAACAGGTAGGCCTCTACAGCAAACCGATGACTGCAACGATCACACCTAACACCATCAGCACCTCTCGGTACAGGAGCAACGACAGCTAACCCCTCCCTCCAAAGCACCTCAATTATACCCTAAAACCCAAAAGACCAACCCACACTTGTTTCATTTCAGAGTAAATACTACATCGTGATTGGTTGAGAAGAGGGGTGTACTGTCACACCACACTCGGCATGTCCATCTCCTTCAATGTTCCATTGTTTTGTTTTTTCAGTATTAAAACTACATCATCCCAGGTAATACAAGTATACAATATCAGACTTCATGTTACAGTTTCTGTTATTTCTTGTGCCGCTCGTCCGCTTCCAGAGGATACGTTCATCACTTGACAGTTGTTTTTCGGCTTCAGGTTTAACTTTTGGCAGGCACACAGGATTTTCGAAGGACTTTTACATCAGCTCTCTCTCCACATTCTCTTTTGCCTTTTCAGTTAATAATTCTTTATTTTGCTTAACCCATGCTTCTACAGAGAATAAAAAAATATAATTATTCACTTTAAAATGGTTTTCTTTACGCACCCTCCGAAATGCTGCATCTAACCATGCGCAGCCCAGGTTAGTTTTATCTGACAAGCGTTAATAATCATGCACAAAAGCAGCATTAGTCTCTTTATCTTCATTAGTCAGGCATTTGCGGCCTAGTTCAGTACTTTAGTACACGCTTGCGCATTATTTATTTTTCCCCATGTTTGTTATTAAAACCACACGTTTTTACTGCACACTGTTAGAAAAGTTAGAAAATGTTACTAGGGGTCTCAAACCCTACTCCATCAATCCCCCTTTGATGGCGTCTTTGAGCCATCACCAAATACCCATTTGATACAAATTATTACTCAAAAAGCTGTTGTTCTCTCACGTTTTATCATTATTCCATCCAGATCCCTCATCATTTCATAATAGTTTCCTCTTCTATCCTCTAATTCTATTTCTTCTCTCTTTCTGGGTCTTCGTTTATTATCAGGTGTCTCTTTCTTACATTTGCAACATTTATAAATCAAGAAAATCATTAGTATCACTGTAGCCACTGCAATAATAGGTATTAATATTCTCCCTAATAGACTATTCCCGAATGTTGAAAACCAATTTCCCATAGAGGAAAAACTTTTACCAAGTTTCTCCCAAGCACCATCAACCTTCAATTCTGTTAAATCTTGATGAAGATTTGTAATATTCTTAATATACCCCTCAAGATTTTTACTCTTATCAGGGATATAAGTACAGCATTGTTGTATTTTCAACATATTGCAGACTCCACCCTCTTTAGCCAATAATACATCAAGGGCAAGTCGATTCTGCAAAACTATAGATCTAATTGCAACCATCTCAGTATCAATCATTAAAAACCCACCAGCAGTGTCTGTTGATAAACAATCAACCACTGTGGACAATTTTCTAATTTTGTGTGTATTTAGTATAACTCCAACTGAAGGTATCAATGCTCCAAAAATATCTCCTATACTTTCTCAAAAAATCGCTCTTTTATTACGTATTAGTCCATTCTTTATGTCATTGATTCTATGATTCTCATCCA
Organism: Calotriton arnoldi; assembly: GCA_963921515.1. NCBI lineage: Eukaryota > Metazoa > Chordata > Amphibia > Caudata > Salamandridae > Calotriton > Calotriton arnoldi. The sequence goes on from CAWUFW010006980.1 coordinate 308,300, forward strand.
TATGGTATATCTTTGGAAATACTATTGCTACATAACAACACCCGTACCAATGTGCATGCAACCTATAGTAGGCATTCTTACCACACACATAATAGATTCCCGGAAAGACAGGATCAGTTCCTCCTTTCAATCCCCATCCTCCCATAACTAGAAAAGTATGATCACATTCACTAGAACCAATGAAATAATTATTATAATCAGTCTTTTGTCAGAGTAAACAAAGCTTCCCTCTATGATACCAGTCTAGGGTCATGACAGCGTAAGTCTCACCCTTTTTGTAATCTTCCTCTCTGAAACCCCATGGAGGTACATGAGACCTTTGCTCAGCAGCTTTTCTCTGAAACTCTTGTCTTCTATCTTCAACCATGTTAATAAATTCTATTTCTTCAAATCGTAATCTGAAAGTTAGGTTATGTCTATGTGCATATACTGTATCTATTGGTTGTGTAGAATGAAAAAAATTCTCCCATATATTCTGCCTCTCTAGCACTATTTATTTTATTCTTACTTACAAGTTCAAGTTTATTTGTTTATGATTTTGGAACTCCAAAGAGATCCACACAATTTAACAGGCCAACAACATATAAATACAACATTTTATAAAACAAGGTTTCTGCGGTCATTATAAAACATCAGATAAAACCAAAATTGATAATTATAGCCATCATATAAATGTATATTAGTACATATTTAAAAACACTTTAAAAAGTTAAAAATCCTGTGACAAAACATTTCATTTGGTGGTTCATAAATAGAATCTATTAGTGCAGAGGCCGAAAGGATAGATAATTGTAGACAGATTGGTCTCATCCATTTACGCCGATACAATAATAGAGCGGGGCAGATAAATAGCACATGATTAACATCCTGGATAGAATTATTACACAGATTACAAATTGGAGAAGAACCATACCATTTAGATAGTACATTGTTCAACGGGAGCATACCCTGCCTCAATAATAGCCAAAAGCGGCGCACTCCATGGGGCAGGTTCCAAGAGATATAAACCTGTGCTTTTTTTATCACACAGGAATCTGTGGCCGAGTGGATACCTCTCTTTAAAATACGAGCTTCCTTATCCCTGGTAAAACTTAGGGGCATATTAGCAAGACCGGCGATAAAATTATCGCCGTTTTAGCGGCAGGAAACTGCCGCTAAAACGGCGATAAGGGGCTTGCTAATATGCCTTATAGAATTCCAATAGAAGCCCAGGTTAGATGTCCTGCACATCTAACCTGGGCTTCTATTGGAATTCTATAACGCATATTAGCAAGCCCATTATCGCCGTTCTTGCTAATATGCCCCACTATTTCCAAGTGGCCTGCTTCAAAGTGGCCCTTAATTGATATGGCGATAGAGTAAAAAGTAGGGATTCATCCAGTTGTAGCAAATCAACTGCAATTCTAAAAATTTTAACAATTAATGACTGCTCCTTTAAACTTTCTAATATTTCTTTTTGGATTAAAAATCTTAGTGTGCCAGGATCACCCTTTACCAGACTTGTAACCCACCGCACTATCCCTGCAAGACCCTGTACCCAACTACTTCTTAAACCAAACTCTAACCTTAGTGCAGCCACGGGGCAAGCAGTGTTAACTGAGGCTAGGCTCCTCAAAATTTTGCCTTCTGTTGTATTTAAAAAAGACCATTTTTCTATATCAAGTAATTCAATACCATACAGCAGGGAAGCAGGAATTTTTGCACGAAATACCTCTAATAAAAGTGCAAAATGTCTTTTTCCAGTAGATCTGTATAGGGAGCCCAAGCTTTTCCCCTGTGTAGTAGCTTTATATATGTTATTTTCTATATGGGCTTTATCACTTAGGTTACCACACACCGTTTTCCCCAAGAAAACGTAAGATTTTACAAATTCCAATTTTTGTCCACCTACAGACCAAACAAAATTCTCATACTGGAGCTTTTTTCTTCCATGCATGCACATTATTTTACTTTTAGATACATTAATCTTTAAATAGTGAGCCTCTGCAAATTTATATAGTGCCTGCAGACGACTATTCAATCCCTTAGGTGTTAAATCCAAGATTAAAATGTCGTCAGCATAAAGTAAACAAGCGATCGGTTTTCCCCCTAGTAATGGGGCGATGCCCTCACTTTGTGCCAAAGTGTACGGAAGCGATACAAAAGGGGATGATGGACGGAACGTTTGAGCCAATCAAACACTCACCCCCAGTCAACTGATCTGGGTTTAATCCATCATCATTCTTTAGCTCACTCCACCACCCCAGTTCAGACATGGCCATATGCAAATCAGTCTGACCCTGTGCCTCATGGGAACAGTCCAGCCCGAACTGCCAAGCCATGTCTTCCCTGGACCGGAAACAAGCATCCTAGGACCCGTTTCTGGCATTTCAGCCGTCATCAGCCAGGCTTGCTTGAATCCAGTGGCAAAGTGAGCAAGGGACCCACGTCTGGGTATACCCCCGCCAACTTAGGGCGACCAAAGCGATACAAAAGGGGATGATGGACGGAACGTTTGAGCCAATCAAACACTCACCCCCAGTCAACTGATCTGGGTTTAATCCATCATCATTCTTTAGCTCACTCCACCACCCCAGTTCAGACATGGCCATATGCAAATCAGTCTGACCCTGTGCCTCATGGGAACAGTCCAGCCCGAACTGCCAAGCCATGTCTTCCCTGGACCGGAAACAAGCATCCTAGGACCGGTTTCTGGCATTTCAGCCGTCATCAGCCAGGCTTGCTTGAATCCAGTGGCAAAGTGAGCAAGGGACCCACGTCTGGGCATACCCCCGCCAACTTAGGGCGACCAAAGCGATACAAAGGGGATGATGGACGGAACGTTTGAGCCAATCAAACACTCACCCCCAGTCAACTGATCTGGGTTTAATCCATCATCATTCTTTAGCTCACTCCACCACCCCAGTTCAGACATGGCCATATGCAAATCAGTCTGACCCTGTGCCTCATGGGAACAGTCCAGCCCGAACTGCCAAGCCATGTCTTCCCTGGACCGGAAACAAGCATCCTAGGACCGGTTTCTGGCATTTCAGCCGTCATCAGCCAGGCTTGCTTGAATCCAGTGGCAAAGTGAGCAAAGTGTACGGAAGGTCAGATATATATAGGGAGAAAAGTAGAGGAGCCAATAAACAACCTTGTTTTAAACCATTTGCAGTAAGGATAGTTTGGGAGAGACCTATTTCCCCTCCCATTAAAACTCTACACCACGTGTCTGTATAAAGTGCACGAACTAGCTCCAAGAGGATGGCCGGCATACCCAGGTCCGACAGTTTTCTCCACAGCAAAATCCGATCTACTTTATCGAATGCTGTGGAGAAGTCTATAAAGGCTGTGTACACTCTTCCTCCTCTAACTTTAACATATTTTTCGTTTATTACCTGTAGTGCGGTTAGATTATCAATAGTTCCATGTTTTGTCCTAAACCCGGTTTGTTCAAATGGTAAAATATTTTCCACATCCACCCAATCATTAATTTGAGTCAAGAGGCATTTAGCAAAAACTTTACCCACTGCGTCAAGAAGGGCAATTTGACGATAATTGTGTGGGGCATCTCGATCTCCTTTCTTAAACAGGGGGACTAATATACTTCCCTTCCAAGAGAGGGGAACCATTTTATTTGCGTAGCAATAATTAAACACCGGATAAAGGATTTTACTCCACAGTGAACTATTTTGTTTTAAAACTGTGATTGGTAATTCATCGGGACCCATCGCTCCAGAGGATCGCATCCTCTTGATCGCCATTTCAATTTCTTTTTCAGATGGCGATCCATACGATGAGGAGTCTTCCTTTAATGCAGTGTAGTTAATTGCCTTTGCATTATCTGCATATAAGTCCCGAATGAAGCCAACCCATTTATGTTCCGCAATTGCAACGGGGAGTGGTCGAGATCTGGCACCACATCCTTCTCCAATAAGAGACCAAAACGTTCTTACTTGGCCTTTATACACTGCTTCTCTCAGTTTAATCCAGATGTTATCTTCCCTCTCTTTTCTTAACATAACCCTTACCCTAGTCCTCCTCCTTTTTAATAGTAATATTCTATGATATCTTTCCAAGGAGTAATTCAAGTACTGTTCTCTAATTAGTTTATTTATTTCAAGATTAAACGGCTGGAGGGATCTTGGGACTACTTTAGTACTTTTTCTTTGATTCGACCTCTTCGCAATTTCTATCGCTTTGATCATAAATGCATTAAAACTGGCAATTTCTTTTCCATTCCAACTAGACAAATTCTCTACAGTGGCCTCTAAAACACTGTCCAGGCCCCAGATGGCTTTGTTATCCCAGTGACATCTCCCTGTTTTCTTAGCGAAACTAACAGATTCACTGTTTAGTGCCCAAGGATCAGTCGAAAATAAATTTAAATTTACTGTAAGAGTTAGTACTTTATGGTCACTATAGGGAGAGTTACAGACCTTTAAATCTTTCAATAAGAAGAAGGAGATACTTCCCACTACCACATAGTCTAAAATAGATTCTCCACTATAAGGTTTACAAGTAAAGGTAGCCGGTATATCCGAAGGCAATCTTCCATTTACTATAATGCCATCAACCTTCGTTAATTCATCAATAAGCATTTTCCCTCTCTTATTTGTTCTAATATTTTGTGGAAAGAGCGCTTGTGGGATCTGCAGAGATTCTTCTTTTTCTTTATTTCGAAATGTGTCCAAAGTAGAGTTAGAGATTTTACAATTCAGATCCCCTACCAGGACTATATGAGGGGGAAGTACTACATCATTAACTTTTTTAATGTAGGAAAAAACCGTCTTTAAGAGTACATCGTGAGAGGCATCTGGTGGAATATAAGCATTTATCAGCATCAGCGGTAGAGATTTTACATTACCAGGATTATACAATGTTATTGCTAGAAAAAGATTACTAGGATCTTTATAGTAATCATAATTCCATTTTATCTTATTAGACAATAAGCAGGCAACCCCTCCCTTTGCATGTCCTCTCCTGGACGGGGTTGCTTTGCAATCTAAAATAAAATAATCCTTACATAGCAATTCCTCTGTACACCAGGTCTCCTGAAGACAAATCACGTTTGCGTCTAATGCACATAAATATTGTAACTTCTCCCTAGTATTCTTTATTCCTGCAGCATTCCAAGATATTATTTTTAATTCATTGCTAAAAGGATGACTGTTGTAGATATTTATTATTTGATCTACTCGATAGAACACCAGGTAACCAGTTCCATTTTGGACTCTCTTCGTTGGAATTCCATTTAAAGGAAGAGGAGGTGCAATCTTTGAGTTTCACTTGTCTACCATTTTTTGTAATACAGATTTGTAATCCCTCTGTTTCATACGAACAGTCTCTACTGTCCAGAAGTAAGTGAGTTGACAAAGACCTATTGTCGAGGGCTCTATTTCGGGGTTTCTCAAAGAATGGAATAACATCGATCCCCCTACTTTGTAGGCCTTCTGACCATTGTAATATAAGGTTTGCTATAATTTTGGAATTGAACCTTACCCTCGACTTATAGCCAACTTCTGTTTTTAAGATAGAGACTAAATTTATATCACTACTTTGTATAAGTTTCAAAGTTTCAATCTCTAGGAGACATTTAAGAAGCGAAGTCCTATTTAATATTAAATCTGTATCAAACAGAGGAATAAAATCTAACTGGAGTGTGTCCATACTTTCCCAGATGCATTCAACATCAGTTATCTCTGGTTTACCTCTCATTTATACAATGTCAGAGCAGGGGACAGCCAAGGGATTAAGTACTGATGGAAGAGGATCAACAGGCCTTGACTGCTCCACTATTATAGGTAATGGAGACCCCTCTGTTTCGATATTATTAGAGTCTTTTATGGGATATGCAATATTCATGGGGGAGGCATCATAGGCCATCATTGACTCTATTATTAGCTCTTTATTCTCAGGGTTCACCAGATCAACTTCATGTATCTGCTTCATATCTTGTGATGTATTTTGCGGAGTCTGGGAGAAAGTTTCCTTGCTAGCTGAGGCCTCGAAGTTTTCTTTAAAACGAATTCTCCTTTGCTTCTTTTTTGACAATCTTCGTATTGATTTCATCTTTTTCCCTCTATTCTTTTCCTTTTTCCCATTTCTCCCATTTTTTTCCAAGTGTGAGGCTCCTACGACATTTTCTTTCTCATCACTTAACTGGGTTTTAAAAATAGAGAATACTTCCTTGTCTATTCTTTTCACTGATCCCACCGAGCCTTTTACTTCTTGAGCTAAATCATAGATAACCTGTATGGGTTCGGGTAAAGGATCAGAGGTCCTCTCTAACGTCACCACTTTATTCATTTGCTTATCTATTTGGGAATTGCCATCATGGACAGTAAGGATTGGGTGACTACTAACATTTTCAAGTATATTCTCTGGAACCTCTTCTACCTTTACTTCCGCTTCTACATGTTTAATAACTAATTTTGAAGTAACCTCCCTCTCCTGATTACTCTTTAACAATACCTTTAATATTTGAGTTACAGTCAGAACCTCCTACAAATTTTTCCAATAGCGTTAGAATAGAAGATAATAGATGTTCTAAGGATACTAGTGAATCCGAGACTATTATATCCTTCCTTATAATTTGACTGGGTTGGGTATCACTGATATTTAAATCAGGGGTCAGAGAGGGGTGTGAAAGCAAGAGAGATTGATTTGATTTATTGGATGGGGTACTACTAAATAATTTTAGTCCTATAGGAACTGTTATAGCTGGAGTATTTACTAGCTCTATAATCTTGCTAGTATCATGGGAAATATACCTCCTGCAGAGCTCTAAATCTAAATAGGGGAGAGTAAAATCTTTATTTTGAGCATCCTCTACTGTATAGGGACCAGAGGACTCTTCTATAATACCGTGAGGTATGTGGGGTATTCTGTGTGTAATTACCTCTGATGTTTTAAGAGATGGTAAGATAGGTCCAAAGATACATGGAGGACTGGAGAACACGCCAGATCCCCAGGGCACCGTACTGGATGCCTCTGGGAATCTGGAGAATCTCCCCCTCCATGCTTACTACCAGCAGTATGTAATTCTACGACCTCAACCATATCAGGGCCAATGTTAACAGTATTTACCATTTCACCATCATTCTCATTCCCAATCACATTTTCCCTCCATTCCCAATAGTTGCAATGTTAGATCCAGCTTGAAGATTTTTTCCTTTCCCCTTTCCCATAGACTGAATAGTTGACTTTTTCCTTTCGACAACATGCCAGGAACTTCCTTATTACGTAAGGGATTTGATTTAGTTTTTGCACAGGTCCTACCCACAAGCAATCGTCCTGACCTAAGTTTTTTTGCCGTCATTTTATCTAAGGCCTGTACAAAAAGTGTACTGACTAATCTTATCTATTATATTAATTATATATTTTATATATTATATATTATTGTAAGCTTATTCATATATACTCTTATACTCTTATAGATTTGCCACAGACTTAGTTACGGTCCCTTAAATTTTTAGCCCAGAACAGAAATCGCTCGCTCTACTACGCTTGGAGCTGCAACCATCCTTTCTTTGCTTTTTTGTTTAACAATAAGGGAGCCAAGGGTAAGAGGACAGAGATATCAAATAAATCAAAGGACAAGGGACAAAAGATAAGGCGTTACACCATTGGTAACCATAAAATAACTTGGGGAACCACACAGATGACACAAGTAACGATAGAAATAAGTAATTTCACGGAGAAAATACCAGAGTCATCAAGTCACCAAACTATACGACAGAGAGACAGGGGGACAAAAGACAAAGGAAAAAGGGACTGCGGTAGTCTGCATGCAAACAGTACTAGCTACTATTGATCACTGCCCACTAGTGCTATTGACTTTTTCTGTGCACAAATTACACAAATTACACAAATTTCAAGGAGACAGGAAGGCAGATCACGGGCAGCTCATGAAGACCCAACAAACCCCCCCCCCAAAAAAAGGAGCAAAGGCCGGCAGAAACCAGTGGAGACCACGAACCGGCACCACAACTCAAGGTCCTTTGCCGCTGTTGCCACTGTCTCTGCTGCCACTGCTGCTGCAGAGAACAGCAACCGCTGGCTCACAGTGGCTCACAGACCGCCTTTGTCTCTGCAACCTTTTTCCTTCACTCTTTATATCCTTTTTTCTTTTCTTTCTTTTCTTCCTTCTCCTTTCCCTGTAAGAAACAGGGCTAACCCCAACTGCAGTGTTCTTGGCTGCTGCTACTACAGCTGCGGCAATAATGTTTTCAGTGTTCCTGGCTGCGGTAGTGGTGTCCTGCTCCCCAGCTCCCTGATCCCGCTCCTCGCTGCTGCTTCTCGCACTGGCGAAAAGAAAAGCGCGGAATGGCTCTCACAACCACAGGGCACAAACACAACAACAAACCGTGACACAGCAATTCAACAATCCAGAAATGTCAACGGTCTCGTGCTTGCCCTTCAGCTCCAGCTGCTGTCTACAGATTACTAAACCCGGGATGTAATGCCTCTCCAGCCCTCCCGTATGCGTGGACTGTAACAGGGAGCCTCAGGGAGCCTCAGGGAGCCTCAGGATCCTCAGTGCTGCTTCCTCTCGCTGCTGCTGCTGCTTAATGCCGCGCTAATGGCGGCGGCGTAATTTCCTTCCTGCTCCTGCTCCCGCCGCCGCTTCTACCTGCCTGCCAGCCGAAACCAGCCGCTGTTGCTACAGTCCGCAGGCCCCCCGAAGAAACAAGGTCGCTGATGGGGGAGCCCCAGGTCCTTGGCACTCGCTTCCTCTCACAGAGGCAGCGGCAGCTACAGCTGCAACCGCTTGGCTTGACTGCCTGGCTTTACTGCCTCGCTCGACTACCATGCTCTCGATACTCTCGATACTCGGCACTCGACACTCACCAGAAGGCATATTCATATTTCTTCTAATAGGAATTTCTGAGAAAACTAAATCCATGTTAGAGTAATAGTATTGGAGACTTCCCCTCTCATAAAACAAACTTGTTAAGACACTACAAGACACACCATATGTTAAGGGAAGGTGATGATATGTCACCCCCTCTGAGACAGATCACGGTAATTGCATGCACACATAACAATCTCTCGCATCCATTACATCAACATACTCATACAATAATTTGGTAAAGACATTTAACGAGAAATCATTAATTGATTTATCATAATGATAGATACTGTCATCTTTCATCTTTTCCATTTTAGTATGTGTCTCCCTCTAAACGTTTAGTATCTACTTTTTCATTCTTCACACCATTAGTATTAGTGTCATTCTTTTGATTAGTTACCATTAAGACAGGCACAATGACAAATAGTGTTAACCATTAACCCTGGGCAAAGCACTACGCTACGCTCGCGTAGTTTGCGAAGTTTGCGCTACTTCGCACAACGCGAATTGCACGTAGCACAGTGCAAGCATGCATAGCGTAGCGTAGCGTAGTGCAGCGGTCATTTTTTGCTTGCTCGCGGTCCTCAACATCAAGTTGGCGACCGCGAGCAAGCAAAATGACATCCCGGCGAGATTCTCAACGCAGGGAGGTCAGGTTTCTCATTGCGAGTGGTCGCGTATGCTCGCGACCGCTCGCGATGAGAAACTACCAGTCCGCGTTGAGAAAGCTGCCGCTCGAGTAAAAATCTACTCGAGCGGCAGTAAAAGACAGCTCGCACTGTGCAAGATGCCGTTTTCAATGATTGCAAAGTGCGGACAAGCATCCGGCACTGTGCAATCATTGCGAACAGTGCACTACGCAGTTCGCGTAGTGCTACGCGTAGTTCGCGTAGTGCGAACTGCACTTTGCGTAGCTTCACGTAGCGCGACTTCGCGAACTACGCCCAGGCTTATTAACCATACTATCATTAGTAGAAATATACTAAATAAGCAAGCATTAATACATTTACGTTTAAAACTATGATTTTGATGTCCAGTCTCTGCTGAATTTGCCATTTCTAGTTAAATTTGTAAAAGAAAAACTAAAAAACTATGAAAAACTAAAAAATTGTAACTTAAAATCCAAAATATCTAGAAAAAACAAAATCTAATCTATAAAAATATCCATCCAAAGTAGTGTATCCTCACACTTAATAGCTTTTCTTCTTTACTTTTTTTATATCTTCTTTTCTTCTTCTTCAAATCTTTTGAATGATTCAGAATAATTTTCTCAAAAATTGTTGCACCTTATTTTTCGCAGTTCTTTTAAGGTGGTTCAAAACTGTCTTCTTCACTCTGCTCTGCACCAGTGTTTTCTTTGATCTGGTCTGTGTTTTCAATATCTTCCAACACCACATATGTCCATTCTGGTGCTATGTATTTCTTATTTGGAATCCTCACTCTTTTTGTTTTACGAATTGATTCTTCTTCAGACTCACTTTGCTCAGTCTGATCTGAAATTTCAATTATTGTGTCAGGTGATCTTTGTTTCAGAGTGTATTTCAGTCTTTTCACTCCTTCTGGCCACACATCACCTTTTCTTGCTTTCTTTGCTTGCACACCTTCTGTTGCTTTGTTATCAAGTTTGCAAGTTCTTTTATTCAGTCCTTTTCTCTGTTGTACTTCCTCTTGATTCACTTTCTCTTTTTCTTTCTCAACTGCAGTCTTTTGAGACCCAGTAACTGGTGCCCACTCTATTCGACTTGTTCCTTGTTCAGCATCAGAATCTGTAACTTCAGACTCTACAGTTTCACTTTCTCCACTTCTTGCTTCTTCTTGTCTTTCAAGTGGACTTGGGACTCTTCTTGTGTGACTTGCACGTATCCAATTTGGTAAGCCACCACACTTTACTGCTGTCGTTGTCACCAGTATCACTTGGTAAGGGCCATGCCATCTAGGTTCCAAACACGATTTTCTCACGTGTTTCTTCACCAGGACCCACTCTCCTGGACTTAGATCATGTGCTTGTTCTTGCTGAGTTGTAGTTGCAATTTCTCCAACCTGATGAGACACGGAACGCACTACATCAGCCAATCCTTTGCAATAATCAAGCACCAGATCATCAGTAATATTCCTCAGTTGATTTGCTGGTACAATCGGCTGTCTCATTGCTCTCCCCATAATTATTTCATGTGGGGCTAATCCAGTCTTTTTATCAGGAATACTTCTTAGACTCACCAATACCAAGGGAAAAGCATCTGGCCATTTCAGTGCTGTGGATGCACAGACATTTGACAGTCTTAATTTGATAGTGCCATTAATTTGCTCAACCACTCCTGATGCTTCTGGTCGATAGGCACAATGCTATTTTTGTTCAATTTGTAACGCTGCACAAATCACTTCAATTATTTCATTATTAAAATGAGTTCCTCTATCTGTTTCAAAGAGACTGGAAATCCAAATCCAGGAATTATCTCTCTTAACAGCAATTTAGCAACAGTCAAGCTATCGTTCCTTCTTGTTGGATGTGCTTCCACCCAACGAGAAAACAGACAAACAACAACTAACACGTATTTTAGTCCATTACTAGGAGGGAACTCTATAAAATCTGCCTGTAATCTTGTAAAAGGTCCTGCAGCTTTTCCAATTCTGCCCCAACTAACAACTGTGGGGTATATTCACAAGAACGTGTGATAACTACCGCAAGAGTAGCTTAACGCAACTTTCAATAACGCATCCCATCGCGGGAAAGTAACCCCGTGTCAACGTGGAATTCACAACAAGGCGGTACCATGTGATAGTCTGCCGAAACCGCGGACAAAGTCCGCGATACAACCACCACGATGGAGATAAAAACACAAACCACAACACCAAAAAACACACGATGGGCCAAAGAGCGATGAGGAAACCAGCGACAAGCAGCGCCAGGCCTACAACACACACCTGGCAGGCGTCAAAAACCTCCATAAAAGTAGAAAAAAACACCCACACACAAATTGACCAACACACAAGCACCATGGAGGCAGCCGGAGCAGGCGCAGAGGACGAGCGCAACCCCACAAGCACCCCGGACAACCAGCCTGGGACCTCGGGGACAGGGAAGGGCAAGGACAAGAAGACCAGGAAGACCAAGTTCAGTCCGCAGGCGAACAGGATCATAGTCACAGAGGTGATGGAACACCATCAACAACTCTTCGTCACCTCCAACGTGTCATTGGGCACCAAAACTGGAATATGGCGGGACATCGTCGACAAGGTGAATGCCGTCAGAGAGCACAAGCGGACAATGGACGAGGTCAAGAGGCGATGGAATGACATCAAGCGGAAGACCAAGGTGAAACTCAGCGCCAACCAGAACGCAGCAACGCAGACCGGAGGTGAGGGCCCAGCGCCACAGCTGGAGCTGGATGACATGGAGGAGCTGGTGTCGACAGTCATCAGTATGGATACTGTGGCTGAAGTCAGGGACCGGACACTGCTCGACAGGACACAACACAACTGCAACAGGGTGAGTGACCACCAGGTACTGGGGGGGGCGGGGGAGATGGCCACAATGGCACACATGCACAAGCAAGCAGGGCACAGTGCACACCCACAATGACCCTGGGTCCTCGCCCAGACCCACAGACTGTCACAATGTACAATGCCATGCTGTCTGAATGTCAACCTGTACCATGCGGCTACATACATGTGCACATATTGTAATACACCATCTCCCCTTCACATCGCAGGGGCATCGTCAACACCTCCTGCAGAGCAGTCCCAGCCACTCTTCACTGATGACGAGGAGGACAACACCAGCATCGACACCCAAACCATCCAAGACATCATTGACCTCATCCGCCAGCAACCTCCAGGATCAGGGCAGCCCAGCTACATCGATGAGGCCCCACCCACCACCCAAACCACGCAGCAGGAGGCACCCACAGCCCCGGCACTTTCCCAAGACCCCCAGGAACAACACATGGCATTCCAATGCCGTGTGCTGGAGGGCCAGAGGGAGACGGCCGAGCAGGTGCGGGTGGGGTTCGACCTCATGGCTACGAAGCTGGACGCCATCCTTGGGTGTCTATGTCCACCACATGGTCTCCAACGAGCCCTGACTGACATCACTGGAGTCATGACGTGGAGGGAGGAATACCTGTCCGCTCAGAGTGGCCCCAGCGATGCCAGCCGTGAGCTGGCACACATGCGGAGGCTCGTGGAGGACATGGTGCGGATGGAGGCGGAAAGGATGGCAGCCACCGCTGCACATCAGCGAAATGTAGCTGGGATCTACCAGGCCCTGCATGTCTTCATCATGACATTGCTGCCACAAGGCGTGGCGATGATGAATGCTGCTGCCCCCACACCATCCACATCTCCGCCCCCTGGTGTATCAGTGCCTCCCAGTGTGGCAGGCGTATCCACTCAGGCACCTGATGTGTCACTGCCACACAGTGCGGCCGACAATCCTCCTCCGGCCCCTGATGTGTCAGTGGCACACAGTGCCGCAGCAGGTACTGCAACACCCACAGGTGGGGCAGAGCACACATCCGGGGACGAGGATGTGGATGGGATTGAGATCAGAAGGAGGTACTAGCATTCATGTCCGCCACCTTGCCTGTTTCTGCTTGGTGCCGCACATGGCCTCAAGACCTACCACTGACCCCCGATACACTCCGATGCACTCACCTTGGACAGCGACATGGACTGCCACATCCTGTTTGACGACCATTGACATGGCGGACAGACTGCGGACTGTACCCTTCCCCTTCCGCAGTACAGGTCATCCCCGGATGTACACTGGCTGGCCCTCCACGGGCCCATATTATGTAGTGTGCTCGGCATTGCCCTGTACCGCTCCAGCTGCATGACTGCACTGGATGTGCAAATAAACATCCAGTGACGCACTGCTGTGTAAGGTCTCACGTCATTCATGTATGGATGTGTGGATGAATGTGGGGACAGTGCCTTCCCTTGCGTCAATGATGTTCATCCTGTGGGATGCCAGTCAGAGGGTGCGACATTGCATTTTGTGTACCGGGTCCTGTGAACACTGCAACAGGGACACACGCATCAGTGACCTCCTTGTCCGGACATGGACTGGACCACACCCAGATCCCACGAGTCATTGTTGCAAGCCCTGCGCTGGTCCGGCGTATAGCAGGCCAGACCACTCCGCTTACGCACCGAGGGGGGCCCTCATTGCTACCCGTCGCAGCCGTACTCGCTGGTGGTGTGCAGGTCACTGGTCTAGTTGTCAGCATGTCACAGCCACTCCCTGAGGGCAGGTTTTCACACACACCACACCCATCCGGCACAGGCATCACAGGCCATGTGACTCTGCCAATATAAGGGGCCGACGACGTCACATTCCCCTTTTCCGGTGGTGAATTGTTGACGGACGCTCCACGGTTCGCACTCATATAGGGCCCATGAGTTGTTGCGCACAGGGTTAGTGGCATCCGAGGCCTTGAGTACGGCACAGGCCTACCACCACGTGGCGCAGACTGGGGTTACACAGGGTTAGTGGCATCCGAGGCCTTGAGTATGGCACGGGCCTACCACCACGTGGCGCAGACTGGGGTTGCACAGGGTTAGTGGCATCCGAGGCCTTGCGGACGGCACAGGCACCACGGGACGGTGACTTTGGGTGCACTGAGTCAGTGGCACCTTGAGCTGCTGAGCGGGTGTGCAGCCTGCGATGATGCCCCGTCCCGGCAGTCCAGACAGCTCAGGTTTTGTGTGCCCTGCTGGACCGCAGTGTAGGCCAGAGCCAACGGGCAGCGTGGGCCTACTGCCCCGTGGCGTCGCTTCCGGGATCCCAGAGTTGGTGGCACCCATTGGGCTGAGCGGGTGTGCAGCCTGCGATGGTGCACTGGTATGTCCTCTGCCATGGATTAATCAAGACCCAGCACCAAACGTGAGACCTGGTGGCCTGTGGAGCGGGGCTGCATGATGTGGAGGGTGCCATGTCCGCGGGCCCCGGGCTGGTTGCTTGCAGCGGCACGTGGTGGGACCTCCTGTCTACGCGCCGGTGGCGGAAGGTGAGCATTGAGGCCTGGGTGTGCATGGGCGGGCTTGCTCCGATGGGCGGCTGGAGGTGTTGGGGTGCCTCTGCCTGGGTGTGCATGGCAGGCAGGCGATGTTGTCTTGTGCAAGTGTGTGTACTGTGCCAGTCATGTATCTGGGCTCTGTTTCAGCTGACGGCTCTGACTCAGATGTGTGACCTGGTGTCCTGCTGTGCATTCCGGCACGTGGTTGGGGACACACCGGTGGCAGCAGGTGAGCAGTGTGGCCTGGGTGCGCAGGGGCGGCACGTTCTCTCTCCCTCTCTTCCTCTCTCTCTCCTCTTCTCTCTCTCTTCCTCTCTCTCTCCCTCCCTCTCTTCCTCTCTCTCTCCCTCCCTCTCTTCCTCTCTCTCCCCTCTTCTCTCTCTCTCCCTCTCTTCCTCTCTCTCTCCCTCCCTCTCTTCCTCTCTCTCTCCCTCCCTCTCTTCCTCTCTCTCCTCTTGTTTCTCTCTTCCTCTCTCTCTCCCTCTCTTCCTCTCTCTCTCCCTCCCACTCTTCCTCTCTCTCTCATTCGCTCTCTCTCTGTCCTCTGATGTGCGCAGGACACACCTTCTCATCATGTTTTTTCTCTTACAGGCTGTGACCTACGTATTGTCCGGAGGGGAGCGACCATGTGTCTTCATTTCATTTCGTTGTTCATTTTAATAAAAAAGTTTCATTTGTTGCTTCGAAAGTGAATGTGTGCTGGTCATTTCTGTGACAACACATCCATGTCACCAGTTGTGATTGTGCAGCATCAAGCAGAATATTTTGTACATGTTTAGGTGTGGCTGATGTGGCATGTCTTTGGTCGGGAGGGGTGCCAGGGAGGGGTGGTCCTGGGGGTGGTGGCTGTGGGTGTTGTGGCCCTCTTGGGTGTCCGGGCCGCATGATGGGTGGCTCCATGGCATCTGTTGACATTCCGATGTAGCCCTGGGCTGTGCTCCCTTTTGGTTTGCAGGCTGCCGTCCGAGTTTACACCAGGTCAGAGCAGGTGTAGATTTCCTGGTGCTAACGCGCCTTATCTCCTGTTTTCTTGTTTTTATCGCTGATGTGGCTGGTCGTTGTGAATGTTGAGGTGTGCTGTTGTCTCGACTTTTGTCACGGGAACGCCCACTCTGCATCTCAGCGATATTTGCGGGGGTCCTCTGTGGCGATGTTTTTTGAGGCTGCTATCGCGGGTAAACTGGTGCTGTGGGCTGTTAACACCGGCTTGTGAATGGGGAGGTAAATTTATCACGACTTTGGCTGAGATAAAGTGCTGTTAATTCGGCGATAGCTCCTTGTGAATATGCCCCTGTCTTTCTAGCTGGATTTTGCTGCTGGCACACGTTACACCGTTGGCATAGACTCTCTGCAATGACCCTGAACTTTGGATTATACCATGACTGTTTGAAGAGTCTAATCATAGCATCTCTCCCAACATGAGTTAAACCATGGTACATTCTTGCCATCAGTGAAAGTAAACAGTCTGACATTACAGATCTGTCATCTACATACACCCATACTTCATCATCAGATCTCTTTTTACATCCTGATTTAATCCACATTTCTTTCTCTTCATCACTAGCTTCTTCCTGCAAACTGTTTAATCTCATCCCATGTTTCTATTGCAGAGAATGTCAAGTGATAATTTGTATAATATTTTTCTTTTCCTCTGTTTATTGAAATTGAATTTTGTGCACAGAAATGAGCCACTTGATCTGTGTATCTGTTCCCATTTGCCACATAATCATTTCCTGACTTATGTGCTGAACATTTGACCACTGCAATCTTTTTAGGCAATTGTAATGCATTCAGTAAATCCTTTACATGTTTACTATTTCTAATAGGGGATCCTGAAGAAGTCAGAAATCCATGTTGCATCCACAATTGACCAAAATCATGCACCACCCTGAAACCATATTGACTATCAGTAAATATGGTTACTCTCAAATTTTTGCCAATTATGCACGCTCTAGTCAGTGCAATCAATTCAGAAATTTGTGCTGAGTTTGTCCCTCTTAAACAGGATGCTTTAAGAACCATAGCCACTGTACACACAGGATACAAAGCACTTAATACACCTTTCTCATCTCTCAGGCAAGATCCATCCACAAACATCACACAATCTGACTCTTCCAGTGGCGTATCCTTTATGTCAGGTCTCGGTTTTGTACACAACTCTGTCACATCCAAACAATCATGATCTGCTTTGTCTTTAACTTCTTCACAACTTGAACTCGGCAACAAAGTTTCTGGATTCAATGTTGTACATCTCGTTGCTGTCACATTTTCAGCACCCAGAATCACTCTCTCATATTTAGTCAAACGACTGTATGTCATATACTGTGTTCTTGTGCGAGTTAACAGGATCTCAACAGAGTGTGGCACATATACTTTCACTGGATGTCCCATGATAATTGACTCACTCTGCTCAGGACTCACACAAGTAGCAGCCATTGCTTTCAAACAACCGGGTAATGCTGCAACCACTGAGTCCAATGTAGCAGAAAAATATGCCACTGGTCGACGTGCCATTCCATGTGTTTGTGTCAGAACTGAAAGCGCTCACCCATCTCTCTCACAACAGAACAATGCAAAATCTTTTGTATAGTCTGGCATTCCCAATGCAGGTACTCGACAAAGACTATCTCACAGCTCAATAAATGCTTTCATGCTTTCTTCATCCAACTTAATCGGATCAGTCACATCTTTGTGAGTCAACCTCTGTAGAGGTTTGGCAATCAATGACAATTCACTAATCCACTGCCTACAGTATCCTACCATACCCAAGAACATTTGAACTTCTTTCTGTGTTCTGGGAGGTTCCATTTGCAAAATCACATTGATTCGATACTGTAACACTTTTCTAGCTCCTTTTTCAATTTTGTGCCCCAAATATTGAACCTCTTTTTGACAAAATTGTAATTTTGCTTGTGACACTTTATGCCCACCTTCTGCCAAATGGTTCAGTCGAGCAATTGTATCTGTCACACATGCTTCTCGGGTTTTTGATGCCACCAGTAGGTCATCAATATACTGCACCAACACTGATTCCTTTGGCATAACCAACGACTCTAGACATTTTTTCAAATTTTGATTAAAAATTGAAGGACTCTCTGTATACCCTTGAGGAACTCGGCACCATGCCAAAACACGGTCTCCGAACCGGAAAGCAAATAAATATTGGCTATCCGGATGTAAAGGTATCGAGAAAAATGCTTGACACAAATCAATCACTGTATACCATTCCGCATCACAAGGAATTTGGTAAAGAATCACTGCTGGGTTTGGCACTATTGGACAACAAGGTACCACAATTTTATGTATTTTACACAAATCTTGTACTATTCTATATTTTCCACTTGGTTTCTTAATTCCCATAATAGGTGAATTGCAAGGACTACCCAGTATTTCTTTCAGAATACCTTGTTCAATCATTTGCTCTATTATTATTAATAACTCCTGCTATAGTCTTAGGGCTCATCTTATATGGTGGTGTTTTTGGAAACTCTGCACCTTGTTTTACTGTAATTTGAATAGGGTCAACACCTTTCATCAGTCCAATTTCTTTTCCTGTAAAATCCCACACATCTGTTCTCCCTGTGTCTCTCAACTCACCGGGCAAATCCTCAAATGTGAGCAATGAATATAGATCATTCACTTCTGTCCCTTGCTTTGCTAACATCATTTAAAAAGCAACATCCTCATCTGGTGTCTGAAAAGCAATACCATCCGGTGTGCAATAGATGGTACAATTCATCTTGCAGAGTAAATCTCTACCTAAAAGATTCACTGGACTTGTGTCACAAACCACAAAACGATGCATATCTCTGAATTCTCCAATATGAACCTCCATTGGAGTTCTAATATACTTAATTGAGACTCCTACAACTTGGATAGTTTCTCCCGAGAGGGGTAGGTTTGGAATTTCTGCTGCTCTTACAGTAGAAAGGGTAGCACCAGTGTCCACAAGGAATGTAATGTTATTACCTTCCACTTTCCCATCAACAAAAGGACCTGAATGATCTACCACTAGAGATGCGCCAAGCACGCACTCTTCCTCTCCCCTCAGGCACAATCATTGAGATGAATCTGAATCACTCTCAGGACACTGCAACCAATATTGTTGTACATTTTGATTCTTACCAACTTGTTCATCCGAATGAAATCCAGCATTAGCAGTGTATCTCCGTACCTGAGCATTCACATTATTTGGCATAGGAGCTTGAGGTACTTGTATTTGTTGAACCTGTGGTATAACTACCTGTTCCTGTTGCAGCTGTTGTTGATTCACAACCGCTTCATTCTGCATCTGCGGATTGAAATTTTGAATCATTCCATTATTTCCTAGCAAGGACTTACACTCGTTCTTCCAATGCCCTAACTTTCCACACACATGACAAGGAAATTTCTTTTTCATTTCTTCTCTATTATTCTTACCTCTACCCTTTCCACCATTTAATACACCATTCATTTTAGGTACCTCACCATTTTGAAAATTCTGATTCTGTCCTTTCATTTGAAAATCTGTTTGAGAACCATTGACATAATTCCCATCTTTCTGTTGCACCACTTTCACTTGTGCCCACATCATCTTCTCTTTTAATTTCTTATGCCTCGACTCAATATCATCACTACAAAACTTAGCATATCTCAAAATCTCGTCCACTGTCTTACTCTGCCAACAAATCAAATGTTGCTGAATCATATTACTAATCTCAGGCTTCAACCCAAATACAAACCTATACACAAAATGTCCCATATCTTTGTCAGTTATACTTTCAAAGCCACTATTCTGTTTAAACACCTGTAAAAGCCTCTCATAATATGCATGTACTGATTCTTTTGACTCCTGTGTTGTCCTATCAATTTTAACCCAATCTGTTTTCTTTGGAGAAATTTTACCTTTCAGGTTAGTAATTACCTGATTATATTTTTTCATCACCTCTTCTGAATGTGCTCCTGTTTTAACATCTCTAGGATATTCCTCTTTTGGCCAATCGACTGCAATTTTACACTCTGTCCATAAATCAGCTGGTACTACAATGTCAAACAAACCATCCAAATCTTTCAACAAGACCTTTGAAACTTTTACAAACCTCTCTACCTGTTTGTACCATCCGACAGGCTTTTCACTCAATTTGGGGAAATCATTAGTAAAAGACAATATATCCTGTCTTGACCACGGAATGTGAACATAACCACCACCTGGAACTTCTCTCATCGGATATATCATTTCAACTTGCTCTGCTTCTCTTAACGGAAGTAAAGAAGATGCATTCACATTTTTTTTAGCAATCATCTCTTCCTTCTTTTTCGCCCATCTACCTTTCCATTGTTCTAAATCACCCCATCTCTACAGGGTATTAATCAACTCTTTTATTTGTAATCATTTACCAGACGTATTCAAACTCTCCAAATCCTTTTCAGTAAAGTCCAATCTATATGTTTTCTGCAAAGCTTTAGATTTTCCAATATCCACTCCATACTCTTGTGCAACCTCTACCAATTTCTCATGTAACTTCTTTGCTCACCATGTTATATTTTTACACAAAAATAATAACTCTTCATCCTGGTACTTACTCAATCTTTCTAGACTTATTGTACCATTAATCATTTCTTCCAAATCTACTCTCAATTTCCCTATACCGATACTCATTTTAGACTTATTCATTTCTATTCCCTGTATCCAATCATCTAACTCCTCTGGCGAAGGTCCCACTGAACCCCCTGATACTGGATTCATTTCTCTCACATTCTGCATTAGTTTCCTAGGATCTATATGCACACTTCTTTTAGCGTTTCAGTCACTTTTTCATTTATTGGAAGATGAATCAATGAAGCACTCCTTTCAACTGATTCCGATTCACTAGCATTCCTGACATTATTCATTGGAATTGTTAATGTATGCACTTTCGAAATATTTTGTCCCTCACTGTACAAAGGAACTATAGGACCAATTGTTACTGGTACCGACAATGCTTCTGCATTCAAACTCAACTGACTAATTTTCTGAGTCAACTCCTCTTTTGTTCTGTTTAACATATCAATTTCTTTTTCCTGTAACTCTTGAATACCTAATGAAGACTGTGAAGCTACCGGAACATTCATAACTTGTGGAACTTGTGGGACTTGTGGAACTTATATTTCAACTAACGGTGCACTCGGAGAAATCCCATCCGGGCTCTCCTGATATGGGGAGGTCTCTTTAATAGCATTTCATCTAATAATTCATCATCAATTTCATTTGGATCAATGTCAAATTCTGAAGTCTCTACATTATCCTTTTTCTCTTTACATTTTCCTCCAGCCTGATCTTCAGCAACTATTACCGGATATAATCCATCCGCGATCACTTCTCTTTTCCATCTTTTCATCTGATCTCCCCACCTAGCTTCTGAATACCTCCTTAATGTATTCCTATATCTTATCCCATTCCTGTCTCTCTCCCTTTTATACGCCTCATGTTCCCATTCCTCAAGCGCCTCATACTGCATAGGTCTAGGATTTGGTTTTAATGAATTCATTTGTCTCCTCAAATTTTCTAATATCTTCACATTAAAAGTACCATGCTTTGGAAAAGCTAAAACTCCATCATCTTCTGTGTAACCCATCCAATTCTCTAACCATGTGCACCTATGATATCCATGCTCTAACATCATGAAAGAAGCAGGTGATCTTGGAGGAGGTACAGGAAGCCCCTCTCTAGTAACTATCGGCTTATCCTTTTTAAAGAAATCCTGTATTCTTTTTACCATCTTCTTCTTAAACACTCTTTTTCTCGCTAAATAAACCAAAAACAAACAAAAGAAACCTTCCGTAAATCCTCTCATTCTATTCGCTGAAGCTCAACCAATACCAGCGCGGCTCACAGCAACCAACCAATCGCGGCTCACTATGCACCCACTGTCTTGACCAATGCCAGTGTGGCTTTTTGCGACGTCAGTATAACTCCTGCTACTGACCCTCCCTTTACAAAATATTAAGGCAATGTACTACAAGGTTTTTCTTAACTAAATTCTTGTTATAAACAACACAAAACAATGCTACTTTGTCTGCTCCACTAAATAAAGAGATAGTTCGATCATTCGAAGACATTTCTTTTACTTCTAGTAAAATAACGACCAGCGCTACTCTACTCCCAATTGAGTGTAAAGAGGTCTTGGTACTCTTCTGGGGATACTAGCCAAAGTTTTGGAAGAGGATTTTCGAGTGAAAAAAGCCTTGGTACTCCTTTGGGGATGTAACGCCAAATTTTGGAAGCAGACTTTCCACTATTTCACACAACTCTTTCCTCAACAAAATAAATCTGTAAAATAACATCAACAGCATCTCACTGTTTGATATTGCAACAACAGACAAAGTACTTCTGCAGTGTGATACTTTTCCACACTATTCCTCTGCCCCTAAGGCTAAAATAACATCATCCCGGGATCTTAGGTAACTCCGTACCCGTATTTCCAGACTACATGAAACAAAACGAACACTAACTTTTCATAATAATAACCAAAAATCAATAATCAATAATTATTGCCAAACTAATCAATATCAATCAATAACCATCCTCTGCTACCAAAACTGATCCAGCGCTCAGATCAATAAATTTGCAACTAAACAAGGCCCAATTACATTACCCAACAAAGGGCCTTATGTATGAACACATTTTCCCATAGACACAGAATGGCTAAAACCCTTTGATACATCTGGCCCAAAGTCCCTTCGCGCTGGGTTCAGTGTGAAATGCAAAGTCCAGACCTAACTTACCAATCTCCAACTGAACCTGCATTACTCTTAGAAAAATAATGACACAATGGCATCTTTAGTTTAGTTGATTAGTTGATGGCAAGAATTAATAACACACCCTAAATAAAGACGAACACAGTGTGTATATTTATAATGTTTTATCTAAATAATGTGAAATAAATGCTCATTAAGTACCAATAAACAGTACAAATCACGGAACATCACCGAATAAACAAACTAGCAAAGAGAAAATGATAAATCACATCACACTGACAGTGCATTGAAGGAGTGGAAAGACGAAGAGAGAAAAGTTTCAGAGACAAAATACATTTGCAATTAATTATGCAAAGTCAGGTTTCTATCTATACTAACCCAGGAGGAAACGGGAAATCTGCTCACTGGCCAGGGGAGCAGCAGGGCCCCACAAGTAGATTTGTAAGGGCAAAGTCTAAGTCAGAAATCAGGAAACAGGGAAAACAGGTAGGCCTCTACAGCAAACCGACGACTGCAACTATCACACCTAACGCCATCAGCACCTCTCGGTAAAGGAGCAACGCCAGCTAACCCCTCCCTCCAAGGCACCTCAATTATACCATAAAACCCAAAAGACCAACCCACACTTGTTTCATTTCAGAGTAAATACTACATCGTGATTGGTTGGGAAGAGGACATGGCTTGGCAGTTCGGGCTGGACTGTTCCCATGAGGCACAGGGTCAGACTGATTTGCATATGGCCATGTCTGAACTGGGGTGGTGGAGTGAGCTAAAGAATGATGATGGATTAAACCCAGATCAGTTGACTGGGGGGGAGTGTTTGATTTGTTCTAGCGCTCCGTCCATCATCCCCTTTGGTATCGCTGTGTACTGTCACACCAAACTCGGCATGTCCATCTCCTTCAATGTTCCATTGTTTTGTTTTTTCATTATTAAAACTACATCATCCCAGGAAATACAAGTATACAATATCAGACTTCATGTTACAGTTTCTGTTACATCTTGTGCCGCTCGTCCCTTCCAGAGGAAACGTTCATCACTTGACAATTGTTTTTCAGCTTCAGGTTTAACTTTTGGCAGGCACACAGGATTTTCGAAGGACATTTACATCAGCTCTCTCTCCACATTCTCTTTTGCCTTTTCAGTTAATAATTCTTTATTTTGCTTAACCCATGCTTCTACAGAGAATAAAACAAATATACTTAATCACTTTAAAATGGTTTTCTTTACGCACCCTCCCAAATGCTGCATCTAACCATGCGCAGCCCAGGTTAGTTTTATCTGACAAGCGTTAATAATCATGCACAAAACCTGCATTAGTCTCTTTATTTTCATTAGTCAGGCATTTGTGGCCTAGTTCAGTACTTTAGTACACGCTTGCGCATTATTTTTTTCCCCCCAATTTTGTTATTTAAACCACACGTTTTTACTGCACACAGTTAGAAAAGTTAGAAAATGTTACTAGGGGTCTCAATCCGAGCAGGTTCTATTTTTCGAAAACCCTGCTCCATCACACCTCAGTGCTGATCCTTTGGGGCCTTCATGTCTGCTCTCTAGTCTGCTTTTGCCAAGGGGGTCATTGGCCCCCGCTGTTCGGCCCTTCCTATCATGTTCTACAGCTTTACTTTCCTCACTCCTTCTCTGCCTCTCCTACTACTCTCCCCCATCTTTCCAGACCCTACTTACCTCAGCACTTCAATATACCTCCTCCCACTTTACAAGGTGGCCCAAGTAAATACAATTCACACAGCACAGAGGTAGGAATGTGTGCTATGGTTCAATTGTTGATTGTATGTGGCATGTGCTCTGTGCAAAAAGACTGCCCTCACTCAAAAATTGTGACATGCTTCATCATCGGGCTTGCTAACTGACACCCCTGCACAGACCAACGCGTGGGTTGGAGCAAAGGGGAGGAGAAGACAATACAAACACAACATAGTGGGATCACCAAAGAATGTGAAGTTTGTGAAGGTTAAAACTAGCTCGGGTGTATCTGTGGTTTTATTTTATTCCTGGTCCACCACGCCAGGATTAAAAACATGAAGGATGGTGGTGAAAGGAGAAAATTAGGATCAGTTCACCCCTCCTTACTGCAAAAGTGTTGGCATGTTTCTGCGATTTTACTGCACCCTCAGTGCCGGAGGGTTTTTTAAGGGGATCCACATGGTCTGGATGAACGCCATAGTGACCCAACACTGAGGGCGCAGTACAATCGGCAGAAACATGTCAAAAATTTTGCAGTAAGGAGGGGTGAACTGGTCCTAATTTTCTCCTTTCACCACAGTCCTTCACGTTTTTAATCCTTGCCGGGTGGTCCAGGAATAAAATAGAACCACGGATACACCCGAGGTAGTTTTAACCTTCACAAACTGCACATTCTTTGGTGATCCCACTATTTTGTGTTTGTATTGTCTTCACCTTCCCTTTGCTCCACCCCAGGCATTGGTCTGCGCAGGGGTGTCAGTTAGCAAGCCTGCTGATGAAGCATGTCACAATTTGTGAGTGAGGGCAGTCTTTGTGCACAGAGCACAAGCCACATACAATCAACAATCGAACAATAGCACACATTCCTACCTCTCTGCTGTGTGAATTGTGTTTTGACTGGGGAGGTCAGAGTAGGAAGGTAACCTCTCCCCCCTTTTTTTATGTGGATTGGCCCAAGTAAATATTCTGAATTGGATGACAAGTGATATGTTGGTGCAATGTAAAACAGTCCTAGCCCCAGATTTGCTTAGATTTCATGCAACACAACATTCAAATGTCCTGCACTGCATTGTAGGAAGAGGAAATAAATCTCAGAACCATACCTGCAAAGATTATCCTGCAGCTGGTGTCACCCCACTATGATGAGAATCAGAGGCTCCCTTTTGCAAAGCACAGCCTGGCACCATGATGCTAGGACAAATGTGCATTGTTCAGCATAAGATTTGTACTGGAGGCACATTGTTTCAGTACAAATTCCTTTTCATAGACAACCACAGTAGGGTCGGATACATTTGATGTATGCTTGTTGTCTTGTTCCCACTAATCCGTAGGACCTGCGCATTTGTTTGAACAGCATAAACTTTGGGCAAGGTGCCTAGACTGATTCTGGGCACCCCACAGGATATATTGGCCTAGAGACCAGCTAGCTCACAGTGCCAACACTAGCCCCCCTAACCTTACCAGGGAGCGAATAGTTTCTGGCAACTACTGAACATAACAACCCTGACCTCTCAGGGATCTTGGAAACAGATCAGAACCTTTCGCTCAGTCACTCGTGCCTATGTATGCTCAGAGAAATATACAGAATATGCAGTGGGGCCTTTTCAAAATATTTATTGAACCAACGTTATTCTTGTATAGAATACATGTGCTGCGATAATCAGTAGATAGAAGCAGATGAAAGTGATTACGAGCACCAAAAGTGTAACTAGTAGGTACAGCTCAACCATGGTGCAAAAACAGTGTATATATGCAGACATATAAACAAGGCAGTAATCAGGTTTACTCCTACTATGCAACACCCTACTCTAAGTGTACCAACAGTGTATGTAGGTGTAGAGAATCTCACCAAGGTACAATCCAACCCCATTACCTGGCAGTTGAGAATGAAGGACCCCGTCCTGTTCATGAACTGGACACCCCTCACGAGATATCAGACCGCTGGGTGGTGAAGTCTAAGCATGCAGTGACCCTAGGTGTCAGCTGAAGTGCCTCCTCTACTAATCTATCAGGATGCTCATTATTTATAATAGAAAGCAGCCTTGAGATGTACATTGCAGATTAGCGATGTTATGGATATGTTGATAGCTCTTTCGTCCCGTGGATGAAGATAGGATGACATTTGTACATAGTGCGTAAAGAGGCCTTGTACATGATGTTCTAGGCATCATGATAATGTTGTGCGAAGCTAAATGTGTTAACAGAGTAGTTTCAGGGAAACTTATCCAACATTGTCGTGCATGCAAATATGTGCAAAAGCTCACAGCAGAAATGTTATTTTGAAAAATAGGACAATGTAAGAAATGAGCAGCTTCGCTACCTGGGCCTAGCCATGGAACATAACATGCTGTGCACTGCAGAGCACATGCAGTGCATTGGTGTCTGCATAAAATCAAAGAAAAATTCCCTTTGTTTGCTCCTGCTTCTGCTAGGCATTAGTGTTTGATGCAAAGTCCAATCATGCTACATTAGAAGATTAAGGTAGATTTAGGGCCCGATTCTGATGTCGTTCGGAAGGCCTCCGAATCGGATTTTGCTTTCCCAGATCCGATTCGTAGCCCTTGTTTACGACCGAATCGTACACAGGTCCGAACGACCAAGTACGATGCGAAGATCGCGTACGCGCCAGCCGAATCGTTTCCAGGACCCGAACCTGTCCGTGCGGCTCATTCGTAGCGGAATCGTGCCGCGCTATGGAGCCTTATTCTGACCGAGCGAGTACGATGTACCATTCGGGCTGCCGCTTTGCCTCAGTCTCAGTAAGGCGAAACGGCTGTCAGAAGCGTAATTCGGGGGTGTAGCAGGCCCCCTTCACCCGGGGCCCTCCGAGTCTGTCACGGGGGTGTGCCCATGGGTCCCCCCGATCCAGGTATGCACAGTGTGACGGGCACCTATGGTGCCCGCCATAGGGTGTACGCTTTTCCCCACCCACCCCTTTTCTGCTATGGGAGCCAGTGTACGCCTCTGTACACGGGCTCCCATAGAGTTCAATGGGAGTCCGAGCGAACTGAGTCCGTTAGCATATGGCAGCATCGGACTCGCTCATGCGGACTCCCGGAGCACGTCTCGCTTGAAAATCCCTCCGGATCCGAGTCGTACGGAGGGCTTTCCTAGCAAAATCTGAATCGGGCCCTTAGTGTTTGTGCTGATCCCGCCGACCCCTATTAAACAGCTCTTGACACAAAGCAATGCAAAGTGGATTTAGCGCTATCAAAAGGGCACCTTTCCTGCAAAAAACACCTTTTTTGCTAGAAAGTAAATCATTGGTGGTGCTTTTCTTCGTCTTGTGTAGCATTTGTGCAGGCGCAAATCATTAATGAATCGGGGAGAATATTTATCATAGTTTTGCATCGCCCTTGTGCCACGCAAGGGGGGCAGAATGACAACATAACACTAAAGTAAGATTTATCAAGCCACGCAAGGCCACCTTGTGTGGCCCTGTGTGGCTTGATAATTCTAGAGTAATGCAAGCAGATCACTGCGTTGTGTGACTCTGCCCCAGGAAGGCATTGCATGGGCGGAGCATGGGTGATCCCATGCATCCACCCATGGATTTTGGTGTATTCCCAGATTCACCAACACTGGTAAATCTGAGAATACGTCAAAATGCCACGCCTTCCCAGTGGAGGTGCAACAATGAGAAGTATCTTTATTTCTCCTCGTTGTTTCCTCTTTCTAAGCAGCACACTTAGAAAGAGAAAAATGCCTCTGAGAATACTTTTTGTGCAGGAAGGTGCCCCTTCCTGCACAAAAACAATCCTGCCTACAACGCAGGCACCCTTGCACCATGGCGCAAGACTGCCTGAGTTGGTGCTAGGCAGCCAAAAGGGCACCAGCGCAAGGAAAGGAAAGGAATGCTCTGTATAATGTTAAATATGGCGCATTTCTGCCCTTTCCCTTTCCCGCAGCGCAGCAAGGTGGCTTGCTGCACTGGGTGAAAGCTTGATAAATATGCCCCATAGTCTACAGCACCTATTTGAGAGTGTTAACATTCTGCCTATGTGCTTAAGCTATGATATTTACATGTACATTCACAAACCAGTGTTTCATGTACTCTTCTCATTAGATGAAATGGTTTCTTGGCTTCCCTATCTGTTTTCTTTTAATCTAAAAAGAATGCTCTGAAACCGCAGAGTCAAATCTCAAAGGAGGTCTCCTTTCATGAACGCTTCCACCCTGTTCTTAATAAGAAAACATCTCAGGAGAGCAGCACATTGTTCATACATTCATTATCTTTTCAATTTAAAAAACGTGATTTCTATCCCCTATTAGGACACTAGATGGCAATCTCGTTACACGGTACAGTAACACCCATAGCTCTCTTGTCAGTAGGCGCCTGCGATAAGGGATTTGATCTCACCCTCTGCCAAGACCGTTGTGATGTACATTGTAAGCCCACGGAATAACTTTTAAGGATGTTGCCCAGAAACAGTCTGTCAGCAAGGACCCTGGCGAGAAAATTCCCTGAAACCATCACTCCTCTCACTGCAACAGAGGAATATTGTGGAACCGAGAAAGAAAGTAATTTCTGTAGTCAGCATGCCTGTGGGATTATGTTTCAAACGGGCTATTTCAAGCTCTAAAAACTCAAGAGAGGGGCCTTCAAAGAAAGATATCATTGAAGTTAAATAAGGGTTTGAGACGGTCACTTTATTTAAATTGAAATTATTGCTATGTGTGTCTCTCACTGAGCGCCACTTTTGTGATTACCAGATTCAAAATCTGGTCATTTACTGCTGTGAGTTAGCAAAAAACGACAAACAAGTGTTTTTCCCCACTGTTGCAACACCAGAAAGAAATTCCATGCAGCTCTGACAGGGATCTCAAAGAGTCTGTCAGTGCGGGGATGGCTCTCTGCTCCAATGAGAGAAGAGAGAACAAGAATGAAGAAGAAGTGAGGCACATAGGGGCAGATTTACTAAGATTTAAAGCAGTGTTTGTGTCACAAAAGTGGCACAAATTAGCACAGAATCTTTTTGTCTGATTTTGTTTCCTGTGCTACACTTGTTTAGCGCTGGAAATAACGTGAAAGTAATGTGCTTTGCATTACTTAGCGCCAAGGGGGTGTACCATAAGTGGTTCCCATGCAACAACCCAAGGTTTCCGAGGCTAAACCCAATTGACTAAATAAAGTAGCCAGGGTTTATAGTGCACCCTTCAACCAGGCGCTAAGAAGGAGAAATGCTTTTTTTCTCCTTTATTTTCCGACTTCGCATGTGTGCTGCACTGTACAGTACACAAACAAAGTGGGAAAATGTTTCAAATTAGTCTAAGCATAGCATTTTGCAATGGAAGGGCGCCCTTTCAGCAGAAAACCTATGATTGACTCACGGAGTCACCCTTGCACTACGCGCAAAGGTGACTCTGTGGCACTAGAAAGCTAATTTCAGTGCCGGCGCTAGGGAGAGGGTAGGAGAGTGCCATATTTCAGTAAATTTGGTGCTCTCCTGCTCTCTCCTTCTCACACAGCACAGCATTTGCAGCTACTCCACTGCGCTGCTTGAGAAATTGGTAAATCTGGCCCATAGAGTTGTGGTGAGTGTCAGGATGTCAGGTATTTTTTTTTTTTTCACACTTGAGACAGGGAGGAGTGGTCAAGTTATGTATGACTCTCCCATTACTCCTCTGATACTTTGTAGCAGTTGAAAGCAGGGGCAGTTGATTTTGGAAGCCATACATAACATAATATTATATTATAGATGGGAAAGAAGTGAGAAACATGCATGTTTACCACCTCAGGGTTATGAG
Organism: Calotriton arnoldi; assembly: GCA_963921515.1. Taxonomy (NCBI): domain Eukaryota; kingdom Metazoa; phylum Chordata; class Amphibia; order Caudata; family Salamandridae; genus Calotriton; species Calotriton arnoldi. Next base: position 338,318 of record CAWUFW010006980.1, read on the forward strand.
CGCCATCATGACAACTCTAGCTTTGCTCTTGTCAATTTGATGTTACTTAAAACCCCTTGGTTAAAAAAGACCCCATTATTCACTGTTACTCATCTATAATCCCGTACATTCTTCTATTCTTTACAGGTTTTTGCATACGTAATAAAAGGATTAGGAGCCTTGGATTTAATTCCTGATTTAGGGATGAATGGTAACTGAAAATGATCTGAATTCTGGAGGAAGTTCTAAAATCTAATGACAATTCAGGAACCATTTTCCTCCTCTATTCTATTCCTATGGTATCGAAAACTCTTCTCGTGGATTCTCCTGCTCATCTAGCAATTTCTTTAGAAACTGTAGGGTTCCCCATTGACACCACATTCTAATGCAGGTGCAATTTATTTGATTCATGGATGGAAATAGGCAAAGCAGGAAAAATGTAATAGATGGGAAAGGTTGTATTGTATTTGCTCAGTATGGCACTGGGTGAGTGAGAATGGGAGTTAAAATGGGTGTCAGTAAGAATGAAATAAAAATGAAGGCAGCAGAAAAGAGCCTGTGGGACACCAACCAATTGAAAATAAGAATTGGAAAAACCAACAGGCCTCATCCTTTGGTTTTATAAGTGCAGACTTTTTGTCGATAGTGTTCAGCATTGGCAAAGAGAAAAAAATGGGTAATGCCATTATTATAGTCTGTGGTTTCAGGTGCCCTAAGTTTAGAACCTCAAGAAAAATCCTGGCAGTGCTGCTACCTGGGATAATAAATGCAAAGGACAGTGTCAGACCCCCATTCTGGGGGCCATGGGGCATGCAGGAGTTACTGGGCCCAACCGAGGTGGTTGAGGCCTTCTAACCCGGATGTCCCGGGTCCCACCCTACTATGGATCCTGCTCAACTGGGAAAGAGCCCCCTTAGCATCTGACTCTCAGCTGGGTAGCATAGCTCGAGCTGCCAAACCTCTCTCAGGGAAAGCTCAGATACAGTTCAGTGAACACAACTCATAACTCAACATGCAGGCAGCGCGGCACTAAATCAATGTCCAGTCAAATACTTGTATTTGTATAAAAATAAGTACTTTTGTTCTAACTCTGCACATGCCAAGGTAAACAACATTCAAGAAGCAATAACACAATCCCCTTGAGGTTGGGGCTCTAGTAGTTGTCAGGCCATTTCCTGTCCTCACACCTCTAGTGTAACGAGTTCAGTGTTTTTCCCCATTCACTGATGGCCGCATCCTGGGAACATAAACTAAATAGGCTGTACTCAAAAGTTCCTCCCTTGGACTCTGGAAGTAAGTTCAGTTTTTAGAGTCTAAGGTTTAGCAACGCCAATAGTGTTGTGTCCCCCGGGGCCCAAAGGACCAGTTCTTGGCTTACCCACTCCGGGGGCAAAGTACCCTGTGGCATTGCAGCCTGGTGCTGTGTTGGATCAGCCGAGTCAGGCCGCCTGCGATTACACGTTTTAGCACCTGGCGTGCACGGGCTCTCTTCCCTTAGCACTGTTACCAGCGGCGGTCAGATGGCCAAGGTGTTCCAGCTCTAATGGTCATGCTGTAAGTCCTTTCTCCCTTGGCTGAAGGTGGGGGCTGGTCTCCTTGCTCCAGGGGGATTTAGTGGGAGTATTACGCAAAATGTGGTTGTGTTCCACCTTGGTCAAAACAGTTTTCCAGTCCCGGGCGACAACTGAACCTCTCGGCTTCAGCGTTTCTGATGGCCCCTCCTGGCATACAGGGTCGCCACTCTGGCCTTCACACTACGGTCACGCTAGCCTCACATGGATAGTCACTACGGCTGCTCCTGGCATACGGGGTTGCCAAGCCACATCCGCACAGGGGCCGATCGGGAAGTGGAGCAGGTTTCTCCCACTGCGCTCCTCTAACTCAGTTCATGGCGGCCTCTCCTGGCATGATTCTCTTATCAGCCCCATCTCCCTCTTCTTGAGATGCGTTCAGGCCCCTTTCCTTGTGATCTTTCACTGAATCAAAGAGCTCGTTGAAATGCACAGGGGAAGTCTGTCTATCCCTTCATCCAGTGCTTATCCCACCCAGCTTACAGGAATGCAGCAATACACAATTCTGTCTGGGGGGATTCCTCTACTCCTCGCGTTTTCATCGGGCAGGCCTGGGCTTGCCAAAATGGAAACCAAGATCCTACATGTTATGTATTAGTGCAGGCACTCCTGCATTCAGGGCACATTCACAGCACACTCACCGCCTAGTACTGCTGTCCTCATGCATTATGCTACCACCAGTATTCCCACACGCAGTGCATGCACTCTGTCTGCGCACACTGTTCAGTACTGCAGTCACTCTGTACTGCATCAGAATATGTTATTATAAAAACACACCCTGCCAGCACAAACACATTTACCATATGTGCACTGTACCACTTTTCACTCTAGGTGTAGTGTATGACTTGTGAGCCCACATGCACTCAACATTTTTTCATCACGCTCGCACTTCCACATCAACCTGATGTAGGCCAGGAGTGAGTTAAACACACAGCAGCTGAGCTTTTAAAAAAGAGGCGAGTGAGCCTGAGGGCCGCACTCCAGTGACACAGGGTAGAAAGGATATGTGCACTATATGGTATGCTGCCACCACTGCGCTTGTGCCGTTTAACTCATGGTGAAGGTGGTAGCCTTATATCCACTGTAGGAAACTGGCTCTCTGTACAGTGTACTAAAATGAAGTACACTATGTAGAGAGTCCGGGGAATCCCCAATGGGTATACAGAACTATTAGTAGATTACACTAACTCTCCTTTTGTGGTAGTGTGGGCGAGCAGTTAGGCTTATCAGAAGGTAGTGCTAAGCATTTGTTGTACTCTCCGAAGCAAAAAATGAGACAAACACTCAAGAAAAAATCCAAGACCAATTTGTAGTACTATCAATTTTTATATAATTTTTAAGACCAAGAACACAGTTCTAAGGTAAGTACTTTTTGAGATACGATTTTGCAAAGTTCAATAAATATATCACTTCTATGCGCAATTATGCACCATAGGAAACAATGGGGAAAAAGTAGAAAAATGCATAGAAATTCAGACAATACTTTCACAAAGTTCACCTTCTCGTTTTAGGTCAATGTCGGGACCAGGTACAAAGTTCTAGAAGGAGAACTTTGGGAGTGTCCAGGATCAGCCAGGAGCAGAGTTCTGAGGTCTTGGAAGCTGGTGCAGGTAAGTCAGTTGGGTTTCCTTAGAGGGAGGAGGTCACAAGGGACAGGGGACTGAGGCTGAGGCCAGTGGGGCTGGGTGCAGAGCGTACAGGTCAGCCGGTCATCACAGGTCCTCACAGTCAGGAGCAGGCAACTTGGAGAAGTGATCTCGAGACAGCTGGGCCACTCAGGAAGCGGGTCTCGGGTGTCTTGATGTCCCTCGATGAGAGCTTGCTTCTGGTGCTTTGAGAGTCCGGAGTGGACTCTTCTTCGTGGTGTTTGACGTTGGGGGTACCCTGAATATTGGTATGCCACAACTCTGGTAGGTCCTGATATAACTTCAAGTTGCTTGGCTCTAACGATATCTGTTTCGGCTGGAGAGAGAACACAGGAGCGGTTCTCTCACAATTCTTCCCCTTTCTGGTGCACAACAGGAGTCGTAAGCACCTCTCCCCACTTCAAAACTGCTGGAGTGGTTTTCTTGATTCGTCTCCCATTCTCGAGTGCGCGGCAGGAGCCACGAGCACTTATCAAAGCATTTCCAACCGCGGACGCAGTTCTTCTCCCCCTAACTGGTTTCAGGTGCGCGGCAGGAGCCATGAGCACCACAACCCTTGTCGAGACCGCGGGAGCGGTCTCTTGTGCATTTTACGCCTTCTTGGTGCGCGGCAGGAGCCGCGAGCACCACAACCCTTGTCGAGACTGCGGGAGCGGTCTCTTGTTGGTTTTACTCTTTCTTGGTGCGCGGCAGGAGCCACGGGGCACCAAATCAGCCCCGGAAAACCGTGTCGATGGTTTCTTCACTCTTAATCCTTCCCGGTGCCCGACAGGAGCCTCGAGCACCGCAACGCTTCCCCAACACCACAGAAGCGATCCTTTGTTTTGCTAATCCCCCTTTGGTAGTGCGCGGTAGGACCCGCAGGCACTACTCCAAAACACGGCAGACCGCAGATGCGGATCCTTGTTTAATTTCCTTTCTTCTTGGTGCATGGCAGGAGCCGTGAGCAGCACAAAGACTTTCATACCGCAGGAGCGGTTCATTGTTGTTTTTTCTTAGCCTTGCCTCATCTCACTGGATTAGGAAGGCATCCTGGAATATACCTCGTACCAGAACAATTCTACGAGACACTACAAATCCGTGCAGCCTGGTGAGTGCACAGCCTTTTTCTTCTTTCTGCCAAAATAGAGTAGGTCTTTCCGTCTGTTGTGCACTTACCTGTTTTCTCTTTCCTTCTTTAAAATCCTGCTCCTGTTTTTTTGTATTCCAGACCTGGTACTCCCCCCATCTATCCCAAGACTCCAACGAGAATAGACGCTGTCTGATTGTCCCCTCCATCTTATCAAGGAACTGCAGGACTCCCCTTCTATTACCTGTATGCCCGACCCAACAGGCATTCCGGTGGGGTATACTCTTGTCCCTTTCCCCTTGAGATCAATCATCCAGCCTATTGTAGTCAGTATGGAGGATTGGTCTGGAGGTGAGAGGGGGGGCTCTCACCGTTTCCGCAGTTTCTGGTTTTCAGGTGAGTGGGGTTGTGACAACAGGGAGCTGCAAGTTGACAAACCGGACATCACAGGATTGGTGCCTGCATTGTGCAGGGGACTGATACCTTCACTCCAAGAGAGCTTTGGGCGATTTCTTGATGGCTGGAGGTGCTCCGGGTTTCTTGGAGTCCTCTCAGGTTTCAAGATGACAGAACAGAAGTGACGGTCGAGTTCTGGGAACAGCAGGGAGTGTTTGACGCCTTTTCCTTCTGCAGCAGGGCTTCAGTTCTCGTGCAGCGGAACATCTTTGTCCTGGTCTTCTCTTGTCCATCAAATCTGATGTTCAGGACTCAGGGTGCTACCCAAATACTGCATTTAGGGGCGTTACAAAGGGAGACAGGTAGTAGCCAGTGGGCTACTTACCGTTAAGATGTCTACACCTTCTAGTGACCACTTCCTGTGGTAAGAGGCACTACCCTAGCCCTGATAGGATGTTTTCCCACCATCACAAAAGGTGGAATTTCAGGAGAGGGGTTCACATCGCCTGCCCCTGACTCAGGGGTGGTGTAGGCTAAGTGGGGACCCTCCTCTTAATCTAACAAATGTTCCCACCTTTCCTCCTGCCAAAAGTGGAGCAGGAAAGGGAGCTTGGCTTCCCCCACTATCAGGAGGTTCCTGGGTTAGATTTTAATGGTGGCATTGCCTTTGAAGCTTCCCACCCAGGAAGGGCCTCCTGTCCTGGAGGAGGTGTCAAGCACCTCCGCCCAGAGAAGGTTTTGTCTCTGTCCACTGAGAGCACTGGCTCTTACACCATGAGGTCAGAAAGGTAGTGGCAGGTTGGCGAAAACAAGTCTGGGACCACACCAGTGCTTGGTAGGTTTTCAGGGGACCCTCTTAAAGGGTCTCCTTTGTGAACTTATTAATAAATCCAACACTGGTATCAGTGAGGATTTATTAAGACAAGATGTTTGGTACCAAACACCTTAGGAATCAGTGAAACAATCTTGGAGCTATGAAAATCCTGTTGACAAGTATCAAGCCCATGTACTCTTTATGGCTTCACTGTGCACCTACAACATCTTAGAATATACTGGACATTGTAGGGACATATCTTCTCATGCTGATATGCCCATACATAGGATATAGTGCACCGTGCCTTAGGGTTAAAGGCCTGCAGTAGTGGTGACTTACCTATATCTTGTACAGTGCATGGATGGCATGGCACACAGGGCAGTGTGCCATGTCGACTCTTCAGATTTCTCTGCACCAAGACAAGCAGCCTGCAATGGCAGAGAGCATATCCTTGGTGAGGGGTCCTTGGGGTGGCACAAACCAGTGCTGTAGCCCCAGAGGAGCCTCCTCAGTAACCATGCCCTGGGTACCCAGGATACCGCTTACTAGGGGCTAACAAGGGTAACTGAAGTTGTGCCAATGGTGGTACAGGTTTTGGGATAGAGATCTGGCACTGGTAACCTAGTTAGAAGGGACCCAGTGCACCTACAGTTTGAAATCACATCAGACATCAAGCGCAAAGTGGGGTGCTAACCATGTCAAAAGAGGCACTTTCCTACATCCACTATGAGGTAGTGCTTTGGGCGGCCCTCCCGATTCAACAAGACCACAATCTTGAGACAGACCTATCTCATGATGCACACGCATGATCTGTGTTCGCCTATGACAAAAAATCAGCATTAGGGATCAAGACCACGCTACAGTTGGACACTCCAGGCAGAATACACCTCTCTCACCATGCAGAGGACTTTTCTGTCCCAACAGACAGTGATATCGGCATTTCCACAGGTGACTTTAAAAACCTCGATTCCAGCCACACATAGGATGAGAGCCTCTGTTGTTTCCCCTTTCCTAACAACTTCATATAACTTCTCCTACAGTGGACTGGCTGTATTTCTGGACTTTGACTAATAACTTCAGCTGGATTTTTTCTGTTCCAGGCCAGTTCTGAAGCTGGAGTACTTGTTCCTTACTTTCTCGAGTCTGAGCTTTCCCCATCTGATATCATGACCCTTTGTTAGGACCTCTCTCAGCACATCCAATTCACACTCCTGTGTGCTTGTGCCATTTGAGTCTTCTGATATTTGTAATCAGTGTATGTGTTGTGTCCTCTCCAAGTTCCTTTGATTTCCCTTCTGTGTTTTTCTTACTGAAAAGATGTGTATAATGATGTCAGTCTCTTTGCCTCCTAAAATAGTCTGGCTTGTCCCTCAAACTGTCCTAACTTGAGGTATATTGCCTATGAAAGGCCTCTTTTTGTGCCAATGAAAGAACCAATAGCCATAACACTTACTGTTCATCGCTCCCTATTTGCCTGAATCTTTCCCGGTGCAGAGAACAATCAATCAAATATATCATGGAAAAGATCAGCATATTGTACATGTTTCCCTTGTTTCTCTATTGTCAGAAAAGCGTCACTTATGTCAAAGACAGGCTATGTTAGTGGTGTTCGCCCTTTGCCCCATTCGTCATATGTCTGCCATTTTGTCCAAAAGCTTAGCTATGACAAATGTAATGAACATAATAGAAATGGTGGGGGTGAGGGGTACGAACAGAAGGGGAAAATTGGGATGAGGGAGAGCAATGGAAGTACTGAAAAAATATATGAGGAGCAGGGAAGTAGGAGCGCTCTGGAGCAAAGAAAAATAGACAGGGAGCGTTGGCAAAGAGAACAGTGGAAGTCAAGATGTGGAAAGGGGAGGAAAGGACATAAGGTGAGAAATGGAAGTACTGATAGGAAAACAGAAGTTGCAAATACATCGGTTTTCTGTATTTACCATAGAACCAGCACATGACCTTTTACAAAGTTTCAGTCTAATTGTAACACAGTTCTTCAATGCAAAGGTGGCTTCCTGGAGCTGGTCAAAGATGTTAATAGTTGCCGAAGTTAATGATGCTAATATTGTGGCTCTCAGAAGGCTGAAAAGCTGAGCGGCTCTGCCAGGATTTTAACCACAATTAAACAGAAACCCATTCAGTAAATTCAGCAGTCCACTCAGTCACAAAAACCAGGGGTCCAATGTATTAAGGTGCACTGGCGGTCCTTGTGGGGCCATACTTGAAGACTGTGCTGCACTTTTTCATTGCAGGGTGCTTCACTGTATTGTTGTAAACATCCCACCTTAATCCCACCACATTCTTTGCCGAGTACGTACTTGGATAGAGAGGTGAAAATATGTTATACTTCCTCTTTGAGGGTCATATGTACAAGGACTTAACTCCGCCATAGCGTCAATATTTTGACGCTACGGCTGCTTTTTTTTTATCGCCGTATTTACAAGTTGCCACTAACTAGAATTTGCGGCACTTTTCCGGCAAAAACGTGAATTTTTAGGATCACCACTTCTGTTAGCGGGACTTACCAAAATGAGTTGCAAGGTAGGAGTTCCAGTGAAAAAACTGCTGCTAATCCCACTTCGCAATATTTACAAGGAATTCCTTGTATGGTACTAAACCCAAAAAACTGCCTCTAACTCAAGTTAGAGGCCGTTTTCTAAGACCATAAAATAGCTGGCCTTAAAAATGGTTCAAACACTTGGGGCCTCATTTCAGAAGGTTTTGGTGCTGGACAGCGCTGCAAGGAATGTTGCTGCGCTGCCCTGCAACAAAACTACAGGACAGGAATGCGCACCATCAATAAGATAGGGCGCATTCCTGGGCCTCATTCATGAAAAGTGTTGCATCGCTGTGACAAAACAGCGTTGCAACACTTTTCACTACGCCCTTCTTGCGACACCATGGATGCGCTGTATTCACTGTATGATGCAGGTATAATGTGGCACAGGGTTTCACAAGGTCACGCATATGCCTAGATGTGTCACTTTGCAAATATGGCCAACGTGGTGCAAGAATCACACTGCAAGTACATCAAGAAAATGATGCACTGGCGGGGTGAAACTGTCAGAAGGGGCTCATGAATAGGCCCTCCTGTCTTTTTCGCCTACGTTGGTGCACAATGGCTGCCATGTGCCAACGCAGGCCCCCTTGCACCATGGTGCAAGGGTGACTGTGTTACGGAGTTGATTGATGTTGTGGCTCCATCTCCTCTCGAGACGTCTGCAGGTGGGGCTGGACTAGTGGAGGGTGGGAGTGAACCAGTTGGCCTTCTTGGAGAGTTGTTTGCCTGGTCTTTTCTTGAGGGGTGCCAGGGTGTTGGCACAGTTGGAGATCCATCGGTGGAGGTTGCGCGCTGCGGTGCTGGCGTCTGTAAGCGTTGGCGGAGTGGTGGTGCTGAAGGAGTTGACGGGAAGTTCTTTGGTGGCTTTGAATGAGCTGCGATGGGGGGCAATGATGGCGATGGTGTACGGTGGGCGTGGTGATGGCGTGATGTAAACAATGATGGTCGGTACAGGAGAGTCCTGTGGTGTGGCTTTAGTTGAAGTTCCTGTTGGTGGAGAAGACAGGCTCGAGCGTGTGTCAGGCTATGTGGGATGCTGCGGTGACTAGCTGCTTGAGACTGATGTTGGTGAGGTTCCCCAGGAGGGGGGTGGTGTTCTGGTCACTGGGGTTGTCCAGGTGGAACTTGAGGTCTCCGAGTAGGATGTAGTCGGTGGATGGGAGAGCCTTGGGTGCGATGAGGTCTACAGGGGTATCGGTGAATGGGGGTTCATTGCCCGGGGGGCCTGTAGATGAGGGTGCCGTGGAGGATGGTGTTGGGGTTGGTCCGGATCTGGAAGTGGAGGTGTTCCATGGTCACCGTCGGGTCATTAGAGTGCGTAGTCAGTCAGAGTATGCCTTTTTTAGGCAATGGCAATGCCCCCTCCTGGCCGCTCGGGATGGTCCGTGCGGGTGAATTTGTAGCCGTCGTGGATGGTGATGGCGATGTCCGTCTGGAGCAGAGGTTGGTCCAGGTTTCCGTGAAGAAGGCGGTGTCTGAAGAGGTGGCGGCGAGGAGGTCCCAGATTTCTGTTGCGTGTTTGTGGAGGGACCGCACATTGAGGAGGATGCAGTTGAGTCAGTCAGCTGTGCTGTTGTCATCTGGGTGGCAGGAGGCACTGGTGTCCTTATGTGGCAGAAGGTGCGTTTGCAGTTTTGACAGATGCAGGGTGCAAGAGAATTCTACAGTGTTGCTATATGGCAGGCCGTGTGGCATCCAGGGTTGATGGTGAGGATGGTGCTGGCGTCGTAGCTGTGGAGTGTCCAAGAGGAAGGGTCCTTGGTGCTGGGCACGGTCCAGGGGTGGACGGACGCAGACGGGCTTGCCTTTGATGCATCAGTGGTACGCCCGCTGTGCATGGCTGCACAATGGCCACCATTATGTAGTGCTGCAGGGGAAACTGGACAGCTGGGAGGCGGGAAACGCGGGAAAGGACCTCCCCTCTCTTCTATGGGAGCCTGTGTTGTCGGTTGGAACATAGGCTCCCATTGAAGTCAATGGGAGTCCGTCCGAACGGTGTTCAGAAACATCGTAATCGGTCGGACTCCCCGAGTTGGTCAGAAACCATTCCAAAACCGAGTCATCGGAATGTTTTCCGACCGACATAGTAATGAGGCCCTAAATGTCTTATTTGAAAAAACCCTATTTCTAGAAATGGTGTACATGAGAGTGCCTGAATTTAGGAGACCAAAAACACATCTATTGTAAAGCATATTTTATGAGGTCTGTAACAAAGGTCATTCCCGGGTGTGCAGATCTATAAAATCTCCAGGCATCAATGAAGAGCTCATTGTGTACAGGATAATGGGAAATGACTGCTGCATAATATGGCCGGTATCAGGTCTGGTTGAGTTTAATGTAGGGTCAATAGCGAAATTGATATCTCCAAATAGTTTCAATGGTCCGGTTAGCTGAGTAACTCAAGCAATGATTGCTGAAATTTTCTCTGGTCCTCTATACTAGGTACATAGACAGCACAGGTAGATATCAATACAGAGGGCTAGATTTACAAAGAGTTCCCGCAAAGCAGCACAACATGTAAAGTTGCTGCTCTGCGTTGAGTGAGAAGGAGAAAGCAGAACTGCATCATATCTACTAAAAAGCGGCATAGTTCTGCTCTCTCCCAGCGCTAGCACAGCTTTGCAGCCATGTGCCTACTCAGACACACCTGTGCCATAGTGGAAGAGTATCTGCATTGTGGTCAGCATAGTTTTTGAGTAGCAATCAATGCCTTCCTGTACTAAAACTAAGGTTTCAGGTATTTCCCTGTTTTATGCGTACTGTAGGACGAAACACACATGCAAAGAGGAAAAAACGGAGAGAAAGTTTTTCCTCATTGCACCTGACTCAGGGAGGTGCAGGATATTTATGCAAATCCCTTTATACAATTCATTGAATATAGGATTTTATGTCAAAACCCATGGGTGGTTACAAGGGAACGCCCTTGCACCACCCATGGAACGCCCCCTTGACACAAATTAATACAAGGCAGCTCATTGCATTGAGTTGATTCGGATTACAATCCTGAGAAAATGATGATTTATGTTGGTTTATGTATCCCATCAGTAAACTTTGTAAAAGTAAATCTGGACAGAATCCCTAAAAAACTGTTCGTCCAACCAGTGACCAGCAGGATCACTTTTATTCTATGTAATTGCCATGTATTTTTACATAGAAAAGCTACCCCTCGTGTTGGTGTGTTAAGGTTAGTGGTTACCCGCACTTTAAATCCCAGTTGACTTAACTTTGCCCATGAACATGTATATCATGTAAGCACTCTATCTCAGGTGTGAGATAAGCATGCTCCTCTCAAGACAGTTCGGCTGCAGACTGGAGCTCATTCAAATTCCATGTAACTATCTGTATGAATTTCTGTGGGATTTGTTTAGTCTGTCCTATCTGCTATTAGTGCCATGATACAAGTTTGTTAGAATTTTTGTAATTTCAATCACTTCCATTATCTATATTTCTCCCTTTTAATTTCCAATGTGGCCCAACCCCCCCCCCCACCCCCCCTCTTCCTTCAAAGTACTTCAACTACAATATTATAGGGAGAGGATACTGTCCCCATTTCCTGGCAAACTCCTAGCCATGACATAAAGCCAGGTATAGTGACTTGCAGCACCCACCTTGTAAGCCACGCTTCTGGCCGCTAATCAGATGGCCATGAGGATAAGATGATGTAGTGCATTTGAAAAAAGATTAAAGATTAGTATCAAGCATTGAAGGGGAGGAAAAAGTTCAGGAAACAATATAAAGCCCTCCATTTTGTGATTGTAAGCAGGGACTTGCTGGTGTGACAAGTGATTCACCTAATGCCCCAGATCATCAAGAGTCTAATCTTGTTTATTTATTTTTTTCCATTTCCCCTATAACCATACAATGTAAGCCAATTGTCTATGCAGCATAAATAATTTTTCATAGGCTTCCATTGAGTCTTCTTAGCTCTCTTAATATGGGGCCTCTGGGACCCTCTTAGATCCCTTATCATGGGACTTGAACAAAACCCTTGCTGGTATAATGGCAAGCAACAGCTAGCCACAAAATGAAGATGATATCAGCCAAGCTACATCATTAAATCATTGTCAGCTAAAACTCTTTTCCATCCTTTGGTACAAGACTCTACAACAGCATTAGTCTCTTTCTCACAGATGCACATATAATTGTGTGATTCATGTATGATCTTGTGGAGAGCTGGTTTTTGAAGAAACACGTGTGTCCAAATGACTGGATCTTGGTATCAACTGTTGTAATTGCCAAAGTTGTGCAACTATACATCGGCAGAAATCGGAATGCAAAATCTGGAAAGTCTTTCTGAAATGGACGCATAATAAATCCACGCACATGTTCTCCCTCTGCCCCTCCTCAATACCCAGTACTCGTAAGATGTTTCACCACATTCTATTTTTCATGTCCTCAAGCTGTTCCAGTATGTCTTGAGAATGCTTTTGCTGATGAGCCACTTACCCTTAAAAAGATGTTTTTTACATTTTCCAGTTGATTAGTGTGAGCCCCTAACTCAGACATTTAAGTGCCCATAGTGAGAGTTATTTCCACGTAAAAACCTGGTTGACCAGGCTAGAGTTAACTGAATTTTGACTGACCCCAGCCTCTATACCTAAAAGTGTCCAAGATTCAGTTAAATTGTCCTACTGGAATGCTGTTATCTGTAACAGAATTTCGAATGTATACTCTGGTAGTCTGACTGATTTAAACTTGTCCCAAAAATGTGCACCAAAATTTGAGGAGTTTGAGTTATGTAAATGCCCCACACACAAGATCCCTGTTTATTAAATTTAGGCTAGGGACCTTGCCAAGTGCATCGTTTACTTGCTCATGGAGCAAAAACAATGCAATTCCAAATTACCTGTGTCCCTTGCGTTGTCAAACTGTGGAAAACGAAGAACATGTTTTATTCTTTTGCCAGGCATATGCAAAACAGCGTGCTCGCTGGAGTCTACCTTTTTGTCGGCTCCTTGAGATTGACAATTGACATAGAGCCCAGAAAATCTGTAAGTCAGACAATAGGTGTATCATTGTATATTCAGTCTCCAATTTTTTACACTCAATCAGGCACATCAGAGCTAAAGTTGGGTCAAATATCCCTCCTCAAGGGCGATCTCTCCTGACATAATTTATTTATGATTTTAGAGACCTTCTATTATATGCACTTTGCACTTTATGTTTACCCACATCAGATAGCCCTTGAGCATCTCCAAAGCAATTTGTACTGCTAGATACCATGGTTAGAATAGATGACCCTCTTAGAGCTCATTTTGAGGGGTTTTTCTGAGATTTTTGCCTCTTCAGAAATTGTTATAGCACGGAGGTACTCTAAAATGCTCTATTGTACTCAAATGTATCATGATCTTAACTTATCTTAAATGACTTTTTTTTTAAATGATTTGTGTATTTATCTTGGGCAAATGTCCCAGAGTGGAGCTATTTTACTGTGCTCTATTGCACACAGAAGTAATATGATCTTAATCTATTTTAATTTACCTGTATTGTAATAAACTGTGCGTTTTTTTACTCATCATGTAATGGACGTATTACTGAGACCTTTGTTACTGCACACCTTTATGGTTCTTTGAACCGAAATAAACGTTTGATGGCTTCAGACCCAATATTGGCGATATCAAACAAAGAAAAAAAGCCTCTTTTGGATCTGAAATTTGAGCTATTGAAATCCTTTTTAGTTCTTTAGTGACAGGTGTTGCCCTTCCAGATGCATCCCAGGGGGTGAAAGAAGTAGTTTGTCTGGGAGGCAGACCATTAGTATAATCCCCATCCTGGAAGAGGAGAGTGTCCTATTAATGCTACAGTATTGTCATGCCCCCAGGTGCAGAAGCTGGGCCGAGGGCTATGGAGGCAGGAAGGCAGTGGTTGTATGAGGTGTGTCAGAAGTACCAGAAACAGGAGTGCCATGCTTGTGGGGCCAATCGCTGTTAGTATTGCCCAAAAATGATACACCCTCTCCCCACTTTGCCTGCAATGCCAATTTCAATGTCAGCACAAAAGAATTGTACATTTCCAGTTGCCTTTCCAGATACATCTATGCTTGTATTTGTGCTACTAACTGTTCGCGGGGGCTGAGAGGGCAACAATGATGCCATTACGTTAACAGTTACGTTTTTGTGGAACTTTGGCCTAGCATAGCCCTCTGTGGTGGAGAAATCAGAAACAATCTGTGGTGTATGTTTACATAATGATGCTTCAGTCCAGCTGCTCTCTCCTGTATTGCCCCCTGCATTGAGCACCTAGGTCTGCTTTTTTTTGTCCTGCTTGGGGCAGAGGGTGGGCAAGGGGTCAGTAACATTTTTGACTTTATTTGGTTCAGTTTTGCAGACACAGATGGTATTACCATTACATTACCGCACCGTGAAGAATTTGCTGCATGTGTCCTCCTCAGCTGGGAAGGGTCTGCAACTGCTGGTGTAGCTGTGGGTTGTGGTTAACATGAACTCTTGAAAGGGCTGATATTCTTTAAGTCTCATGTCTCTGACTTCTGTGTCCCTTTCTCGACCCAGCATCCTGAAAGGGTTGGCTAAGCCACATCAAGCGGGGAACAGGATACACTGTAGGGACATAATCGACCACAAGAGACTTTGCAGAGCCCAGAACCAGCCTGCGTATATGAAGCGTCCTCCACCACGGTTCACTAACAGAATATCAATGTAAAAAATATAGACTGCAAAAATATCAATGAAAAAATATAGAATGCAGGAATATCGACTCCCTATACTTAAACAGGTAAGTACAAAAATATCGAAAATAAAATATCGATGTAAAAATATAGTTGTACAAAATATCGATTTTTATATATATATATATAATATAAAAATAATAAATATTAAATATGTTAAATAATACAATTAATATTAAATAATAAAGTAGATTTAATATAAATGTTAATAAATAAACCTAATTAAAAAAGTTAAACACACATACATAATAATTAATATATATATTTACTTTAAAACAATTAATAAACTATTAATTTTAATTTATTTTTATCATGTTAAAATTATATAAAACTGTACATATATATACATATATATATTCACTGAAAAAACCATAGGTTTCAGGCACGTTATAGTTAGAAATTAGCATTTAAAAAACCTTAGAAATTCACTGAAAAAAACAGAGGTTTCAGGGACGTTATAGTTAGTTGGACATTTCACTCGTACAAAACCAGTGAAATTCGGCTGTTATAGTTAGTTTAGCTAACTATAACTCACGCCCCCGCAATGCACTGCTGATGACGTCACATATTACATCATTCATGACATGGTCAGTGACATCACTGATGACATCACTGATGACATCTCATCACCTACATACACTAGGGAACACTATGCGTTGGGGTACCCTTGTGATTAGCGTGACCTCCTCTGTAAGGCTCTAGTACATAATAGGGCAGGGGGATTAAAACTACCTCTAAGTCAGAGGTGCAGAAAGATGCTTCTTTAAGTAGTAGTCACGTTTGCAGAGTGGTGGAGTAAGGGTGCTAGGCCTCCGACCAGTGCTCAGGAATTCCGCTGTGTAGGACTTACAGGAGGTACCAGGAGGGCTTCTTGGCCCCCAAACTCCCTCAGGACTAAATTGGACTTCATCCCCCATCCCGTAGTCTGCCAGGAGGCGCGTTTGCAGAGTGGTGGAGAAAGGGGGCATGGCCTCCGAAGACGTCTTAGCAATCCCACTGTGTGGGACTTACTGGAGGTAACAAGAGGGTAGTTGGCCCCCAAGGACATCCTTGGGGGCCAACTCCCTCCTATTACCTCCAGTAAGTCCCACACAGCAGCATTGGTAAGTACTCGTACCAGGCCACACCCCTTTGCCCACCACTCTACAAATGCGCTCCTGCGCGGCTCTTGGATGGGGATTGAAGTCCCCTTCGCTGCTGGGGGTCCTTTAGGGGCCAACTAGCCTACCGCTTACCTCCTGTAAGCCCCACGCAGTGGGATTGCTGAGAGGTAGACAAAGGCCACGCCCCCTTTCTCCACCACTCTGCAAGCGACTGAAGACTAAGGGTCCCTGGGCCCACCAGGTACTTGCAATATGCGCCACAGAGCTGGATTGCAGAGAGGTGGTCTGAGGCCACGCCCCCTTTTTACACCACTCTGCAAACGCGCCTCTTGGGGCACTGCTGTTCGGGGGATGAAGTCCATTTGTGTCCTGAGGTCCTCAGGACACAAGAGGACCTCATCGCCCCACCAACAGTGCGCCAAGAAGCACGTTTGCAGAGTGGTTTAAAAAAGGGCGTGGCCTCGGACCACCTCTCTGCAATTCAGCTCTGTGGTGCATATTGGAGGTACCTGGTGGACTAGTTGGCCCCCAGGGACCCTCAGTATTCAAGGGGAATTAATTCCCCATCTAACAACACGCCAGGGGCGCGTTTGCAGAGTGGTGGAGAAAGGGGGCGTGGCCTCCGGCGAGATGTGTTTTTTTCTTTTTTTTTACAAGGGGGACTGTGTGGCCCCCCTTCTTTTACATTTTTTGGGCCCTGGGGACCCCATCCCCCAGAGCCTGACCCCTATTTATTAAAAAAAATATTTAAAAAAACAGGAAGGGGGCCACATGGCCCCCCTCCTCAGGCCAATTATGGCCCCGGGGACCCCATCCGCTGGGGCTGGACTTTTCATTTATGTATTTATTTACTTTTTTTATTAGAGGGGAGGGGGGCCGCATGGCCCCCCTCCCGGGCCACTTTTGGCCCCGGGACCCCATCCCTCGGGGCCTGGCCTCTGTGATTGGGACCATCGGGGAGCCCCAATGCCCCCACATTCCCGCCGGCTCCCCGCCTCCTGCGGGAGCCGGCATTGCTTTTGAGCAAGGGGAGCTGCTGACATGCAGCTCCCCTTGCTCAAAAGCAATTCTGATTTGCTTCATTGAAGCGAGAGCAGGTTTCCCTGCTCTCGCTTTAATGAAGCAAAGCAGAGTTTGCTATGACAGGGCGGGAGCCGTGCTCCCGCCCTGCCATAGCAAACAGCAATGTCCCAGAGGTGGGCACCTCGGGACATTGCAGGAGCTGGCCCTGGGGGGTGGCGGTCTCCAGGGGCATCGAGGGCTCTAGGAGGGGGGCCGCGTGGCCCCCTCCCTTCATTTTTAAAGCCCCGGGGAGGTGGTGGTCCCCGGGGCTTGGTGGTCCAAAACAGACCCCCCCAATTTCAATATTTAGTGCCCCGGGGAGGTGGTGGTCCCCAGGGCGTGTGGGGGGGGCTCGAGCCCCCCCACACATTTTTTTTTTTTTTAAAACAGAGCCCCGGGGAGGTGGCAGTCCCTGGGGCTTGGGGGGGCCCGCGAGGCCCCCCCACCCTAATTATAAAAAAAGCCCCAGGAGGTGGTGGTCCCCGGGGCTTGGGGGGGCCGTGAGGACCCCCACCTTTTTTGCATAATGCCACGGGGAAATGGCGGCCCCCGGTGTTGCGTGCCCCCCCGCACATCATAAATAATGCCCCAGGGAGGTGTGGTCCCCGGGGCTGG
This sequence comes from Calotriton arnoldi, assembly GCA_963921515.1. Lineage (NCBI taxonomy): Eukaryota > Metazoa > Chordata > Amphibia > Caudata > Salamandridae > Calotriton > Calotriton arnoldi. Next base: position 355,815 of record CAWUFW010006980.1, read on the forward strand.
CGGGGCCCCCACGGGCCCCCGCCACATAATTAGGCATGCCCCCGGGACCTGGCCCACCCGGGAGCTTAAATACAACGAAGCGCAGGAGCCCGCGCTTCGTTTATTTTTTCATTTTCTCAGCGCAGATTCGCGACCCCAGCGCAAATTCGGCCGATTTTTTTATTTTTAAATGCTTTTTTTGGCCCTGGGGGTCCTTGTGGGACCCCCTGAGCAGGCCTAGGGGGTCAGGGCGTTTCTACCCTGCCCCCTTTTCATGTTTTTTATCTTTGTTTCACCCTTTTTCTTGTGACTCGGTTACCGAGTCACAAGATGGCTGCCAACACTTCCTGGTTTGGTGTGTAGGCAGCCAATCAGAGTGAAGCTCGTGCCCGGGAGGGTTCGCGAACCCTCCTCGGTGCTCAGATATCGATATTTTTCTTTTTTAAATTTCTCAGGGACTACTGAACGGATTTACACCATTTAAAGAAAAGGGCGCACTCTAAACCAAGACCTACCTTTTTGCCAAATTTGGTGTAATTCCTTTTTTCTCGGACCCCACTTGACGAATCACCCCGAAACTTTCAACACACAAACTAAGCGGTCTGGCCCTATTTTTGGGAAACTTTCACGAAGATTCGTCAAACTGCGCCAAAGATATTGGCAAATCAAAAAACACTTTTTGTATGGAAACTAGGTTCTAACTATAACTACCTACTGGCGACCGCCAGTAGGTGAAATAAATATATATAAATATATATATATATATATATATATATATATATATATATATATCACACCACTCTCCCCCGTAAGAAGAGAAAAGGAGTCGCACTCGCAAAAGTGGGCTTGCAATAGTTTACTTCGTTAGGCAACAGCGTGGCAGTCCTGACGCATTTCGGTCCAACATGACCTTTATCAAAGGTAAGCCAAGCACTGTTCGGCACTGTTAAAGTCCACATACAATTGCCTCAATTTCATATTTATAGGCCTCAAGTGGACACAATCATTTTCGAAAGGCATGCTGGAACATGTTCACTTAAACAGTTTTAATCCATATCCTCCAGTGGATGGTGCCTTGTTTCGCTGTTGTCGTTCCATTTATTTATCCGTTATCAACTCACTCTTTTGCTCCATATCCAGCCCATTTTCAAGGCCGTTAGAAACCATACCAAAGAAGATCTTCGGTGGCTGCCTCTTGCCCTTGCGCTTTCGCGAGCCACAAAAGTTGGTTCCAGGATGGGCAAGTCTGGCGCGCTTGCTGGTGGTGCGTCACTCCTGCGGCAGAACCAAGCCGCTTAAACATCACACCACTCTCCCCCGTAAGAAGAGAAAAGGAGTCGCACTCGCAAAAGTGGCCTTGCAATAGTTTACTTCATTAGGCAACAGCGTGGCAGTCCTGATGCGTTTCAGTCCAAAATTACCTTTATCAAAGGTAAGCCAAGCACTCTTCGGCACTGTTATAGTCCACATACAATTGCCTCAATTTCATATTTATAGCCCTCTAGTGGACACAATCATTTTTTAAAGGCATACTGGAACATGTGGTCCATTTAAACAGTTTTAATGCATATCCTCCAGTGGATGGTGCCTTGTTTCGCAGTTGTAGTTGCTTTTATTTATCCGTTATCAACTCGCTCTTTTGCTCCATATCCAGCCCATTTTCAAGGCTGTTAGAAACCATACCGAAGAAGGTCTTCGGTGGCTGCCTCTTGCCCTTGCGCTTTCGCGAGCCACAAAAGTTGGTTCCAGGATGGGCAAGTCTGGCGCGCTTGCTGGTGGTGCATCACTCCTGTGGCAGAACCAAGCCGCTTAAACATCACACCACTGTCCCCCGTAAGAAGAGAAAAGGAGTCGCACTCACAAAAGTGGGCTTGCAATAGTTTACTTCATTAGGCAACAGCGTGGCAGTCCTGACGCGTTTCAGTCCAAAATGACCTTTATCAAATGTAAGCCAAGCACTCTTCGGCACTGTTAAAGTCCACATACAATTGCCTCAATTTCATATTTATAACCCTCTAGTGGACACAATCATTTTCGAAAGGCATGCTGGAACATGTGGTCCATTTAAACAGTTTTAATCCATATCCTACAATGGATGTTGCCTTGTTTCGTTGTTGTAGTTGCTTTTATTTATCCGTTATCAACTCGCTCTTTTGCTCAGTATCCAGCCCATTTTCAAGGCCATTAGAAACCATACAGAAGAAGGTCTTCGGTGACTGCCTCTTGCCCTTGCACTTTCGCGAGCCACAAAAGTTGGTTCCAGGACGGGCAAGTCTGGCGCGCTTGCTGGTGGTGCGTCACTCCTGCGGCAGAACCAAGCCGCTTAAACATCACACCACTCTCCCCCGTAAGAAGAGAAAAGGAGTCGCAATCGCAAAAGTGGGCTTGCAATAGTTTACTTCATTAGGCAACAGCGTGGCAGTCCTGATGCATTTCGGTCCAAAGTGACCTTTATCAAAGGTAAGCCAAGCACTATTCGGCACTGTTAAAGTCCACATACAATTGCCTCAATTTCATATTTATAGCCCTCTAGTGGACACAATCATTTTCGAAAGGCATGCTGGAACATGTGGTCCATTTAAACAGTTTTAATCCATATCCTCCAGTGGATGGTGCCTTGTTTCGCTGTTGTAGTTGCTTTCATTTATCCGTTATCAACTCGCTCTTTTGCTCCATATCCAGCCCATTTTCAAGGCTGTTAGAAACCATACCGAAGAAGGTCTTCGGTGGCTGCCTCTTGCCCTTGCGCGAGCCACAAAAGTTGGTTCCAGGACGGGCAAGTCTGGTGCGCTTGCTGGTGGTGCTTCACTCCTGTGGCAGAACCAAGCCACTTAAACATCACACCACTCTCCCCTGTAAGAAGAGAAAAGTAGTCACACTCACAAAAGTGGGCTTGCAATAGTTTACTTCATTAGGCAACAGCGTGGCAGTCCTGACGCGTTTCGGTCCAAAATGACCTTTATCAAAGGTAAGCCAAGCACTCTTCGGCACTGTTAAAGTCCGCATACAATCGCCTCAATTTCATATTTATAACCCTCTAGTGGACACAATCATTTTCGAAAGGCATGCTGGCAAATGTGGTCCATTTAAACAGTTTTAATGCATATCCTCCAGTGGATGGTGCCTTGTTTCGCTGTTGTGGTTGCTTTTATTTATCGGTTATCAACTCGCTCTTTTGCTCCATATCCAGCCCATTTTCAAGGCTGTTAGAAACCATACCGAAGAAGGTCTTCGGTGGCTGCCTCTTGCCCTTGCGCGAGCCACAAAAGTTGGTTCCAGGATGGGCAAGTCTGGCGCGCTTGCTGGTGGTGCATCACTCCTGTGGCAGAACCAAGCCGCTTAAACATCACACCACTGTCCCCCGTAAGAAGAGAAAAGGAGTCGCACTCGCAAAAGTGGGCTTGCAATAGTTTACTTCATTAGGCAACAGCGTGGCAGTCCTGACGCGTTTCAGTCCAAAATGACCTTTATCAAAGGTAAGCCAAGCACTCTTCGGCACTGTTAAAGTCCACATACAATTGCCTCAATTTCATATTTATAACCCTCTAGTGGACACAATCATTTTCGAAAGGCATGCTGGAACATGTGGTCCATTTAAACAGTTTTAATCTATATCCTACAATGGATGTTGCCTTGTTTCGCTGTTGTAGTTGCTTTTATTTATCCGTTATTAACTCGCTCTTTTGCTCAGTATCCAGCCCATTTTCAAGGCTGTTAGAAACCATACTGAAGAAGGTCTTCGATGGCTGCCTCTTGCCCTTGCGCGAGCCACAAAAGTTGGTTGGAGGACGGGCAAGTCTGGCGCGCTTTCTGGTGGTGCGTCACTCCTGCAGCAGAACCAAGCCGCTTAAACATCACACCACTCTCCCCCGTAAGAAGAGAAAAGGAGTCACACTCGCAAAAGTGGGCTTGCAATAGTTTACTTCATTAGGCAACCACGTGGCAGTCCTGACGCGTTTCGGTCTAAAATTACCTTTATCAAAGGTAAGCCAAGCACTCTTCGGCACTGTTAAAGTCCACATACAATTGCCTCAGTTTCATATTTATAGCCCTCTAGTGGACACAATCATTTTCGAAAGGCATGCTGGAACATGTGGTCCATTTAAACAGTTTTAATCCGTATCCTCCAGTGGATGGTGCCTTGTTTCGCTGTTGTAGTTGCTTTTATTTATCCGTTATCAACTCGCTCTTTTGCTCCATATCCAGCCCATTTTCAAGCCGTTAGAAACCATACCGAAGAAGGTCTTCAGTGGCTGCCTCTTGCCCTTGCGCTTTCGCGAGCCACAAAAGTTGGTTCCAGGACGGGCAAGTCTGGCGCACTTGCTGGTGGTGCGCCACTCCTACGGCAGAACCAAGCCGCTTAAACATCACACCACTCTCCCCCGTAAGAAGAGAAAAGGAGTTGCACTTGCATATATATATGTACAATAGCATAAAATCTAATAAATAAACATTCTATTATAAATTAAAACATTAAACTATTTAAAAATCTTCAAACTTAAATTTCCCACTCCAGTCAGTGCAAATGTAGGAAAGTGCTGGATAGCGGAGGAGTAAAAATTACTATTCCCACTCCAGTGAGTGCAACAGTAGGGAAATTGTTGGATAGTGGAGGGGTAAAAATGACTATTCCCACTTCAGTGAGTGCAACAGTAGGGAAAGTGTTAGATAGAGAGGGGTAAAAATTACTATTCCCACTCCAGTGAGTGCAACAACAGGGAAAGTGTTGGATAGTGGAGGGGTAAAAATGATATTCCCACTCCAGTGAGTGAAACAGTAGGGAAAGTGTTATATAGCGGAGGGGTAAAGATTACTATTCCCACTCCAGTGAGTGTAACAGTAGGGAAAGTGTTGGATAGGGGAGGGGTAAAAATTACTATTCCCACTCCAGTGAGTGCAACAGTAGGGAAAGTGTTGGATAGCGGACGGGTAAAAATTACTATTCCCACTCCATTGAGTGTAACAGTAGGGAAAATGTTGGATAGCGGAGGGGTAATATTTACTATTCCCACTCCAGTGAGTGTAACAGTAGGGAAAGTGTTGGATAGCTGAGGGGTAAAAATTACTATTCCCACTCCATTGAGTGCAAAGTAGGAAAAGTGTTGGATAGTAGCGGGATAAAATTTACTATTCCCACTCCAATCAGTGCAACAGTAGGGAAAGTGTTGGATTTCAGAGGGGTAACAATTAATATTCTCACTCCAGTCAGTTCAAAATTAAAAACAAACAAAATATTAACAACAAAAATATTGAAAAATCAAAATAAAGAAAAAATATATAAATATGTTAAAAATTTAAATGCAAATTTGTTTATTAAAAATTTTAAAAACGTATTATAATGTTAAAGACATATAGCAAATACCTACAAATATTGTATTAAATAAAACAAAAAATAATTTTCAAACAAATAAATATTTGTAATTAGAAATTATTTAAAAACAAAAACATTAATTATTACATAAATTTACTTTTATTATTTCCTACCCTATAACACCACACAATTCACAACACACATCTAAATAAAAAATAAAATACTTCCATAATTAACATAATTAATAACCAATTAAAGAAATATTATTAATTTTAAAAAATTAATTACCTCCCCACACTTTACACCTGTAATCCCCACAACCCACAGCGAAAATTAAACTGTAAAAAAATGTATTACACAATTAAAACATATTTTCAATTGAAAACTAATAGTATTTAACAACTAATTATAAAGTAAGTAAAATTAATTTACTTCCCACCCTTTACACCTATAAAAGAAAAACCAACACACAAAGAATTAAGCAATTACCCTAATTAAATATCAATTAATTAATATTAATGATCAACTAATTATTAATTAATTAAACATAAATTACTTCCCACCCTTAACCCTTATAAACCCCACAGCCCACAACTAAAATTAATTACACAATGTCCATAATTAATTTACAATTATTCAATTAATATTAATTAACAACTAATTATTAATTAATTAAACATAAATTACTTCCCACCCTTTACCCCTATAAACCCCACAACCCGCACCTAAAATTAATTACACAATTTCCATAATTAATTTACAACCAATTAATTAATATTAAATAACTAATTAATAATTAATTAAAATAAATTACTTCCCACCCGTTACCCCTATAAACCTCACAACCCGCACCTAAAAAAATACACAATTACCATAATTAATGACCACTTAATTAATTAATATTAATTAACAATCAATGAATATTAATAAGTAATTGCAAATTAATTACTTCCCACATATAACACTATAAAATCTCAATTAAATAAATATTAATAAATACAAAATAATCATTAATTTATTATAATTAAATTACTTCCCACCCTATTCCCCTATAAACCCACACACCCGCGCCTGGAACTAAAAAACGCAAAATGTAATTAAAATATAATTGATAACTACTAAAAATTTAACACATATAATATAAAACATAAACAATACTTATACAAAAACATACATCAGTTACATTTAAAATGTAAACTAAAATACATACCACTAATTAAAAACTCAATATGTTAAACAACAATATTTTTACAAACGATATTAATGACTTCTATATTTTTGAAAACGATATTTCTTACCTTAAATTAGATATTCTTGACCACGATATTCTTGCTGTCGATATTTCTGTGTCACGATATTTCCAACTTGATATTTGTGTAAGTCGACATTTCCAACTCGATATTCTGTCTGAATACCATTCTCAGAATGATCCCATCACTGAGAGTATAAAACAGAGCTATAGATAAGCCGTAAGCATTAACTCACTTTGTTTAATCATTCTCCCCGCTGGGACAGCACAGCATCTTCCCTCACGGCGTTAACCCATCTAATGCACTGCCACCATCTTGTCTTGCCTCAAGCTACTTGTGATTATGCTTAACTGCACAGATTTAGAGCCTGATTTATAATTAAGAGGTCAGGCTGTCCTCCGGCAGAGTGATGGAATAAATTACTCCATCGCCCTAATGGAGGTCCCGGTGACTAAATTTTGATATGTCCATCAGACCAGTGGACGTTTCAAGCATTGACAGGAACCGCTGTGAAGGCAGTTCCTGCCAACGTATTGTAACTTTGCAGTTTGGCTCCGTCCTGTGAGGCAAAGTCAAATTATTTTTTTCAAGAACAAAATCCAAAAGCTGGATTTTTGTATTTGAAAATATAAAAATGATGCCCCTCTTGCCATGAGAGTTATCTTCCATGGTGGGTGGGGTATTTTGTGGTTATCACCCCCCCACCCCTTAGCACCAGGATTTTGGTGGATGGTGGGGACGGGCAATGAAAACTGACCTCTGTCTGTTCATCTAAATTAGATGGACGCACATTCAAGTCACCCTCAGATGCCCATTCTCCATCGGCGGGGTGTAACCAAGGCAGAGATTGAGAATTGTCTGCCTTTGTTACACCAAAGTCCGCCTGCATTTAAATCGTGCAGGCAGGCCATTATGTTGGCTGAGAGGGTACTTAGTCGCCATTGCGACGAAGTAACCTTTCTGACGACATGTAAATAGACCCCTTGATCCCTCGTGCCCTGAGTATGGTTAAAAACATTTGCTTTTCCTAACTGCAGATAAAGAATAAAATAATATGCCATAAACCATACTTTCAGATGTGCAAAGTGTAACATGCTATTTATTAGCATGTTGAGAGAGGCGTCAAGCATCATAAACCACTCCTGTCTTTATGTCTCATGAATACTAGCCCCTCCTCAAACAATATATCTAGGGGAGAGGTGGGAGCTAAGGTTAAAGCAGTGCCCTAACATCTGAAATCTTTTAAAGTTTTTTGCTGTAGCCACTATTAATTAGCCGTCAATCTTAAATCCAATGTAATTTTATTTTTATTCAGTAGAACTCTCTGTGCAGGTGTTGTGTCAATGCCTTTTTGTTGCAAAAGACAACCTGAAAATAAGTAAGAGAAGGATGATTCAGCGAGTACTTCAGGATAAGTTAATAATTGAGTATGTGATCATTCTTTGCCAGAAAAGCAAGGGGAATGACAGTATTAAGGAGTGAAGGCTTTCGCTTATTATTTCGCTTGTGGCATCTGAACCATGTTGGCCGCAGAAGTAATGAACAGGCAAGGGCATCGACTAACCCGACCAAAAGTTTGATGATGTCAGGATGTTACAAAGAACAAAGGCACGGTTTTCCAACAATCATCGCTCGAGTCAATGAGATACTGTCAGTGATCTTGATGGCGTCAGCCCGGACCCTCTTCTTGATGACTAAATCGTTTGTTTTTTTAAATGTTACATGCAGAAAGAAAGTGCCCAGAAGTTCCAGAATCAAACACAACCACAGCAGAACTCTTATTGAAAAAAATACTCCATTTTATGTTGGAAACAGTTCTGCTAGTTGCTCTGCCATGGAGGGTTGAATCAGTTCATTTTGCAATAACTAGCTGAGGACATTTAGAAACGTAATGTTCAGTCTTGTCATCGTTTGCACAAATCCCACCTCTTCTGAGTCTTTCTCTTTCCTTGAAAGTCAAGGATTTTCAAATTTTCGGATACTATGAATTTGCCTGGAAATCCCTGTATCAGACAAAGTTGATGGTGTCTTCAGTTTTAGCAAGACCATAAGAAACACATCTTCGTGTTTGAATGTCGATACTTCTGTAATTTGTAAGGGTAGAAAAATCAAAGTCATCAGTTGGGTGGTTGACTACTACAGCGTTGCATGTTTGTTCTCTTCTCTTAACCCTTCAGAGAATGCATAGGCCACTGCTTTTGTAGCCCAGTCTGAATCTTATAGTAAATGATGGAAGTGGCTACCAGTTATCAGATATTGGGAGTTTTACCTCAACGCTAAGGTATCACCATAGACTTCTTCTTTGGTGTGTCTTTTAACAAAAAGGACTATTATTTCGGATATAGAAAAGAACCATATTTTTCTAGGCAAGTGTGGTGTGGCCCACATCATGGATTTCTTATTGAGATAGCATAATATGAAGGAAACTGTGGGGCATATTTATCAAAGTTTTGCATCACCCTTGTGCCACGCAAGGTAGCACAAGGGCGATGCAAAACTTAGGGGCATATTCACAAGGAGCTATCGCTGAATTAACGGCACTTTATCGCAGCCAAAGTCGTGATAAATTTACCTCCCCATTCACAAGCCGGTGTGAACAGCCCCCAGCACCAGTTTACCAGCAATAGCAGCCGCAAAAAATATCGCCACAGAGGACCCCCGCAAATATTGCTAATGAGATGCAGAGTAGGCGTTCCCGTGACAAAAGCCGAAACAACAGCACACCTCAACATTCACAACGACCAGCCACATCCGTGATAAAAACACAAAACAGGCGATAAGGCGCGATAGCACCAGGAAATCTACACCTGCTCTGACCTGGTGTAAAGTCGGACGGCAGCCAGCACCACAAAAGGGAGCACAGCCCAGGGCCACATCCGAAGGGCAACAGATGCCATGGAGCCACCCATCATGCAGCCTGGACACCCAATAGGGCCACAACACCCACCTCCACCACCCCAGGACCCCAACCCACACCCGGAACATCCCCCCCCCGAACCACCACAGGCGCAGCGCAGACAAAGACAGCGGAACCCCAGGAAACGTACCAGCCGCACAGACCCAACATCTGACAATGTCACCATCCACTACAGGCTGAAAGGGACAACCAACCTATGCATCCTGACCATCATCGGCCAACAGGCCTACGGCAACAACACAGCGGACAACCAACATCCCACCCCACACAAAGCTGATGGCGTGGCTGCACCTGTTGGCCCCTGGGACCCCCCATCCAACACCCGCCAGAGTTGGAGGAGTCTCACAGCCAGCCACATCCAAGTCCCCCACACCTGTCCTGGACATCACCATCACCCTGGTACCCCAGTCCCGATACGTACAACACAATGCGCAGGATCCGCTGGAGACCAAGCAAGGACCATACGCCCAAGCAGGACGTGCGCACGTGTTGTGGGCAATACACAGCACACATGTACCACCTGTGCCCCCTGGTGACACAGCACACAATCACCGCAACAGGAAGCACACGTCTCACATCAATGTACAGGCAACAACAGAACACCGTGGAACCCCCAACAATGTCGCCTTCAAATACACAGCCAGTGTGCATGTTACCTTCATCCTCCGACAGTCCATCATCACCCAGCATTCCCCGGATGGCAACAAGGGAATAGCACAGCCCCTTGGCAACATACAAATGAACACCCCACACACCTCAACTCCACAACCATGCAAATCACAACTCTGGAAATGCACACGTCACAGAATCACATACAACAGGCACAACAACATGTCCACCCACCAGACACGACAGAAAAACTTACAATGTACACATGGGCAAGCCCTGAACATGAGCCAGCTACGGCATGGCACCTCAGCCACATAATAGCCGAATGTGGGGAGAGGTGGCAACCAGGCATGTGTGTAGGATGCATTAGAACCATGATTGGGAAAGTACACAATGCCAAGAGTGCCGGAGATATGCTGGACACACTGCAGTATGCAGAACACACCCATATCCATGGCGACATACACCGCTTGTGTATGGAGTGTAGTGGACAGTGGACGCCACCATGTCACCACAGCCAGTGGGGGACCTCGCAGAAATGTTGGCTGTTACGCCCCCCCTAAGCGTCACTGGAGTGGGATGGCCCGGCGTAGCCTACGCCAGCGTAGGGGTGTGAATAAAAAGCACGTTAGCCTGGGCATGGTCCTCTTCCGGAAAGACCCACCTCTCTGCCAGGGCGGCACCACCCACCCCGCCATGAGGCCGACGCCGTCCCCTTGTGCGGAGTTGCCTGCGATGCTGTGTGCCTGCCAGACCCCGGCAAGCTGGACCACGTACCCATCAGGCCCGCCCCTGCGCAGCCAGGCCACACTGATCACCTGCCGACACCGGCGTGTGTCAAGGAGGGCCCACCACGTGCCGTCGCAAGCTTCAAGCCCGAGGCCCGCGACCTTGGCAGCCACCTCAGACCTTCACGGCCTCCACGACACAGGCCAGCTTTATTCCTTTTTCGTTGATGTACTCTACTGCCGCCTTCGGCCTACTCTTCGGACCAGTAGGTCCCATATGTGAAACTGTGTCCTGAGTCATGAATGGCAGTGACCCCAAATCCGGGCCAGCAGCCACAGCACCAGACCCCCCCGATCAGTGAGGCATAGTTCCATATGGGCATCTTGCGACATGTGGTGCCACTAACCCTGTTCAACGCCAGCCGGCTACACGTGGTGCCACTAATCCTGTTCAACGCCAGCCGGCTACACGTGGTGCCACTAACCCTGTTCAACGCCAGCCGGCTACACGTGGTGCCACTGAACCTGAACCAGGCAGGCCGGTGGGGCCATCCAACCTATGCCAGTGACACTCGGTGAATGGGCCTTGCTGACCGCTGCCTCAGGCCTACACCACGGTCAGGTAGGTCACACATTTGGAACTGAGTCTTGATTACACCATGGCAGTGAACATTATTTAAGGCAGAGAACTATTCACCATACACCCTTCGATGTGGTGGCAACAGGTCTGTGCATGGCATCACAACCACACATGTCTGTGGGCCTACGCGGACCACTGCCCTCGGCCTACGCTGCGCACAAGTGGGATCACAGATTTGGAACTGAACATCGGTAATTCAAAAGGCTGAATACATTACTTCGCACGCACGGAGGGGCGTAAGAGGATGACGCGTTGCAGTCCGGAGGGTACAGGATCATCATCAGGGAGGTGATTGAACACTACCGACAACTGCCACTGTGTCACTAACTCTGTGCCTCGCGAGCCAACGACCCGTGGCTGTGGGCCACTGCTGACCGCTGCCTCCGACCTACACTGCGGTCCAATAGGTTACAGCGCCTTTATATGGCATTCTTGGAGTTCACATCTCTGTACAGGCATCATCGAAGACTGCATCCCCTCCCAGCACCTGTGCCACTGAGTTTGTTCCCCGACATTCATGGACACTCACTGGTCGTACATTGGTGGCGTTTGAGTCTATGGACTAGGGGGTAGTTTTCATCCTCATGTAGCTGATCCCGAATTGTTGGTGCAAACGAGGGTTGCGCTTTTCCACTCCTCCATTTGCTGCTTCCAGATAACATCAGACCTTCCGCATCATGCCCTGGAGGACACCTTCCACTGTCCCCCGAAACCCTCCGCAACATACACCTCGGACATTGATGGGGACCCGCTCAGGTCGCATGGCCCATCTGACTGCACCGCAAGTCACCGTCCTGTGGCTGGGTGACTGTGCCAGCCGCAGTGCATCGGGGGCACTGACTCTGTGCTGCTCTGACCTGGGACCCCTTCTTTTGAGACATTGAATGGCCTCTGTAGCGATGGTCTTGGGGTCATCAATGCCATGTGTCTGTGGCCCTGCGCTGTCCGCCTCCTCCGGCCCCAACTGCGGGCCACAAGAGCCCACACATAGCATCGAGTCTGGACCGGACCGGACGTCGCATCACCGCAGGAGGCACACGCCACCACCGCAAGGACCACCTCCAACCGCCATCTGCCAGAGTTGAAAGGGTGGTCCTGACAGACCTACGGAGTTGCTCAGACCTGTCGTGGATGCCATCATTGGCCTGCTGCCCTGATCAGCACTCCAGGTGCCAGTGACTCAGTGCACCGCAAGCCATTGTCCATTACTGATTGAGTTTTGTGCTGTTGTGAGGTTGCGCAGCAGTGTCACCTCATGCAGTGGGGAAGACCTGGGACCATGAGGAGGAGGATGTGTCAAGTGTGCAGACGGGAGAAGGCACAGACAATGGGAGGGCAGGAGGCAACAGCCCCAAGGCAGGAATGCAGACTGGTGGCGGTAGTCAAGCTACACACCCGGATCTAATACTGGGTATTGTGCTGTGGACTGCGGACGCAACTGTCACCTCAGGCAGTGTGGGAGACCTGGGATGTTGATGAGGAATTTGATGCAGGTGTACCACACCCCACTGCATCTGCATCAGGACTGACCCGAAGGGACACAATCCTAGCAATTCCTTCACATGAGCGCGCTCTTCTCTAGTGCCCCTACCTCAGTGCACTGCAACTCATGGAACGTCCAGATTGAATATTGGGTGACCTCTGTCCTTACTCCGGATCCCTCCATGTTGCTGTGCATTTGACTCTGTTATGCTGGTGTTTTCTGTTTCCATTACACTGGTGTTCACTGTTCAGGTTGTTGCCAGCACCAAGCACTCCGTGCGGGCTGGCTTATACTCACCCCACACACATCCAGCACAGGCATCACTGTACATGTGGCCCTGCCAATAAAGGGGCCGGGCGCATGTGCCCGTAGCCAGTTCAACATGATATGTGCATGTGTCTCTGTGGAGGTGTGGGTCTCCTTTGTGGGGTATAGGTGGTCCCTGAAGGGTATTGGACACCCACGTATGTGTTCTAGTTCGCATTCCATGGGTTAGGCAACACCCTCACCTGTTGGGCCACCTCCTTTTGGTGTTCTGCCACCTGGCATTGGGGTGCCATGTGTGGGTGGGTGAGGTGTTGTGAGGCAGCCGTGATTGCGGGTGCTTCATGCTGTGTGGTCTGTTGCAGGGTCTGGGTTCTCCTCTGAGTAGCTTGTCTGCCCTGGTCCTGGTGGTGGGTTGTGTGGGATGTCCATGGGCTGTTGTAGGGCGTCGGTGTCGGGGTGTGGTGTTCGTCTTGGGCATCACTGATGGGTTGTCTGTTCTGACCTGCTGGAGGTGTTGTTTGTCCCTCTGCATTGTGAAGGGGAGGTGCATGTTGGCATTGTGTTGGCGCCTTGTTCTTGTCGACATGCAGACTGTGTGACAATGTACATTGTGACTGTTTGGGCAGTGGTGGCTATTTGAGTTGGGACAGTGTACATTTGGCCTACATGGCTGATGTGGGGTTGTAGCCGTAGATGTGCATCTCACAGTACCCTGCTCTGTCCAATGTGATTGTTCTGTTTCTGTGCCTGGGTGGACCCAGTCGTGTCCCCTGTTCTGCAGTGTGGGTGTTGCACTTTGTGCCACATTGTCATGGTATGTGCTGTGATTGCTATGTGTGTGTGCTGCAGTGTGCTACGGGGATGGGGGACATGTCCCTGGGTAAATGTGGGTGTGCAGTGTGTTACACCTCATTGTCCGCGTCCAGCCGGGTCAAGGGGCCAGGGCCCCTGGTCCGCCGAAACAATATTCTGCAAGGATATTGCAATCATTAGCCATATGCAACTCCAGGCTGAAGCCACATGTGATTGCAAAACTGAGGTCAGAAAACCTCCTGAGACACCCCGGGATAGACACCCTTGAGACCCTGGGGCTAACCCCTCCCCCCATGATTATGCCAGGGAACTCCCCTGGATTAAAAGTGGCTGTTCTGAATACAAGATCTCTACAGAAACACCACTTAGAGATTTTTTCACTGCTCCAGGAGGGGGATATTGACATACTGGCACTTACAGAGACCTGGTTAGGGGACGCGTGGACCCCCGATATCATTGCTGCACTACCTGGCAATTTTGATACCTTCTGGCATAACAGGCAGGACAACAGGAGAGGAGGGGGAGTGGCGATCCTTTTTAACACCAGACTCATGGCTACTAAGATAATAGCAGAGAGTATGGATAACACAGATATTCTGGGAGTAAAATTACTTCCAAATCCTCCTGCCTCCTTCTCCTGGTGGTCTACCGCCCCCGGATACAACCTCCGGCTTCAATGATCACTTTGCTGAGATCATGGCTGATCTCAGTACACGTTATCAAAGACTCATGGTAGTTGGAGATTTTAATTACCACTGGGAGAAGGAACCACGGGAACCCCAGCTTAGGCAGTTTGATATGGGAATGTCTAATTTGGGGCTCCATCAATTGGTGGATTGCCCCACCCATACTAAAGGGCATACCCTAGATTTAGTCTGGTCATCTAATCATTTTGTCAGACTAACAAGTATTCAACCATGTGCCTGGTCTGATCACTTTTTAATCTCCTGTTGGGTCCCATTTTATAGTGTTCCTGCACTTCCCCCGCTTGAGTGGAGGAGAGTGCGAAAATGGCACAATATTCAGGCAGACAACCTAGTGGATACACTACAGAGGCTAGCCCCACTAAACTTGGAGGAGGGCAACATTGACACAGAAAGCCAAACCCTCAGTAATACTCTTCAAATAGCCATCGATCAAATAGCACCAGAACGAAGAGAAAGAACCAGACTTAAAGGGAAGGTGGCCCCCTGGTTTAATGAGGCACTGAGGGAAAGTAAACAGAGTCTCCGCAAAGCTGAGAGACAGTGGCGGAAAGCCTACGACCCCACGGATTTAATAAACTATAAAGCTACTTTAGCTCTCTATAAAAATTCTATCATAACTAGGAAAGCCGAGTACTATGAGGCTCGCATAATTGAAGCTCCAAACAAACAGAAGGTGACTTTTAAGATTCTAAATGAACTCAGCAAAAAGCCAGATGTAAATCCTGCAGCAGCACCTCTAGACTTGTCAGGGCACACAGAGTGTAAATGCACTGACCTCGGCAAGCGGAGACAAACGGGACAATAAACTACTGTTCCCGTCATCCGCCAGCGCAGTTCACGTACGCGATGACGTCGCACGCAGAGAGACGTGCCTCCAGCTGATCGGGATAAGAAGAGATGGCGCCGTTACGAAGACGCCGATTATTCAGTGGTTCCCCGAGTTCTGAGAAGTACGGTCGGGTAAGGGTGCGAGCGCGCACCAACTCTTGTTCTTGTGTTCAATTGTTTTTTCTCTTTGGAAATCCTTCTGGAGAGCCTATTCCTTGTTCCTCCCGTTGGAGAGACGCGTTGTTTTCCTACGGTCTCATGCGGGAGGCAATGCAGTATTTCTGATTGTGTGTAACCATTGATTGGGCATAACCACGCTCTCGCTTTGAGGTAAAAGCAGAAGCGCATGAATATTTATACGTGGTACCTATCACAGCAATGACTGAAGTACCTTGTATCGCTGGTGTGCGATAAAGGCTTCCCACTCTTAGGAAACTATCTCCTTCACGGATAGTGGAGGGGAATCGCCACCTACCTCGTGGAACAATTGTATGTTATACCAGAAAAGCTACACTCAAGATTGTGTGTTGTTAACTCTGGCTCTTTGTGTTATTTTTTCCGTTCTTCAAGGGAGATATGTTGGGGGTGTCCAGTACTGATCTGAAACAGTTTGGTGGGGGCCAAGCACATTCTATGAACAGGTATTAGCTTTCCCTTATAGGACCTTGAGTACAACAGGGGGTGCATTTCTCCTGTCACTGTGGGATACGTTGTTGATTAATCCTGTTCCTTTTTATTAGAATAGAACTGTGCTGTTGCCTTGTACTCACCCTCACATCTCGCCCGGCAAAAGGCACTCCTTATTTCTTTACAGGTAGGGCAAGTTCTCCTTTTTAAGGGTTATTTGGAACATCGTGGGTAAAGTGACAATCTTGACCTGTATAGTAAAAACTGTTTCTCTCTTTGATTGTTCTCAGGTCTCCCTCCCCGCTGTTCCTACCCTTTCCTTCCCCGCTTGACCATCCCACTAGTCCGAGGGGATTTATTCTATCCGGACTTGGGGCTGTCGAGAGGTGGATCCCTTTTACTTCAATCCGATCCTGAGGATAACCTGGTGACCGTGACAGAATAATCGGCCCACGTTTACTTATCCTCCTGGTCGGGTGAAATCTGGGATGGCGACGCTTGAGGACGTCTTAGCTGCACTAGTAGTAGTACAGTCAGAGCTGGCGGCCTCACGTACTGAGACCGCCGCTTTACAGGCAAGGGTAGAGCGCATGCAGAGGAATCCTTTCGATGCTAGCAGTCCTTCCCCTCCCCAGACTAGTGCAGTGATAGTGGAAGTACCCTCACAAATTCCGTTGGCCCCTCCTGAGAGGTATTATGGGGATGTGCAAAAGGTGCAGGTATTCCTAACCCAGGTGACGCTCCATTTCCATTGCAAACCCAAGGTGTTTGCTACTAACCAAGCACGAGTCGCCTTCCTGATCTCTTACTTAGCAGGAGACGCAGCTCAATGGGCAGTCCCCATAGTCAGACGAAACGACCCTCTCCTCCATGACTGGGAGGCTTTCAAGGAGGAGTTTGAGAAAATATTCGATCGCAGGGCTGAAACCTTTTCGGCAGACAAGGAGTTGCTTGAATTAAAACAAGGTAGCAAGGATCTGTTGGTGTATCTGAACTCCTTCCGACGCTTGGTGGCTGAGACGGAGTGGCCAGAGTCGAAACAAGCTGCACTGTTCTATCAAGGGCTACGGGACGATTTAAAGGACGTCATAGCGCAAGTGGATCCCCAACCCCGAACCTGTCCTGCGCTAATTGAACTGACTTTACGTTTGGATCATCGCTTGAAGGAACGCAGAGGCGACCACCGAAGAAGGGAACGGATCCCTCAGCGCTTTGACCCATCAAAGACCTCCGAGCCAGGATCGACTCCTTCCGAACCTATGGAGATAGGGGCGATCCGAGCCACTCTCTCCCTGACGAGCGAGAATACCGGCGGAAACAGGGACTATGCTTATACTGCGGGAAGAAGGGACATTACCTGCGAGAATGCCCCGTTAAACCGAGAAATAGTCGTCCCAGGAGTGGACAAGTGGCCACTGTTGCAGCCAACAAAACTTCGGAAAACTGATGTGCTTGAGGAGTAAAGAAGGGGAACCCTTGAGCTTCAGTGAAATCCCTTCAGTGAAGAAAGATCATAGCAATAGCCCAGAACACTTCTTCATTAACATGGTTATTATCGTGGGTCAAGAAAAGAAACACATCCAGGTCATGGTGGATTCTGGGGCCACGGGCTGTTTTATGGATGAAGAGACAGCCCTTCAACTTGGAGTGGAATTATTTACGAAGAGCACTCCTGAACGTGTGTTTGCAGTGGATGGCAAACCATTGGAATCCGGTCCCATTCGTTTACATACGAAGGAGCTCGAGGTGTGGTACAAGGAGGACCACTGCGAGTTCATTTTCTTCAACGTCATCCAAGCACCCAAATACGGGGTGATTTTGGGGTTACCCTGGCTCCAGAAACATGACCCATCCATTGACTGGCCTTGTTTGACGATGAAGATGGATTCCGGGTACTGCCGCACCCACTGCATATATCCACCTTCGATTCCTTCCAAGGCTTTGGCATTACGCCACCACATCGCCACGGCCGCGGAGAAAGAAGTGGATCTACCCGAATGCTATCAGGAGTACGCTACGGTGTTCTGTGACAGTATGGCGGAGGTATTACCCCCACACAGGATCTACGACTGCCAGATCGATCTTATACCAGGTGCAGTGATTCCCTGCAGCAGAATATACGCCTTGACTGAACCCGAGAATCTACATCTACGGCAATACATAGAGAAATACCTTTCTTTAGGTTTCATCCGTCACTCTCGATCTCCTGCAGCTTCCCCCTTTTTTTTATACCGAAGGCTAATGGGGAGCTCAGGACTTGCATCGACTTCAGAGCGTTGAATGCCATCACGGTGAAGAACCAGTACCCTCTCCCCCTTGTGTCGGTATTGTTAGAACAAGTTAAGGGGGCTACGATCTACACGAAACTCGACCTCCGAGGAGCCTATCATCTAGTACGAATGCGAGAAGGGGACGAGTGGAAGACGGCGTTCAAGACTCGGTATGGGCTTTACGAGTATCTTGTTATGCCTTTTGGCCTTTGTAACGCCCCAGCCGCCTTCCAGTTTTTCCTAAACGATGTTCTCCGGGAGTATCTGGATCGATTCGTAGTTGTCTATATAGACGACATTCTTGTCTTCTCTATGAGCCTTGCGGAGCATCAGGAACACGTCAGGACTATCCTACAGGCCTTGCAAAGAAACCATCTCTTTTGTAAAATCAGCAAGTGTGAGTTTCATGTCACCACTGTGGAGTTTTTGGGAGTTATGCTCACCCCGGCAGGCCAAATAATGGCTGAGAGGAAGGTGACAGCCGTGGTTGAATGGCCCAATCCCACAAATGTACGTGACATACAATGCTTTTTGGGCTTCGCCAATTTTTATAGGCGTTTTATTCACCACTTCTCTACAATGGTGGCCCCTGTTACACGCCTGTTAAGGAAGAACGTGTCCTTCCGATGGGACGAAGAAGCTCAAACCGCCTTTGATGCGCTGAAGACAGCCTTTTCCTCCGCTCCTATCTTGGCCCATGCTAATCCCGAATTGCCATTCGTCATAGAAGCCGATGCCTCCGATGTAGCAGTAGGGGCCGTCCTTTCCCAGAGACATCCTTCCACAGGGCAGTTGCATCCAGTCGCCTTCATGTCGCGGAAGCTGAACAGTGCGGAGAGAAATTATACGGTCGCCGAAAAAGAGCTATTGGCCATTAAGGACGCCTTTGTGGAATGGAGGCATTGGATCAAAGGAGCAAAACACCAAGTCACCGTTTATACAGATCACCGCAATCTGCAGTTCATGAGGTCTTCCAGGCAGCTTTCTCCCCGTCAGTTAAGGTGGATGATGTTCTTCGCCGAATACCATTTTGTCATCACCTTTAGGCCTGGCAGAGACAACAAGAAAGCAGATGCCCTGACCAGACAGACCACTCAACCTGAAGATATGATGAACCCAGAAAGAGCTATCATCGCACCTGATCAAGTAGTCTGTGCAACCCGTACAGATGACTTCCTGCAGAAAATAAGGAGAGGAGTACAGACTGCCTCTTG
The DNA here is from genome assembly GCA_963921515.1 of Calotriton arnoldi. Classification (NCBI taxonomy): domain Eukaryota; kingdom Metazoa; phylum Chordata; class Amphibia; order Caudata; family Salamandridae; genus Calotriton; species Calotriton arnoldi. The sequence continues at coordinate 375,458 of CAWUFW010006980.1, forward strand.
GAGAGACTGGCTCAAACATCATCCCGAATGGAGAAAGCGACAAGGCATTCCTATGAAAGGAAAACAAGTCTTAGTACCTACCAAGGAAACAAGACAGCAAGTCTTTCGCTGGTGCCATACCCTCCCGTGTGCTGGACATTTTGGTGGCCAAAAACCGTGGAACACACGCTACGTCAATTCTGGTGGCCATCTCTTCGCAGGGATATAATATGGTGGGTTAAGAGGTGTGATGTCTGCGCTCAAATGAAGACCGATAAAAGTAGACTTCAAGGCCTGTTACAGCCTTTGCACACTCCGGAAAACCCATGGGAACAATGGTCGGTGGACTTCATAGTTGGATTACCTAGAGACCAAGGACACACAGTCATCTTGGTGGTTGTGGACTACTTGACCAAAATGGGACACTTTATAGCCTGCAAACAGCTCCCCACCGCAGGGCAACTAGCTACCCTTCTGTTAGTCAACGTAGTTAAGTTACATGGGCTGCCGCGTACTATCGTATCAGACAGGGGCTCTCAATTTACAGCGCGTTTTTGGAAGGTTTGGTGTTCTAGGTTGAACATTTCGTCCGCTCTGTCCACCAGTTTCCATCCGCAAACAGATGGCCAGACGGAACGGTTGAACCAGACCCTTAAACAATTTCTGCGATGTTATATAGATACAAACACGGAAGCTTGGGTGGACTGGTTATGGGTAGCCGAGATTGCCTATAATAATGCGATACACAGCTCCACAAGACACTCGCCTTTTTACAGTTCTTATGGCTTCCACCCCCGTTTTATCCCTTTCATAGCACCCAGTCTCACACTTAAACTCCCCGAAGTTCAACAGAGGCTAAGGCACATCAAACAAACACTGCTTGACACCACCCACTATCTTCAGCATGCTAAAGTACTGTACAAAAGACAGGCAGATAAGCATCGGAGACTCGCTCCGGAATACAAGAAGGGGGACTTGGTTTGGCTCTCTACGAGAAACATACGTTTCAAGAGGCATAGCTTCCTGAATCCCAAATACATTGGCCCCTACAGGGTCCTCAAACAGGTAGGGCCAGTGGCAGTAAAACTGCGCTTGCCAGCGCACTTTCGGATACATCCTGTCTTTCACGTCTCCCTCCTGAAGCCCTCCTTCAGCCCGGTTAAAAAGCGGCCTATTCCGTTATGGGTGGATCATGACAAGGAATATGAGGTCAAGGGTGTAGTTAATTCCAGAATCACCCGGGGAAACTATGGTACTTGGTGTCCTGGAAAGGATATGGTTCCGAGGAGGACTCTTGGGAACCAGCCTCCTCTGTACATGCTCCCCGGCTGGTAGCGGCATTTCATAGAAAGTTCCCGGACAGTCCTTGCTCCTGTCAGTGCTCGCCGGAGGGGGATGTACTGTCAGGGCACACAGAGTGTAAATGCACTGACCTCGGCAAGCGGAGACAAACGGGACAATAAACTACTGTTCCCGTCATCCGCCAGCGCAGTTCACGTACGCGATGACGTCGCACGCAGAGAGACGTGCCTCCAGCTGATCGGGATAAGAAGAGATGGCGCCGTTACGAAGACGCCGATTATTCAGTGGTTCCCCGAGTTCTGAGAAGTACGGTCGGGTAAGGGTGCGAGCGCGCACCAACTCTTGTTCTTGTGTTCAATTGTTTTTTCTCTTTGGAAATCCTTCTGGAGAGCCTATTCCTTGTTCCTCCCGTTGGAGAGACGCGTTGTTTTCCTACGGTCTCATGCGGGAGGCAATGCAGTATTTCTGATTGTGTGTAACCATTGATTGGGCATAACCACGCTCTCGCTTTGAGGTAAAAGCAGAAGCGCATGAATATTTATACGTGGTACCTATCACAGCAATGACTGAAGTACCTTGTATCGCTGGTGTGCGATAAAGGCTTCCCACTCTTAGGAAACTATCTCCTTCACGGATAGTGGAGGGGAATCGCCACCTACCTCGTGGAACAATTGTATGTTATACCAGAAAAGCTACACTCAAGATTGTGTGTTGTTAACTCTGGCTCTTTGTGTTATTTTTTCCGTTCTTCAAGGGAGATATGTTGGGGGTGTCCAGTACTGATCTGAAACAGTTTGGTGGGGGCCAAGCACATTCTATGAACAGGTATTAGCTTTCCCTTATAGGACCTTGAGTACAACAGGGGGTGCATTTCTCCTGTCACTGTGGGATACGTTGTTGATTAATCCTGTTCCTTTTTATTAGAATAGAACTGTGCTGTTGCCTTGTACTCACCCTCACATCTCGCCCGGCAAAAGGCACTCCTTATTTCTTTACAGGTAGGGCAAGTTCTCCTTTTTAAGGGTTATTTGGAACATCGTGGGTAAAGTGACAATCTTGACCTGTATAGTAAAAACTGTTTCTCTCTTTGATTGTTCTCAGGTCTCCCTCCCCGCTGTTCCTACCCTTTCCTTCCCCCGCTTGACCATCCCACTAGTCCGAGGGGATTTATTCTATCCGGACTTGGGGCTGTCGAGAGGTGGATCCCTTTTTACTTCAATCCGATCCTGAGGATAACCTGGTGACCGTGACAAGACTGCAATGTACTGCAGTCCTTTTTTCTCCAGAAGATAACAGATATCCTCCTGGAGATTGAAAAAATTCCTATCACCTTGAGCTCCGTGGAGTTGCTTACACCCCGCTTCCTACCGGCCAGCTCCTCACCAGTTTCCTCCACTGGACCCAGAATCTTTGATGCTTCTGATTAACAGAACCAAATCAGGCTCCCGGCTGACCCATGCCCGCCTAAGATCTTTCGGTTGGCTTTGCCGGCCTTGGAGAGTCAGATTCTCACTCTCCTGAATAATTCTTTAGCGAGTGGTCAAGTCCCCCTTAATTTCAAGGAGGCAAGAGTTATGCCCTTATTAAAGAAACTGGGAGCAGACAAGGCCGAGCTCAAAAACTATAGGCCCATCTCCCAACTCCCGTTCCTGGCGAAGGTTGTGGAGCAACATGTCCTGAAGACTACCTCAGCGTTCCTGGAGGAACATGAGTTGCTCCAACCTCGCCAGGCTGGGTTCAGAGCCCACCATAGCACGGAGCTAGTCATGCTATCGGTACTTGATGATCTTAGGATGAAGGCCGATAACAAAGACCCGAGTGCCCTGATTCTTTTAGATCTTTCTGCGGCGTTCGACACGGTCAGCCACACTACGCTATTGACCCGGCTGTCGACCCTGGGTTTTCGAGGGCATGCCTATAATTGGCTAGAATCTTTTCTATCAGGTCGCTCACAGAGGGTCCAACTTGGTGCCCAGGTATCGGAAAAGGGCAATATTTTCTGCGGAGTCCCTCAGTGCTCTGCATTATCCCCGCTCCTTTTCAATATATACCTGCAGCCCCTGGTAGCTGCACTATCCAATATGGACTGCCGGGTTTTTAATTACGCGGATGATACCCAGCTCATCCTGAGGATTGATAACTCGGCTTGTGCCCAAATATCAGTTCAGAACATCCTTAGGTTTACAGTCAACTGGATGACTACAAACTCCCTAAAAATCAATCCTGACAAAACCGAAGTACTAGCCTTCCCATCAAAAAACAATCCCTGGAGCAGCCTGTTTTGGCCTAGAGAGTTAGGGGCCCCCCCTAGCCCATCGCCAGTTGTAAAAAGCCTGGGAATTAAGATCGACTCTGAGCTTTCTATGATCCATCAAGTCAACTCAGTGGTGGGCACATGCACTGGTCTCTTAAGACAGCTGAGGAAATTGGCTCCTCTACTTTCAGTATCATCTATGAAAACTATAATATCAGCAACCATTGTTTCACGACTCGACTATGGCAATGCGCTATATGTCGGGCTTCCTGAGAAACTCATGAAGAAACTTCAGGTGGTACAAAATGACGCAGCCAGGCTGATTTTCAGGTTGCCTAGAAGAACTCATGCCACTCCACTGCTGCGTAAACTGCATTGGTTGCCTGTTAAGCAGAGAGCGAAATTCAAGGGACTTTGTATTGTCCACAAAGCTCTATATGGACATGCCCCAGGGTACATAAAGGAACGCCTAATTAAATACGTGCCAGGACGGGCCCTTCGGTCAGCAGAAGCCGTCCAACTGGTCTGCCCTCGGAGTAACCTGGTTTCCAAAGGGGTCGAGCTTTTCGGTCCTCCTGCCACAACTCTGGAACCAGCTGCCCGATACCCTTCGGAAAGAATCTGGTCTGCTTCTTTTCCGGAAGCAGTTAAAAACTATCCTCTTTAGGGAAGCATTAGATACAACATATGATCTCTCAACACCATGAAGACCTCCCCGCCTTGACGCTGTCCCGCTTCTTCCAAAGCGCTAAGAGACCTGTCGGTGTATATGCGCTATACAAAAATAAAATAACATAACATAACATAACATTGTGCATGTGTGGCATTGTGCCCATCACCCCCCGTCCCCCAGTCCCTGTTGGATCCTCACCCTGTTGTTGTTGTGTCAGGTCCTGTCGAGCTGTGTCCGTACTCCCTACTCTTTGCACCCTCTCCACACTGATGACTGTGGCCTGGGTTTCCTCCTGCTCCTCCTGTGTCGCTGGACTGCCACCTCCTGTCGCCGTTGCTGCCTTCCTGTTGGCAGCCGGTTTGTACCTGATTTAGGTTGTCACGTCCTGCCAGCGCCTCTTGGCCTCCTGGATTGGCCTCCTGGGCACTCGGACTGCATTCCAGGTGGTCTGCTTGTGGGTCTGTTGCTGGTAGTGTTCTGTCGCCTCCGTGGCCTTGGTCTTGTTTTCCTGCGGTCTGCACCCCGTCTTCCTCTCCCTTTTCTCCTTGGCCTTCCCCGACCCTGTTGTTCCTTGCTGGTGGTCTGTGGGGTTCGCGTTGCCCTCTGCGCTGGGTCAGGGTGCATCCATGTTGCTACGTGCTTTGGCTTGTTTCTGGTGTGTTGTGTCTGTGGTTTTTATGGTGCAATTTCCCGCCAGGAGCGTGGGATTTGCAGGCCTGAGGCTGGTTTTCGCTACTTTTTGTACCGCGATTGGCCTCATCGCATGATTTCTCGCGTTCGCGTTTCGCATTTTTTCGGCGTGGCGTTGATTTTCACTCTGACATTTGACGCGCTATCTGGTGACTATCGCATGGTACCGCCTTGTTGTGAATTCCATGTTGACACAGGGATATTTTCCCGCGATAGGCTGCGATATTGGAAGTTGCATTATGCTACTCTTGCGGTAGTTATCACACGTTCTTGTGAATATACCCCTGAGAATGATATTTAAAAAGCTGCGCAAGGCCCTGTGTGGCTTGGTAAATCTGGAGTAATGCAAGGGCAAATTGCTGCCTTCCGTTACTCTGGTCCAGGGAGGTGCTCCATGGGTGGTGTGCGGGTGCTCCCACACATCCACCCATAGGTTTTTGGGCATTCACAGATTTACCGAAACTGGTAAACCTGTAATGTATCAAAATAAAATGCCTTCCCAGAGGAAGCATAGCTAGGAGAAATATGTTTATTTCTCCTTGTTTTTTCCTGTTTCTACATGTGCCTTAATCTGCAGCACACATAGCAGGAGGAAAAAGCCTCAGATGATTGTTTTTATGGAGGCAAGTGTCTGTTCCTGCATAAAAAACAATCCTGTCTGCAACGCAGGCACCCTTGCATGCAAGGGGCCCTGAGTTAGCGCTAGGCAGCAGTTTATGCACCAGTGCAGGCAAAGAACAGGAATGCAGCATATCTTGATAGATATGGCACATTTCTGCCCTCTCCCTTTCACATAGCACATCTCAGCAAGGTGTCTTGCTGCGCTGCATGAAATAATGATAAATTTAGCCCTGTGTATTTTTTTATTTAATTGAAGTCCATGGGATGTGCCCTGTACTATAAATTGCCAATGTTGCATATTCTGAGACTCTGGGTAAGTTCTGCAAGGTTTCAGTTCCCTACCCACTGCTGCCTGGACTGAGTTCAGTGCCCCATCAATCACTTGAGCAGGGGATTCCAGGATATGATAGCCCCACACAACTCACTGAGCATACCTGCTGGTGTGGTGTCTGTGCCTTCTGGGTTGCTTATAGCCACATAAAGGTTTCAGGGACGCAGTGGTAAATAAAGCCCAATTTAGATTTTTAGAACAGCACACTCAAGCACTGCACTAAGAACAGACACTATATACGTTTAGAAGAGTTGTATTTCAACAGCCCATCCTGTTGCTTAGTACATGAGTAATAACCACACAGAATACAATTAAAATAGCACCTATGCATTTTGCTAGCAGTGACCGTAAAATGAACAGGTCGAACAGCCTACCACCCTAAGAACTACTCTATGTGCTACACTTAGGGCCCGATTCCAATGTCGTTCGGAAGGCCTCCGAATCGGATTTGGCTTTCCCGGATCCGATTCGTAGCCCTTGATTACGACCGAATCGTACACAGGTCCGAACGACCAAGTACGATGTGAAGATCGCCTACGCGCCGTTTCCGGGCCCTAACCTGTCCATACGGCTCTTTCGTAGTCGAATCGTGCCGCGCTATGGAGCTGGATTCCGACCGAGCGAGTACGATGCACGATTCAGACAGCCACTTTACCTCGGACTCAGCGAGATGAAACGGCTGTCGGAAGCGTACTTCAGGGGGCCGTAGTAGGCCCCCCCTTCACCCTTCCGAATCTGTCATGGGGGTGTGCCCATGGGTCCCCCCAATCCAGGCATGCACAGTGTGGTGGGCATGGGGTGCACACCACAGGGTGTACGCTTTTCCCCACCCACCCCTTATCTGCTATGGGAGCCTGTGTACGCGTCTGTACATGGGCTCCCATTGAGTTCAATGGGAGTCCGAGCGAACCGAGTCTAAATCATATGGCAGCATCGCACTTGCTCATTCGGACTCCAGGAGCACATCTTGCTTGGAAAGCCCTCTGGATCCGAATCATACAGAGGGCTTTCCTAGCGAGATCGGAATCGGGCCCTTATGAGAGATTGGAGTAGCTAACTTCCCTCTGGAGTTTCCTAGGTTTCAGAGCATTGCATACTTGCTCACAGTAGACCAGCTGTTGTTACAAGACTTCAGCCAGGCGAGAGTTCCCCCTGAAGGAAAACACACTATCATTGGGTTCTGCTCCCCTCTCAGCATAAGAGTGGATGCTGTGGCAGTTAGGAAGTCCAGTGATAACCTAGTGTTAAGGTCTCTCGAATTCATTGGTCAACATATGGGGTTTATATAATGTTGACAACTAACTTTTAGTCTACATTGGGGGACTTTACAATAACGCAAGATATAACCTGTCTAAACCAGCATGATGAAAATATGTGAAGACAGACTACATGGGTATTCTACGTCTGCTGCCAAAACTTGAAATGTAAAATTGCGTAGCTTGTAGCACACTTGTGGCATCTTTGGGATAGCAAAGTTATTGTTTAGATGAATTGGCACTTTCAACAGTTCCGCGAAAGATAATGACATGCTGAATGTGGACTAAAGGCAGACATGCGATTTAACAGGCTCAAATGGAGGTTGGTTTTTATTTCATGGACAACCTTTCTGGAGAACAATAAGTAAGGGGAACTGCGCCATTGACATATAGAATCTGATTCACATAGGGCCTTCGCACTCATGTTAGAGGCCCCGCATTCGTGGAGGAATCTCCAATGTGAGAATTCTCATTGTGGAGATTCCACCCTCAGTGCGGACACTCCCTTACGACTACAGGTCTCCTCCCCCATGAATGCGGAAGCCCTTTGTGAATCAGGCCCATAGTGTCAATGTATTTGGAAGAACATCAGGTGACTGATTTACCACACCTAACGTTGTGAAACCTCAATCAGTTCAGCCCGCTAGGATGTGCATACCTAAGCTCCAAAAGGGTACTAACGTCAATTTTTTTGTCTATTCGAAAAGTTTTTCAACAGTAAGCTGTTTCTATATCCTTTTATATTTTAACTATGACAAATACCATCGCCTGAAGAGGATTAGTGTCCCGAGCATGTTTAATGAAAAAAGTTTTATTCGACATAACAATCTGTCAAGAGTTCAACAGTGAGGGCAGGTACCATACGCTGCCCCAACACTTCCCTTCAAGTCGAAATACAATCTGAAGCACATACAGAGCTGAAATGGACCTGATTGCAAAAGAGGAAGACATAAGAGAAGAAACAGCAAACTCTTCAGAACACTGAAACCCACATGATGTTGTTGTCATCACAAAATGTACTAGGCTCTGGATATAAATGTGTCCCACAAAAAATGTAACTTTAACAGAGCACAGTATATCAGTTTTACATGTAAATTCACCTTCGTAAGTGTGCTGCATTTGAGCCACTGTAGAGCCCTGAAACCATTGTGGCTCGTTTTCGACACCATTTCGTTTGGAGGTGCCCCTGTAGTTCTGTGAATCTGGTGAATCTTTGGGACATCCTTGAAGTGCTCTAAGGTTAGGGAGACTCTGAAATGTTCGCTCCATACCATAATCTCGATGGGGTACCCCCTTGATTTCTTTTATCTGGATATTGACTGATGGTAGCAATATAAACCTCTTTTTTTACAGAGCTATGCCACAAGATCATGTCTACTAGCCTCCCCTTGTAAATTAGGCCTAGTGATCTATGACAAATGGGGTGTCTGTGGGTGTTTTTTTAAATTAATTTGAACATCAGATTAGATGTGGATGGAAGACTTACCAAGATCACCTTAGGTGAAAGTGTTGTTAGGTTTACCCTTAGTGAACTGCAAACATTTTTAGAATGAAAGAGTGAGTAAAGGATAGAGAATGCCTTCTACTTAGAGTGGAAAACCAAGGGTAGATCCAACTGCAATCTCTTCTTTTTGTCTTCTTCCCTTGTCTTGTGGTCCTGTGGGAGGGGAATATACAGGGTCCCCACCATAGAAGGCCTCTGGAGGCTGTACCTTTCGATTGTTACATAAGCATCAGTCACCACAATGCATGCTTGGGGGAAGGCAACATTTGTGCTTCCCAGAAGTCTCTCTGAGTAGGAAAGCTCTGCCCCAACTAGTTGTGGGGAAAATAACCATTAAAGATGCACTGACACCGAATTGAAGTGGGTTGATAATAATTGTCAAGGACAGGATGTATAATTTGGAGCTCCCCTATAGCTGTTTGAGATATACACTGAATCAGGCCTGCATGAATAGCAAAATAGTGCACCATAAGTGTGGAGCTGCATGCTGACCATTTTGTCTTGGCTATGACAATGTTTAATGCTCTGCAGAAGCTGTGCTGGCCTGCCCTGCTGCTGCTGATATTGTCTAAGTAGAAATATCTAGTCTGTCTAAGCAGTCCAGACATGTGGACAGAGAGTGAGAAATAGCACCCTTTATATTCCACCTGACGTGGGAAGAAGCCTGTCCCAGGAACAACAATTTAAAAGTGCAGGTGAATTAGGGGGTGACTTGGCTTGGGTGAAGATTTTATTATGCAGGCATGATCAAAGTAATTTTGGAAATTTCATGTTACTCCTGTGCCTCAAATTATGTGACTACGCCCACTTGTGTCAATTAGAGTAATTTGGGGGGAAATGCCTATCACAAGAGCACAGAAACAGAGTGCAAGCAGCTGCTTGCTGCTGCTGTTCATGCTCTGTTACATGTAATACTATTTTCTTAGCCCAGAATGCATCCATGGGTCCATTTTGGATGTGAGGGTGCATTTTGCACAAGGAAAATAGAGCTAAATGCAGGGTTATACTCCTTCTGTAATTTCTTCATAATCTTGTGCAATTTACCTGTAATTCTGCGTAATTGCACTACAGAAAATTACACAAGTTGTGCTCACCAGTAGTGGTGATTAATTGGTGAACAAATAAACCCATGTGTGCCTTTGTCGATCTTTGTGAGACCCCCTTGCATGCCCTGTCCCTTTACCCGTAAGACTACACCTATTGTGATGTGAGCAGTCTATTTCTAAATCTTCATTCAAGACCGGTGCTAAAAATAGGGGGGCAGATTTACAAGCCCCTTGCACCACTTTTGCGTCACTTTTCCCATGTTAAAAATGATGCAAAAGTGGCACAAGGGCCTTGTAAATAAGCCCCAGGATGTCTCTACTTGAGAAACTGAGCCATCACAACCTTTTTTATCTACTCAAAGAATGCCATGCTAATAAACTGCTCTCTTAGGGGCCCATTACGATACCCGGCGTAAAAAAATCCGCCAGGCATGAAAGCGGCAAAAATCCGCCCGCACACACCGTCTGAACACCGACCACGCCATTACGATTACACAAACCGAAAACCGCCATCGGCGGAAAATTCACACAAAATACCGCCCGCCAACGTCCGAGTCGGAGTCAAACCGCCCGCCACAGACGGAAACACGCACGACAACACAAAACCGCCCGCCCTCACGGCCGACACACCGCACGTGAAATTACGATCGCACCGCCATGAGCGCGGGAAAACTACAAATATACTGCCCGCCAGCGCAAACAACGCCGATGAGAATCGACACGGCAGAAGCCATGGCGCCCACGTACCTGCACAGAAACCATCCGCTCACAAAACCAATAGCACACAACATGGCCAACAAGTCCACACAGCAAGGCACGCACAAATACACAAGCACAGTACACATCCCGAAAACACCCCCGGACAAACAAAAAGTACAAAGGCCAGAACCCCAGACACAACACACCTGAAAACAACAGACCATGAGGACACACCCACATAGGTAAGTACAAAAGCAGCACTCCCACAGACCACAACCCCTTGCAACATTGCAAACCAGAGAGGAGAGGAGAGGACACAGTGACACAGCAAGGACAGCAGCACACCACAGAAACGCACACATCACAACCACCACCACCACCAAACACCTGCACCACAAACCCCTGCACATTACACAACACACACCGCACCAGCACCACAAACACCATGGCACCACAAAGAATGCCCAAGTTCACGCCCATTGAGCTGACGGTCATGGTCGACGAGATCATCAAGGTGTACCCACAAATCTATGGGAACATGGTCCAGCACACACCACTAGCCACCAGAAACAGAATGTGGAACCGGATCGTAGACCAGGTCAATGCAGTCGGGACCCTGCCCAGGAACAGAGGAGAAATAAACAAACGTTGGAATGACGTCAAGAGCCTGGTCAAGAAGAAGGAGGGCAAAAACAGAGAGCTGGCTGCCGTCACTGGCGGAGGGAATCCCGCGCTCTTCAAGACCTTCAAAGCGTGGGAGGAGAAGGTGCGAGTCATAATACATCCGGAGATCCTCGCCGGATTAGCAGGGGGAGTGGAGGCTGGTAAGTACAAACTAATGTATACCAGCACACCGCTATGTACTCACATGCACTACCACCATGCCACAGCTCCCTGGGACAAACACCCCCATGTCCAGCACACAATACACAACACATCACACACACATGCAACAGACACCACCACACACAGCCCAAACCGAACAACTGTAAGATACGTGGGGACATGTGTACACTCAGCCAGCCACGTAACCACCAACAGGTCCCCAAATATGCCAGAAGCGCCACAACGAGCACCCACCACACCCATGTGTCCGCCACAGCTGCACTAACCGACAAGTAACAGGTAAGTGGCAGGAACACAAAGTGCAGTGGGTGGGACGGTGGACAGCCCAAGTACAACACACACCAGGCCCCTAGTCCCACAGCACAGCAAGGAGGAGCATCCCCCACACCCCACAGCCACGTGTCAGCCACCGCAGTGCACAACGACAGCCGAAAGGCAGACATCACGGTCCACAGCAATCGGTGTCAGTGGGTGTCCAGCCACCCCCACGACCCACAACACCCCCCACCCCCACAGACCTGCAACATGGAGCACCCCCGCTTAGAGCCATGTGGCATCCAGTACAGTGCACGCACGAACAACTTGCAGGTGGGAAACTGGACAGGGCTGGATTACTGGAGGCATGAGGACCGGAACACGACCAACACATGGGACATGTCACGTAGCAGACGAACACGCAGCACCGCCCACCGTCACGAACAAGTGAACAATGTGCACACGGACATGAACAACAGACTCACACCCCACATGACCCATCACAGACATAGCAACACCCAAGGAGCCACGTCTGCATGCACAAGCCACACTGAATATAGTACCACACGGCAGCCACTGTGCAACTCATCACACACAACCGAAACACCATTGAAGTCCTGTCCATGTAGCTCCTACTGCCTGTCAACCACACACCCCACAACTACACCTATGTAAGACAAACAACACTAGACGCAACAGAGCGGAACAACATAAATGCACACGAACACCACTGAACCCATCAAACACACAGACACACCATGCACATACAACATACCATCCATCTCATCCGTCAGCCCCAGTCTCATGAAAGGCATGTCATCCGCACAGCTGCCACACATACAGCAGTCACGCTAAGATACATGCCCATGACCAACCATGTGCCAGAAGTCAATGAAGCGCACGACACACTGTGAGCAACAACACACAACATGGGCCACACCCCCCCCCGAGCACTGCAGTGATGCCATATGCGTTCCTAAGCGTTCCATTTGAACCCCAAAAGCATATTCCCTCCCAAATGCGAATCTGGGGCATGGCCCCCATGTTGCCATATGCGTTCCTAAGCATTCCATTTGAACCCCAAAAGCATATTCCCTCCCAAATGAGAATCTGGGGCATGGCCCCCATGTTGCCATATACGTTCCTAAGCTGTTCCATTTGAACCCCAAAAGCATATTCCCTCCCAAATGCGAATCTGGGGCATGGCCCCCATGTTGCCATATGCGTTCCTAAGCGTTCCATTTGAACCCCAAAAGCATATTCCCTCCCAAATGCGAATCTGGGGCATGGCCCCCATGTTGCCATATGCGTTCCTAAGCGTCCCATCTGAACACCAAAAGCAAAGTACAAACCAGACCCAGGATGGGCCAGGAGCCCGCATACACCAGAGTCACAATAAGTAGGGGCACAGCAACACACCCATCGGCATGGCCAATCTGTCCCATGCCACATGTGCACAGCACACAGTCCCATTGCCAAGCACACACAACTACAGATGCTACAGCCACACACACGCCTCCGGGAAACCCATGTACGAGATTGCACAAACTGTTAATGTCAGACGACAAATACATACTTCGCCAGGTGCAACACAATAACAAATCTCATTCTCTCCACAGGTGACGAACTGCTGGATGCTGGGGATGGAGCCAGCAGCCAGCACAGCCAGCCTACAAGCCCCCAACGAGGACACACGGATCTGGAGGATCTGTCCTCCTCTTCGGACACGGACCACCAAGCAGGCCCATCTGGTGTGGCAGGGCCCAGCCGCTCCCCAGGACCCCTCCTACCCACCAACCCATCATCCAGGGCTGCTGAACATTCCCAGCCCCCTGCTGCCACTGTCGTTGCGGCCACACCCACGGTCATTGTGGCCACTACCACTGCCGCAACCGCCACCATCGCCGCACCGACCACCACCGCCGCCACCACCACCACGTCTTCGCTGGCACCAGCCCCAGCGCAGGTGGTGGCCCGGCCGACTGGATCCACCCTGGGAGCCACAGCGAGGACCGTGGTGAGCAATGTGGCTAGTGGGCAGGCCGGTGGCAGCAGGACTGGTAGGAGGAGCAGGGTCAGGGAAACGTCAGCCTCCCCTGGGAGCCATGCCCTGCCTCAAATGGCCAGAGTCCTTGGGGCCTATGAAGAGGCCCAAGGACAATGGGTCCGGTCTGCTTCAGACACGCGTGAGGTGCTGGGGGTGCTGAGGTCCATGGACGCCCGTATGGGCCAACTCGTGGACCTCATGGGCCAGCTGGTGGTGGCGGTGAGGTCACAGCCAGGGACAGCAGCTCCCCTCCGCTACCACCTGCCGGGGCGCAGGGTCGAGCAGCAGTGTCCAGTTCCCCTGCGTCCACAGCCAGTGAGCACACCTCAACCACCAGCATGTCGCAAGCAGGCACCCCCTCGCAAACATGGAAGGGGCCGTCCGAAGTGGAAACAGATCTCCCGGGAGGACTTCGCACGCTCCAAACGCAAGTGAGGCAGCCAGCCAGCCTTCCGCCAGCCTTCCTTGACCAGCCACTGCATTGACTTGGACTACGATCCCACTCCACACAGCCATCTGGATGGCATGTGTGTGTTGGACTATGGACATAGAACCAGTGGGTACACCCTGAGCATCACGCAGCCATGACCGACAGCTCATTGTCACTGCACGCACTACTTTTGTCATCACCTTACACACAATCACATGTCACAGTTTGAAATAAATGCACCTTTTACACTAACTGCTGTTTGTGCCCTGTGTTTTATTTGTACGGAATACAACGGCCACCTTGGGCGGAAAGGCACCTGATGCGTGGCATGGCAATGGAATCCGGAGGGCCTGTAGGGACCTAGGGGTGGGAGACAGAACAGGAGCACATTCAATGAGTGTGTCACACACCCATCACACAGTACATGTCAACAACTACAAGCAATGTACACACATCGCACAGAGCAATAGGGCACAATGCCACAGCCACCAACAGTGGCATACTACCCTGGCCATGGAGCGTTGACACACAGCACGCAGTGAACAAACGGCCACCCTGACACAGCACACACACACCTGCACAGATACAGCCACATCAGCCGTCGTACATGGACACTCACCGTCAAGTGAAGTAGCGGGCGATGAGCTGCTGCCGCACATTACCAGCTTCCTCCTCTCCGCTGTCCTCCTCACTCGAGCTGTCCTGGTCTGTGGGCTGGGGCCCTGGTTGATCTCCGTCATCCACGATGAGGGGGATCTGCTTCCGAATGGCCAGATTGTGCAGCATGCAGCACGCCACCACTATCCGGCACACCTTCTGTGGGGAGTACGCCAGCGCACCCCGGTGCGGTCCAGGCACCTGAACCTGGACTTGAGGAGGCCAAAGGTACGCTCGACCACACGTCTGGTCCTCCCATGTGCCTCATTGTAGCGATCGTCTGCTGGGGTGCGAGGATTCCTCAATGGACTGAGCAGCCATGCCCCATTCGGGTACGCAGAGTCACCTGGGTGTGAGGGACACAGAGAACCGTTGCTATTCCAACTGGACAGGGGACAGCATCGCACAACCAGCACGCTACACCACTCCACATACTCACCGACAATACAGCCACGATCCTGTTGCATATTGGACATCAGTCGTGGCAAGATGCTGTTGCGCATTATGTGTGCGTCATGGGCCGAGCCTGGGAACTTTGCACACACGTGGGTGATCACCATGTCCGCAAGGCACACCACTTGCACATTCAGGGAGTGCGTGTGCTTCCTGTTGCGGTACAGGTGCTCAGTGGCCTGTGGTGGAACAAGGCCGACATGTGTGCAGTCAATGGCTCCAACGACGTGTGGGATTCTGCCAAGGGCATAGAATGCACCCTTCACTGCCGCCAATTCATGAGCCCTGGGGAAGCGGATGTACCTGTTTCGGTACAGCATCATGGCTGCCAGTACATCCCTCAGCACCTTGCTGAACATGGGCTTGGACATCCCTCCTCCAATGCCCACTGTGTGCTGGAATGACCCAGTGGCGAAGAAATGCATGGCGGCCATCACCTTAGCCGTGGGGGTGACAGCAGTCGGATACACCCTGCGGGGACGGAGATGGGGTTCTAACATGGCACACAGTCGATGCAGGTTTGGCCTGTCCAGCCGAAACTTCCTAATAACCTCTGTATCGTCCATGTCCGCCAGCAATTGGTATGGGCGGTCAATGTTCGGTCTCCGCCTAGGGACAATGGCAGAGGACACATGTCAAAGCAACACGACACATAGCAATTTCGCATACACATCACTGACATGACTGAGCAAGCACATGAGCCACAGCCCAGCTGTCAAGCTGGGACGGCACGGCCACAATACACTTACACAGGTCTCCCAACAATGGCAATGGCTAGTGATACAAACCACTGCCATGTGCATGCACATGGGGATCTAGGCCCCAATGACTTGCGGGGCGTGCTGATGGGGACTGACTGCATATCCGTCAAGCGGCAACGCCACGGCAACATGAATGTCTGCTGAGCATGGAACTGCTTCCGCGGCTGGATGAGTATGGCACACGACGACGACGATGTGGGCACAGGCTGAGCGGCCAAAACAAGTGGGACCTGTGGCACGAGGGGATATGAGACAGTAGTAGGTGTCAGCACTGCACCCTATGTACAGCACTGTACGGATCACACCTCCCGAAACATTGACAGGTGTCCACATTGACAGCCCCATGCCAAGACGGCTGTGTGCTTGCAGTCACACGTCACAGGTGAGAGGTTACATTGCATGTGCCAGGTGGCAGACGTACATAGTGGGAGCTGGCATGTGTGTGCATGTGTCTCCTGTTCAGGATCCACCAGATGGGCGCTGACTCTGTACTGACCATTGGACACAGCATGTTCCGTGGAAGGCTTGTGTGTGTGGGATGGTGGCACTGGATGTGCCTCCGTTGGGTGGGGGGCCATGCACAGGGCGGGTACGTCGATGATTGCGCATTGTTGGTCACGGTGGGTGCACCAACTGAAGATGTGTTGCCCTGTGTTCAATTCCTATGTCCGCATGATGATGGACTGTAGATGTGGGCAGACTACACATTGGTCGATGTGCTGTCTATATGCATGTGCCTTCACACCAGGCACAGCTGCCCCTGCACATGTGACCCCTGCTGGACTCGCTGCTGGGTCTGTGGAGCTGATGCACCTTCTGCGCGTGGGGCGGACAGCTCTCCTCACTTCCCTCATTGCGCATGTCATGACTTTGCCGCAGGTGACATGGATCATGGAGGGCCCACATGTACGCGTGGGTAGGCTACACATGATTGTTCAATGGTCGCCACCCCCAGTCAGTGTTTCAAATGGGAAGGTTGTCGTGCTGGTGGTATGTTCGATGTGGCGGATGGGCGGGCCTAGGTGCGGGCTTACATTCCGGACATGGGGGGGTAGTTGGATTGGAGACTAGTTGCAGTACACACGGGACACGTCTCTTCCTTTCCACATCTGGGTCATCCCTTGTACTAACTGACAGTTATACAGTCATCTTCGCCCCAGCCCTCATGTCCTCCCCTCGCTCCCCCAATATGCATGCTCACCTGCGAGGCTAGCGCTTGCACAGGCAGCCCCAAGCTCGCACCAGAGAGGGCAAGGAGTGTATGTGTGGGTCCAGTTGCACGAGTGGGCTGTCTCAGGGTATGATGTGTGGCGGGACGCCGTCCACCTGCGTGGTGCCCCAAATGGAGACCCGGCCTGCATGGACTATGCATCACAGTCTTCGCCTTCCGGATCCGCCACCTGCGACACCCAGTGGCTGTGGCTGCCCTTGCGGCCAGGCCGCGTCCGTCTGTGGCTGATGGCCCACACATTCACTCTTTGGCCTCTCTGGGGAGGGCTCGGGGGTGGTGGCGCACGCGCTTGCACTTAGTCGCAATGGCATGTGGCGTGGTTGGTATGATGGGCAATGGATGGGATGGTGCGAGCCACCTCCCGTGACGTCAGTGCTGCTCGTGCTGTGGTGCGTCCCCCTACACTTCCATTTGACTTGTGCCATGCTAGACGTTGAGGTTCTATTGCCTGCGTGATATGACCAGGAGGAGCGCGAGGAGACCTCTCACACACCATGCTCCACTGCCATCCCGTGCCCTGTATCGCCTGTGCGGATTGACTATGTTGGGGTTACACCTGGTCGACTGGGGCTGTGTGTGCCTTGTCAAGGGGCATGGCGGGCGCACAACAGGATCCAGCTTGTCCACAGAGGGTGGGCTGAGGTGCGCCTGGTACCGCTTTGTACATGTGCCCGGCTGCTGTGCACACACGTGTTCACTCCCCCCGACAGGTGTCCTCTCACAATGCCCAGGGAAGCGGTGGTGTACTGTTCATGACCCCTCCCAACACGGCGTGCTCCAACTTGGCATGTGCGCATCTACCCGTCACACCCACCCACCTGAGCACTGCGTCCATACGACTTCACACGACACATGTGTGTCTTCCACAGTTGTGCTACTCATTTGCGTTGACATCCAATACCAGTGGACTACATGGTCATGTCACAACTGCCGTGTACTTCACATACTCTCATCCTCTCTCATTCGTACTTGTGAAATGAGTCAGCGGAGACAGTTTTGGTTTCAAACATTATATTGAGTCTTCTGTCCTCTGTGATGCAGTATAGTGGACACTACTGGCAGCGGAATACATGTTGAGGATATACTGAGCATGATTGCAAATGGGATAGGGTGTGGGGTTACATGTGATTGGCTGTTGCATGTGGGATGTGGGCTTCAGAGTGACATCTGCTTGGCCAAGGCTGTGCTAATGTACATTTACGTATAGCTGCGGAGCTGCGGACTTTGACACAGACGGTATACATGTAGCCTACCAGACCGCTTGGCATCATGGGCACAGTCCATCTCAGTTCCATGTGACAGGTTTGCTGCGGTTGTTCCTCATGCACGCGTGCATGTGAGATGACATCAGGGCATGTGCTTGCGTGCATGCAGCGGCGTGCCACTTGTTGTTGCAATGTGGTGGTTACTGGACATGTCACAGTCACTGGGGTCGTGTTGTTGTTGTATGCACTTGTCGTCCATGCAAAGGTCCTGGTATGGGATTCCCGGGGCGGGGGTGGGAGGGGTGCAGCACCCACAGACTCCAGGCGACCTATTCATGTCCACTGAGCGGTGTGTGTGTCCATGGGCGCTGGATCCATGTCGTGTCCTGGTTGTTCGTGCAGTTCCGTCCATGTGGGTGCGATACACAGACCCCATGCCACTGCCTCCCACGATGCATGCGGTGTTCCTGGATGTGATGGGGAACAGTGTGCATGTCCCGGTCATATCCGATGTCATGGCGATGTCGTTGATGGTGTGGTTACAGTTGCCGGTCGTTTGGTATGGCTGTTGTGGTGGTGACTGGCCAGTCCGTGCGGAAGCTAAGCATGGGTGCGGGGTTGGACATCATAGGTCAATCGGGGAACCTGCGTTGTGGTCCGACGAATTTACAGGTTGTCAGGTATGCGATGCCGTCCAGCAGGGCTTCCATGTCATTGGTGGTGTACATGTTTGCCAGCCAATGTAGCGGATGGTGGCTGTCAAGGTGTTGTTCGTAAGTTGTCCCTTGGAGGACCATGATGGGGCATGCTGGGTGACATTCGATGTAGCTGTTCTCGATGATCCGTCGTGTGGAGGCACAGTGGTCCCATTTCAGTGCGGGTGCGATGTTGGCCACATACGCCATGCCCCCATAGGCAGAGCAGGCCCTGTCGTGTGCGTCCAGAGGGAGGAGTAGTGGTAGCAGGTCCGCCTTCAGACATGCCGGGTTGGAGAGGCATATCTCCACGGGATGCTGGTAGGGACACCTCCGACAGTAGAAGACGGGCATGACGCAGCTGAACAATGTGATGCGGTAAGTCAGTCGGTAACTTACGTTCAGCAGGGACAGGAGATCGCATCCCAATGTATGAAACAGGTTGGTTTTGTACAGCTTGAGCTGTTCGGCGTAGTTGGGTAGGTGTGTTGCGGTTGCCATTTCGCAGCGGTGCGTTGTGGTGGCGTGCTCCGGCTGTGTGTGCAGTCTGCAATGTGCACGCTCCGAGGTTGCTGTGAGCTCTGTGTAGTCGTAGGGAGACAGGACTTGTGTTCTGTTGGCTTGTTTGGAGGACACGGGCCCTCTTCCCACATGCTTCTCAGACAGTTCAAGGTCAGTGATGTGTGACTCCTTCCAATTAACTTGCATGTGGCCGACATGGGGGAGTGTTTTCTTCTTTCTTCCCCGTCCGTTGTGTGCTTCTGTGATATGCGCTATCTGCCCTGTGGTCGGTCTCCTCGGCAAGCCTGTGTTGGTCTATTCTTGGACAATGGCTGTATTCACCGGCTTCTGTCGTAGGGCTGTGGTTTCGGAGTTGGAATGGAAGGTCATTCAGTGCTGTCTGCTCTCCCTTGTGTGGGCGGCAGGCTGGCTTTCCGCTCTGCGTTGGGCCTTGTGTGTGAATGTTATTCTTGGGCCACCTGTTGTCGGTCCCCGGGCTCTTTGGTGTTCCGTTTTATATGTCTTGTTCATATGTGCAGGGTGGTATGGGTGTTTCAGTGTGGTACTGGCGTTCCTCTTCCCGAAGGGGCCCTGCTTCTCCTAGTTGGTGTTGCCGCCGCTGTGTGCTACGCCATGTTTGTTACACTGGGGTGTGTCCTGCTGTTGCGTGTCTTCACTGACATGTGTGCGTCGGTTGTGTGGCGTTGGGTGTTGTCCGTGAATTGGGCGTTGGGGACATGTCTGTGGCAGGCCTGTCACGTGTCATGTGCGTTCGGGGTGGGGCTGATGTGTGTGCTGCTTGGTTGTGTCCCTGTGTCTGTGTGCGACGCATGCATGGCGCTGCGGTTGGCCTCTGCGTTGTGCGCATGTGTGGCGGCGTCATCGCCGCTTTGGGGCCGTGACGGGGTTGTTGGTTCCTAGTCCCAGGTGGTGTGTACACATGTGTTACGCGATGTTACGATTTGGCCTGTGTGTCATATGTGGATGCAATGGTGGATGTGTAGTGTACACGCGCTGGTGGGGGGTTGTCCGCTTTTTCCGCCCTTGCACTGTGTGCGCTGTTTGCGTGCACTTGTTGTGTGTGTGCCTACCTGCGTCTCCGCGGTACGTTGCGTCCTTGGTGGTGCATCAGCAGGAGCATGGGGAGGGCCTGCAGTGCTGGATTCATGCTCGGAGGAGCCGCTTCTTCGTTGTCCGTGCTCGGCGTCCGTGTTACCGCTTTGGTTTGTCGTACGGTATCTCTTGGCCGTGGGAGCCGTTTGTTTGCGGCATCGTAATTTATGCGCCGGGCGGGACGTGTTTCGTCGGACGGTGTGTGTCAGTTAGGCTGCGCCGCTACGTGTACGGGCGCACTTTGATGGCGGACGGTGTTGCTGGCTTGCCGGCGGTGTTTGGCCTACTTTTCGCATCGTAATTGGGCGGGCGTGTGGACTGCTGCGTGCCGGCGGTAACTGGTGGTTTTTGCATCCGCCAGCACGGCGGTTGTGCTTCCGCCCGCCATCGTAATGAGCCCCTTAGTATCATGCGGTTTCCATATCCTCGGCCTTAAGGATAAAATATTTGCATCTATGTTTTGGACACTTCCTTGCAGGGGAAATTTATCAACTGTGGAAGTACCAAAGGTCCCACCCTAAATGTAGGTTTTGCTACTAATACTAAAAAAGTAGGGGAGGTTGTAAAACCATATTTCCGTATACCGTAATCACGCAGAATTACCCAGAAATTCCACAAGATTACACAGAATTACATGAGAAGAGTATTCAGCATTTAGCGCTAATTTCTTAGACCACAAATTCTCCCTCACATACAAAAGGGGCACGTGGATGCATTTTGCGCAAAGAACGTCGCACACAGCAGTGCAACTGCTCATGCTCGGTAAATGTGCTTTCACTACAGGATTGTTCCCTCCGAATTACTCAGATTACTCCGACATAACTTGAATTTTTCCCAGGCCTAAAGAAAGTCTAGTGCATCTGATATGCTGCTGCCCTAAATTTGCTATGGAACAGAGGTTTCTTTCAGTGCGGCTAGTGGAGTTTGAAAGTGGTGAGACATAAAATAAAACCTTGCATTTGTCTCAGCGAGATCAGGGAGCAAGCACGACTATGCTGAAAGTGGTTCAGTGGGAAAATAAATATATATATAGCATAATTATTGCCTTTTGTGGTTGCTACTGAATGCATAGAAACACAATCCTATTGGAAAACTTCTCCAAAGTCAACCTATGAATGATAATTGAGTAAAACAGTCCCGGGTGGGGGATAGTGCTGTTTTATGACACCCAAAATAGTTCTTTGAGTTTTGCCTTTTCAAACATAAATGTTTTGCTCTTTAAAAATTAACACTTACACAAAAATAAATGATGCAAACAGCTCACCCTTACTGTATGCATAATGGTGCTAAATCATATATCTGTGCAATTTTACTCAACTTCTTTCCTACAGGGTTCCATGTTGCTTGCTTTGCAACAGAAAACAAATCTAAGTAGCTAATTTAATTTACAAAGTTAAAATAGACAGTGGTTTTTCTTTTTCTTCCTTAAATCTCCCAGTGCCTACCAAAAATTAATGTGTCCTTGTGTAACTTAACTGGTGCTCATGTAAAGCACTCCAATACCTTCAGGTCTAGTTTGCACTATATAAAACCGCCCCCCCCCCAAAAAAAAAAGTAGTAAATGTGTACAATGACAAATTGGGCTTAATCTCGTAAACCAGACTTATACGAGTCAGCATTTTATCAATCACTTCTTAGTTAAATATGAGCGTTATTTATTCTGATGCCCTAATTTGTCCCCTTTTGAGCTTCTTTAATATAAACTCTGCCTGTACAAAAAAGTGCACATTCACAGGACACAGCATGACAGCGAGTGCACTCCCAGGCCTTAAAAGACAGAGGGTGTGGGAAAGTAAACAGAGCACTTTGAATTCAAAGCGTTTGAATTTCCCAAGACAAAAAGTCAAATACTTGAGCGTCTGTGTCCGACATCTCACTGCACATAGCTCACCTGCTTGGCTTTACTCTGTCTGCAGTTTGCACTCCTGCAGCATTTAGCCATTCTGGAGAAAGCGGAAGCACAACATTAGAGTGTGCACAGTGTACAATCAAAGCCTACGCATTGTCTAGTGCTCAGCTTCCTGTTTGCACCCGTAAACCCCACCCTTTCACAGTTCATCACAGGGTGTGGTCAGCTAGCCTCACTGCATTAAACCCACCCTGTGACGAACTGTGAAAGGGTGGTGTGGCTGAGACTCCACTCCCTGATTGACGTGAAGCCCCTGGAGATGCAGGGCTTCAGGCTGATGCACCTGGGGCTAACTGCATTACATCGTCTTCAGGGGGTGGAGCTCAGCCCATGAGGCAATGTGTTTTAAATCTCACGATCATATTCTATATACATTGTAATGATGTTGATTAATCGTACACAATAAAAAGCTTTATTTATATAACAAATATACGTCTACTTTTGTTACAGTTTGCGTTGTCATTCAATTTCAGTGTATTATCAATGTGCATTGTTAATTAAAACCATTACACTGTGAAGAATATATAAAAGAACAATAACATTTTAATTCTGCAAAAGAATTCATTAAAGAAGCATTTCTTAGCAATTGAGTATATATGAAAGTTCAAAGAAACTGTACATAGTTAAAAAGTGTGTTTTAAAAGCATATACCAAGAAATGTTAATGGACGTGGTTATACAGAGAGATTCAAGGTTATCAGTACATACTTCCAAGATCTTTTTTATAAATGCTGTCCCAGAATTGTCAGAGTCCATGGTTAGCGTCTATTTATGGTGGTTCAGTGTAGTGTTTCGTTTTGCCTTCAAAGATTCCCAGGAATTTTACCACCCTGATGTTAAGCTATGCGTTTACTGGGTTGAGTGCTGCAGCAGTGGCTTGCCTGCATGCTTCAATAGCCTGATTGAAGGATACCTGCAACATCTTTTTGTGGTCATATAACATTGCCGGACAGAGCAAAGGATGTGCATGAATGTTTCTTTGTCTGCCCCCACAGTGTCTTCAGTTTACCTTTGCTGGTTTTAGCCAAGGGGAGATTGTTCTGGAGTTGGCTGGATGCCTAAATGAAGGCGCATTAGTTTAAGTTTGAGGTGATATGGTCAAAATATGCTTGTGGCTTTACGGAAACATAGGAGTTAATGCTTGGCCAGGTATGGGTGAGCTTGCCAGGCTCTCTTTATCTTCTTTTTTTGTGTTCCAATATCTTTATTGTTATTTAAAAGGAGTTAATACATTTATAATATAATGCAATACAACATAGTATTATGAGATATACAATAAGTTAAAATCGAATAAATATAGAATCAAAAATAAAGTTCATAGCAGAGAATAATGAACTCAAAAGAAAGCAGAATCTATAAGCTACATATACTATATGTTATAAATTGACTTGAAAAGTATTACAGAGCCCGGGTAGAAGGAATATGAAAGATCAACATCTCGTATCACTTTTATACCAAAACCTAGTCGTATTGCTTGAATAAAATGAAAGTACATAATAAAAGAGAATAAAGGAGAAGAAGAGAAGATAGAGAGACAGTAAAGAAAGAGGAAAGATAGGAAAGAAGAAAGAAGAGAGAAGAGATGGGGACAACTGCTTCAATGAGGGAAACAAATTAAATAGTAGAATCAAAGGGATACTGAGCTACCAACCCCTGAGAAGACAAATTCATATATTTATCCAGTGACCTCCAAACACCACTAGAAATGGAAGGAGTGTAATGCTTCTCTTCAACAAAAGTATGAGCCCCACGAAGATATGATACCCATGCCCACCGAGTATGATAAGACAAAAGATTAAAAGATTTCCACTCTGCTAATATAACTTTAATAGCAATAGATATAAGTAGATCCAATAACTGCATATCCGTAGTATCAAGGGGTAAAGGAGTTGTTGTAGCCCATGGTCCCAATAAGATCATAGGTAGAGAGAGCTCCAACGAAATATTAAAGATTAATGATAAATGTTTTCGTACTAAATCCCAAAAGGATTGCAGTAATGTACATTCTAAAAACATATGTTGGTGGGTGCCAGAAACCAAATTACAATTCCAACAAAGATCGTTATCTCTGAGCTTCAATTTATGTAAGCAAGCAGGGTCCAATGCAGGAGATTCATTGTAAAAAATTTAGATTGAATAAGAGAAGGAGCAATTTTATTACGTAGGGAAAACTTCCCAATCAACTGCCAGGTCTCTTGTGAAATGTGTTTAAAAATATCATTATCAAAATGATGAGACCATTTATCTTGTGTAATTGTAGACTGTGAAGGAAGTGGAGCAGATAGAAACTTATATATTCTCGAAGCAGTATGTCCTGAGCGATACCACATAGAAAGAAGTGAGACAGTAACCGATTCTGTAGAAAGAGATATTTTGGAAAGAGCAACCTTCAATTTCAAAAAGGAATAAAAATCCATATTATTAAGGTTATATTCTTTAACCAAAGAAGAAAAGGGAAGAGGGTCGTGATTAGAGTCATAAAGATCTTTAACCAATGTAAGACCTCTAATAGCCCAGGAAGAAACCGTATCAGGATCAATATCAGCAACAATTTTAGGGTTATACCATAACGAGGTCCATCTCGATTTATGAATGGGTTTGGATTATTTTTTGTCAATATATTTTAGTGCATTAACCGTGTCTGAGATAATACGCTGGGAATGAACCAGAATAAGCTTAGAAGCAGTGAGAAGGGCAGGAGTAGAAAGAGGAGTACACAACTCTCATTCAATATAAATCCTCGGGGGTGTATGATGGGAATCCGGCAAGAACCAAAGAGCACCCTGAGAAGCTAAAAAGGCAATTTGATACAATTTCCAATCTGGAAGATTACATCCACCCAGAACAGAGGGTTTTCTAAGGTATTTATACGCAATTCTAGCGCGTTCATCACTCCACAAAAAATTTGAAGTGAGTAAATCAATCTCATGGAAAAAGGACAAAGAAAGCTTTATAGGTAGCATGGAGGATAAAAAATTCATAATCGGGGTTATCATCATCTTGAGAGTTTGAAATCTTCCCCATCAGGAGATATATTTCGGAGACCAGGAGGACAAAAGATCTTTAACTTTAGCTATGATGTGAGATTCAATATAAGAAATAGTATCGAAAAGATCTTTACAAAACCAAATTTCTAAGTATTTAATACCCGTCGATTGCCATTTAAATCCCGAATCGCCCATGTGAGAAGGGAAGCACGACGAATTAAGAGGGAACATTTCCGTCTTCTCTTTATTCAGAGTATAACCTGAGACAAGCAAAAACTCTTTAATGGTATTGGAGATAGCAGGAAGTGCAGCAAAAATATCATCTGAAAAGATAAGAACGTCATCCGCATATGCAGCAGTTTTAACCGTATGTGAACCAAATTGAAAGCCTTTAATATCCTGATTCAAGTTGAGTAAACGGAGAAGTGGGTCTATAGACAGTAGAAAAAGAAGGGGTGACAACGGGCACCCTTGTCTAGTGCCCTGACAGAGATTAAAAAAAGAAGACGTGGCCCCATTGACTCTGATGTCAGCTTTAGGTTGCGCATATAGAGACATCACCATATTGATAAAAGAGTCCCCTAAATTATGTAATTGAAGCACTGCTTGTAAAAAAGGCCAAGAGACTTTGTCGAAAGCCTTTTCGGCGTGAAGGGCAATCGCCGCCGAGGGTAAAGTAGAGAGTTTAGCTTTCTCCAAAATATGACAAAAGGTTCGGATATTATCTCTAGCAAGTCTCCCCTTCACAAAACCAGTCTGGGAGTCATGAATAAGACTAGAGATATGACCCTCTGATCGCTTAGCCAAGATTTTGGCAAACATTTTAGCTTCCATATTTAATAATGATATTGGACGAAAATGTTTAGGGTCAGAATGTTCCTTGCCCTCTTTCGGAATTACGACAATAGTAGCCTCAGCAGCTGAACCAGAAACCTTACCAGACAGGACAAAATTATCAAAAACCTCCTTAAGATCTCTTATTATTGAGGACGAAAAAGTTTTATAATAAGCAATAGGGAACCCATCAGGCCCCGGAGCTTTCCCCGACCAAGTAGCCTTAATAGCTTGAATTATCTCTTCAGAGTCAATCGGTTTCCCCAAAATCAATCATATCAGAATGTGAAATAGTATTTGTAGGACTCGACTTCAGAAACTGCTGACACTCAGATATGTTGCATTGATCTTTGGGAGTGTATAACTTTTCATAAAAATCACGAAAAACGTTAAGTATGTCTTGAGTATGGAATTTCCTAGAACCACTCTTATCATTAATATAAGAAATCTGGACAGCTTTGACATTAGTGTTCTGATATTTTAAGGTGGCAGCCAAAGACTTAGCAGCTCTATTTCGTAACAACAAATGTCGAGATTTTTGAGCATGCACACCAATATAAGCTCTTTTAGTAACTATAGAGTTGAAAGAGTATTTCAGATTTTTGATATCTTGTAGGAGAGACTTATCATTAGAACTTCTATATAACACCTCTTTACGTTTGATCTCATCCCCTAACGATTGCAGTGACTTTCTAATATCACTATTCCTTTTTGACATTTTTTTGATAATATGACCCCGAAGAGTACATTTAAATGCATCCAATACAACTATTGGGGAATTCACCAAAGACACATTATCTTTGAAGAAGTTAACAATCTCCCCATTGAGTTCTTTAACCCATCCTCATCATCCAAAATCTCTGTATTAAGACGCCAAGTACGAGGGCCTCTTGTATCAGTAAAATTAAGAATGGTCAATTAAACCGCTGCGTGATCAGAGACAACTTTTGGATGAATCATAACATTAATGGTATGCTTTAAAAGAGCAGCATCAACTAGAAGATAGTCGATACGAAAAAACTAGAATGTGGAGAGGAGAAAAATGTGAAATCGCTACCCGTAGGATTATGCACTCTCCATGTGCCAACAAGCTGATGAGAAGAACACATATTGAGCAAATGCTTATGCGACCTAGGAGGACGAAAATTGAAAGCAGACTGTCTATCTAAAATAGGATCTAAGGGCAGATTTAAATCACCGCCAACAATAGTTCTAGCATTTTGAGGAATGTCAGAGAGCTTTTTATTTATGGAACTCCAGAAAAGAGGATCATTAATATTAGGGGCATATATATTCATGACATATAAATCATCTGAACCATTGGACAAGCGAGAGAGTAACCATCTACCATTAGTGTCATGTTCAGCAGTAACAATAGACAGACCCGAATTCTTGGAAATCAAAGTCACAACCCCATTCTTTTTACCAGAGGCTTCAGAACAAGCAACATCAAGAACCCATTCCTTCCGCAAAAGCAAAGCTTCCTTAAAGGCTATCTTAGTCTCCTGAAGTAGAACAATATCACCAGACACACTTTTACAATAATCAAGGATCTTGGCCCTCTTAACAGGATGGTTCAACCCACGAACATTGAGAGAGACAACATTTAAGCCATTCATAGGGACACAGAAAACAACATAGATAAAGAAAAAAAGACGGTAAATCAATAGGTCATCAGATATACGGTAAAAGGAAGGCAAAAAAAATTGTAAAAAATATATTGAAGCAGGAGTCCCCAGAGAAATAGAGATAGGAAAAGAGGAAGAAAAGGCTAGAAAGGAGAAAGTAAAGAGCAAAAGAACTCCAAAGAAAAAAGGAGCATAAAAAAGAAAAACCCCACTAGGGGATGTCTATAATAGACATTTTGCATGGGGGAAATAACGTGGAGGAGCAACCACAGAGGCCAGCGAACACAATGCAGACCGCTCAACAATAACAATTTCATTAAGCGACGGAACAAATATATAAAAGTTTATATCTGCTATACTATTAAAAATCAATCAATAGGAATAAACAATACAAGATCCAAACAAATATACATCTCATATTTGCAAAATGACCAATATATTCTCATACCTTGAATAGAAAGATGAGAATAAAATCAGATAAATATCAAATTAAAGCATTATAAATAGCAATTTTAGGTAAGATACATAACCGTCTAAGGCATAACATTATAAATATATCATATTTGATGAGTAACCAACATATTATCATATCCTAAATATAAAATTTCAGATAAATAGCTAATTAAGGCATTATAAATAGTAATATTAGGCAATATAAATAGCAGCCTAAGGCATAATAAATACTAAAAAGAGGTGAAATTAATGACAATTTAAGCTAATATAAAAATCAATATACAACATTATAAGTCTCAACCCAAGAACGTAACAAACACTACAAACTAGATATTATCTAGGAATCAATACTAGAGTATAAAGATAATAAGATAAAAAGTAATTCATGTCCCAAGTACATAAGGACTGAAAACAAAAGAATCAAGATAATAAATAAGTTCATATATAGAAAAATGAACATACAGAACGCCGATACAGATACACATAAAAATTATCAGCAACATAAGATTATAACATAAGATTATAAGAAGAGAGGAGGAACAAGTCAAGTAAAAAGTGGAATAAGCAAACAAATAGTATGAATAAAGAAGAACGAGCCAAAGAGAAAGAATATGGAAAGTAGAAGAAGAGATATTTATTTTGTCATAAAAAATATTAAAAAGAAAAATCCAGATAAAACCAATTATCTAAAATTATATGCCAAGGTAGATTTCATCATCATAAAGTAAGAAAAAAGCCCATAAGAAGAAGAAACAACAAGTAAAAAGCAGGAGCAATATAGGAATAGGTCAGAGATATAAAAAGATATGAAGAAAGAAAAACGAAAGAGGTAAATAGAGACACAATGTCATCCAATAGTTAACAAGATAACACCGAAAGAGTACCAACATATTGAATGTAACTTCAAGAAAAGCACTCATACAAATATGGTAAACCATACAACCTGTGAAGGAAAAATCAGTTAAGAGATAATAACCAGTATATAGCACCAACTTTAACAATGCATAGTTATCATATCAAAAAGTAACACAGAGGTGCAATAATAGCCCTATACTTGTGGAAAGGCACATCAAACATGGAGCCCACTTATCAGATACTGAGAGACGTTAAGGATGAGACGTGCTAGGAAGAGACTCAGAGTCCATCTGTGATTCAGACTGATTATCCAAAAAAGTAGAAAGCTCTGAAGGTTCATAAAAAATCTGTTGACGACCTCTGAAAGTTATTCTGAATCGTGAGGGACCTGCAAAGGAAAATGGAATATTCATATCTATGAGCCTTCTGCGGAGATTCAAGAAACCTTTACGATGAATGACTGTGTCTCTGGCAAAATCTTGTGATATTGATATTCTGTGGCCTTCCCATTGTAATGTTTTAATCTTCCTCATTTGTGCCAGTATTTGCTCAGTGTATTGGTGATGCAGGAGTTTAAAAATCAATGGTCTCGGAGAAGTCAAAGATTTAGGCTTAAAGGTGGGAACTCTATGAGCCCGTTCTATTTCAAAGTCCTTTTGAAATGAAATGTTCAGCACAGTAGGAATCCAAGTAAGCAAAAAATCTAACACTGAAGGAGCAGATTTCTCACAGTCCTCCGGTAATCCAAAAATACGAAGGTTACTTCTACGATTCCTGTCTTCCTGCTCAGTCAGGTCTCTCGTCAATGAAGCCAAAGATCGCTCCATACTTTGAACGTGTTTTGCTTGTTTGTTCGTGAAGTCCTCAACAGTACTTATTCGGATTTCTGCATTGGAGACACATAATGACAGATTTTTGAGGTCATTACGAATTGCCGCCACCTCAATTTGAAGCAAATCTGTGTTCGTTTTGGTGCTCTGTCATGAACTGAATTGAGTTTAAGTAGCATTGTGTCTAAGGTTGAAACGGAGACTAAATTACCCTTAGCTGGTAATTCCGGGGTGGGTGAATTTTGTTTGGACCTCTTCAGATTCCCTTTAGAATCTCTATCTTTGGAGGTGACACCCATGCCTTCCGCCATTGGAAACAGATACAATAGATACACCAACTGGCTGAAATAGCATAGCCGTTGCGAAATGAGCACAGAGTTTAGTAAAAATTACCTAGTGGAGAACAAAGTAGTAATGTCTGACAAATCGAAAACCACTTTGTCAATGAAATGTGTGAAAAAACAAGAGGCATGAAGACTTGCGACAACAGAGCGTTCATATGACGTTGCCACTACCAAAAGGGCCAGGTAGCATGAGCTATGGATAGCAGAATTAAGTGGATTCCACACGACCAGCAATAATCAGTGCAGGAACCAAAGCTCAAAATTGAAGAAAAGACATGCTGCACAAATGATAGTATAGACCACTAAAGTACAGCCAGCAGAGTAGAAGGCCAATAGTTAGGCATTATGATATCTAGAACAGTCCTGACATTGGTCTCCATTTTGTGAGGGTGTTTAATGAAAAATAAAAAGTAAAAGCGACTCCACAAAAGACACAAGTCCTGAGATAAAGAGGTATAAAAATGGACATGACAATACCTCATGTTGACCCAGGGAAATGAATGAGAGGTCCACGCAAGCAAAGGAGTTGATTTTATCTCCTCAGAATCCATAATGACAATATCTCCGTGCCGGCCGCCATTTTGAAGCTGATACATGAGGAGAATATCGCTGAGCCCTGCAGCACCCAAGGAAACCGACTGAAGCACCAACGAGCAGACCCCAATGCTCCTGAGGTGTTCCGCCACCCAATGCTATTGAATGGTGATCAGAAATCACTGGAACATCGTAGAAAAAAGAGCGTCCGCACCGGAGGTCCGACGGAGCTCAAAACAGCGTGGCCATCTTGATTGCGCGCTAAGCCACGCCCCCGGCTCTCTTTATCTTCTTGCATGGAAATAAATATAGAAGATCTGTTAAGAGTCTTTATAAATACCACAGCTGAAGGCTTTATTCCCCACAATTCAGAGGCTTGCAGTGACAGCAGAGTGCTGCTGAGACTAAGTCTAAAAGTTGATTGTGATTTTGGCTGATTGATTTCAAGCCAGACGAGTGCTGATAGTGTATTATCCTCTGCCATTCTAAATCTGTAGAACATTTTTAAAAAGGAACACTTCGTGGCACTTGATTGTTTTGTCAGGCCAAGCTCTAGGCATAGTTGGGCCTGAAAAGTGTAGTTAGGATTCCTGTGCACTGACCGATAAGCTTTAGCAATTAACAGATCTAGCAGCTTGGCTATCTTTGCTCCTATCACTATTTCACACCCATACGCTATAGATGGAAGTAATTGTGCCCCCATGACCTTGTGCAAGGGTCCTAGAATTGTACCTTGTAGGGATTTTGAAAAAGAATTAAAACTGAATGTAAAGGAGGCTGCTTTGGATTTCATTGAATTCCGGTGAAGGTGCCTCTCTGGTCGAATAATATTCCAAGGTATTTTTTATTTTGGTTTGACTGATAGTCTGACACCTCCTATCACATGATCCAGGTTTTGTTTGTATTTCTTACTAAATGTCACCACTTTTTTTTTTTTTTTAACTGATTTCCAGTTTGTGCCACTTGATGAAGCTTGAGAGTGCAGCTAGAACGTGTTGCAAACCTACGGGGGTCATGCTTATTGGAAGTAGATCATCTGTGTGAACCCTCTCCAGAGTCTTATTAGACACTTGGGACCTTATCCTTCAGGTCCTTAATTTTAATGAAAGGGGATGGGGGCCACATGGCTCCCTTCCTGAGACTTAATAGGCCCTGGGGACCCCTTCCCTGGAGTTTATTTCAAACTACAGGGGAGGGAGCCATGTGGCTCCAATTCCGAGCCTTATTAGGCCTTGGGGACCCCATCCTCTAGGTCTTTTTTAATGAATGGGGGGGTGCATGACCCCGCTCCCTGAGCCTTATTAGATCCTGGGGACCCCATACCCCAGGGCAATTTTTTAAAATTAAAGTGGAGGGGGCCCGCATGCCCCCTCTAGCCTTATTAGGCCCCAGGGACCCCTTTACTTGGGGCCTTTTATTTTTAGTAAAGGCAAGGGGGCAACGTGGCCCCCTCCACAAGTCTTATTCGGCCCTGGGGATCATCCCCCAGGGCTGTTTATTTTTCATTAAGGTGAAGGGGCTGCATGGGCCTCACTCTGCAAGCTCTATTAGCCTCTGGGGAACCCATCCCCTTGCCATTTTTTATGAAAGGGGAGTAGTGGCACGTGGATCCCCTCCCCAATCCTTATTAGGTCTTGGGGTACACATTCCCCAGGGCCATTTTTTCATGAAGGGCGAGGGGGTCATGTGGTACCCTTTTTCCCATGGCTATTGTTTTTAGTTAAGGGGGAGGAGGGCTCTGCGAACCCCTCCCAAAGCCTTGTTAGGCCCTGAGGACCCCATCCACAGGGCCCTTTTTTATGAAAGGGAAGGGGCCCAAGGTTAACCCATTCCTAGGGCCACTACTTTAAATAAAGCGGAGGGTGTGGCATGGCCCCCGTCGTTGAGCCTTGTTAGTCGATGGGGACCCCACATCCCCCAGGACCATTTAAAAAAATTAAATGGGAGGGGGTCACATGGCCCCTCTCCCCAAGCATTTTTAATGCTCCCACTGGCTGAGAGCAGACTTTGTGCTTGCTCCCGCTTGTTGGGAGATTAAAAAATGCTCCTGCCAAGTGGGAGCAAACACAGGGAGGAGAAACATCTATGTCCTGGGGACGGGCCCACCAAGACAGTGCTAATGACTAATCTCCAAGAAACTTTCCAAAAATGTGCTACTTTTTGAATAGTTTGTACATGGAAAGTTTCGGGGTGATCAGTCAAATGGCGGCTGAGAGAAAAGGGGGTTCCCAAAGTGCAAGACCCCCATGCATTTTCCATAGAGTTCTATAAGACAGGCCACAGCAAAACGGAATTATACCAAATTTGAAAGGAAGCTAGATCTTGGTCCACAGATTGGGATTTTTGTGACCTGTTGTAATTCAGTTAATAATTTTTGCGAAATTAAGGTTGAAAAATAATTGTACTTCTTGACTGATGTCATTTGCTATGCCATCAGTGATGTCATAAATTATATCATGGAACATTTCATCAGTGATGTAATATGTGAGGTCCTAAGCAGTGCATGGCGGGGGCGAAAACTATAGTTTAGCTCTGCTAGCTATAACTGGTGAAGTTCTGTGTTTGTATTAGTTAAAAATGTTAATGTTGTCACTGACAGATTCACCTAACTATAACATTACTTGAACCTTTGTTTTTTCCAATGGATTTCTATGAGAAATTGCATGGGGAAAAAGTGTTTTGCCCCCCTTTTTCCCAGCCCCGGCTTGATATATCACCCAAAACTTTCAAGGCAGCAGCTTAAATGAGTGGCAAAATAGATTTAAAAAAATTGTGAGGATTTGTCAAACGGTGGCAAAGTTATATATATATATATATATATATTCACTGAAAAAAACCACAGGTTTCAGGGACGTTATAGTTAGAAATTAGCATTTAAAAAACCTCAGATATTCACTGAAAAAACCACTGGTTTCAGGGACGTTATAGTTAGTCTGACATTTCACTCGTCCAAAACCAAAGAAATTCAGCCGTTATAGTTAGCTAAGCTAACTATAACTCACGCCCCCACAATACACTGCTGATGACGTCACATATTACATCACTCATGACATGGTCAGTGACATCACTGATGACATCACTGATGACATCTCAAATGACATCACTGATGACATCACTGATGACATTATCTAGTGACTGTGTGTTTCTGTAAAGTTTAAATATGTTTAATATATATAGGGAAAGGCGTATTGAAGAATGAGTGGGTGTATAGGTGTCTGAATGGATGATTTAGTAGGTGTGCGACTGACTCTATAAGTGAGTGATTAAATGTATCTTACTGAATGCACGGGTTAGTGACTAAACTGTGTGAATGTCTGTATCCGTCTGTCTGTTGGTGTGTAAGCGGCTGCATGGGTTTGTGAATAGCTACATGAGTGTCTATATGGGTTATTGATTGGTTGTCTGAGTATCTGTATGGATGCCTAAGTGTTTGTATGGGTGGGGTGTGTGTGACTGTGCATAGATGTGTGAGTGGGTGATTCACTGGGTGCATGGTTTCAAGAGTGCATCTGTGATGGACTGTATGGGTGTGTGAGTGTGTGTATGGGTGTGTTAGTGAGTGAATGTATATCTCAGTGGTACATGTGTGAGTAACTACATATGTGAAAGGCAGTATATATGTGTGTTGGAATATATAAATAGCTATAAGTGAGAGTGTGTGATTATGAGAGTGACTGTATGGATGAGTGTGTGCTTGTATCAGTGATTGTATAAGAGCGTAAGAATGTCCTAGTATTTGTATGAGTAAGTGAGCTGGTGTGTGTATAACTGTATAGGTGAGTAAATGGGAGTGTTATTCATTATTTGCATGACTGACTAGGTGTGTGAGTACCTCTATGGATGAGTGGTGGTGTGTGAGTGTCTATATAGGCGTATGAGTGCATATGATAGTCCTGTACTGAGTGATTGTAAGTATGAGTGACTGTACGGGTGAGTGAGTGGATATGTATTTAGACCTAAGAATCAGTGAGTGGGTATGTAGTTATTGCTGCTGGAGTGTCTATGGTTTTGAGAATGACAGTCTGTTATTTAGAGTTGGTGTATCAAAGGTTACATTAGGGTGTGAGAAGATGCATCAAATTATCACATGGATGATGTCATCAGTGATGTCATTTGAGATGTCATCAGTGATGTCATCAGTGATGTCACTGACCATGTCATGAGTGATGTCATATGTGACGTCATCAGCAGTGCATTGCGGGGGCGCGAGTTATAGTTAGCTGAACTAACTATAATGGGGGAATTTCTCTGGTTTTGTACGAGTGAAATGTCCAACTAACTATAACTTTCCCTAAAACCTATGGTTTTTTCAGTGAATTTCTAAGGTTTTTTAAATGCTAATTTCTAACTATAACGTGCCTGAAACCTATAGTTTTTCAGTGAATTTCAAAGGTTTTTTAAATGCTAATTTCTAACTATAACATGCCTGAAACCTATGGTTTTTTAAGTGAATTTCAAAGGTTTTTTAAATGCTACTTTCTAACTATGCCTACAGAGGTAGGACATGTGAGGAAAGAAGAAGAAAAGCGCAGAAAGAAGGAAGACAAATGCAGAAAGAGGCAACAGAAGTCCAGAAAGACGAAGAAAAGTGCAAGAAGAAGGAAGAGATGTGCAGAAAGAACCAACAGAGGAGTAGAAAGTACTCCTGTGCCCCCAACGTTTTGCTGATGGGTACTGGTAACTGACTCTGTCTCTGGTGGTAAAAGACACTTAGAATACAGTGAAAACACCTAGATACACTAGGGAACACTATGCGTTGGGGTACCCCTGTGATTAGCATGACCTCCTCTGTATTTGCCATGAGTTAGTGCCTGGGACATTGGATGAGTACATGGGTACAGACTGGATGATTAGAGTACTGCAAGGAGAGTGGATGGTGAATTTATAAGTGCTTGTGTTTTGGCGGAGTGATTGGATAAGTACATGGTGCTCGCTGGTTGATTGGAGGAGTGCATGAGTAGTGACAGGGCGATGGCTGGACTGCATCAGTAGTGCTCAGGGTAAGTTGGAGGATTAATTGCCCTTGAATCCTGAGGGTCCCTATTTGATAAAAGCCCTGGCGGTGGCGGTCCCTGGGGCTTGGGGGGGCCTTGGAGGCCCCCCCAAACATTAAAAAAACAAGCTCCGGGAGGTAGCGGTCCCCGGGGCTGCGGGGGCTCCGCGGGCCCTGCATATATTTGTTGGCAATGCCCCCGGGACCTGGCCCACCCGGGGGTGTCTATTAAATGAAGCGCGGTATTCCGCGCTTCATTTTTTTAAACATTTCGGCGGGATTCGCGACCCCAGCGCGAATTTCGTCATTTAAAAAAAAAAAATGCTTTTTTTGGCCCTGGGGGTCCTTGTGGGACCCCCTGAGCAGGCCTAGGGGGTCAGGGTGTTTCTACCCTGCCCCCTTTTCTTCTTTTTCACCTTTGTTTCCCTGTTTTCTTGTGACTCGGTTCTACCGAGTCACAAGATGGCTGCCAACACTTCCTGGTTTGGAGTGTTGGCAGCCAATTAAATGAAGCTCGTGGTCGGGAGGGTTCGCGGATCCACCGCGCCTCTAGATATCGATATTTGTTTTTTTACAATTTCTCAGCAACTACCGAACGGATTTACACCATTTTTAAAAAGGTCGCTTTCTGAGCCAAGCAGTTCTCAAATAGCGACAAAGCACTTTTGAATTATTTGTTATCTCTATGTTTTTTTATCCAGTTGACCACTTGATTAAATGTTACGCTTAGGGGAGAAAATGTGGTGTTACCAAGTTGGAGTTTCTGCTTCAGCTCGTCATTCTGTGATTCTGGTCAAATCACTTAATCTCCCCATGCCTACAACCAAAATGAGTTTGTCCTTGTATGATGTAACCAATGCTCATGTAAAGCACTCCAATATCTGACCAGCCTGCACTATATAAAACTGCAAAAAAACAAAGGATAAAAAGTGTTTTCCACACTTCTGTCATTGGGCTATACGTGGGCTACATCTGGGTGATATTTGTGCTACCTTTGGGCTAATTTTTCTCTGGTGGCCATCTTGGGAGACTTCAATTACATTCATTAAACTTTATTCGATCTGATTTAGAAACATAGATCATAAAAGTGTACATAAAAACAGTAAATCCTCTTTCTTAATACAATACAGTGAGAATGAATTAAAACCAGTAGGTAAAAACAGGTGTTACAAAGCCCGGTTCAGAGCAACTTCACGTTAACAGAATAGTAAAGTTCAATGTTTCGCAAGATCAATCTCATGTACTTCGTGCAAAATACGCAATAAGGGGTCCAAGTAAGATGCAACGCTCCAATACCTGACCAGTCTGCACTATATAAAACTGCAAAAAAACTAAAAATAAAAAGTGTTTTCCACACTTCTGTCATTGGGCTATATGTGGGCTACATGTGGGTGATATTTGTGCTACATTTGGGCTCTTTTTTCTCTGGTGGCCATCTTGGGATACTTATTTGTTATGAAGTTTCCTAATTTCCTCATTTACTGCAGTCTCCTCAGTAGGAAATGCTTTCAGTATTTTACTTTGATTCCATCAAGAAGGCATTCAGATGTGTCACACATTTGCCATAAATTCAGAATGTTAGCGTTCTAGTTGCTCATTAGATCACTGTAGTAAAGCTACTGCTCACCAGGGAGTTAACTGGAAGTCTACTGCTGGTATTGAAAGTGATTGTTTCAGTCTGCATGTCAGAATTTTCTAATGAAATAGAAGAGGATTTGAGATCTCACTTAAAACATGCCCTAATTTTTCTTTCTGCAGAACTAACCATAATTTCTATGGCAAAATGAACCCCCTCATTTTTTTCCTTTTTAAATTAAATGTTTTAAGTGTTACCGGTTTATTCCAATCAAGATGGCTTCAGGTGTGCCATCATTTTGTCATAAGTAAGACTGTTAGCGCTCTAGTTGTTCTTTAGAACACTCTGAGAAGCTGCAGTAGAACACAAAGGAATCAACTGGCAGGCTGCTCCTATTGAAATATAACAGGAATATATTTCTAATCTCACTTAAAACATGTCCTAATTTTTCTTTCTACAACACTAACCATAATTTCTATGACAAAATGAACCCCCTCATTTTGTTCCTTTTTAAATTAAATGTTTTAAGTGTTACCGGTTTATTCCAATCAAGATGGCTTCAGGTGTGCCATAATTTTTTCATAAGTAAGACTGTTAGCGCTCTAGTTGTTCTTTAGAACACTCTGGGAAGCTGCAGTAGAACACAAAGGAATCAACTGGCAGGCTGCTCCTGTTGAAATATAACAGGAAGATATTTGAGATCTCACTTAAAACATGTCCTAATTTTTCTTTATACAGCACTAACCATAATTTCTATGACAAAATGAACCCCATCATGTTGTTCCTTTTTAAATTAAATGTTTTAAGTGTTACCAGTTTATTCCAATCAAGATGGCTTCAGGTGTGCCATACTTTTGTCATAGGTAAGGTTGTTAGCGCTCTATTTGTTCTTAAGAACACTCTGGGAAGCTGCAGTAGAACACAAAGCAATCAACTGGCAGGCTGCTCCTGTTGAAATATAACAGGAAGATATTTGAGATCTCACTTAAAACATGTCCTAATGTTTCTTTCTACAGCATTAACCATAATTTCTAAGACAAAATGAACCCCATCATTTTGTTCCTTTTTAAATTAAATGTTTTAAGTGTTACCAGTTTATTCCAACCAAGATGGCTTCAGGTGTGCCATACTTTTGTCATAGGTAAGGTTGTTAGCGCTCTAGTTGTTCTTAAGAACACTTTGGGAAGCTGCAGTAGAACACAAAGGAATCAACTGACAGTCTCTGCCCTTGTTGTATTTACATGTTTTACTGAGAATGTCAGACTTCATTCTCACATGACTGAGAAAGATAATGCGAATTTACAGAAAATATGCTCTCATTTTAGCTTCTGGAGCACCTTCCAAACCTCTGTGGGACAAGCATGAGAAAATTGTTTTCTCTCAAACATGATTCATGAAATCCCAGCAGAAGGTTTTTCACAGGGTAAAATCACCCTAGAACACACCACAATTCCTAAAATTAGTATGGTACCATCAACAAATGAATTCTAATGTAACTAAAGTCTGTTATCACCCTTTATAGTTCTCCTTTTGGTGACCCTCAAAATCTTCTATTCACTACATTGCATTTCATTGGAGTGCTATCATGTATATTGGTCCCAAGATGGCTGCCAACACTTCTTGGATGAAGTGCTGACAGCCAATCAGATCTCACGATGACATGTGTGGTTAGGCTCCGCCCAGATATATAAAGTTCTTTTTCCTTTAATATTTAAAAAACTACTGAACGGATTTACACCATTTTTGAAAAGGTCGCTTTCTGAGCCAAGCAGTACCTTTATGCCGAATTTGGGGTAAATCCGTTCAGTAGTTTCCGCTGTAGCCTTGCATAAAGTTCCCTATGGGAAATTGATTTTTTGACTCTTATTTTTTGAATTTCTCAGCAACTACTGAACGGATTTACACCATTTAACAAAAGGGCTCTTTCTGAACCAAGGGCTACCTTTTTGCAAAATTTGGTGTAATTCCGTTCAGCAGTTCAGGCTGTAGCTTTGTCTAAAGTTTCCTATGGAAAATAACATGGAGAAAACATGTTTTGGGACCCCCTTTTTCTTGGCCCCCGCTTGCCGAATCACCCCGAAACTTTCAAGATAGGAGCGGACTGGAGCGCCCCACGAGTTTTGAAAATTTCGCGAAGATTCGTCGACCGGCGCCAAAGTTATTGGGAATCGAATGTTGTGAATTTCCTATGGAAAATAGGTCCTAACTATAACTACCTACTGGCGACCGCCAGTAGGTAATTATATATATATATATATATATATATATATATATATATATATATATATATATATATATATATATGCCACCTGACCCGTAGGGGCATTCCCTGGCCGAAGCATGTCGACCTTCCACTAGGTGTTGTGGATCAATAACTCATCCACTCTTACACCACAGTTTATTTTAACCTAATCCCTTTCCTGATTAAATAAACTATTGCATACAGGAAAGTAGATAATTTTAACTCTCTTCACTACTGTCACTATCCAGAAAGTCTCCCTCCTGGTTGAGGACAGTAGATCACTTAGAGAGTGATAGACCCAATGATTACAATATCCTCCAAACCACACAAGCGGATAATAAATATACACAGCATAATGTAAATGTGTGGTTGAGGGTCTTCAATACAATTTTCCTGAGGCTCTGGAATATTGACACAAGTGATTCATTCCACTTTGATTATAATTTATGATATCATTTTAATAGCACCTGCCTTCAAATATTTAAGTGAGATGCTTACTCACTGTGTGAAATGCCACATGATTCTCACCATGCAAATGTCTTCTCTGGGTGCATTTTGCCTTTTTTACTGTTCTCAGGTTCTATACACTTACACCAAAAGTGATATACTGTCATGTGTCTCAAGTTAGGCCCAGTGGGAAATACTGTAATTTTACATGCACATGTTTTTACTAAGTTGCCTTCCTCTTCCCACAATGACTTTTGACAGACATTTTCATGGGTGACAGTGCAGGATTAGTTTCCATGAAACTGCATTTGCTTACAAATTCCACTTCCTAAGAACACTATCACAATACCTTGAACATCCCGTACAAGGTCTGATCATACATTGTGCAAATGTGACTGTTTGTTGTTCGTCCATGCGGCAATGCATCTATCTATAGATCATAAACAATGGCGGCCTGACTAAGGTCTCGGCTCGGAGCAAGGATGCATTTTGCTAAAAGTAAACAAGCATTTCAAGGTTTAGGCAGAGGAGCACTTGCTGTCATTGTGAGGTCACTACAGGCTAAAACCTCAGCCCAGCTTCTTGCTGATCCCTCTGTGAGGAAGGATGTCCAACCTGTGACCAAGACGGGGACCTACATACTTTCCCTTCAGGTAATGGGGATTGGATCATCCTATAGGGGATTCTTGCCAGGACACACACACCCTAGACACTTAGTTCAGGGAAGGCATAGCAAGAGTACACTATCTAGATATTGTTTTGCATGCTCGCATATATACATTGTTTTAGCAAGAAAGTCGAACCGTTCATTCTGTTTACTGTCCTCACATTGCTAATCACTCTTATCTGCTTCTGTCTATTGATCAGTACAGCACATACCTGCTATACAAGAATTACAATGGTTCAATAGATGTTGAAAAAAGCCCCTTTGAGAGAAAAAGAGTACAAATGACTGAGTGAAAGGGTTCTAGATCTGTTACCACGATTCCTGGGTGGGATCAGGGTTGCCATGTTCTGTGGTTGTCAAAACCATTTGCTACCTATCTACGTTTAGGTGGCACTATGAGCTAGCAGGGCCTTAGGACAACATATATTGAGGGGGTGCTCGGAATCAGTCTGGCATGATCCCAAAGTTTATGTTGCCTAACAAAGGCACAGTTCCTACTGGAAAGTGGAAAGTACACAACAGTACTTATGAAAAAATCATCAATGAAAAGTGAGGAAACAACTATAAGAAAGATTGTACAAAAAAAGAAACCTTACGGGCCAGATGTACGACCCTACCAATTTGCAAGTCGCAAATTGTGTCGTTTTTCTCGCAAACAGGAATGTACAACAGTGTCTTAGACACTGTTTGCGATTCCTAATGGGGTCGCAAATTGCCTGCCTTATTAATATTCATGAGGCAGGTGCAATTTGCAACCCCATTAGGAATGGCTAGCACTCCCTGTGACTGTTTTTTTAAATAAAGCAGTTTTTTTTTAGATGCAGCCTATTTTCCTTAAAGGAAAATGGGATGCATTCCTTGTAGATGTGTAAGATGTTGCCTCCGCAGTATGAAAGAGCTCCCCGGGCAAGGCCTCCGGCCAGATGGGATTCCAGCAGACGTTTTCCGAGAGAACATACAATTTTGGGCCACATTGCTAACCAATGTGTTTTGTGCCCTATTCCATGCTGAAATACCTGGCTCATGGAAAAAAAACAATGATCATCCTGATTTTCAAAAAGGGCGACAATGGAGATCGAATATGTTATCATCACATCTCAGTGTTGGACTATTCTGTCAAAATATTATGCAGGGTAATCCTTGAGAAATTGGAGGCCTTGGCGGAAGACAGGGGCTTCTTTCTGAAGTTCAGTATGACTTTCGACCAGGCGTCCGCACAGTCAAACAGTCCCTCAACCTGATCTCAGGGAAATATGTGAAGTCCAAGAAAAGATCATTGCATCTCACGTTCATGGACTGGCCCAGCGTGTTTGACCATGTGGACAGGGGCCAGTTGTGGGAACTCAGAAGTCAGGCTGGGGTAGACCTGAACATGGTTGGACTCCCCAAGCACTTATGCTGTGATACCATAGCCTAGTTCGCTATGATCATGAAGGGGAGTGTACACTCATTTTTAAAGTCGATAAAGGTGTTAGGCAGGGGTGCATTTTAGTCCCTTTTCTTTTTCTTCTTTGATATTATTTCATTGGATTTACCCTTACAGCTTAAGGGCAAGGATTTGTCCAGTATGGAGGACCAGACTGTACTTGGATTAATGTATGCTGATGAAGCTGTGCTGCTGTTGTGCACAGAGAAGAGGCTTCAGCACCTGCTGTATACATTTAATGATTTCATGCTAGATTTGAAATTAAGTGTCAACCATAAAAAAATCATTGATCATGGCACTTGGCCTTAGAAATATGCACTCTCAGAGATTTAGTATGAAAGGGGCAGCCATTACAAGTCTAATTTTAATTACCTAGGAATTTTCCTGGATATAAATTTTAGTTGGGTCAAACTTGTTGAACAGAGACGGCACAAGCTGTAAAGCGCTGCTGAGGCTATCTTCAGCTTCAATAGGAAATCTAAGGAATAAATAGTGAAAGTCCTTTTATCCCTTTACAAAGCAAAATACATTTCAGCTTAGACTTATGGGGCAGGGGGTGGGGGTATGCAAACTGTGATTGCTTACAAGTAGCCGAAAAAATTCCTCTCTAGATTGCTGGCAGTACCAAATGGTACCGCCTTTTTAATCACCCACACCGAGGTTGGCCTACCATACGTAGAAGAAACGATTAAACTAGCTCTAGTTCTTCCATGGCCACAAATTTGGAGATTCCCACTCAGTAAGTATTTCCGCCATATACTAGTTGATTGTATCAATTTATATCACAGCAATAAATTCGCTTGACCAGCATCTGTTAGGAAATCCTTTTCATATTTGGGAGCTCCACAACTCTTCCACTCTCCTAGTGAGATTACTAAGAACACCAAACATCAAATTAATTCCCTTTTCCGGTCACACGATAAACTGAAAAGGTATAATAAATCACTGGTTATGGACACCGACGCCATCACATGGAGATCGGTGTACAAGAGCCGGTTGAATCTTATCTAGTGGATTCCTAACCAAGAACACAGATTCTACTGTGTACTGTCCATTTTCTGATCACTTTTCCACCACAGGGCAGCTGGTTTTCGCTTTAGCCCTGCTGCCCCTGCGACAATACCAGCAAGCAGTCTAAAATGCACTTTATGTTTTTTTGTAGCTTCTTCACAGTGCTTAGAATTAGATTTTTACGTCCAATTTTATGATCCTTAAACAGTACATCAGCGTGTCAGAGCCTTAAGC
Source organism: Calotriton arnoldi (assembly GCA_963921515.1). Classification (NCBI taxonomy): domain Eukaryota; kingdom Metazoa; phylum Chordata; class Amphibia; order Caudata; family Salamandridae; genus Calotriton; species Calotriton arnoldi. The sequence goes on from CAWUFW010006980.1 coordinate 418,976, forward strand.
TGTTACAGTGTCTAACGTCAGAGTTCATTTCCCATTCCATTATCATCTTTATCTGTCACGCCCTAAGGATCAGGAGGAAACTCAGGGTTCAGTGAACTGTGAAAGTGCCATTTGTGTATTTTTTTTAGTTTTTAATTTGTACTTATTGCATTTTTATTTTTTATTTGAATACCTTTTTTTCTGCACATTTCATTGTTATATGTATTACGTTGGTTCTAAATTGTACATGTCATAACATTGATTGCATTAAGTCTGCTTTCTAATCGATTGTTTGATTACTTTTGTATTCTTTTATGCCCAATTTTGCCGAAGAAAGTTTTATTGACCTTGAGTGCTGAAGTAGTCATCTTTAAACTCTTCCTGTGGTGCAGATTGCATTCTGTGTATGTCCGCCATGACTGTAAGGGCAAACTAGTACTCAAACTTGGATGCACAGGTGAATAAATGGGTGTGCGAGTGGTCTTATGGGTATGTGAGTGAGTGTGGCAGTCACTGTCTGGCTATATGTGATGGGTACAAAAGTGCTTTTGTGGGAGTGTAACTGGGCCTATAAGTGTCTGTCTGACTGTATGAGTGTATGCAAATTACATACTATTAAATTAAATACTATAAGCAAGCACCCACATCTAATTTCAAACATATTCATTTATACTGCTAAAATAAAAGTAATATTAATTCAGTATACCACTTCCTCTTTCTCCATTCCTGCTCACTGTATTTTTAGTTAATGTTCTCATCTAAGCATCCTTTCATTTTCCCTTCTAGTATACTGTCTAGAACCTATACATTTTCTTTCAGCTTACATGCGCAATTTATTTTCTAAATATACTTTTAGATTCTACAACCTAATTACCATACCTGTAAAAGCTCCTTGCTGTTCTCTCAATTTTATTTCTATGTCTGGTAACATCTGTTTTCATTTGAAATCTCCAGTCAGAACTTCTGCAAACCACCTCCTCTCTCAGTAGAAAAGCAGGTAGAACGGCTAACCCTTACCATGTGCTCTTACTTATGCTGTTCTTGTTAACAAATCACAGGCTTCCTTTCATCTTTTTTTTGTTATACCACTTCTAAATGGTCAGTATTTCTTTCACTCTTTCCATGTTTCCGGCGAAGAAGCCCAATTTGGATGTTTTTTTCCACAACTGTAAATCCTCTGTGACGCTCAATATGGCACCTGTGTAACTTCGTGGTGGATTTTCAAATCTATGCTTGAGTCCATTACACCATTTAACATTATGCTACTATACATTTGCATCTACATTTAACTTTATAAGATAGTACTGATTTAGAAAATAACTCCTCCATAACAAGGAATGTCTAACCCACTCTACTTTTATGATTGAAAGTAGTCTCTTCAGATTCCTTCCCCCACACTGCTTTAGCTCAGTTTCCAAAGCAACTGTGGGTGTCACAGTGGGTGTGGGAGTGTCGGTCTGGGTGTGTCAGTGGGTGTGAGAGAGTTTGTATGGGCATCACAATTGTTGTGAGAGCGTCTCTCTGGCTATGTGGGTGTGAGAGTGTCTGCCGTTGCGTGTGAGTGGATGTTAGAGTGTCTGTATCGGTGTCAGAATGGGTGTGAAAGTGTCTGTGTGTGTGTGAGTGGGTGTGGGATTGTCTGTTGGTGTGTGTGAGTGGGTGTGAGTGTGGCTATGGGCATCACAATGGGTGTGAGAGTGTCTGTGTGTGTGAGTGAGTGTGAGAGTGTCTGTATGGTCGAGAGAGTGGATGTGAGGGTGTCTGTGTGCGAGAGTGTCAATATGGGTGTCAGAGTGGATATGGGAGTGTCTGCATGGGTGTCACAGTGAGTGTAAGAGCATCTGTCTGGGTGTGTGACTGGGTGTGAGAGTGTCTGCATAGGTGTCAGAGTCGGTGTGTGAGAATATATATATTATTTTGATTCACGGCGAGATTTGAAGATCCGTTGTGGATTTACATGGAGGGCCATGCTGAGTCCCATGACGGATCTGCAGATCGTGCGTGTGCCAAAAACAAAAATTTTCTGGCATTTTGCTGTCCATTGCACATGCTTTCCCCACTTCTATAACACACACATGGGGTCAGGAAAGCTATTCCCTGACCCCTTCAGTTTACATGCTACGTTTCAGCCCCGGGGACCATTTCCCAATATAGAAAATGGCGGCCGCAACTTTTATGTAAATTTACGACAGCCAATCAGGATCTTGGTTTGGCGTGTGGAGCCATAGATTCACCATGGATGAATCTGCGGAAGGTCCACGTCCCTAGGCTGATTTTGGCCCTGGGGACCTTATCCCACAGGGCCCAGTCTTTTATTTTTTAAATTTTTTAATGAAGGAGGGGGCCCAGTCTGCATTGGGACCGCATGGGGAGTCTGAAGTCCTCGCGGTCCCTGCCGGTTGCCTGCCTCCTGCGGGAGCTGGCATTGCTTCACACACAGGGAGCTGCTAAACATGCAGCTCCCTGTGTGTGAAAGCAATTTTCCTGCTCACTTGACAGTGTACAGGGAAACAGATGAATGCTCCACTTTCAGCAAGTAAGAGCATTTCTAAACTCTTGCTTGCTGAAAGTGGAGTGTGGCTTGTCGGGTATATAGCAGGAGCCGGACCTGGGGGGTGGCGGTTCCCAGGGCCACCCATGGGTCCACAGGGGGGGCAGAGCAGCCCCCCTCCATTCTAGTACAAAGCCCTGGGGAGGTGGTGGTCCCCAGGGCTGTGCGGCCCTTCCTTAATTTGAATGAATTTTTCCGGGGGGTTGGTGGCCCCAGGACAAGTTTCCATAAGAAAATAGTTTTTGTTTTGCCAATTACTTTGGCGCCGTTTGACAAATCCTCACGAAATTTTCAAAACTACTTTGCCACTCACTTTCGCTGTTGTCTTAAAAGTTTCAGGTGATCTGTCAAGCGGGAGCCGAGAAAAAGAGGGGTTCCAATATGCTTTTTCCCCATGCAATTTCCCATAAGATTTTAGACACAGCTACAGCCCGAACAGCTGAACAGAGTTACACTAAATTTGGCAGAAAGGTAGCTGTTCGTCCAGATAGTGACCTTTTTGTAAATTGGTGTAATTCTGTTCAGTAGTTTTTCAATAATTAAGGCAAATCCAAATTTGTATATATAGGGATGTGACCGTTCTGTGCTGAAATGTGATTGGTTGCAACACTTCAACCAGGAAGTGTTGGCAGCCATCTTGGGATTCGGCTTCAGCTGACTCCCACAAAAAACATTTTAAAAAAGAAAAGGGGGCAGGGTAGGAATACCCTGACCCCCTAACTGTGGTCCCGGGATCCCCCTATAACCCCTGTAGGACCAAAAGGCACTTTAAAAAAAAGAATGAATGGAAATGCAATGGAGCCGCGAATCCAAAGCCAAATAATTTTAAAAACAATCGCTGCTCCCGTGGTTGTTTTGTAAAAAGTCCCCATGCGGGCCAGATCCTGGGGGCATTTCTATTTTTAAAACATAAAGAAGGGGGAACACGGGCCCCCCTCCTAAGGCTCATTATCATCCCTGAGACCACCACCTACCTGGGGGATCTTTTTTATATAAATGCGAGGGCGCCGCGTGGACCCACACTAGGCCCCAGGGATTACTACTATCCAGGGCTTTCAGTTAAAAATGACAGGGGGCCAAGTGGACATCCCTGGGCCCAGAGACCACCACCTTCCCGGGGCCAAATAGTTTTTTTTTAAATGATGGATGGAGGTACACCTCCTGGAGCCATTCATGGCTCTGGGGACTGCCACCCTAAGGGCCGGCTCCTGCTATGTCGCGGGCTACCTACCCCGGGGGCATAGCTGTTTGCTTTTGCTTGGTGGGAGCTGTGACAGCACCGGCCAAGCTAAAGCAAACAATCTGCTTCCAATGGGCAGGAGCTGTCAAAGTGCTCCCGCTCGCTGTTGGCAGAGATTTCATCTTTTTCACTCTCCGCAGACATGCAGGCAGGGAAAGAGATGAAACAATTGCTCCTGCACTAAGGGAGCTGCCTGTCCAGCAGCTTTCTACGTGCAGCAGCAATGTCGACTCCCGCAGGACATAGGGAGCCGGCTGGGACCACAGGGCCCTTGAGGCCCCCCCTGTGGTACCAGGGAAAAGAGGAGAAAGAGGCAAAATAAAGGTCAGAAATGAGCAGAAAGGCAGAATAAAGGTCAGAATCAAGCAGAAAGAGGCAGAATAAAGGTCAGAAACGAGCAGAAAGAGGCAGAATAAAAGTCAGCACCGAGCACAGAGAAGCACAATAAAGGTCAGCAACAAGCAGAAAGATGCAAAATAAAGCTGAGCAACAAGCAGAAAGAGCAAAATAAAGGTGAAAAAGATGCAGAAAGAGGCAAAATAATGATCAGCAATGAGCAGAGAGAGGCAAAAGAAAGATGAGAAATGAGCAGGAAGAGGCAGACTAAAGGTGAGAAACAAGCAGAGAGAAGCAAAATAAAAGTGAGAAATGAGTAGCAAGAGGCAAAATAAAGGTGAGAAATGAGGAGAAAGAGGCAAAATAAAGGTGAGGTCAGAAACCAGGAGCAAAAGGCAAAATAAAGGAGAAAGGCTAGAAGAAAGAGGCAAAATAATCATCAGCAGCAAGCAGAAAGAGGCAAAATTAAGGTGAGAAATGAGAAGAAAGAGGCAGAATAAAGGTGAGAAGGGAGCATCAAGAGGAAGAATAAAGGTCAGAAACGCACAGAAAGAGGCAGAATGAAGGTCATAAATTAGCATAGAGAGGCAAAATAGAGGTGAGTAATGAGCAGAAAGAGGCAGAATAAAAGTGAGAAACGACTAGCAAGAGGCAAAATAAAGGTGAGAAATGAGCAGAAAGAGGCATAATAAAGGTGAGAAACAAGCAGAAAGAGGCAAAATAAAGGTCAGCAATGAGCAGGACGAAGTAAAATAAATATCAGAAACAAGAAGCAAGAGGCAAAATAATGATGAGAAATGAGCAGGAAGAGGCAAAATAAAGGTGAGAAACAAGCAGAAAGAGGCAAAATAGAGATCAGAAACCAGCAGCAAGATGCAAAATAAAGGTGAGAAACGAGGAGAAAGAGTCAGAATAAAGGACAGCAATGAGCAGCAAAAGGCAGAATAATGGTCAGATGAAAGCAGAAAGAGGCAGAATAAAGGTCAGAAATCAGCAGAAAGAGGCAAACTAGAGGTCAGAAATCAGCAGCAGGAGGCAAAATGAAGGTGAAAACCGAGAAGAAAGAGTCAGAATAAAGGAGAGCAATGAGCAGAAAGAGGCAAATATAAAGGTGAGAAATGAGCAGAAAGAGGCAAAATGAAGATCAGCAAAGAGCAGAAACGGCAGAATAATGATCAGAAATGAGTAGAAAGAGACAAAATAGAGGTATGAAACCAGCAGCAAGAGGCAAAATAAAGGTGAGAAACAAGCAAAAAGAGGCAAAATAAAGGTCAGCAAAGAACAGAAAGAGGCAAGATAAAGGTGAGAAAGAAAGAGACAGAATAACACACCCACTCAGACACTCTCACATGTCTCACAGACCCACTCAGAGACTCACATACCCTCCCACAGACTTACTGAGACACTCATGCACTCACTCACACACTCACGGTCAAAGGTTTTTGGTTACATTTAGGAAATACAATTTTAAAAACCTTAGAAATTCATTTTAAAAACCAAAGGTTACAGAGACTTTATAGTTAGGAATTGAATTTAAAAAAGTTTGGACTTCAAAGGAGTCACAAACAATCCAACTCCAACGTAAGCAATAGTAGAAAAAGTGTTGGACTTTGGATGGGTTCAATTTACTATTCCTACTCCAACCTGATCAAAAACAGGGACACTGTTTCACTTTGGAGGGGGTTAGACTTACTTTCCCAGAGCAACATAAACAAAAGAAGGGGTAATGTTGGTCTTCGGAGGGGTTATATTTACTATATCCACTCTAGTCTAAGCAACAGTAAGGAAACTGTTGGGCTTTGGAGAGGTGACATTTACTATTCCCACTCCAATCCAGTGCTAAATTTGTAAAATAATAAGTGCTGGAGCCCAACGTTTTGCTCAGAACCCTGCTGCTGGCATTATTGAAGATCAGGGTGCCAAATTCAAAGGGCCTGATTATGACTTTGACGGTACGACTCTGGGTCCGCCTCGCCGCCGCCGCACACCCAAAGCCGTGGGTGGGCCGTCCATCAGATTAGGAGTGTCCTCATGTCTGGCAGGATGTTTTTGGTGTTCCCACTGGGATGCCTCTAAAAATGGGCACCGCAATGGGAACGCCAAAACCAGTTCCAGCATTGCATGGACTGTAAAATCCATCCTGTGCAGGACCTGATGTACATGCACACGTGCCCCCCCTGTGTGCATCCACATGGCATGAGGCACCAAGGGCCCTGTAGGTCCCTCTTTGTTGCCTCTCCACCACAGTTTTCATGAAGGAGGAACTGCCATGAAAACCGTGGCAGAGAGGAAACTTGTAATATGCTTTGCGGGACTGCCGCAGTCCAGCCAAGCATATTGCTGCCTCTACATCGCCGCATCACCACCAGGGAACGGTGGTTCACTGGCAGTTATAGCGGGACAATGGTGGTCCGACAGCCCTAATTGTAGTAGGGCGGTCCGAAGACCGTCGTGCCCCCGCAAGTCAAGCGGTCTGTGGACCGCCAGACTCATGATCAAGCCCAAAGACTGTGCATTCCACCTTATGACTCTACAATCTAGCACCAATCACTCCCTGCCTCTTTAGCTCAGTTTTTTAGGTTCTTTTTGAAAGAGGATTCTTCTCCCTTTTGTCACAGTGTTTCTGTTTTCTTCCTTTTATCCCCCTTTTGTGTTCTCTCTTTCTTGAACTGGGTCAGGGACTGATGAGGAAATATGAGCATCAGTCCCCAAAAATGAGGGAGGGGTTTATTTTTACTTTTGCCATTCCAACCTAAGCAACAGTAGGGAAAGGGTTTGACTTTGAAGGGTTAAATTTAATATCCCCACTCCAACATAAACAAAAACCTGGAAAGAAAATGTTACACTTAGTGTGTGTGTGTGCGTGCGTGTGCGTGTGTGTGCGTGTATATATATATATATATCTATCTATCTATCTATATATATATTCACTGAAAAAACCATAGGTTTTAGGGACAGTTATAGTTAGTTGGACATTGCACTCGTACAAAACCCGTGAAATTCCCCGTTATAGTTAGTCCAGCTAACTATAACTCACGCCCCGCAATGCACTGCTGATGACGTCACATATTACATCACTCATGACATGGTCAGTGACATCACTGATGACATCACTGATGACATCTCAAATGACATCACTGATGACATCACTGATGACATCATCCAGTGACTGTGTGTTTCTGTAAAGTTTAAATATTTTTAATATATATAGGAAAAGACGTATTGAAGAATGAGTGGGTGTGTAAGTGTCTGTATGGATGATTTAGTAGGTGCGTGACTGACTGTATAAGTGAGTGATTTAACGTATCTTACTGAATGCATGGGTTAGTGACTAAACTGGGTGAATGTCTGTATCCGTCTGTCTGTTGCTTTGTAAGTGGCTGCATGTGTTTGAGAATAGCTACATGAGTGTCTATATGAGTTATTGAATGCTTGTGTGAGTATCTGTATGGGTGCCTGAGTGTTTGTGTGGGAGGGTGTGTGCGACTCTGTGCATAGATGTGTGAGTGGGTGATTCACTGGGTGGATGGTTTCAAGAGTGCATCTGTGATAGACTGTATGGGTGGGTAAGTGTGTGTAAGAGTGTGTTAGTGAGTGAATGTATGTCCCAGTGGTACATGTGTGAGTAACTACATATGTGAAAGGCAGTATATATGTGTGTTGGAGTATATAAATAGCTATAAGCAAGAGTGACTGATTGTGATAGTGGCTGTATGGATGAGTGTGTGCTTGTATCAGTGATTGTATAAGAGCGTAAGAATGTGCTAGTATTTGTATGAGTAAGTGAGCTGGTGTGTGTATAACTGTATAGGTGAGTAAATGGTAGTGTGTTTAATTATTTGCATGACTGACTAGGTGTGTGAGTACCTCTATGGATGAGTGGCGGTGTTTGAGTGTCTATATAGGAGTATGAGTGCATATGATAGTCCTGTACTGAGTGACCGTAAATATGAGTGACTGTTCGGGTGAGTGAGTGGATGTGTGTGTGTAGACCTAAGAATCAGTGAGTGGGTATGTAGTTATTGGTGTTGGAGTGTCTATGGTTTTGCGAATGGCAGTCTGTACTTTAGAGTGGGTGTATCAAAGGTTATATTAGGGTGTGAGAAGATGCATGAAATTATCACATGGATGATGTCATCAGTGATGTCATCAGTGATGTCATTTGAGATGTCATCAGTGATGTCATCAGTGATGTCACTGACCATGTCATGAGTGATGTAATATGTGACGTCATCAGCAGTGCATTGTGAGGCGTGAGTTATAGTTAGCTGGACTAACTATAACGGGGGAATTTCACGGGTTTTGTACGAGTGCAATGTCCAACTAACTATAACTGTCCCTAAAACCTATGGTTTTTTCAGTGAATTTCAAAGGTTTTTTAAATGCTAATTTGTAACTATAACGTCCCTGAAACCTATGGTTTTTTCAGTGAATTTCAAAGGTTTTTTAAATGCTAATTTGTAACTATAACATGTCTGAAACCTACGGTTTTTTCAGTGAATTTCAAAGGTTTTGTAAATGACAATTTTTAAATGTATTAATTGTTATATAAATTTTTAAAATACTGATTTACTACATTTTTAGAAACAATTTTTTTTTACATATTTTATTATTTAAATTACATTGTAATTACATTATACATTACATTACAAAAATACTTTCTCAGAATGAATTACTTTAGTTTAAATACTTTGCACATAGGCAATAGACTTTTAAGTACAGTAGTTACAGTTGTTGCAATGTGCAACACATTTTCAAACACAATGCAACATTCAGCTCAATGTGAATTTCTAGTTAAATGCAATTAGTTACTTTATGGATTACTTTTCTAACCACAGGACTGGATCCTAGATTCAGTCCTGGCACATCTCCTGTAAACAGTTGAGTAAAAGCGTTTTGGTTACAGTCGTGATTTTTAAGGAATATTATTGTACTTTAAAAGTTGACACTTAGAAACTTTTTCTCATAGAATCACCAATGTTATCCTATGGAAGGAAATTCACTTAGCAGGTAAAAACTGTTATCGTTACTTTTTTCTTACTCAGTGTTGGATCCTGGATCCAGCACTGGTGCATCTCCTGTAAACAGTTGAATGAATGCGTTTAAGTCATACAGGCGATTTTTAAGGAATATTTGTAGTTTGTGAAAATCGACACTTTGAAAGTTTTCTGCTGAAAACCAGACAATGGATTCCTATGTTAGAAAATATAAGTTACTGGTGAAGTACGGTTAAAATTACTTTTCAGGGTCAGTGCTGGGCTAAAAGATGCAGCACTGGGTTCTCTCCTGATAACAGGTGAGTAAATTGGAATTCGTACTTTGGTTGATTTTAGAGGAATATTATAAAGTTCCAAAACTCCACACTTAGAAGAATTTCCAAGTGAAACCAGTCAATGTTAGCCTATGAAGGAAATTCAAGTTACCGTGTAAGTACGGTTAAAATTAATTTTGAGGATCAGTACTTGGCTGAAAGATGCAGCACTGAGGTCTCTCCTGATAACAGGTGAGTAAATCAGAATTCGGATTTCGGCTGATTTTAGAGGAATATTTTAAAGTTCCAAAAATCAACACTTAGAAACTTTTTCAGAAAAAAGCAGGCAATGATATCCTATGCAAGGAAATTCAAGTTACTGGTAAGTACGGCTAAAATTACTTTTGAGGATTAGTACTGGGCTGAAAGATGCAGCACTGAGGTCTCTCCTGATAACAGGTGAGTAAATCGGAATTCGTATTTCGAGCTGATTTTAGAGGAACATTTTAAAGTTCCAAAACTCCACACTTAGAAGAATTTCCAAGTGAAACCAGTCAATGTTAGCCTATGAAGGAAATTCAAGTTACCGGTAAGTACGGTTAAAATTACTTTTCAGGACCAGTACTGGGCTGAAAGATGCAGCACTGAGGTCTCTCCTGATAACAGGTGAGTAAATCGGAATTCGTATTTCGGCTGATTTTAGAGGAATATTTTAAAGTTCCAAAACTCCACACTTAGAAGAATTTCATGGTGAAACCAGTCAATGTTAGCCTATGGAAGGAAATTCAAGTTACTGGTAAGTACGGTTAAAATTACTTTTCAGGACCAGTACTGGGCTGAAAGATGCAGCACTGAGGTCTCTCCTGATAACAGGTGAGTAAATCGGAATTCGTATTTCGGCTGATTTTAGAGGAATATTTTAAAGTTCCAAAACTCCACACTTAGAAGAATTTCCAAGTGAAACCAGTCAATGTTAGCCTATGAAGGAAATTCAAGTTACCGGTAAGTACGGTTAAAATTACTTTTCAGGACCAGTACTGGGCTGAAAGATGCAGCACTGAGGTCTCTCCTGATAACAGGTGAGTAAATCGGAATTCGTATTTCGGCTGATTTTAGAGGAATATTTGCACAATGGTGAAGGGAGGGGCTGGGCCTCAGGTGACATCTGTGCAAACGCGCCTCGTTGTGCGTTTTAAGTTGGGGGATTAAGTCCCTTGAATCCTGAGGGTCCCTAGGGGCCAACTAGCCCACCAGGAACCTCCAATATGCGCCAGGGGCTGCGTTGCAGAGACGTGTAGAGAGGCCACACCCTTTTACACCTCTCTGCAACGCAGCTCTGTGGCGCTTTCTGGATGTACCTGTTGGGCTAGTTGGCCCCCAGGGACCCTCAGGATTGAAGGGGATTTAATTCCCCATCTTAAAACGCGCCACGGGGCCTGTTTGCACACATGTCACCTGAAGCCCCGCCCCTCCCTTCACCACTGTGCAAACGCGCCCCGTGACGCGTTTTAAGTTGGGGGATTAAGTCCCCTTGAATCCTGAGGGTCCCCGGAGTCCAACTAGCCCACCATATACCTCCAAAGCGCCACAGAGCTGCGTTGCAGAGAGGTGTAAAAAGGGGCGTGGCCTCTGTACACCTCTCTGCAAGGCAGCCCCTGGCGCATACTGGAGGTACCTGGTGGGCTAGTTGGCCCCCAGGGACCCCCAGTATTCAAGGGGAATTCGTTCCCCTCTGCAAACGCGCCAGGGGGCGCATTTGCAGAGTGGTGAAGGAAGGGGCGGGGCCTGCGGGCCCGATCGTTTTAATTTTTTTTTATTTTTTTCTCCCTGAAGGGGGCTGTGTGGCCCCCTTCCTTTTTTTCTTTTTTGGGCCCTGGGGACCCCATCCCCCAGGGCCTTACCCCTTTTTTAAAATTACCTTTAAAAAAAACGGGAAGGGGCCGCGTGGCCCCCTTCCCTTGGCCTGTATTGGCCCCGGGGACCCCATCCCCCGGGGCATGGCCTCTATATTTTTTTTTTGAGGGGGCAGCGTGGCCCCCTCCTCTGGCCATTTTAAGGCCCCGGGACCCCATCCCCCGGGGCCGGCCTTTCCTTTTTAAAAAAAATTTTTGGTCTTTTTGGGGAGGGGGGCCGCGTGGCCCCCCTCCCGGGCCACTACTTGCCCCGGGGACCCCATCCCCCGGGGCTGGCCCTTCCGTTGGGGACTGTGGGGGTCCCCAATCCCCCCACAGTCCCGCCGGCTCCCCACGTCCCTTGGGAGCCGGCATTGCTGTTCCACATGGGGAGCAGCTGACATGCTGCTCCCCATGTGGAAAGCATCGCTTTGGATATTGGAAGAGAGAGCAGGTTTCCCTGCTCTCTCTTCCAATATCCAAAGCAGTTTGCTATGGCAGGACGGGAGCCGCGAGGCTCCCGTCCTGCCATAGCAAACTACAGTGTCCCGGGGTAGGCACCCCGGGACACTGCAGGAGCCGGCCCTGGGGGTGGTGGTCCCCAGGGCCATCAAGGGCTCCAGGAGGGGGCCGCGCGGCCCCCCTCCCTACATCAGCACAGCCCCGGGGAGGTGGTGGTCCCCGGGGCTTCGGGGGTCCAAAACGGACCCCATTTTAATTTGTTAGTGCCCCGGGAGGTGGCGGTCCCCCCACATAGGTTGTTTAATTTTTTTAAAAAGCCCCGGGGAGGTGGTGGTCCCGGGGCTGCGGGAGGGCTCAGAGCCCTCCCGCACCATTTTTAAAAGAAAGCCCCGGGGGGTGGCGGTCCCCGGGCTTGGGGGCCCTTTGAGGCCCCCATACATAAAATAAACCCCCTCAGCATGCCCCCGGGACTTGGGCCACCCGGGGGCAAAATACAATCGAAGCGCGGGAGACCGCGCTTCTATTTTTTTTTCGGCAGGATTCGCGCACCCTGAGCGCATCCTGCCGATTTTTTTTTTTAAATGCTTTTTTTGCCCAGGGGTCCTTGTGGGACCCCTGAGCAGGCCTAGGGGTTAGGGGGTTTCTACCCTGCCCCCTTTGTGCGTTTTGCACACTTGTTTCTTTTTTTCTCTCGGCGGGATACGCGCACCCTAAGCGCATCCCGCCTCGATTTAAAAAAAAAAAAAAATCTTTTTCTGCCCAGGGGTCCTTGTGGGACCCCTGAGCAGACCTAGGGGGTCAGGGTGTTTCTACCCTGCTCCCTTTTTGCGCTTTGCGCACTTGTTTCTGTCCCTCGGTTCTACCGAGGGACAAAATGGCTGCCAACACTTCCTGAATCGGAATGTTGACAGCCAGCTGACAGCCAATTAGCATGCAGCTCGTGATCGGGACGGTGCGCGCAGGGTGCGCTGAGGGTACGCGTATCCGACGCGCCCATAGATATATATGTACTTTTACTTTTGATTTTCTCAGGAACTACTGAACGGATTTACACCATTTAAGCAAAAGGCACCAGTCTGAACCAAGGACTACCTCTTTGCCAAATTTGGTGTAATTCCGTTCAGCAGTTCGGGCTGTAGCTGCGACTAAAGGTTCCTATGGAAAAATGAATGGGGAAAACGCGTTTTGGGACCCCCTTTTTCTCGGCCCCCGCTTCACGTATCACCCCGAGACTTTCAGGGTAGGAGCGGAGCGGGAGCGCCCCAACAAGTTGGAAACTTTCACGAAGATTCGTCAACCGGCGCCAACGTTATTTCAAATAGAATGTCGCGGATTTCCTATGGATAATAGGTTGTAACTATAACTATCTACTGGCGACCGCCAGTAGATAATATATATATATATATATATATACATACAAATATACATACATACATATATATATGTGTGTGTATAAACATTTCATAATGGAAAAATGATATGAAATTGATTTGCTATGAGTTCAACTGGACTACCAGTCAAGGAATGCAAACAAAAGAAATTGACTGGATGAGCAATTTGGAAACCTGGGAGTGCTGCCTAAGGGAAAGCAAGAACAATTAGGGAGATTTTGTGACTTCGTGAGTGGAGTTTTTCTGACATAGCTATTGAAGCAGCTTATCATTAATATTTATACATGATTTTAGCCAACCCCTCTTTCTGTTTGTCAGAAGGGTTTCTATTATTGTGCTAGCAAATCCTGTCTCAAAAGTGACATGAGAAAATACTGACCTCCTGTGACTGATGTAAGTGGGAAAATATGTCTTGTAGTTATTTAATGTGAAACGAACACCAAACAATATGTGTAATTTGAGACTTTGTTGACTAAGATCCTTTGATCCATGAAGGGCCATTTCCACCGTAGACAGGCTGAGTTTCACAAAACTCTGTCACATACATACATCGACATTTAAAAGACGTTTTGAAAAGGATCTAGCAGACATCTACGCATTGGAGCTGTTCTATGAAAATATAGAGTTGTTTATCTCGATCTGCAATTACATAGAATCCACAATATTGACTATCAACATATTGTCAAAGTGAGTAGCTGTGGAGTTAAGAATAGTAACTGTTTACTTCCCTTTACAAGCTTATTTTGATGATTGGTAGCTTATATTCTGGATTCATACATATGCAGGTTGATATTGATTTCGATATTTTGACAAATATCCCTGATGGGGAGGGAGAATGACAAAAAAGGAAAGAGTGGGGAGAACACAATTTGTGAGGTACAGAATGGAAACATGGAGACAGATTGAGCCTAATCCAAAATGTATTTTGTAGACATAAGACATTTTGTTAACTCATTCCTAAACTCTGCATGCAAAATTTACAATGTATTCACAAGAGTGGGATTTGTTTTGCATGTTTATTTATCCCTTTCAATTACCGAATTGATGGAACGTATGCAGATTCCTCTGCATATTCACATGACACCTACATAAGAATTAGCGAGCATTCCCAGGTGAGCCAGAGGAATGAAAGAGAACAGGAAAATGCTAAGCAAATGAGGCAAACACCCACACAATCTTAGCTGTGCAGGTATTCACAAATGTTTGCAACACATTTCCCATACTCAAGTGCACTTCTTACCTTGCACCTTAATTAAGCTGAAATAAATGCTGCAGACACTCAGTAAATATGCATCTAAATATATACATTTTTTATTTTTGTGCACAGAAAGGGAAAACTGCATATGAGAAAAAAAGAAATAGAAATCAAAATTATTTTTCACGTTTGACAATGTCCTTAATCTTAGCCCTAAGGACGTGGAGATCTGGCCAAGGAGGCTATGGAAAACAAGTGTTTGCCATAAATGCACTTGAATGCCACAGATTTACATGTCTAATGACTGAAAATCTGAGATTTGATTAAAGGTGTAGACAGAGGTAAATCTCAGCTATGAATTCTCTGTTGCTATGGTACCTGTGCTCAATCTGCAAGGAAGGAGGCAATCAATTCAAATGCTACATTTTGTATGCACTTCCTTGCATTCTAGATAACATATTGGCATAAATGTTGGTGTTAGCAGTTTCATAATCTGTAACTCTTACTGCACCTACAACCTGCAGTGTGGAACATCAGTCTCCATGTGTAGCACTAACTAAGATAGACGACCGGGCACATTTATCAAGGGGTTGCATCGCTTTTGCATCATGCAACCTGATGCATGTGCAACACAACGCCAAAATGCCATTTATCAAGCCACACAAGGCCACTTTGCATAGCTCTGAGTGGCTTGATAAATCTGGAGTAATGCAACTCAGCGCAAATCTCTGTGCTGCATTATTCTGCCCTAGGGATATGTTCCATGGGCGTTGTTGGGGTGTTCCCACGCAAACCCATGTATTTTGATGCATTCTCAGATTTACCATTCCTGGTAGATCTGGGAATGTGCCAAAATGCTATGGCTTCCCAGGTGAAGCATAACAAGGAGAAATATCTTTATTTCTCCTTGTTACTTCCTCTTTCTATGACAACTGAGCCCCCATTGATCTTGACACTTTTTCCAAACTACATTATGTTGTGGTTATTGTTAGACCTGGCACCATTGGCGTGGGTCTCCCTTACATTTTTTTGCCTTTGCTTCCTGTGTTTTGCTGTGTGTTGGACTCCATTTTTGCTGGTCTAGATGCTTTGGGCACTTTGCCACTGCTGTTCAGTGCCAAAGTGCAAGTGCTCGCTTTTGTAAATTGTTGTTATGCATTAGTGTTTCCATGATTTGGCTATTTGTTTACTTGTCAGGCCCTAGTAGAGTGCACTGTGTGGGCCCAGGGCCTGTAAATCAAATGCTGCTAGTGGGCTGCAGCACTGATTGTGCCACCCACAGATGCAGCCTGTAAAATGTAACTTTGGCCTGCCATTGCAGAGCCTGTGTGCAGTCTGGGACTGCCTTGTCGACTTGGCAAGTGCACACACTTGCCAGTCCCCAAACCTTCCCTTTTCTACATGTTAGTCACCCCTAAGGTAGGCCCAAGGTACCCCTGTGGGCAGGGTGCATTGTATGTGAAAGGTAGGACATGCCCTGATGTGTGTGGCATGTTCTGATAGTGAAATACTGCCAGTTTTGTTTTTCACTTTTGAAAGGCTATCTGTTCACATAGGACAGAATAGGGAGTTTGTTTATAACATCTTATAAACATAACTGACCCGGGGCACAAGGTAGAAAAATAAAGTTTAGTATGCCTGAACTCAGAATGTTAAAATACATCTTTTAATGAGAGTGATTTTTACATTCTGTGTTTGAAAATACCACTTTTAGAAAATAGGTATTTTCTTGCCTAACCATCCAGTGTGCCTCTGCTAGGTTTGTGTATTGCATGTCTGGCTTTTGGATGACAGGGGCTAGAGAGGGGCAGTGGCTCCAGAGGTCTGATGAGTCAGGGCTTGGCTGAATAGACCTGGGCTGCATTTAGAGTAGGGGTAGGAGATTCCCTTTCACATGCTTGGGCCTGGTCTGCCTTCAACAATGCTGTCTCCACCTCCTGCCAGGAAGCTGCACCAGTGAGGAAAGAACTGGTTTTGGCTGGATACAAACACTCTCTGCCTTCAGAGAACAAAGGATCTTTATGTATAAAAAGAGGGGCCCAGACCCCAGATTTTCAGATCACTTCTGGGAAATCAAGAGGAACCTTTGCCAAGGAGAAGAGTCGGATAAGCTGAGGAGGAAAGCTGTCCCTGTGCTGTTTGCTGTCTGGGGTTGGCGTGCAGTGGCTGCTTGCTGCCAAGGAAAGGAGAAAAAGGACTTTGCTGTTTGCTTTGTCACCTGTTTGAAGAAAAGATCTCCAAGGACTTGAAACTGAGCTTGCCTCCTGTTCTGAAGTCTCAGGGACACAAAGACTTCATCCCTTCTGTCTCTCTGCATCTGGAACTGCTGTTTCAGCTGCCACAGAAGAAAAGTGCAACACCGACGCCGGCGAGCGACGCCGTAACCCGCACCGAAGCCGTGGGCACCGCTTGTGAAGAGCACGACGCACCGCCCCGACTTGCACCATAGGCCTGACGCCTGCTGATGCCGTGCCGCATCGACTCCGAAGCCATCAGCGAGGCCGCTGCCTGCACCGGAGCCGAGGACACCGTTCGTAACGTCCACGACGCAACGTCGCAACTCGCACCACAGCACCGATGCCGGTGCTTCATCGACGCGTAGCTAATCCTCGACGTGGGTGACTCCTGAATTCATCGACATCGCACTGTCATAAGGAACCCACGCCTCGCCGCTATTGTGACATCACCTCCCCGACACAGTAAGGAACAGACGTCTCACCTCCCCTGCACCGCAGTAAGGAACAGAGGCTTCACCTCCCCTGGGGTTGTAAAGAACCGACGCCGCAGGTGCCAACGAAGCATCACCTCCCCGACGCCATGCACCGCCGTTGCTTTCATCAATTCCAAGGTACTGTTCTCTGTGGGTCTGCTTGACTCCTGGCCCGACGCCGCGCACCTCGCGGTCGGCGCCTTTCTTTGGGATTTTCATCTGTCACAACGAAGTAATAACTCTAGGTGGAGTTATTTGTTGCTAGAAGCTTGATTTGAGTGAATAACCTATTTTTAAGGATATTTTTGATACTGTATTGTGGATGTTTGTTGTTTGGTCATGTTTTGGTTTGGATAAAGATTACTTATTTTTCTAAACTGGTGTGGTGTCCATTTGTAGGGTTTTCACTGCATTACTGTATGTGTTCACAAATGCTTTACACTGCCTCTGAGATAAGCCTGTCTGCTCGTGCCAAGGTACCAAGGGGGTGAGCAGGGGTTATTTTAGAAGTGTATCCCCCTTTCCATGACTAGAAGCAAGGGACTCTCTTTGGATAAAGGTACCTACCTCTGCCAACTAGAGACCCCCATTTCTAACAGTTATTAATCAGGTCAAGACGCCATTACAGGTGTTTAATCTTCATCTTCACATGTACAGAACTGAACATTGCAATATTACAGTCTCAAGACTAATTCAAAACAAGAAACTATCCCCCCTATGAGTCAGTACTGCGTAAGATGTATGAATTGGCTTAGTGATAAATGGAGTATATCTCTTTTTCATACTCAGGTGAGGGCTGGGGCAGTCACAAACCAATTTACAAGCCAGTGGCTTTTGTTTTGGGTAGGTCTGCATAGCAGGTCTAGCTCGTAAAGGTGTCCATTCTCCAGGAAGTGCTCATGTAGATCTTGTAGGACCAGATGCAGGTAATGAGAAAAGATTTTGATGACAATTGCAAGAATTTCAAGCACTGTGGCTGGTAGAGAACAAATTTGAAAGAACAGCATCAAGGGCATAGATTCATAGCAACATACTGGCACCCAAATAAGAGATTGTGCCACTCTTTTACATTCATGTTACAAATGTAGGGGCATAGTTCTCAATAAGTAATACAGTGCAGCAAGTCACATTGCTGCCTTGCATCACAGGGAAAGGGCAGGAAAGTGCTGTATTTATCAAAATAAGGTGCATTCCTGCCTTTTCCCACTGCTGGCGCTCAATGGGCTGCCTAGCGCCAATGCAGGCACCCTTCACCATGGTGCAAGGGTGCCTGCGTTGCATGCAGAATTGTTTTTTGAGCAGAAAGGCGCCTCTTCCTGCACAAAAGCAACCCCCTGATGCATATTCCTCTTTCTTTACTATTTAAAGAGCGCACAGACTTCCTTCTGTCTTTTTCTGTGCCCAACCGGATTGCTTCCTTTATTTCTCTTGATTCTATTGCAGTGACCATGATCTGGAGCACCAGCACTTTGGAGTGGAAGACATGAGTTAAGGTCAAGGTAAGCCTTGTTGAAACAATGCCCAGGTTCTGTTTTATTCATTGCGGTGCTGGGTCCTGCATTTGTGAGTTTGCACATGTTGTGCTTGAGCCCTATGTATATTATTAATTAGAGACGCCGTACATTGTTCCACACTTTGGTGTTTATTTATTTAGCGGTGCTCTGGACCACTTTTCTATCTTGTTTGAGTAGCCGTGTTTGGGCCCACGTTGTTGTCTTAGTAGTGGTGCTCAGGCCCACATCACTGTGTTGCACAAGTAGTGGAGTTCTGACCCTCCTCTCTGTTTCATAAGCGGTGCTCAGGTCCACATCTATGTATTAGGCATCAATGCTCAGGCCCACATCTCCATTCTCTGTTATTAAATTTCTGGATTATTAAAATCACACTGCAAATACCTGCATATTTGGATATTTTAATCTCTGTTATGGTGGGAGCAAAGCATTTGAAAAAGGGACCTTTTATAAATAAAAAGCTCACCATGAGATATTCCTTTCAGAACTAACAAACATCAGGCAGGACAACAAGAGCCTATTTATAACATATATATATATATATATATATATATATATATATATATATATATATATATATATATATATATATATATATATATATATATATATTTTTCTTCCTCTGAGATAAATGAATTGAGAATGTCTTTGAATATGTTTTTTGTTAAGTACCCTTAATTATGGCTGAGGAATACTCTTCTTAAATGTGGAAAAGTAAACAGTAAACCATGTTGTTGGGGCCCTTAGACCTCAGTATATAAGGCCGGAGTCATTGTGGGCAGAAGCTATCATGACGAAATATACTCAGAAGAAGGCACTTGCCTCATGACTTCCTCCAGATGAAGAAATATTCCACATCACTTTTATATGGGAAAAAGTGACATACTGGTATAGCAAGGGGCTTGTAAATAAGCCCCCAAATGTTTAGCAGAAGCAGATCCTCAAAAGAAAGAGACTTGTATGGAATGATGTCTGATAAACAACTGCAGCTGTTGGTCAAGTCCATTATTGAAGCATTCAATGAGCAACAAGAGGATCGGTACAGGTTGCATTATTCACCAGCAAAGTCTGACTTCCGCTGCAGGTATTTTTCTTTGTGTTCTGTTAAACTTCCTGAACCTTTCCCCACTAGAGGATTGTTGATCATCAGCATGGGAAGATTAAGATTTGAAAATAAATATGAAATTGGGGCCTCTAACTCCTGCTTCTAGATATACTTCCCTCTGGGTGCAGTAAGTTCACAACCATTTTCCTCATCATAGCTTGGGAATAATCTAAGTGATGAGACTGATGAACGTAAAGAAAAATACCTGCCGCGGGAGTCAGACTTTGCTGGTCAATAATGCAACCTGTACCGATCCTCTTGTTGCTCATGTAATGCTTTAATAATGGACTCGACACACAGCGGCAGTTGATTGTCAGACATCAATCAATACAAGTCTCTATCTTTTGAGGATATGCTTCTCCTAAACATTTTGGGGCTTATTTACAAGCCCCTTGCGCTACGTCACTTTTCCCATATTAAAAGTGATGTGGAATATTTTTTCATCTGGAGGAAGTCATGAGGCAAGTACATTTTTCTGAGTATACTTCGTCATGATAGCTCCTGCCCACAATGACACAGCAAAACAATCTCCAGCCTTATCTACTGAGGTCTAAGGGCCCCAACAACATGGTTTACTTTTTACTTTTCCACATTTAAGAAGAGTATTCCTCAGCCATAATTATGGGTGCTTAAAAAAACGTACTCAAAGACATTCCCAATTAATTTATCTCAGAGAAGAAAAATATAGGGAGGAGAACTATGTGCTGAATCCTCCTTCCTGTTATAAAAAAATCTCTTTTTGTCCTGCCTGCTGTTTGTTAGTTCTGAAATAAATATCTCATGGTGAGCTTTTTATTTATGAATGGTCCCTTTTTTAAATGCTATTCTCCCACCAAAACAGAGATTAAAATATCCAAATATGCACTGTGATTTTAATAATCCAGCAATTTAATAACAAAGAATGGAGATGTGGGCCTGAACATTGATGCCTAATATACAGATGTGGGCCTGAGCACTGCTTCTGAAAGAGAGAGGAGGGACAGAACTCCACTACTTGCACTACACAGTGATGCAGGCCTGATCACCACTACTAAGACAAGGACGTGGGCCCAAACACCGCTACTCAAACAAGATAGAAAAGTGGTCCAGAGCACCTCTAAATAAATAAACACCAAAGCGTGGAACAATGTACAGCATCTCTAAGTAAAACTATACATGAGGGCCCAAGCACAACATGTGCAAAGTCACAAATGCAGGACCCAGTGCCGCAATGAATAAAACAGAACCTGGGCATTGTTTCAACAAGGCTTATCTTAACCTTAACTCAGGTCTTCCACTCCAAAGTGCTGGTGCTCCAGATCATGGTCACTGCAAATGATCAAAGAAATAAAGGAAGCAATCCGGTTAGGCACGGAAAAAAGATAGAAGGACATCTGGGTGCTCTTTAAATAGTAAAGTGGGTGGAGCTATATGGTTTAGTGGGAAGAAAAAAAAGAATACTTGGAAAGAGTGTTGCCGTCAGCCATGGCTTTACTGAAGCCAAAATAAGTAATGGGACGGGAGGGTGCGGATGAGGAGGGAATAGAGTTTATATTTCCCTCATAAATAGTCGAGGGCCTATTTGATGAAAGCAGGCGAATGGGTGGTGAAGGGGAGAGAGAAAAGGGAGAGAAGGTAAGTAGGGGAGGAATTAGGGCATACCAGGTTCTATCATAGATACAACACAGTCAGTGGGGGAGGAGTGGGGGTTCTGTTGTTAGGGTCACTATTCTGTTAGTGGGATAATCCTGAGTTCAATTAGAAGTACAAGAGTCAAAGCTAACACTGCTACAGGAGGGGAGAAATAGCGTTCTTGTACCTTTACCTCTGTACAATGAAGGTAAAGGTAGAATGATCATATGGGCAAAGGCAGATGATGGCAAAAAGTAACTTCTCTATCGAAAAGAAGGACATGTAAACCCGTCATAACATCCTTACATAAACCAGATTAAAAGGAATGAGTCAAAGATTGAACTTGGTAACCCTGGTCCAAGGATTCCTCCAGTTTTAGTAGTAAAGACGTGCTATTGCAGTCCATTAGTTTGAGTTTGTGCAACAGTGTAGCTTATATTTGAAAATGATATTTAGCATCCTGGAACTTATTAGTATGTTGAAGTGATTTAGCCAATACCATAAAGGAGTTGTATTACATCACATCAAATAGGCATGCTTATCTTCACTTCTGATACATGGAGTGGTCACCGCATCTTGCGATAAAGTCAAGTGTGAGCAAAATATATAGTGCTCTTAAGTCAGATTTACTAAGCAACACAAAGCCACCTTGCATGGCTCTGCGTGGCTGAGTAAATCCAGAGAAATGCAAGGCAGCATGCATTACTCTGTGTTTGGAAGGAGTTCCCACACATCCACCCATTGATTTGGGTGTATTTAGATATTTACTAAGAATAGTAAACCAGGGTGTAGGGAAGTCATCCTTTTTGCCCTGTTCACCACCATGTTTTAACTGATGCTGGTGGTTACTGACTCTGAAAGTGCCCTGGGCTCTGCTAACCAGGCCCAGGGCCAGTGCTCTGTCCTCTAAAGGTATCTCGTAATTGGTATGATTCTAATTGGCAAAGACAACCTATCTGTAAGTCCCTAGTATATGGTAGAACATGTAGATTTTGGGACCCCAGTGGACTTAATGGACTTAAGTGTACACTGTTGTGGTGTCTGGTGTCCTTTTACAGCCATGCCTGCCTTGCAGGCTGGTTTTGTAATAACTCTATGTCTAAATTCGTTTTTGGGTTCAAAAGTATTCCCAAGGTCCAAAAACTACCTTTTTATTACTTATAAGTCACACCTAAGGTCTGCCCTAGGTCTCCCAAGGGTAGGGTGCATAGTTGTAAAAAGAAAGGACAACATAAAATATGTTTTATATGACTTGGTAAGAAAAAACAGTCAAAGTAATTTTTCCCAATTGTACTGCTGCTAGACCGACAGGCTTAATAAAGTCTATCTTTGCTTTGGAGCTAGCTCGAAATTTCATTCAATGTATCAAATTAATGGTCACATTAAATCCAACAACTTGGAAGGTTAGAGTTAATGTAACTATTACAAGAAAGTCGTTTTAGAACGTATTATCCTGAAGTGACCTAAAGCTGCCCTGTAGCAGCCTCTTATGATTGGCCCGCCTTTGATAGCCTGACCCAAGCCGCTCCTTGATTAGGTGTGAAGAGGCCTGGGGCTGAAATAATGCAGGTGTTTGGTGGGAGAAGATGTGCTTCCTGGGGAATCCAGGGAGAGGAAGGGAGCTGCGGAGATAAGCTGGACTTCAAAGGCAGCAGAACATATGACATAGGACCATGGTCATGTTCCAATTCCTTGATTCCCAGCCAGGTGGGAGCACCCCTAATTAGATTAGGAAAGTGGCTGGAAGGGGAGTGTAGTCAGTTGTTAGCCACACCTTTAGGTGGGGTTACACAGACACACACACACCAAGGAGAGATTTTCTCCATTTTGATTTTTTGTGAGAACAGTGCATTCCGGGTGGAAAATATGCCACACGTCGCAGGAAGTGGTCATAGCAGAAGGAGGTAAGTTTACCCCTACTGTTTGGGGTTGCCCATACCCCTCTTAACAGTCCAGAATAGAGGATAACTGTGGGAGAGCTGCAGGAGCTCTTCAGAGCACTGCCTGGAATATCAGAAGACGAAGGATTGTCCTGTTGGACCCTTGGACTGCATCACAGAAGGCTTGCACCTGTTGCACTCACAAGGCTCCAAAGTACTGTGCCTGACTCAAAGAAAAAGGAGTGTACTTCCTGATCAGCAACAGGTACAACAGAGCTGAAAGAAGTCACCTGCAAGGCCAAAGAGAGGATAACTCCACATGGCCAATTGCAACTGGATTTTTCCTGGACTGTGCAGTTGCATTGTGGGAAATTGAGTCCTAGCCACCAAGAGGCAATCCATATTCTCTGAACCATTGGCTGGAGCTATTGGACCCTTATTTTCCCCAAAGGAACTCAGAAACAACCAGCTCTCACAGTTTGGAAATTTCCTGCAAAGTTTGGCAGAAAAACTCCAGGAGGATACTTGCTCAACGTCAAGAGTCAAGATGACTCCATTGACTAGCGAATAGGCCTGACCGCACTGGTTTGTCCCACTGCAAGCTCTGGTGCTCCTCACCATCGACGTTGGGGACAAAGACTTCCAGAGGCTCATCGAGGCATCGTCATGCAGGCCGCTGGCATTGAGTTGAATTTCGTACCTGAGAAGCCCGAGGACCTGCTGACAAGTCCGTCAACGAGAGAAAAGCTCAAAGAAAAAGACTAAGTCCGAAGGTAAACTTTTGACCATCACCTAGCCCTCAAACTATCTGACCCATGCTCCATCATGATCCGCCTAAAACTTTGACATTGTCCTGGTCCAGCACAACCAGAGAGCTGCAAGTGGCACTTTATGCTTTTTGGCACTAGAATGAACAATTTTTAAATTATTCTTTAAATATTCATATCTCTAGTTCATTACATTCGATGTTTGTCATTTTGGTGTTGCTTTAAAGATAAAAATATTCTCTATCTTTATAAATTGGTGTTGGAATTTTATTGTGCTGTGTCTTTTACTTATTTACAGTCTTGCTGGCATTAAATGCTTTACACATACCTGTCTCCTTAGTTAAGCCTGACTGGTTGTTTGCTCAGCTACCAAGGGTTGAGCAAGGATTAATTTACTGAGACTTGACTGGACCTATTGGTGATTGTGGTATTATTACTAGCTGAAGGTGAATACCTACACCTACTAATAATCTACTTTCCTACACTGGGAGTGTCAAAATGCTACACCATCCCAACAGAGGTGTAAAGTTGAACAATATGTTTATTTCTCCTTGTTATTTCCTATTTCTACATGTACTGCATTCTGCAGCACACATAGAAGAGGAGAATGCCGCTGAGGATTAATGTTGTGCACGAAGGTCTTGCACAAAAATTATTCTGCCTGTAACACAGGCAATCTTGCACCATAGTGCAAGGGTGCGTGCATTGACGCTAGGCAATACAGTGCACCAGTGCACAGAGAGAACAGGAATGCACCACATCTTAGTAAATATGGTGCATTACTGCTCTCTCCATTTGACGCAGTGCAGTGAGTTGTCTTGCTGCATTGCGCCAAATGTTAGTAAATTTAGGCCCTAATGTCAAGGCCTCTAGGAAGTTGTTTTATGCCAAGTCTGATACCCTTTCTACCCACTTCCAAGCAATGCAGTTCTCTTTCATTGTCAAAGATTGCAGAGTGCTCTTTATATGTTCAAACACCTCTCAGCAAACCCTCTGATATGTCACACCGAAGAGGCCTGTTTATGCGCACCTCCAAGCAATCTAGCATTACAATCAATGTTTTGAGTAAATCAAATGCAAAACATGAAGAGTACTCCCCATATGATTAAGCACCGAGTGGCAAATCCTTCGGTAAACTGAGTTGCAAGAGAAACAAGCATTGGAAATGCAATAGGTCTCGCATTTCCTTGAGTTAGAGCTATTGGCGTTGTAAATGACAACGTCTTTACCTATGTGTTATGGAGTGTATGTATGTGGTGTATAGAGGAATTATGTGGTTTGATTGGAATTATGTGGCATGGTGTGCAGTGGAAATATGTGAATAGTAATTATGTGGTATTTAGTTACTTGAATTTTATGGAGTGGGATTGTGTGTTATGGAGTGTAATTATGTGGAAGCACACTTTCTGTTGTGGAGTGATATGTAGTGGAGTTTAGTTATGTGGTGTGCTGTTAATGTTTGTAAAAGAAACAGTTGATGGACGGAATGCTGACAATGCAAACATTCACCCCCAGTCACAAGGATCTGGGTTTAATCCATCATTCTTTTGCTCACCTCACCACCCCAGTTTGGACCCAGCCATATGCAAATCAGTCTTGACCCTGTTCCTTGTGGGAACAGTCCAGCCCGAACTGCCAAGCCAGGTCCTCCTGGACCGGAAACAAGCATCCTGGGACCGGTTTCAGGGCATCACCCTTCTTCAGCCAGGCTAGCTTGAATCCAGTGGTGTAGTGAGCACGGGACCCACGTCTGGGCATACCCTTCCCACTTAGGGCGTACATATGCAAAAGAAACAGTTGATGGACGGAATGCTGGACAATGCAAACATTCACCCCCAGTCACAAGGATCTGGGTTTAATCCATCATTCTTTTGCTCACCACACCACCCCAGTTTGGACCCAGCCATATGCAAATCAGTCTTGACCCTGTTCCTTGTGGGAACAGTCCAGCCCGAACTGCCAAGCCAGGTCCTCCCTGGACCGGAAACAAGCATCCTGGGACCGGTTTCAGGGCATCACCCTTCTTCAGCCAGGCTAGCTTGAATCCAGTGGTGTAGTGAGCACGGGACCCACGTCTGGGCATACCCTTCCCACTTAGGGCGACATATGCAAAAGAAACAGTTGATGGACGGAATGCTGGACAATGCAAACATTCACCCCCAGTCACAAGGATCTGGGTTTAATCCATCATTCTTTTGCTCACCACACCACCCCAGTTTGGACCCAGCCATATGCAAATCAGTCTTGACCCTGTTCCTTGTGGGAACAGTCCAGCCCGAACTGCCAAGCCAGGTCCTCCCTGGACCGGAAACAAGCATCCTGGGACCGGTTTCAGGGCATCACCCTTCTTCAGCCAGGCTAGCTTGAATCCAGTGGTGTAGTGAGTACGGGACCCACGTCTGGGCATACCCTTCCCACTTAGGGCGACATAGGCAAAAGAAACAGTTGATGGACGGAATGCTGGACAATGCAAACATTCACCCCCAGTCACAAGGATCTGGGTTTAATCCATCATTCTTTTGCTCACCACCCCACCCCAGTTTGGACCCAGCCATATGCAAATCAGTCTTGACCCTGTTCCTTGTGGGAACAGTCCAGCCCGAACTGCCAAGCCAGGTCCTCCCTGGACCGGAAACAAGCATCCTGGGACCGGTTTCAGGGCATCACCCTTCTTCAGCCAGGCTAGCTTGAATCCAGTGGTGTAGTGAGCACGGGACCCACGTCTGGGCATACCCTTCCCACTTAGGGCGACATATGCAAAAGAAACAGTTGATGGACGGAATGCTGGACAATGCAAACATTCACCCCCAGTCACAAGGATCTGGGTTTAATCCATCATTCTTTTGCTCACCACACCACCCCAGTTTGGACCCAGCCATATGCAAATCAGTCTTGACCCTGTTCCTTGTGGGAACAGTCCAGCCCGAACTGCCAAGCCAGGTCCTCCCTGGACCGGAAACAAGCATCCTGGGACCGGTTTCAGGGCATCACCCTTCTTCAGCCAGGCTAGCTTGAATCCAGTGGTGTAGTGAGCACGGGACCCACGTCTGGGCATACCCTTCCCACTTAGGGCGACATATGCAAAAGAAACAGTTGATGGACGGAATGCTGGACAATGCAAACATTCACCCCCAGTCACAAGGATCTGGGTTTAATCCATCATTCTTTTGCTCACCACACCACCCCAGTTTGGACCCAGCCATATGCAAATCAGTCTTGACCCTGTTCCTTGTGGGAACAGTCCAGCCCGAACTGCCAAGCCAGGTCCTCCCTGGACCGGAAACAAGCATCCTGGGACCGGTTTCAGGGCATCACCCTTCTTCAGCCAGGCTAGCTTGAATCCAGTGGTGTAGTGAGCACGGGACCCACGTCTGGGCATACCCTTCCCACTTAGGGCGACATATGCAAAAGAAACAGTTGATGGACGGAATGCTGGACAATGCAAACATTCACCCCCAGTCACAAGGATCTGGGTTTAATCCATCATTCTTTTGCTCACCACACCACCCCAGTTTGGACCCAGCCATATGCAAATCAGTCTTGACCCTGTTCCTTGTGGGAACAGTCCAGCCCGAACTGCCAAGCCAGGTCCTCCCTGGACCGGAAACAAGCATCCTGGGACCGGTTTCAGGGCATCACCCTTCTTCAGCCAGGCTAGCTTGAATCCAGTGGTGTAGTGAGCACGGGACCCACGTCTGGGCATACCCTTCCCACTTAGGGCGACATATACAAAAGAAACAGTTGATGGACGGAATGCTGGACAATGCAAACATTCACCCCCAGTCACAAGGATCTGGGTTTAATCCATCATTCTTTGCTCACCACACCACCCCAGTTTGGACCCAGCCATATGCAAATCAGTCTTGACCCTGTTCCTTGTGGGAACAGTCCAGCCCGAACTGCCAAGCCAGGTCCTCCCTGGACCGGAAACAAGCATCCTGGGACCGGTTTCAGGGCATCACCCTTCTTCAGCCAGGCTAGCTTGAATCCAGTGGTGTAGTGAGCACGGGACCCACGTCTGGGCATACCCTTCCCACTTAGGGCGACATATGCAAAAGAAACAGTTGATGGACGGAATGCTGGACAATGCAAGCATTCACCCCAGTCACAAGGATCTGGGTTTAATCCATCATTCTTTTGCTCACCACACCACCCCAGTTTGGACCCAGCCATATG
Source organism: Calotriton arnoldi (assembly GCA_963921515.1). Lineage (NCBI taxonomy): Eukaryota > Metazoa > Chordata > Amphibia > Caudata > Salamandridae > Calotriton > Calotriton arnoldi. Next base: position 447,033 of record CAWUFW010006980.1, read on the forward strand.
CAAATCAGTCTTGACCCTGTTCCTTGTGGGAACAGTCCAGCCCGAACTGCCAAGCCAGGTCCTCCCTGGACCGGAAACAAGCATCCTGGGACCGGTTTCAGGGCATCACCCTTCTTCAGCCAGGCTAGCTTGAATCCAGTGGTGTAGTGAGCACGGGACCCACGTCTGGGCATACCCTTCCCACTTAGGGCGACATATGCAAAAGAAACAGTTGATGGACGGAATGCTGGACAATGCAAACATTCACCCCCAGTCACAAGGATCTGGGTTTAATCCATCATTCTTTTGCTCACCACACCACCCCAGTTTGGACCCAGCCATATGCAAATCAGTCTTGACCCTGTTCCTTGTGGGAACAGTCCAGCCCGAACTGCCAAGCCAGGTCCTCCCTGGACCGGAAACAAGCATCCTGGGACCGGTTTCAGGGCATCACCCTTCTTCAGCCAGGCTAGCTTGAATCCAGTGGTGTAGTGAGCACGGGACCCACGTCTGGGCATACCCTTCCCACTTAGGGCGACATATGCAAAAGAAACAGTTGATGGACGGAATGCTGGACAATGCAAACATTCACCCCCAGTCACAAGGATCTGGGTTTAATCCATCATTCTTTTGCTCACCACACCACCCCAGTTTGGACCCAGCCATATGCAAATCAGTCTTGACCCTGTTCCTTGTGGGAACAGTCCAGCCCGAACTGCCAAGCCAGGTCCTCCCTGGACCGGAAACAAGCATCCTGGGACCGGTTTCAGGGCATCACCCTTCTTCAGCCAGGCTAGCTTGAATCCAGTGGTGTAGTGAGCACGGGACCCACGTCTGGGCATACCCTTCCCACTTAGGGCGACATATGCAAAAGAAACAGTTGATGGACGGAATGCTGGACAATGCAAACATTCACCCCCAGTCACAAGGATCTGGGTTTAATCCATCATTCTTTTGCTCACCACACCACCCCAGTTTGGACCCAGCCATATGCAAATCAGTCTTGACCCTGTTCCTTGTGGGAACAGTCCAGCCCGAACTGCTAAGCCAGGTCCTCCCTGGACCGGAAACAAGCATCCTGGGACCGGTTTCAGGGCATCACCCTTCTTCAGCCAGGCTAGCTTGAATCCAGTGGTGTAGTGAGCACGGGACCCACGTCTGGGCATACCCTTCCCACTTAGGGCGACATATGCAAAAGAAACAGTTGATGGACGGAATGCTGGACAATGCAAACATTCACCCCCAGTCACAAGGATCTGGGTTTAATCCATCATTCTTTTGCTCACCACACCACCCCAGTTTGGACCCAGCCATATGCAAATCAGTCTTGACCCTGTTCCTTGTGGGAACAGTCCAGCCCGAACTGCCAAGCCAGGTCCTCCCTGGACCGGGAAACAAGCATCCTGGGACCGGTTTCAGGGCATCACCCTTCTTCAGCCAGGCTAGCTTGAATCCAGTGGTGTAGTGAGCACGGGACCCACGTCTGGGCATACCCTTCCCACTTAGGGCGACATATGCAAAAGAAACAGTTGATGGACGGAATGCTGGACAATGCAAACATTCACCCCAGTCACAAGGATCTGGGTTTAATCCATCATTCTTTGCTCACCACACCACCCCAGTTTGGACCCAGCCATTTGCAAATCAGTCTTGACCCTGTTCCTTGTGGGAACAGTCCAGCCCGAACTGCCAAGCCAGGTCCTCCCTGGACCGGAAACAAGCATCCTGGGACCGGTTTCAGGGCATCACCCTTCTTCAGCCAGGCTAGCTTGAATCCAGTGGTGTAGTGAGCACGGGACCCACGTCTGGGCATACCCTTCCCACTTAGGGCGACATATGCAAAAGAAACAGTTGATGGACGGAATGCTGGACAATGCAAACATTCACCCCCAGTCACAAGGATCTGGGTTTAATCCATCATTCTTTTGCTCACCACACCACCCCAGTTTGGACCCAGCCATATGCAAATCAGTCTTGACCCTGTTCCTTGTGGGAACAGTCCAGCCCGAACTGCCAAGCCAGGTCCTCTCTGGACCGGAAACAAGCATCCTGGGACCGGTTTCAGGGCATCACCCTTCTTCAGCCAGGCTAGCTTGAATCCAGTGGTGTAGTGAGCACGGGACCCACGTATGGGCATACCCTTCCCACTTAGGGCGACATATGCAAAAGAAACAGTTGATGGACGGAATGCTGTACAATGCAAACATTCACCCCCAGTCACAAGGATCTGGGTTTAATCCATCATTCTTTTGCTCACCACACCACCCCAGTTTGGACCCAGCCATATGCAAATCAGTCTTGACCCTGTTCCTTGTGGGAACAGTCCAGCCCGAACTGCCAAGCCAGGTCCTCCCTGGACCGGAAACAAGCATCCTGGGACAGGTTTCAGGGCATCACCCTTCTTCAGCCAGGCTAGCTTGAATCCAGTGGTGTAGTGAGCACGGGACCCACGTCTGGGCATACCCTTCCCACTTAGGGCGACATATGCAAAAGAAACAGTTGATGGACGGAATGCTGGACAATGCAAACATTCACCCCCAGTCACAAGGATCTGGGTTTAATCCATCATTCTTTTGCTCACCACACCACCCCAGTTTGGACCCAGCCATATGCAAATCAGTCTTGACCCTGTTCCTTGTGGGAACAGTCCAGCCCGAACTGCCAAGCCAGGTCCTCCCTGGACCGGAAACAAGCATCCTGGGACCGGTTTCAGGGCATCACCCTTCTTCAGCCAGGCTAGCTTGAATCCAGTGGTGTAGTGAGCACGGGCGAGAGGGAAGGGGGCAGCTCAGGTGGGGAGGGAGAAGCATGTTTTTATAGCGCCATGATGCCATATCAGAGGCACAGTGATAGCTAGGGAGGGGCGCTCAGGATAGGAACACACATAGCCGGTGGGGGCGGCTTATGGTAGAGAGCGAGAGGCACACTGATACCTGGGGGGGCCGTTGATTTGTTTGTGTGCCAGCATGTTTTCAAACACCGGCTCCTCGTGACCTTGAGTATAAGGCGCTTTATAAATCACGTTAATTCATCCTTGGGGAATGTGGAAAGAACACACTGGGAGCTCAAGGGGGAGGGGAGGGGTTAAGGGGTCTCTGCTAGCTCGTGGAGGCTGAGTGATGATGCAGATAATGAATCGGTGCATTGTGGGAGTTATAGTCTTTATATTCAGTTAAACAAATTGAAGTAACTCGTGTGAAAAGATAATGAAGAGAGTAAAAACCGTGGCCTGGTGACGTGAAATGAACCTGAAACCAGTCACTTGGGGCCGTCCCTGTGATGTGCAGTCAGTCACACAATGTGTTAGCAGACAGGGATTGTATTTTGTATATCTCTTGTAATAGAACCACGACGAACAGTGTGATCTTGTGCAAGTCCCTTCACTCCTTCTGGTCCTTGGTGCCTGATCTGTACATCCAGAGGCCTTGGCGGGGCTTGTGGTGGCGGTGAGGGGAGAAGAGAGGGTTGAGCCACATCAGAGTCCAATATATCAGTGGCGGGAGGATAGCTCGACGCTCTGTGGATTCTGGACGCTAGCCCAGGCCCTTCTGGATTGCGCATTAGAAGCCCCCCTCCCCTCCTCACCCTGTCTGCTATGAAATATCCCAAAATGCTGCATTTCCAGACAGAAGATGTTATTTCTATTCTCTGGCCAGAGGAGACTTAAACGAGTGGAATTATTGAAGTTGGGGTGCCGCCTGGGGACAGGCCCTTGAACGGGACAGGTGCCCGTCAAGATTCCAGCACACGATGCAAGGTCCCCCTCCACACGGGTATCCACCAGGGAGCGACAGCGCATCATGCCTATATGAAGACAGGTTCTCCGAGACAAAGAAAGGGCTGCTCCACTTAGAACACACAGGGTAAACAAACAAATGCCCGGCGCATTCAGAAAACAGTTGGTAGGCAACAAGAAGAAACTAGCGGGTGCATGTCAGACAAGGCCGCTTCCCAAAGAGGGATCTATAAAATGCGCCTCACATGAATGAAGCCCCTGCCTAGCTGCCGTGCTGGGGCACAAGGTGACATCTGTCAGTCTCCTTTGGGCTTGGATAAGGGAACTTAGTCCCCTCTCTAACATACACCTGCGTTCATCTCTGACTTGTGCAGCACTTGTAAAGCTGGCTCTTTCCATTCGCATAATCATGTGAAACAGAACACTGCTGTAGAAGTTCATAGATACTTCCATGTCTGGCTGCATCTATTCTCAATTTTCTGCAACATCGCTGCTTAATCCACAGTTACAAGTTAAAGGCATCATGACTGGAGTCCTTGACTGATGCTCACGCACCCCTCCCGACCAGGGCCAGACTGGAAACTAAAATCAGCCCGGGGACAAATGTACAAACTATGCCCTTGCTAGAGGAGGCTACGAGTAGAATGGGGCAATGCAGCACTTAATGTATAAAAAAATAAGAGCCGGGACCCAAAATTATGCCCAGAAGTCCGCTGCCGGTGCTGCTGACCGTCAGCGTGTCAAACACCACGGCTGTGTAGTCTTGATTCCATCTCATGCCCCTTCCATCCACACCAGCCACTCCCCGACCCTTTATCTCACTTTCGAAGGTCCCCCTTGTCTCCCTTTGTCACAATTTTTTGTCTTTCTCTTCCTCCTTCCGAAACCCCACCCAGTGCGTTTTTCTCTTTCTCTTACTTTGGCAAAGTCTGTTGAGGAACAATAAGTGCCAGCACACATAAACGAGTGCTGCTGGGCCCCACCTGCAACAACCGGTTGGAATTAAGTACTGGGACCATGGCGACTTTTATGGTTAGGTCATGGCAGCCTCTTCACCTCTAAAACATATATAAGACTGGAAGAATGGCTCTGCACTCAACACCTTCTGCATATGCCAAACTACAACATGCCCTTTCAACCACACACTACAAAATTCTCTCCCGATATCAGAGGGCTTTATGAAGTTATCAATTTGTACAAATATGTAACTTGGCCGCTTCCTCTTCCCCTTCAGCTGGCATCTTGCATAATGTACCCCATCAGACCTTCACACCCTACTTTCACAAATGGCACTTCCTGCCCATCCTTAGATACCAGGGTCACTCTCACAGTGGTACTACAACAGGTCTGTTCGCCTTCTCGTGGCTGCCGCTTCTTCCATTTTGTTTCTTCTCTCTTGCTGTTTTATATAGCGTTTACTCGACGACTCGAAGGTATTGGAGCGCTTTACATGAGAGCCAGGTATATTACACAAGGAGCATTCTTTTTCCCCCGCTTTTAGGCACGAGGAGATTAAGTGATTCACCCAAACCCCCAGGGTGTTGAGCCGATGCCGAGACTCGAACCCGGATCCCCAGTTCCAAAGTGGAATGTATCATGGAGAGAATGCTGAGCCCTGCTGCTGTTTTTTGGCGCTATATTTGGCGAAAGGAGTAACACAAACAAACACTAATGGAGGCAAAGAGTTTTTTGATGTGTGCCATATTTTTGAGGGGTTTGTGTTCCTTACCCCTTTTGGTTTCATTTGTATAAGACATGCAGATCGCACCAAACCTTAGGAACGTTACCGCTGCCTTTCTTTCTTCCACGGTTGTTAAAATATCCAGTAATCTGACAGGGGACTGATAGATTTGTAAACCGTATAAATTAAACGATACGGACAAAAGTGTAAGACACATCTATATTTTAGAGTTAATGGACCCTAAACGTATTTGGGCAGCGTGTACCTTTTAAACCCAGGCTTTCTGAGTTCATTTCCTTTCCTCCTCCTGCCAGTAGTTAAAGGACTCAAGTTTTGCAAATAAAGAGTGCGTACCATCACAACGCCTGTTCTAATTCTGATGGAGGAGGAGATCTGTGGCAACCAGAAGAGAAATGCTTCTTTACTGTTGCATAGGGAAAAAAATAAACAGTGGTGCGTGCGCACCACAGAGGAGCGGGTGGAGGGAGCGCGGCAGCGAGACGAACGCGCGCTGCTGCGCGTGCTGGCCACCGACGGGAATGGGCGGAGCAAAGGCGGGACATGCGCCCGCCTTTGCCCAATTGCGCGCCGTTTTTGTAAAAAAAACGCACGCTACAGCCAATGTGGGCTTCCCAAAGCAAAACCACATGCACGAGCGTGTGGGCAGCTTTCAGAAGCCCTTTCTAGAGGTCTCGCACTGCGCGAGCAGGGCTGCACACTGCAACGCTAGGCGCGAGACCTAAAAACGGGCTTTTCTTCCACTCCAGACAATATACATCTTCATAATATTATGATTAAATCCAGTGTGAGAAAACATATACCGGTCTCTGGAAGATCAAGTGCAAGGCCTCAAAGCTTCAAGTAAGGCGTGATGAATAAAGCAATATAGGCCTGCCTGCCCACCTCCAAATGCAGCATTCATTGATTAATGTGCTGTGATCCGTTTCAGTGGAAACAACATTTAAAGTACCCTTTGTAATGTATTATCAACCATGTGGTGCCAAATCATCAACACAGTCTGTGCAAAACTTTGAGAAAATTTTAATATGTGTTAAATATTGTTCGTAATTACTTAATTAATGGCCTCCCTGTAAAATCTTGTTAAGATATCTTGGGTTTTTCTACTGTCGATAAAAAGGCTACAATGCAATTGTTTTGCTAAAATCCTTTCTGAAAGTTGCCAAAAGATCCACTAGAACCTTCGCTCCTCAATAGGATATGAATTCATCAAAAACAACTATTTTCCTCCCTTGCCATGAGGCTGCCTGATGCTCCTAACAACATTTAGCTACAAGAACCTTTCACAGCCTATGAATCGGACTGCATGGACTTTACAATGCAAACATTAAAAGTTCGATTAACTTGGCAAACTCAAAATAGGTTGAGTACTTTCTGGGCATTAAGGTTTTTTTTTATTCATTTGCTTTAGTTTACCCTTAGGCGGTTACAGGCAAAGAAAGATTTTTTGATAAATGTTTGAGTGTTTAAAATAATAACTCATAAGGCAAGTGATTTCTTTTATTCAGCAAAGCTATGCACTTAGGCTGATATATTTGTTGTTCCTGTCAGGAGCGAAAGGGGTAGTTTAGACCCTCTCAGGTGAGCCACCAGCACAATGGGCCGACGAAGGTCTTACACTACACCCCATGGCGGAGCGGAGGGCCAGGGCCGGACTGGCCATAGTGGGCATCAGGCGTTTTCCCTGGAGGCTGGAAAGGTGGGGGCCGATTTTGCAGCAGTGGAGGCCGTTTTTGTTATTGGGGGTCGGTTTTGCAGCAGTGCTGCTATATCGGCTCCCAGTAACAAAAGCAGCAGGGGGGCTGGTCCGTCAAAATTGCCAGGGCTGCTTTGGGTTCCCAGTCCGGCCCTGCGGAGGGCACCCTCTATACTGAGAACTTTCCACCTGCCAGGTGATGATCCTTTTTGCCAATAAAGCATCCTCCAGTGTGGCACATGCACTTTTGACAAAGATGGATCCTGAGCGAGCAGGTTGTTTTGGTTCCTTGGCGTTCTCTTTTTTCATGCACTTTGGAGTCCTTGTTTATTTTCCCTGTTTGATTCTGCAATGTTTAAACAAAGCAGACCTTAACAACTCCCCCATCCTGTCAAAGTATCTATGACCCCCCCCAGAGTCTCCCTATTTAAGAATGTATTTAAAAACCTTTTTAGTTTATTACAAATTGAGGAAATAAGCTCCTTACTAGGAAGGTACTTTTCTGCTAGTCAGCATACCAAAATGGTACAGGTTACCTCTGCATTACAACCTCCAGCAGTCGATTCGATTCGATTTCAGAGCTTTTATTCGGTTAAATAAATCAACCATATAAGCAATACAGACATAAAAAGCTCGATCTACAGAAAAATCAGAAAAAATATAAAACAGTGGGATAAAAAGCGAATACATCAAGATGCGTAAACATGTTAATACAGATACAAAGTGCAAGTGCATAATTCACATGGAGGTCCAAACATTTACTGGATCATATATTATCCCAATTCAAAAGTGCAAATGCATATAATTACATATAAATACATTCATAATACCCTTAAAACACACAATCAGATATCAATAATCATAGATTTCCTAACACTAATAGATTTCAGAAGAAATGTAGCTAAATAAAAGCATAATCGTGTGTCATCCAATCTAAACAGCAGGTTCAAGGCATCTGTAGTGGATCTTATATTGTAATATAGAAAAAAGGGTTTTAAATAAAATCTCCTAAGATGGGAATAAAATAGACAGAATAATAACATATGGCAGCAGCTTTGTCTTGAGACTCCATCACATGGGCATACATGAACGGAACACTGTTTCATAATTGGGAAATTAACAAGATGATGTACGATACCCAATTTTAAGCGTGTCAGCACAAATCAATGTGAAACTCTAGTCACTGCTGATAAGTAACTTTGAAAACCCTGTTTAAGGTCCAATTGCAAATAAAAGAGGAAAGTTGATTGATTCTTGATAACACATGAACGAGCCTCTATTTTATTTGCTAACATAGTTAGTTTTATCTCAGCTCTAGCAATAAAAAGAGTACACTCAGGATCCGTTCTGATATCACAATTGAATAAAGATTTAAACCAATAAATAATATAATTAAGCCAGGGTATTCTTAAACAATTCTCCAATTTGAGGCAGTCCCGTATAATAGATTGAGTAAATAATGTTTCCTCTTTTGACCATATAGATTTCCATAATAAAAGGGGTCGTGTGAAGCCAGATCTGAAATATATCTAATGCCCACCTCACGGTGGAGCAATTCCGTAGAGGCAGATGAGGGGGCACAAAGTAAGCGTTTTAAAAACGAATTTTCAGTTTGTTGTAATATATTACCTTGAGAATGACCCCAAACACCTGCCCCATAAAGAGCTGCGGTAACGCATCGTATCTCATGGATTGTCAACATGTCTTTAATGCGTCGATTTCCCAATTTAGCCGCAAATCTAAAAATACCATTTATATTTCTAAGCATCTTAGAACAGGCATTATCCTGTTCCTGGGCCCATGACCTATTCCCTGCAAAAGTAATACCCAGGTAACAAAATGTCTTAACTATCTGGACCTTGGAACCTTCAATAAAATAAGAGCTAGATGTTATAGGGTTCCTACCGCAAGCCATAACAAAAGTTTTTGATTTGTTAATTAAAAGTTTTCTTTTGGTAATAAAAACGGTAAAATTATCAATAAGACGCTGTAGCCCCATAAGGGTGCGAGAGAGTAAAACCGCATCATCAGCGTATAAAAGAATTGGGACAGACTTCCCATCCACCCTAGGGGCATCCGACTCAAACAATTTCAGTGCTGCGTCAACTTCATTGATAAACAATGAAAAAAGTAATGGAGCTAAGACGCAGCCCTGTCGGATGCCTCTTTTGACTTTAAAAGGCGGGGTATATTCGCCTAAATGACCGTACCGCACCCTACTTGATAGCTCCCCATATAATCTAGCCAAGAAAAATATAATCTCTTTGGGGGCACCCATATCCAACAATAAGGGCCATAAAATGGAGTGGTCTACCAAATCAAAAGCGCTGCTAAGGTCAGCAAAACACAAATATAAATTTCCCTCCTTAGCTAATGTGTACTTGCCGATCAAAAGATCCAGGTTGACACACTGCTCCAGTGTGCCAACACCCTTTCTAAACCCATATTGCACTTGGGTAAGGACTGACTTTTCTTGGACCCAGGTCTCGAGTCTTGATAACATGACCCTACTCATGATCTTTATAGACGAGTCCAATAAAGAAATCGGGCGATAATTACAAGCATCAGTCTTAACACCCTTCTTGTAAATTGGTATTATAATTGACTGGCCCCAAGATAAAGGAAAATGAGTCTCAACGGCGACATTAAAAACTCTAGTTAAAAACGGCGACCATAAAACCATTTCATTTTTGTAAAAGTCTATCGGGACCCCATCGGGTCCCGGTGCCTTACCCCCCTTACTGCTAATTATGCCCTCAGATACTTCCTCTATACTAATTGACAAGGGCAATTTTGGCCATTCAACAGGGTTATAATTAGACAAAGTGAATGGAACATCTTTATCAACAGGATTAAAAATGGTTGAAAAATGGGCTACCCATGAATTACAGTTAACATAAGAATTAAATTCAGGAATATGGTCGTCCTTCAAAAAGGAACTATTGACGGTATCCCAGAAAAGTTTATTATTTTTAGTATCGGCTGCCAGACTTAAGTCTTCCCAGGCTCTTTCTTGGAGTTCCAATTTCCTGATTTTTAGGGCTAAAGCGTATTCTGTACGTAAGGCCTTAATTATATCCGGGTTTTCTTGGTTTACACCCCAGAGCTTGTTTGAGTCGGCCCAAAGCCCCTACACAGTTATCATCAAACCATCCCACCTTAGGTTTTTTATTCCTACACACTGGTTTCAACAAAAGGTTCTCCACAGTATTATTGATCCTTGTAAAATTATCAAGCAACAATGCTGGGTCAACCTCATCCCCTAAGCAGACTTGAATTTCATTCTGACACTGTGTAATAACATCGTGCTGAATTTTAGATGGGTCCAGACCGGCCCATTTTATCCGGACACCATTCGGTCTGGTGGGGGCAATACATAGGCTGTGTGGAACACTGATGGTATTTTTAAAGCCCCAACATAATAAATACAAAGAAATACTATTATGGTCACTAGTTGGTTGGTCCGTTATCCAGGGGGTTGAAAATAAATGTACACTATTGCTAGAAATAATAATGTGATCAATATTAGACGATGCATTCCTACCTGTGAATGTGGGACATATCATGTTGTTTTTGTCGGTAGCACAATACAGTAATTCTAAATCCAATTTAACGATAACACCATTTAAGGCACTACCATATTCACAATGGGGAAATGCATATAACAATCATCTTCAAATTCCCCCTCCTAGGCCCACAAACTTTGGTCAGGGATAATGGGCATATTTGAACATTAAAATCGCCAACCCAAAGAATAATAATCGGTTTCCTAATGGTACTAGTCAATTTCTCGAGGTCCCTTTCCAAGATATGGACAATAGAACTACGTAGGGAATTAAACAGATTGTTATAAAAATTAATCAAAATAACATCATTACCCACGGTGGAAGACATCCACATAATCTGAGCATAAGTTCCCACAGTAATACAACTTTTGATTTTACATTTATCCAAATTAGTGGAAATCAAAATCAAGAGGCCGCCCTTAGCTCTACCCGAAAGGGAGGCCTGGGCTGGTAACCAATATGAGGTAAAACCCTCTACATATATTGGGTCGGTGCACCACATCTCCTGTAAACATATAATATCATGTTGGGCCAAAATAAAATCAGACCATGATGGTGTACCTATTTTACTTTTAAACCCAGCAATGTTCCATGTTGTAACTTGGTACCCTTTGCCCATATTAGATTCATAAAATTCCTGGGGGGGTACTTTGTGTCCCACTTCTTTACTAATGATAATGGATTCTACTGGAATACTTTCTGAATTACTAGGGATACTGACTGTCCGTAATACGTTAGTGGATAACGACTCACATTGCTCTATCATGCATAAACCAGCTTTACTAGTTATGATCTTAGCATTGGAAGTTTCCATCATGGGGCTTTTAGGTAAATAACTCTCAAATGCAACCTCATTAGCCCGTATCAGTCCCTCACGTCAATCATTGGTATCCAAACTACTCAGAGCCTGATACCTATGACCCCCGCCAGAGTCTCCCTATTTAAGAATGTATTTAAAAAACCTTTTTAGTTTATTACAAATTGAGGAAATAAGCTCCTTACTAGGAAGGTACTTTTCTGCTAGTCAGCATACCAAAATGGTCCAGGTTACCTCTGCATTACAACCTCCAGCAGTCTTTGACAAAGAATATGCTAATACTCCACATTCATCCTTCATTCCTAGCAAAGTTTGTCTCAAATTTCCACCTCATCGAAAATGTGATACTATTTGCTTTCATTATAAGGAATTATTAAGGAAGAGCAGCCAAGAGGTAGTAGTGCTCTGTCTGATGAAGAGAGAATTATTTTGACCTGTGCTTGGGATTCCATACTGCCGACAAAGGATAAAAGGTTTCACTAAGGGGGATCTTTCTTCACTTTCGTAGTTTCCTTGATCGACATACGTGAACATTCAACACCAAGAAAACAATCTGCTATCAGCAACAGTCACTGTACCTCCATATTGTTAAAAGAAAAATCACTAAATACTGTGAGCCCAAGGCTGTTCACAGAGGTCATTGGGGCTGGGGTGAGGCCAGTTGTCCGTCACAAGCTGCCTCTCTTTGGTGATGTTGCTGGCTGTCGGTTTTGTAAACTGACACACAGGTAGTTCCGAAAATGTCAGGCTGACTGCTAGTCGCCCAGCCCTCCAGTCTTCTTGGATAAAGTTGCTGACGAGTACATTTGGAGCAGTGACTAAACATTTCTCATAGGACACCCTCTAACTGTGTTGGGGATTCTCCCGGTTTTGGCAGGCTCTCATTGTTACAGGAACTACTTAATTCAAAGCACTCCAGGTTTCAAAAACAGGTTTCATGGCAGACTCTAGCTGTCCACCGGACCCTCTTATGCACATCATCGCTATATAGTTATAGGTGCAGGTATAGTCTTGTATGACGAACCCGGTCCCAAATGCTGATATGCTCCTATTGGGCTGAGTATAGTACAAAGAGGCATGTATAGCTCTTTACCCTCAGTATAGCCCTATATGCAAGGTGTCGCCCTATGTGGCTTTATATCCATCTCACACCCCTTTCAGAGTGGGGAGTATGACTCTAGGACCGCACCGCTGAGATGGATCCTGCGAATTATTGTAGCGGGAGTCATGTGCTCTGGTAAAGCTCCCTATGACCTGTTTTCTCCACATTTCTTTCTCTTCCTACAGCTGAGAAGGTGACAGAGTGTGTACGCTCTTGTGCCAGATAGTGAGAAACCCCCCAAAATAAGTATCAACTTGCTTCTGTGGTAGTTTGAGCATGGCCAGCAGTGGGATAAAAAAAAGTGATTAAACATTGCCTCTCATGTGGCTCGCTCAAGATGGGCGGTAGGGATCCTTGGAAATACTCCAAAGGATGACAGTTTCCATTGTGTCACAGGAATGACGCCTCAACATTCTCCTATTGGTTTAGGAGAGTTTAAAGGAGGGACAATAAACGGAAATTGCAGTAAGAGAGTTCTGTCTAGTTTGTGTTCCAAGCACTGTCCCCCTGATTTCTCAGAGGCCACAAGTGTGTTGCAAAGGTAGTAAAGAGCAAGCCGGGATACCAGCTGCCACCTTTAGCAAACCCCATCTGACCGCCACAGCGGGATGTTCTTCTTGTCTGCTTGTCACCAGTGGTTGTATCATAGTCTTGCTGGCAAATGTGCTCTTTAAGCACAACAGCATTTGAGCCTATTGTGCACTTGTGCGGCATTTTCATATTACAGAAAGTGGTACACACACAGCGCATTTCCATCTGTAACACTCATTATAGCGGCACACATTTAGCAGAATGTTGAGTGTGTGATCTCTCATTTGTGTGCTGGTTTGGCTGTGCAAGTGAGGAGTGTCTTTATACAAGTGCCTGTGCTGTATTACATTTGTGAGTTTATGGTTAAATAGGTCCAGGAAGAACACACCATGTTTGCTCCCTCAAGGATGAAGCACGCATTATGTACACAATGAAGGGCACCTGTGGGAGGGAGCATGGACAATTACCGGGTCGCCACAACACAATCACGCTCAAACAGTAGGCTCGTATTACCCCTGTAAACACCTTACAGGTGGGCAGAAGTCTTGTTCTCTGTATTTCTGCAGGGGCTCCTTGAACTCCTCCCCCAGAGGTTGGCCCTTCTAGTCACCACAACGATGGGTAAAATCTGTTTCTACAGACACCTGTGTGTGGGCTTTTTGGGCCTTGTTAACAAGTTACGGACCTCTTACAAAGAAAACATGGATCAGCAGGGTGAATCAATATTCCACGTTTATGTTTTCACTTTCTAAGGACATGAGCTAATTCCCTAAGGTAGCCATTCACTGTTACAGTTCTGTTTCTTTTTTGTATAATTTATCCTCACCTGGAGTCCTACGCGTGCACCCACCGAACAAGCACACTGATGAAAACACAGCCAGAAAATGGGCCCCAGATATCTAAGATTTTCATTGTAGTTTGTATAATATCTTGTTTTGCTCTTTTATGACATTAAAAGCATTTGCTTTCTAGAAAGTATCAATAAAGTTCCTTCAGTGTATATGTAGATTTAAAGAGACATGGGCAAGTCATGATAACATCCCATGATAGTCAAATTGGTGACCATATATGCCTTTATATGTGGACTGGACAGAGCTTTTGCTATCTGCCATTCTTTTGTAATCTCCAAAAATAAATAATACATATACATAGAGGGGCTTTGGTTCAGACACTCTAAACTATTGCTCAGTTAGAATGAAAGTCACATGCTAGATCAGTCCACATAACAGCTTACACAGAATAGAGCAATATGGCAGCCCCTCCAACCACTATCTCTGTTGCTAGTGTCGTTCACATTTAGATCAGCCCACTTGATATCCTTTCATCGACTGGGTGTCAGTCATCATGAGTGAATACATATTACTTACTTTCTGTCCAAGTCTGAAACAGGAAGTGGCGATTACAGATTGGTAAGGGAGTCCGGGGACAACATCGCAGACCCTTGCACACCAGCCTCGGTGGAGTTGTGAGGCCAGTGTGCTGGAGTGCCATAGCTAGGCAGATAAGGATGAGGGAGATAGGGAGATAAAAACAAAACCAGCAATGCTTTTCTATTGTACCTTCAACAGCTCAGGAAAAGCTCCTCCTCAGTGTCACACGACTAACTCAATGAATACATATATTTTCAAGAGCTCCCAGAAGAAACATTTAATACACATTTTCTTTATTTGATACAGCAATTTATGTAGTTGAATCTACCATCCAAAATTTATATTTTCAACAAAGAACACCTGGAACTTAATGTTGCACGAATATCTCCAAACACTTTGTATGCTCAAGTTTTTAGATCCTATATATATATATTTACAGCTACACATGTATTGACATATTGCCAATTAAATTAAAAACAAAGGAGTAACACATATAAATGGAGCCTAAAAAAGCACACTGTTTACATATTCATTCATGAAGTTCGTCACAAGCAATACGTGAACTGTTTGGTATCAAATCTGTCCATCCTTGTCCTAGGGAAGGTACATTATTAAAGTAAAAAGAGCAGAAAAGGCGTCAACGTGTCAGCATCTCAGCGTCAGCAGTACACGAGACTCTTCTCAGAACAAGATAGCTTTTCTGATCAATTACATCCTCGTAGCTACAAAAAGAAATAATTCTGTTATAAAATCAGATGTCACAAATGCTTCTTGATTACAAATTCAATAGTGGGCCATGATTTTCAAATTAATTCACATTCAAAAAGGTTGTACGCAATATGTACGGCACAATTTACCATTGTTTTATATAGTCTAATCGTCAGAAAAACTTGAAACCACAGTACGTGTAATTTATGATAAACAATCAATCCATTCACAATTTCCTCCAAATTACTCTTCAGATATATCCAACAAGATGCCTCCTAACAGAGTCGAACAAATATGTCAAATCCGAGAAATATAATGCAGATATATTAGTGATTCAATTACTCACCCATTAAGAACACACTCTCCAATGTATTCAAGAGAATGATAAAAATATAAATCGGTTCAAAAGCAATTTATTTGAGTCTGAATGAGAAACACATCTTGATAACAATTTTCAATTCAATAAAACCCCCACTCAGATATTACATGCTGCTAATTAATGACCTTTCCATGTATAATGCCATCCACTTACCTATACATAAATAGCAAATTAACCATTTACAAGATAATCAATTAGACAGTGTGCGTCATTACTGAATAGCACCAAGTAGTCAATCAATCAAATATGTCATCCTACCTAAGCATATTCAAGGACCTCGATATATTCTAGTCAGAAAAAAGTATATATAGTAGTCCTTTTTATAATCATTTATGTTACACGTCTAACGTGGAACAATGAAAAATGAAATAAGAGTTATGATCATAAGTAAATAGACCCTGACAACAGCTAGATTGTAATATTTCTTAATTCTGTCAGTCAGATGCCTACACATATGGAAAGACGGACAACATAGTTTGCAACAATAGCACCTTTTACCTAAACTGACATTCGCAAAATCTAAATTATTGACAGTATTAATGGCTGACACCCCTCAGGTGATGAGTGCGCCAAACAAACCCTCATAATATAGCATAACATAATATAACATAAGGGGTCAGATGTGCTAAGATTTGAATTGCAAAAAGCGGTTGCAAATTGCACATTGACTTTGGGCAGATCCAGTCAGATTTTGTGAACCAGTCGATGTACTAATAGCTTTGTTTGCAAATTAAGTAATCAGAGTGAGTTGTAATCTGATTTACCTAATAAATATTAATTAGGCAGGCCACAAATTGTGCCTCACTCCGATTCGTCACTATCACAGACATGGTGGACTACAAGGGTCAACAGGCCACCATATCCATGATTGCCTATTAAAGGAAATGGGGTGGCTTTGAAAACAAAACAATGATTTCTTTTTTTTAAAGTTTCAGTAAGAGTTGGCAGTGGTACAGCTGCTTCTCCTCCTGAAACTTTTAAGTCAGTTCACTAATGGAAAGGGTTCCCAAGGGAGACCCATTCTCTTTGGTAAATGTGTTACAACCCCACCTTGGGAGTCGCCAACTTTTCAAGGGTTTGCAACTGGAATTCCTTTTGCAAACCATTGAGGCAATTATACTGAATCACTATTTGGAAGGGATACCCATAACAAATAGCAATCCAGTATTCATTTCTAAACCCCAGGAGTGATTTGGACAAATGTTTCTGTTAGACCTGCCAACATTGTCGTGGGTTTCCCCTGTATTTTTGCCTTTGCCTCCTGTGTTTTTGCTGTGTGTTGGATTTTGTTTTTGCTGGTCTAGAAGCTTTGGGCACTTTGCCACTGCTGTTCAGTGCCAAAGTGCAAGTGCTCCCTGTAAATTGTTGTTATGGATTGGTGGTTCCATGATTGGCATATTTGATTTACTAGTCAGTCCCTAGTACAGTGCACTGTGTGTGCCCAGGGCCTGTAAATCAAATGCTGCTAGTGGGCCTGCAGCACTGATTGTGCTACCCACATAAGCAGCCTGTAAATGTGACTCAGACCTGCCACTGTAGGGTCTGTGCACAGTTTGGTACTGCCATGTCGACCTGGCAAGTGCACCCACTTGCCAGGCCCTAACCTTCCCTCTTCTTACATGTGAGTCACCCCTAAGGTAGGCCCAACGTACCCCTGTGGGCAGGGTGCAGTGTATGTGAAAGGTAGGACATGCCCTGATGTGTGGCATGTCCTGTTAGTGAAATACTGCCAATTTCGTTTTTCACTATTGAAAGGCTATCTGTTCCACAGGATAGAATGGGAGTTTATAACATCTTATAAATATAACTTCCAATTAGGACAAGATAGGAAGATAATGTTTAGTATGCCTGAACTTAGAATATAAAGATGCATCTTTTAGTAAGGATGATTTTTACATTCTGAGTTTGAAAATACCACTTTTATAAAGTAGGTATTTTCTTGCTTAGCTATCATGTGTGCCTCTGCTAGGTTTGTGTATTGGCTGTCTGGCTTTAGAGTGACAGGGGCTGGGGATGTGCATTCTGTTCAGACAGCCACTTGGGGGGGGTGAGGTGTGTCCTGCCTTTCCAGGGTGAGTCAGGGCTGGGCTGAATAGATCTGGGCTGCATTCAGAGTAGGGGGAGGAGATTTCTTTCACACCTGAATGGGCCTGGTCTGCCTTGGACACTGCTGTCTCAACCTCCTGCCAGGAAGCTGCACCAGAGAGAACAGA
This sequence comes from Calotriton arnoldi, assembly GCA_963921515.1. Lineage (NCBI taxonomy): Eukaryota > Metazoa > Chordata > Amphibia > Caudata > Salamandridae > Calotriton > Calotriton arnoldi. Next base: position 464,829 of record CAWUFW010006980.1, read on the forward strand.
ACTGGTTTTGTCTGGTCAAAGAGCTTCTCTGCCACCAGAGAACAAAGGATTTTGTGCTATAAAGAGTGGTGCCCAGACCCCAGAATTTTATATCATTTCTGGAATTCAAGAGGAAGCTTTGTCAAGGATAAGACTTGAAAAACTGAGGAGAAGTACTGCCCCTTTGCAGTGTGCTGTCTGGGGTTGGCCTGCAGTGGCTGTTTCTGCCAAGGAAAGGACAAGGAATTTGCTGTGTGCTGTGTCCCCTGCTTGAGGAAGATCTCCAAGGGCTTGAAGTAGAGCTTGCCTCCTGTTTTTGAAGTCTTAGGGATACAAAGACTTCACCCCCAGCTCCCCTGAACTTCCTTGCTGGGAGTTCTGACCTGCCAGGAGGTGCCTGTTGCTGTTCTGGGCATCTGGAGGTTGTTCCTGCTGTTGGGAGCTGGAAAAGCAACGCAACTAAGAGAAGCAAGACTCATCCGTGCTTGTTTCTGACGCATCGCCGAAGGAACAGATGCAGCGCCTGCCCGCGGCTCGAGAAATCGCCACATGCTGCATTAAGTGCACCGATCTACGGAGGCCGAGATCACCACACCGATTCTGACGCAGGCCCTGCTGTAGGAACCATCACCTCGTCCCGAAATCATCACGCATCGCATTGAGGTGCCAGGTCTGTCAAATCGCTGGGGGATGCAGTGAGAAACCGACGCATCACCACCCCACCCAATAAGAAACCGACGCATCACCTCCTCTCCGGTAAGAAACCGATGCATTACCTCCCATGCGCAGCAGTAAGGAACCAACGCATCATCTCCCCCAGAGCAGGGAACTGATGCATCACCTTCCCTGTGTGTAAGGAACCGACGTTTCACCTTGCCTGCGACCCTTTTTGTTTATGCGTGTGACACATCCAAGGTACTTTGTGTGAAAAGTGTTGCATCTGCAATTTGCTTTGAACAGAACTGTTTCTACCTTTTGAAAGTCATATTTTTATTACTGTGTTGTGGTTTTTGTCGTTTTGGTCTTGTTTGGTTTAGATAAAGATAACTTATTTTTCTAAACTGGTGTGGTGTCCATTTGTAGTGTTTTTACTGTATTACTGTATGTGTGCACAAATGCTTTACACACTGCTTCTGGGATAAGCCTGTCTGCTCGTGCCAAGCTACCAAGGGGGCGAGCAGGGGTTATTTTAGAAGTGTATCCCCCTTACCCTGACTAGGAAGAAGGGTCCCTATTTGGAAAAAGGTACCTACCTCTGCCAACTAGAGACCGCCCCATTTCTAGCAGCTTGTAAGTTGCTAAATGGATTTAGTACATCAGAAAGAGGGCTTTAGGATTTGCAAACAATCTGATTTACTGAATGGAAGGGTCTGGGAACACTAAAACGTTTTGTACGTCTGGCTCTTGGGCCTTTAAAGGGTATGTAGACCAAAAAGGTGCCTGGAGAAGGTGGATGAGCCGCTGTCTGTCATTCCACCTCAGTTTCTTGGAGACTCAGGTGAACCCGAGTAATTCCTGCAGCGTACGTTATGTCAGAGCAGTAAATCACCAGATTCAAAATTCAAATTCACACTAGTGGCTCTTAGTTAATGTTAGACCTGGCATCTTTGATGTGGTTTTTCCCTTAACATTTTGGCTTTAGACCCCCTGTTTTTGCTGACTTTGTTTTTGCTGGCCTAAGGACTCTGCGCACTTTACTACTGCTACCACTCCTAAAGTGCTTGTGCTCTCTCCCTAAAACAGGAAGAATTGGCTTATACCCAATTGGAATATTTAATTTACTTGTAAGTCCCTAGTAAAGTGGCACTACCTGTGCCCAGGGCCTGTAAATTAAAAGCTACTAGTGGGCCTGCAGCCAGATTGTGCCACCCACTTAAGTTGCACTTTAAACATGTCTCAGGCCTGCCATTGCAGCCTGTGTGTGTGCCGTTTTAGACTGCCATTTGACCTAGCAAGATAAACCATTTGCCAGGCCCAAACCTTCATTTTCAACACATATACATCACTCCTAGGGCAGGCCTTGGATAGTCCAGATGCCAGGGTGCAATGTATTAAAAAAAGTAGGAGTTGTATCTTCAAGCTCTATATGTCCTGGTAGTGAAAAACTCTTACATTCATTTTTCATTACTGCAAGGCCTATCTCTCCCATAAGATAACATTGGAGTTACCTTATTACAGTTTATAAGTGTAAATTCCAAAAGGGAACAGGCAACTAGTTCAAGTTTGGTGTCTCTGCAATTGAAATTTAAAATCCTAACTTATGGTAAAGTCAGACTTTAAATAAAAATTTTGAAAATGCCCCTTAGAGAGTTGGCATTTTCTTGCCTCAGCCATTTTCTGCCTACAGTCTGTCTCTGGGTCACATGACTGGGTGTAGTTCACAGTTAGGCTTTATGTATTTCTCCTAGACAGCCACACATAATGGGGAGCTTAGGTGTGATTGGATGGGCCATCTCTGGCAGGATGGGAGGGAGGAGCTAGGCCCAGCCCGCTTACACTTGAATAGGGTGTGTCCTGTCCACACATAAAAGGGCTGCATACTGCCTGTAGTTGGTCTGGAGCCAGGAGCAGGAAGGTAGAGCACCTCTGCACTTCTAAGACTTGCCTTCAGAAGCTTCTCTACACTTCAAAGGCACAACTCGGTATAAATACTGGACCTCAGACACCAACTCTTCAGTACACGACTGGACCTGTGGATATTCTGACATGAAGAAGGACTGCTTTACTGCTGAAAGGATTGCCGCTCTACTGGACTGCTCCTCTGCTTCTCTGCTATACTGACTTGCTGCCTACTACCCTCTTGCCTGTGTGGGAAGAACAGGACCTACACCTCTTGAAGCCAGAACCCAGAGTGACTCCAAGGGCTAGTTGACTAGCCTCCTTATCTGAAGCCCCAGGGATACAACAGGCTTCTAACAACCTTCCACCAGCACCTGTACTCTGCCATCGGTGAGTCTACCCTACCAAAGAGTGCAATCCCAGTCCTAGACCCTTTGAAATGGGCTTTAGGTGCTCTGCCAGCCTCTGTGCATCCAGTGGAACTGATGCATCTCCTCTGCTGTGGAGCCCAAACCCGAGCAGAACTGTCTCCTCGTCACTGCTGAGTGCATTGGACCCGTCTCAAAGACATGCATCGCCTTTGCAGCCCCATCAGAACCACCACTGTATGACTCAAATCAAATCAAATCAAAACAAGCTTTATTCGGTATACAGAAATATATCCATAAAAGCATTCTACAGAAAAAAGAAATCAATTCATCATAAGTTTTACAATAATCATAATTAAGGTTCCCAATAAAACATTCTCCTATGAACATTTTCACCCTAATTAGTTTACTTAAGACACATTTTCCACGTAAATATAAATACAACATACCGATCAGATTTGCATGTCATCACATGGGGCAATAAAAAAGGATCACATTTCCAAATATTAAAACATGCAGTCCATTCAATTTCATAATTCAAAGATTCCAAATATAAAAGATACTTTCTTCGCTTGATGGCCAGTTGAATAAAAACAATAACCGCATTACATATCGATACATTTTCCAGATTTGCAAATTTGATAGAAAGCGGTTTTATAGGAATACAATCTGTTGGCAATAAAAAGTGAACGTAAAATTAATGTCCTAATATCCCTATATAAGTCGCAAAACAAAAAAGTGCAAAGTGCTTTGGGAGGATTTGCCATCACACGGGCACTTAGGTAGATTTGTGCTCCACTTACCCATCTTAGGGAATGCTATCTGGAAGTGGAGCGTACTCAGCCTTAGTCTTGTTAAATAAAATCTATGTTGAATATTTCTAATAAAAATAAGATATGGCTAGGTACCCGGTGAAAGTGGCCCTTCACAGTAGGATCTGACACATGATTTCATACTCGTCACGGCTTCCCTCATCTTTTCCCTAGATTTAAAAAGTCTCCTTTTTAACTCCCCTTACTATAAATCTGAATACTCACGGGGTCCTTAAAATCAATTGCCATATTACACTCAATTAAAAGACTATGAATGTGATGTAGCCATGGTATTTTCCTAGAATAATCAAGTGTGAGGCAATCTCGTATTATATCCTTAGTAAAATGCGTCTCATCCTTAGTCCAGATTCGATACCACAAAATAAGGGCAGCCATACTGATCAGGTCACTAAGGTATGGTACATCTGTCTCCCTATGGACAATAAAGGTAGCTGTGGAATTAGGAACCGATAACACCCTTTTTAGAAATGTATTTTCCAGGGTTTGTAGTGGGGAAGTGTCTGCCATACCCCATAGTGCTCCACCATAACATACCCCTGTTGTACACTTACTCCCATATAATTTTAATATTTCTCGTACTGGCTATTGCTTATTTTTGGGGAGAATCTAAAAAATGCCTCGCTTGTCCTCAAAAATTTCAATTTGCATGAAGTTACACTGTATGACTCATCCTCGGTGCATCCCTCATCAATGGCAGCCTTGAAGGAGATGCCAAACTCAGATTTACAGCCTCACAGCTCCTTGGAACCAACACATCACCCTGACTGTGCGCAGTATCATTGACGCTAGACTTCAGATCGCAAGCCCCATCACTGGGATCCTTGATGACAACGCAGGCCCTCACATCACCGCCTCATCACATTGCAGAATGGACACATCCCTCAAGCTGTGCCACACATATTCAACGCGGATCCTCGCAACCCTCCGCAAATCCAGATTTCATGTACTTTGTTAGGGTGCAGCCCGTGATCCTTAAAGGAAAACGGGATGCATTTAAAAAAATAAATTAAACGTTACTGTTTCATTTTTTAAGAGTAGGCAGTGGTCCGTGGGACTGCTGCCTGCTCTTAAAAAAAATATTCCAATGCCAGTCACAAAGGGGAAGGGGTGGTAAACTGCGACCTTGGCACGCCCCTTCCTAATAGTGAATTGTAAACCCTATTTTACGAGTCGATAATAGGTTACTGACTCGCAAAATAGGGTTTGCAAATAAGGCAGACCTATTTTGATATCGCAAACGGGCCAATTTCTCGGTCGTACATCTGGCCCTTGTTGTTTTGGTCTTGTTTTATTTATTAAAGAACATTCTACTTTGCTAACTTGGTGTGAGATCCTTTTTGTGTGGTATTTTCACTTTATTACTGTTTATGTTTAAATATGTTTATTGTGCTGCAAGTCATGTTCAGAATGCACTTTACAAATTGGGTTGGCGTCAACATTCGGCCAGCCAGTGCTTATGCAACTTTTAACAAACCCCAAACCCGACTAGTCCTCCCCCTCCCTGTACCCTCTCCCCCACCCCCTTAGGGTGCCAACTGTCTCTATAGTGTGACCTGTCATAAGCCTCAATGTGTCAAGGGCCGAGAGGGCTAGGTGTCAGGGGGATTTGTCAGTCTTAATAGCCTAAGATATCTGGGGCATGTAAGCTCAGTAAATTCCGGTGAGAAAATTGCTATGAATGGGTGCCATGTCTCTCTAAATGTGCCCCCCCCGTGAGTCAAGTGTCGTTGCTAGCCTTTCCATCCCCAACAAGTCCCAAATACGATGAAGCCAGGCCAGTCTGGATGGGATCTTATCAGTACCCCACAAGGCCAGTATTGCTTGATGCGCCGCCCGAAGGGCCAACGTAATGTGTTTGCTCCGTCTCGAGCGCAGCAGATATGCGAGTGGGTTAGGTAGGCCTAATACTATATAGGAGGGATACCGTGGAAGTTGAGTGTCAAAATGAGTATCAATTTCTGTTAAAGTGGCATCCCAATAATGAGATAAGCTGGGGCACTCTCACAGGATGTGGATCAAGGTCCCTGGGGAATTTTTGCAGCTCCAACATTTGTCCCCCTTATCTGGGCTGATTCGATGTAGCCGGACTGGGGTCCAGTACCAGTATGTGGTTATCTTAACTGCAGTCTCTGTTCTAGAGGTGTTGGGGGTCATATGTTGTGCCCTATAATATATGTCCAGCCATTATTTCTGTGTGAGGTGGCACCCCAATTCTCGTTCCCATCTCTGTTGGGCGGGGGACTTTGTGACAGGTTCTGGGCCTAGCAAAAATGTATATGTCAGAAACTATCCATTTATCCGTATCCCTCCCGAGGGAGGGAGCCATCTCTCGAACTTGGTCAGATGTCGTTGTGCCGCCTCCCTCACCCCGGGGTAGAGGACCCAGTGTCTGATTTGCGTGTAGCGGAACCTCTCCTCTTCGGGGATTGCCAGGTCTGCTTTCAATGTTTCAAATGATATGGGCCCTTCCAGATCGAATAGGTGTCCCACCGATCGCACCCACGTCTCTACCAAGCCTCAAATGCTTTACGGTCCATCCCTGATGTAAAATGTGGATTCTCTGCTATTGGGGTCAGTGGCGAAGGGGAGGAAGTAAGGCCTTTTGTGATTCCCACTGTATCCCATGTCCTAAGAAGTGGCTCCGTGACTGCTGAGATATATAGACTAGGGGGCGGCCTACCTTTCTCAGGAAAGGAATCTTCCAGAGAGATGTTTCTGCTAATGCCCTATCCATGAACAGCCATGTTTCTTCAGATTCTGCCCAGGACCACTCCACCATGTATCTTAGCTGGGCAGCCTGAAAGTAATTCCAAAGGGAAGGGATGCCCAGTCCCCCCTCCCCGGGGCAGCGCCAGCTCAAGTTCTGTCTCATCCGTGGTTGCCGTTTGCCCAAACAAAATTCTGAAACGCTTTCTGCAAAGTTTGGATTGACCCGTGGGGGGGCCAGAGAGGCAAGGTCAAGAACAAGTACAATATTCTAGGGAGGACTGTCATTTTCAAGGCCGCAACTCGCCCCAACCAGGATAACGGGTAGCGCTGCCAACGGAGAAGGTCTGACTTAACTCTGTCAGTTAATTGTTTATAGTTATGGGCTACCGTCTCTTGAATCGTCGGGAAGAGCTGGATGCCAAGGTAGTGGATGCTTGGACTCCAATTGATGGAGAGAGTCTGCGAGAGGTGTTTCCGTGTGGCGCGGGACACGGTCAGACTTAAAGCTTGTGATTTAGAGATGTTAATTTGGAGGCCCGAAACTGCACCGAAACTCTCTACCTCTTGAAGGAAGCTCGGAGCGAGGGTCAACCACGGAAACAATGACGTCGTCTGCGCAAAGGGTGATCAGGTGTTCATCACCACCGGAGTACACTCCCTTTACCTCCCTTGCCTCACTCACTCTCTGCGCAAAAGACTCCATGTAGAGCGCAAACAAATGGGGTGAAAGGGGGCAGCCCTGCCTGGTGCTGTGGCGAATTGGGAAGCTCTCCGATTTCCAGCCATTCACCCTCACCGATGCCATGTGCCCCTCGTAACCACTAGAGATCCAAGATTGAAATCTCTCTCCCATCCCAAAGCGGTCTAAAACCTGCTGTAGATAGGGCCACGAACGCTGCTGCTGCTGTTGGGGACTCCATTGCCCACAATCCTGAGCTCTCCCAGGAGGGAGGAGCCAACTGCCACCATCGCGCTCAAAAGCGCCTGAGACACCCGCTGTGCGGGACACGAACGCTGCCGCTGCTGTTGGGGACTCCATTACCCACAATCCTGAGCTCTCCCAGGAGGGAGGTGCCAGCTGCCACCATCGCGCTCAAAAGCGCCTGAGACACCCGCTGCGCGGGACACAAACGCTGCCGCTGCTGTTGGGGACTCCATTGCCCACAATCCTGAGCTCTCCCTGGAGGGAGGAGCCTACTGCCACCATCGCGCTCAAAAGCTCCTGAGACACCCGCTGCGCGGGACATGAACGCTGCCGCTGCTGTTGGGGACTCCATTGCTCACAATGCTGAGCTCTCCCAGGAGAGAGGAGCCAACTGCCACCATCGTGCTCAAAAGCGCCTGAGACACCCGCTGTGCGGGACGCACGCGGGCCACGCCCGGGTAAAGCCTGTGCCAAGGGCGGGCCCGTCCTTGCCCGTCACTGACAGGAAGAGGCAGGGCAGGACCACCCCCCTTTCATCTGGTGGCCAACATATTGGACCGTACAACTGACCATCCAACTTCATCTTGTCAGGTCGGTTAAATTGTGTTGTCACCTCGAGAAACTCAAACAAACTTCATTTGAATCCAGTGTTCGTTGTGTTATATGGCAGGGACTCAGAATAACCATCCCTGACTGTTAACAGTAACCTTTACGAAGTTACTAACTAGACTGATTGTTTCCCAACCCTCAAAAATTCAAGCATGGGGAAAAGGAAAACAATGGAGGGGAGTGGGGGAGGGGGAGGCGGGGGAGGTGTTGGGAGGGAACATAAGGGGAAAAAGCTTAGGAAAACACTGAAACAAAAACATCTAGGAAATAGCTGCGTCCTGGACAGAATAGACACGCTGATTAGTGAATGCGAGGGCATCTTAGATGGTGACACATCTGTACAGGTTATTAATACTGAAACATCTCAATGCACCGCCCGTTCGACTAATCCTAGCCCAGGGCGACAGTTAATTATTCCTGCAATGTTCCATAAACAGGCCAGAGGAGGAAGCCCAGAAACCCAAATAGGAGGAACCTCAGCTAGGGGGGGGGAAAGATTGGCTACCAGTAAGACAAATAATGACAACTTTCAATTCCGGGGAGCTGCAGTTGTTTGTACCAACAGGTTCGCTCCCCTTGCAGACCCGCTGGAGGGAGACAGTGTGGATACCTTGTTGTGCACTGCCCCCTCCCCGCCCCATAGTCCTCCTCCTCTGCCCAGCTCACAGCTAAATACCAGCTCTGTCACTGACTCTCAGGTAACGTTTTCTCTCATTAACGCACTTAAGCTGGAAGTAACATCTATGCGAACAATGATTGTGGAATTAACATCCATGGTTAAACTTATATTACAAAAGGTCCCGCCTATCCAGAAACCACAAACCCCATGTTAAGACAGCCAGACCAATCTAGTCGGGCGAACCATCATACACAGAATACAACCACTGGAATTAAGGGCTCCCATAGCAAGGCACCCATCCTGTCCCGCTGCCATGTTATATCGGAAAAGGAATCAACCCCCCCCCAGTGTGGTCTGATTGTTTGAATGTATCAAATTCAAAATCAGATCCAGTACAAACACAAAGTAGGCGTTACTCCACACTAGGAAAAGGAAATTCCCCACACAACCTTCAACAGCGAAGGCTTACCATCCCTGGTCCTAACTTGCCCCAGGCCTCTACAATCTATATGGTTAATGTACCTAAATATGTTAATAGAAACGGCATAGAAAGCGTAGATTCTCTTACTAACAAAGCAATACATTGGATCCGCCATGTTAGGCGTTGCCGCTCGGTTATCCGAGAAGATATCATTAGAGCACGAAGACTTTCTTCTCGAACCAATCCACTAGATTGCATTGAGCTAACACTTAACGGACAAGATCTTGCTGAAAACTTGCTTGCTCTAGAATTTCGCACGTCCTCCCCAGATCACTCATCCATTCAGTTTAGATGTCTCCCATCTACAAATAGCAACTCATCAGGGCAAAAAAATTCTTTCTTAGTTGGGTCCTCCACCTTGGAGACCAATGATTGACTTTTGAACTTGCCCCATAAGGATTTGGAAGCAAAGGACTTTCTTTTATTTAGTAGAGAATGCCTCCTTTGTACTCCTTCTATTAGAGAGACGCCTTGCATTAATAGCAATTCACCTTCAGGTAATACATCGGTAACATCAAATTTGCAGAAAGTGTTGGGTAGCCCTAGAGGAAGCTTATTGAACATCTTGAATGTCCAAAGACCAGACCAAAACTTTTCAGCAGGACTCTCAGTGGTATCTTGGAATATATCTGGGCTAAGATCAAAGATTATATCTCCTGACTGGCATACCTTTATTGACCAATTCGAAATCTGCCTTTTACAGGAAACCTGGGCAGTGGATCCTATTTTCCGCGCAGGTTACTTAAATTATCATATACCAGCCATTTGGGGCGGAAAAGGCCGACTCGCTGGAGGTCTAATAATCTGGGTCCGCCAAGAAATTGGCTTTGCTCTTCAGGTCCTGGAGTCTTATAATAAGGACATCCTAGTAGTTAGGGTAAAATGGGGCCAACTGAAGACTCTTGATATTTATAACATCTATGCAAGAGGGACATATGGAAAAAAATCGATAGATCAACATTCTAGGGGCATGAATGTAATAATAGCGGGTGATTTTAATGTGACTTTTGAGCCTCTTTCGAATGAGGAATGTAATTTTACTGATGAGGAAGACTATCAGTGGGGAATCGCTAAATTAGATATAGTTTCTATAAAAAAATGGTCGGATGTGGCAATCCAAATAAATTCTATCTGTCTGGAGAAAGGACTAAGGGCGGTAAATGGTAGATCCCTATCTGACAGACAAGGGGCCTGCACATTTAATAACGGGTCTAGCGCTAGCCGCGTAGATTATCCATTGATTAACTTACAGTTCTGGCACGCGCTAAGGGATATGGTGGTAAAAGAGCGGGTAGAGAGCGACCACAAGCCCCTGTTTTTGATATATTGATGGAGAATGAAATTAATTCTCCTCACAGAGAATTAATTACTTTAGATGTAATCCCCACAAATGACATGAGGCGATTGAAATGGGTAAACTTACTTGAGAATTCTGATGCCCTCGAAAAAATCTCCCTAAACACTAGTAGTGCAATAACTAAACTAAAAGCACTCTTGGCCAATTTTGCATCCCCTGAGACTGTATTAGGATTCCATGAAGAATTCTTTGCTCAGCTTCGCACCTACTTTTATAAGCATTGTAAGACCAGGGGTAATCATTCTAGTAATATCTGCAAATGGTTTAATGATGAATGTAAGGAGGCACGTAGTTCACTAGGGAGTGCAATTAAAGAAGGTGGCCCTACCAAAGTGCGTTACACAAGGCAAACTTACAAAAAAGTGCAGGAGAAGGCCAAGAAAGCATGGGATGAGACTAGATGGCAGCACCTCAAACGAGCGTGTGAAAGCAAAAATCCTAAACAATTCTGGGATGTAGTAAAGTGGGGTAGAGGTGGCCGACCGGTAGAGCCGACAAATCTTGTAAGCCAGGATCAATGGGTTAGCCATTTTAAATCTCAATATGCTCGTAGCCCAGAGGACTACGAGGTGGCTGAGTTCCCATATACTTATTATAATGGGCCGGCTTTCAAAGAGGCTGATGTCAGCCGTGCTTTAGGAGCTGTAATCGGAGGCAAAGCTCCGGGTCCCGATGGAATCCCAGCTGACATATTTCTCTTCAACAAACCCAAATGGAGCCAATACATTTTGATTTTAACGAACGAAATCGCAAAAGGAAAGGTGCTGAGATAATCCCAGTTTTTAAAAAAGGGGATAAATCACAGCCCGGAAACTATAGACCAATTAGCTTAATAGATTCCCTCCAAAAGATCATGGGACGACTTGTGCTAAACAAGGTTCAGGACTGGGTTGATGAGCAGGGCGTATTATCTCCATTACAGGCAGGGTTTCGGCCACGTATAAGTACCATCGACCAAATATTTTGTTTTACATTGCTATATTGGAAGGCGGTGGTTCTGGACAAGGGCAGCTTATATGCTGCCTTTGTGGATCTAAAGTCAGCTTTTGACCTCGTCTCCCGTAGCAAAATATGGATAGTACTGCAAGACCTGGGGATGCCCCAGGAACTATTAACTCTTATTGCTAGGTTCCATGAGGGAAACCATGCAAAAATTAGGTGGGGTACTCAGGGTCAGGCTACGATTCCCTTCCCAGTAGAAAAAGGGGTGAGACAAGGCTGCGTAATGGCACCAACACTGTTTTCTCTGTTTATTAATGGAATTGCAAAATTTCTGGATGCTACCCCCACTGACGCCCCTGCTTTAGCTGGTGTGAGAATCCCCATCCTGATGTTTGCGGATGACACGTTGCTAATCGCTAAAACACCGAGCGGCCTACAACCAGCTCTGTCACTCTTCAAAGAGTTCTGCCAATTACAGGGCCTGGAAATCAATGTGTCAAAAACCAAACTTGTGACATTTAACCCACATAGATCATTCAGAGAAGGGGTGGTGATGAATAAGCAGCCCCTAGAACAGGTAAAAGATTTTACTTATCTAGGGGTCATTATGCAGGGGGATATGAGGTGGAATAAGCAGCTTGACATGGCTACACTGAAGCACCGACAACTGGCTGGAACCTTGGTAACTGAATTTAATGTATCCTTAACTAAACCAGTTAGTCCAGTTTTGAACTTATATAACACGAAAGTTGTTAGCTCAGTGTTATATGGGGCAGAGCTCTGGGGATTTAAGAATCTTTTTAAACTAACAACAGCGGAAAACAGATTACTGCGAAAAATTACTAACCTTCCGCAAAGTACCCCAGTACGCCCACTGCTTCATGACCTAGGTAGGAAGGCATTGGCCGATATTGCCAGATTGTGCCCCTTGCTATACTGGCGGAGAATTTGGTCAACACCGGAACTGACACCCTATGCTGCGGGCCTAAAAGAATTAATGAGAGCAGATTGCCACATAAAAAATCAGTTGGTTGCAGGAAGTTAGACTCATCTTAAAAAGCATTGGCATGGCTACTCTATGGGAGAATCCAGAACATACCCCGTTTCCCACCAAAGCTCTGTTGAAGGAAAGGTACTGGAGTTGGGTGAATGATAACATCTTTAGGAGTGGCGATCCCTCAACACTAACGGGGCAATTCCTAGATGTGAAACCTTCACAAAAGCTGGAAGCATATTGGGACATTATAACTAAGCCACATGATAGAAAGCTCTACTTCCAACTTAGAGTTGGCACATTACCAGTAAAGTTGTTCACGGCAAGATGGGACTTGTTAGATGATACTTCTTGCCCCATTTGCCATGCACACCCGGAGTCTTTGGCCCACCTTCTATTTGCTTGCCTAGCCTACATAGTCCCGCGGCGCATATGTTTGGCCCCAATATGTCGATCTTTGGGAACTAGAAGAAAGGATGTAGCGCTCAGATTATTGCGCTCAGAAACAATGCCATCACTTGTCATTGCCCTGGCAACATTTTTAGGATGGGCATGGACCATTAGATCTAAGGCAATTTCTGTAGTATAGTGATTATATCTGCTCTAAATACATGCTCCTAGTTTCTTGGCTGCCATATGATCCTCAGATTCATATCCCAATCAATAATGATATGGAATTGCAAGGCATGAGATGGGTACGTTTTTATGAATTTTTCCTTAATGCATAAAATGATATATAAGGTCCTATACACGTATTTTGTACCCTGAGGAGTTTCTAAAGTGTGATGTTTTTAACTGTTTTATGGATTTTATAGTCTTACTGGTAGTTTTAATGATCTAAATAACTATTTGTCATGAGATATTTTATTTTTGTATTTCTGCTTTGATGACTAATTGTCGAACAAAGCTAATATGACTGATAGGGCCAATGCACCCTATCTAATGCTTTCTCAGCATCTATGGAGAAGAGCATGATCTCCAGCTATGACTGCAATGCCTTGTCTATGAGATGGAGTAGCCACTTGGTGTTATCAGGGCATTGTTTTGTGGGTATGAAGCTGGATTGGTCAGGCTCCACCAACCCAGGGATCAATGGTCAGGGATGATAGTGCAGCTAATATCCCTGTGAATAACTTTGCATCAACATTTAAAAGGGAGATTGGTCTATAAGACCCACATAGCTTCCTATCTTTGCCTGGCTTTGCATTTACTGTAATGGAGGCCTCCAGCATTGATGAAGGGAGCGTCGAGAAATCTGTGATTGCGTTAAACACCCTCGTAAGGAGGGGAGCCAACGAGTTACAAAATGTTTTATAAAAGATAGCTGAGAAGCCGTCGGGCCCGGAGACTTGTTAGTTTGTAGCCTTGAATCACCGATATCACTTCTTCTATTGTGAAGGGCGCATCTAGTTCTGTTGCCTGGTCTGCCGAGAGTTAAGTAACATTAGTCCCCGCCAAGTACTCCCCAATGGGCCCTGTTGGTAGGTTTTGTGCCTTGTATAAGGTCGAGTAAAATGCGCCAAACCGTTCCACCACTGCTCTGTCCCCAACTATCTCCTCCCCTGTCTCTGAGATCAGAGCCTCTACTGTATTAGCCTGTCGTTGTCCCTTCAATTTATTTGCTAGCATCTCCCCAAACTTACTACCCCTGTGCTTGAGGCATAGGAGTGCATATTCTGCGTGGTCAAGGTCTTGAGCCGCCAACTGCTTTCGGACCACCTCTAACTGTCTCCACACTCTAGGGACCCCAGTGCGATAGTGAATGCACTCTAGCTCCCGCACCTGCTCCTGAAGCTTTGCCCTGGTGGCACATCTGGTCCTGTTGTCTGCCGCTGAAATGGTGATCAATTCGCCCCTGATAACTGCCTTCAAGGCGTCCCATACTATCGCAGGGGAGGATTCCAGGGTGCTGTTTATTGCTAGGTAATCCCTTATTCCTTTCCCCACTTGCTCAACTGTATCTGGGTGGCGCAGCATTGTCTCCCTGAGCCTCCAAGTTCTGTACGTCCGGCTCTGGGATGAAAGCCCCAGATCTAGTACAACCGCGGAATGGTCTGACAGGGTCTGATGTTCGATCTCTACCGAAATCAACGCCTCCTGAACCTCCCTAGAACCTAGGAAGTAGTCCAGTCTAGCGTACGTTCTATGGAAATGAGAGTAGAATGTGTAATCTCTCGAGGCCGGGTGGTGGTCTCTCCATAGGTCCCTCAACCCCATCTCTCGCACCCAGCCAAGCCCCGCAGCGCTAAGAGGCCCCGCTGCCCCCTGACGGTGGGTAGATCGGTCTAGGTCATTATGGAAGACTAAGGTTAAATCCCCTCCCAAGACCACCCACCTGTCCAAAGTCATCATCAAGTCCCCAACTGCCTCATTGATAAACTGCTCCTGCCTCTCGTTTGGGGCATATGTGGAACCCAGAATTACGGATTGTGAGCCCATGTGTATTCGATATCCCAAGAGACTGACCTTAATCTATGCTACCTTCATACCCACTATTCCCTTAAAGGTACGTGAAAACAGGATGGCCACCCCAGCAGCCTTGGTGGTTACGGAGGAAAATAATTGTTGCGGGAAGGATCAGTACTTTAGTCTGTTCCAGTCCCTGCGAAGGAGGTGCGTTTCTTGTATTAGACATACATCTGCCCGTGTATTTTCACAATAGGACAATATTGCTTTCCTCTTGACTGGGTTATTAAGACCCTTAACGTTAAGGGTCACCACCCTCAGGTTCCCAGGACCTGCAGTCATCTCCAGGACCTATGGTGCTTCCCAGTGCTCGGATCTGACCCCCTCCTCCCCCCTCAGAGCCCCCATGTGTCGCTACCTGGTCTGAGGTCACTAATAGAAGACAAGTGAACAGTAGGCACCCTTGGAACATCCCCAGAACAGCAACAAAGAAAGAATAAAGTCCCTGGTGAGAAGATGGGGGAGGCCTGCCAGCTCTTTTCCAGTGGAAAGAAGTCCAATGTGGGATCCGTGCCGCTACCTGGCTAGGTTACGCTCTCTCGTAGTCCCTCGATCTCCCCCCTCGCCGCCGCTGGCATTGCTAAGTTGACTGAGTCCTCATTCCGGTGTGCCAGTTGTGTTACCCTCCGACAGCTTATCCAGCACAGCTTTCCTCTAGGCTGCCATGGCCTCTTTGTCAGGGGCTGAGCCCCTGCGCCCCCCAGGAATCCTCTGCCATCTTCTCTCTCCCTCTTGTTTCTGTCTAGTGCCCTGTAGACAAAATCATGGTGTCTCGGACTGTTCAAGCTGCAGCAGTTCACAAGCTTCAGAAAGAGAGCACAGTTGCCGAGGCTGACCCTGCCACCGGAACACCAAGTGAAAGGGGTGGCCCCAAGAGTAGGCTACTTTCTTGTCCCACAGAAACGCTGTGACTTGACTGAATTCTCGCCGTTTTTGAAGCATAGAGGCAGCGAGGTCCTGAAACAGATGAACCGTCTGGCCTTGGAACTCCGTGCACTGTGCCTCTCGTGCCTTTTTAGGAATGAGCTCTTTAAGAGGGAAGCTGTGCACGAATGTTAGAATGACCAGTGGGCGTGACTTCCCAGGCCCCCAAGTGCCCACTCTGTGGGTCCGGTCTAGGTGAATTTCATCAGGTGTTGCGTCACCCAAGATGTGTTTAAACAGGTCCAGTATGTAGGCTTCGATGTTCCCTCCCTCTGCATCCCGTGGAACCCCGCGGATTCAGATGTTGTTCCTCCTGGAACGATTTTCCAAATCTTCCATGTGGGCCTGCAAGTCCAGTTGCTGCTCTCACAGGCGAATGATCTCCTGCTGCATAAGTTCAATTTCTTCATCTCGGGACATATCAGTTGCTTCCAACACGTCCACCCTGTCGCCAATGTCCATAACATTTTTCCGGATGGCCTGCATTTCTCCCGTGAGATCCTTCTTAAGTGAGAGGAGATCTTCCCGTAGCCCCGAGAATGAGGCTTCTAGACCGGTGCTTGTGACTGGAGCCTCCGGATCTTCTGTGGTGGGGGAGGTTGCTCTGCTCGGGCCACTCTTGTTCTCCCCTTTCTGCTAGCCCCCAGTCTTTAGTAGCATCTCTTTTATAGAACTCCCTTTTTTGACCCTGGCAGATGCCATTTGTTCCTATGACCGTTGTGCCACCCTGAGAATGTCGTTTCTTCACTGCCGCTCTGTCTTCCCAGGGGGTCTGCCAACCCACTCCCGCTCCCCAGCCCGGGAGCACCCCCGACGTATGGTATGCAGAGAGCCCTAGTGCACTCGGCGTAGTAAATCAGGGTATTATCTTCCTTTGCTCCAGCCGCTCATCTGGTCAGGCACTGTCTTGTGACCCAAGCAATCACAGGCCCAGGGCCAGTGACTAATCCTCCGGGCTCAATGTGGAAGACTCCCTCAATCTGCTAATCTTCCAGTGGGTCCACCGATCCCCAGGTCAGAGCCGTCATGCGGTCCCCACACCATCCGGGTGGGATGCAGCGGTTCTGATCGGGCCAGGGGGGGAGCCACCGCCTCTCCAGAGCACCTTCAATCTTCCCCGGGTCTTCCCCCCGATTACTGCGCACGTCTTCTCCCAGCTCCAAGCAAAGGCCCAGCCACCACGCAATCTCCGGGGCTCCCGTTGACTCCAAATCCGCCTCTGGGCTGGCTCCGCAAACACCGGTAAGCGCCACCTCGGTCCACTTCTTCTCCTCAGTTGCGCCGCCGTGCGACCAAGGGAGGCCAGGGCCCGCGCTCTCAGGGCGTAGCTGGAGCTCCTCCCCCCTCCTCCGGCTCACCTAATGCCTTTGCTCGCTGCCGCGAGGGCTGCGGACCCGCTCCGGACCGCACCAGCCTCCTTTGCGGAGTCCCCGCAAGCTCAGCATGCCGTCCTTGGAGCGATGATCGTGCTCTCCGCGGCCTCGTCCAGCCGTGTCAAGTGACCCTCCACCACCGCCTCGGGCCCAGCATCTGCCTCCAGGCGCAGGCCATGCTCTCCGAGTCTGTAGGCCGCGAATCGGCCACAGCTCTGTCGCCTCTCTGGGGGAAGGGGACCGCCCCGCTATGCAGCCGCCACAGGTCAGTGCGACGTTCGTGTTATCTGGCCTGACTTTTCCCCGGATCTTCCAGGGTCTAAGTCTGCTTGAAGTAGCTTTCAGGCTAGCGGCGAGCGGGAGAGACGGAGAAAAGCGCCGTACTCCACCTCCATCTTGGCCACGCCCCACTTTATTACTGTTTGAAGTGTTGCACAAATACTTTCACTCTGCCTCTAATTTAGGCTCTGTGCCAAGCTACTAGAGGGTTGAGCACAGGTTAATATGTGGTTGGCTTGTGTTTCAGTGCTTAATTTGTAAATAATTAAGTGCCAGGGCACTTCTTGGAAGGCCCTGCAGCCTGCACCACCCATACCCTGCCAGCTCTGCCAATGACAGTACCAACATAACACCTAACCATCGCACTCGTACAAGTGTGGCATTAGACTATTTAAGGCCACACAAAACTATAATAATGGCATGAGCGGCTGGTATAATTAATTTTCAATGTATTCTGCCTTAATAAACACGGTTGTTGTGCTCATCTCAAAATTAAATAGACAGCACCACCATGTGGTGGTCTTCACTTGAGCCGGTGCTAACAATTAAGCACAAATTAGGCACTGTTTCACCCTGACAAGGATTGTGGTTGTTTTTAGACTAGGGCTCACACCCTCGTCAACCACCAACCCAATCAATTACAGTTAGACTCTAGTAGGATGGTGTAGGGTATGAAAAGGGGACGTGAGGACAGCTGAATGGAGTTATGTTCATTTGCTTTTCCACTATGGCATCGATTCTAAACAAAAGGTAATTAGAGAGAGCTTGAATAAAAGTACACTTTATTGTGATATCGATATTTTGACTTTAGAGCACACTGATGCATTGATTCTGCCTAATTTCCGGAAGGAAATCATTGACACATCGGAAGCGACATTTTGACGAAGTAAATACTTCATTGGTCTTTCCTAGGAATATTACTTTTTCTTCTGGCTGAAAGTAGGACTAAAGCTGTAAGTGCAATCAATCCTGCACATTTCATGAGCACTGCATTCACCTGCAAAGAAGCATACAGGAAGCAATGCGCTAGTCAGCTCCATCCAAATCGTCTCGGAAAAGAGTTCATTTGTGTTGAAAAATTATTTATTAAATAAAACATGATAGATTACCCTGCAGCCGGCTAAGTGTTTCTGTAGTCATTCTTCCCCTGCCTAAGAGGTGCAGTATTCTGGACACAAAGAAGAATGAAACCACTACTCTATTTCCCGGGTACTTCCAGGAGTTTTAAAAGGTTGTCAAAACAGATTAACTCTTGCCGATACATAAACTAGCAAAGAGAAGACACCGATACTGGGAGAAGAAAGCCATGAGGTAGGCCAAGTTTAATGCTACTCAAACTAACACTAACCTTATGCCCATGTACCTTTTCACTATTTAATAAAATTATAGTATGCTTAGTAATCTTGTTCTCCTTCTTGTGCACCCACGTCATATGAAGCATTTTTTCCTGCCCTTTAGTTTTTTCTTAGCATCTCATATCCCTACCTTCATGTTTTAATACATATGTTAAGGTACTTCATCATTTATTTTTGATCAAGTATTATAAGCAATTTTTTTTTCCAGAGTTTTATATAGCGCGAACTCGACCCGTAGGTATCAGGTATCAGAGCACTTTACATGAGCACCAGTTGCGTTACAGACAGACACATTCATTTTGCTAGGCACTGGGAGATTAAGTGATTTTCCCAGAATCACAGGATGTTGAGCATTGTTGCCGAGACTCAAACCCGGTTCCCCAGATTCGAGGTCGACCACCAGGGCACAAGTCCTAAAAAAAGAAGTGGGGGGACTAACCTAGTTAGACATCATGTCACGCGACATCACGGCGCACGACATCACGGCGCACGACATCACGGCGCACGACATAATGGCGCATGACATCACACATGGCATCACAGGAACTGACATCATAGAAAGTGGCATCACAATCCACGACTTTACAGGAGGTGGCATCACAAGAAGTGACATCAGATCTAAAGCCCTCACATATATGTTTAGCAGGTCTATCATGTGTACGTTTGAGCGCGTTGCGAGGACAATAGCACAGTGAGCTATGGAAGATAATATGTGACTTCTACACCTTGCAATACCCCAGTTTAATGTAACACATCCTGTACATTCATTTACAAACTTATATAATGAATTGTACATGCAATATGCGTTTGTTGATGTAAAGCGCTCTGACACCCTCAATTGGGATGAGTAGGGCTATACAAGAAAAAATAGTGGTACGCCTCCTCAGGTGTAGTAAGCTGTATATAAATACAATTTGCTGTGTGTAAATACTGGGAAAGACCAACACATCTGACATTTTTACAGTGCATGCATATCTCCTAAATAGGGACTGAACAAAGTGAAAACAAAGTGAAGAGCTGCCTTTCTTAAGTATGTGTGAAGTGCTAACCTTTGATCCCCTCCGCTTCATTTGCATCTAGGTGTGAGGCTCCTAACTGCTCCCAGCCAAGAGACTCACAAAAGGAGGCCAGATGACCCCTCAAATTTGGCCTTTGTCATGGGCCCAGCAGGAGTCTTAAATAAGAAAGCCCCCTCCCCGCCTGCACGTTGTTGCTTGTTGCAGATGGAAAGCAGACAACGTGCAGGCGCTACTGATTGGGAATTACAGTTCACGCACATTATTCAGTGGGGCCCAAATTCTTGGCAGGGTGGACGGCATTCACCCTGTGAAAATAGTGGGTGGACGCCGTCCACCCGTGTGTACCCCCAACTCGTGCCCTGTCGACCACCCTAGCGGTTAGGCCACATCTTCTCCCCATTTGAATGCATTTCTCTTAGCCATTTTCTTTTAGTTCTCCAAGTCAATGAAAAATAGGGATGGATGGAAATGCTTGAGTTAATACTCCTTAATCACTTCTGTTTGTGGTGCATGACTGCAACTAGACACATTCATTTTTTGGGGGTCGATAAGATTTTTAATTTTTCTCTTCAGGTTGACTAACACATGTGGGTATCTGCTTTCATTGTTCTAGTCCAATGTATGTTATGTGTAATCATTTTTCCTAGATAATATGTATGGAATGCTGAATTTTAAAACACACATCACCAGTTCATGATGCCAATGGCCTTGAAGGAGATTCCGGTGTCCGGGTGCACCTGCTTCATCACTTTCTAAAGGTAGGTGACATAGCTCCTCTTTCTGCTTCTCTTGCGTTTCTTCATGTCCCTCTTGAGCCCACTTTCACAGCACTTTCTTTGATGTCTTTTTTGGAGCCGGTGCAGGCTTGGCTGGTTGGCAATATGAATGGCTTCATCAAAGCAGGACTTAACAAACTTTACAATAGTAGATCCAGAGTTTGCGCTCAAGAAATGTAGGCAAATTTAAGCAGAATAATCGGAAACATTTGAAACAAATCATCGCTGAACTCCCAAAGGTATTGAAATAACATGCTAAAGGTTGATTGTGCACCATATAAATGCAAAATATCAACTATGGTAGATGTGGCATTGTAATTCACATTGGGTGAAAGACCGGGCAGTGTGTGGAATTTTGGGATCTAATACCTCTGTCAATCACTAGCAAACAATGTATTCTAAAACATGTAGCACTCATCGCAGCTGCTTAAGGCTTTAACATTATCTTTACTAGATTTTTGGGTAGCCACCAGTAACCAAAGGATGATTTGGGAAAAGGGTTTCAAATGGTGCATGTTAGACCTGACAGCCTGAGGGTGGTCTTCCCCCCAATTTTTTGCCTTCCTTCTCTACTGTTTCTTGTGTGGCTCACCAACATTAAGTTGGGGAGTGTGAGCAAGGACAATCATTCACTAGACCAACTCCCAGCAAGATTTCTCAACGCGGGTGGTCACGACAGGTTTCTACTGTTCGCGTTGAGAAACCTGCCGCTCACGTTGAAGAAGCTGCCTATCGAGTAGAAAATCTACTCAAGCAGCAGAAAGAAGTGACGCCCTCTTGCACTGTGCGTGGTGCCATTTGCGCTGATTTTACAGTGCGGGACAAACTCCTGGTGGTAAATATCAGTGTAACTTACGACACTCCACCACTTGCGGAACTCTGGAGCGCGGCAGAGTTTTTTCGGCACTTCGCAAAATACTGCATAGCAGAACCCCGCAATCTCTGCCCAGGCCTACTTTTTATATATATACGTCACCCCTCAGATAGGACCTGGACAACCCAGAGGGCAGGCAGGGTGCAATGCATTTAAAAGGCAGGGCATGTACTTTTAAATTTTACATGGCCTGGTAGTGAAAAACCCTCAAATTCGCTTTTCACTACTGGAAAGCCTATCTCTGTCACAGGATAAAATTGGAATGACCTTATTACATTTTATAAGTGTAATTCCCGATTGTGAAGAGATATACTTTTTAAGTTTGGTGTCTCTGAAATCCCAATTTAAAATCCAAACTTATGGTGAAGTCAGATTCTAAACTGCAATTCTGAAAAAGTCCCTTTTAGAAAGTTGGCATTTTTTTACTTTAGCTATTTGGTGCCTTCTGCTTGTCACTTATCAGATGTCTGGGGTGGGTGGCAGTTGGGCTTTGTGTAGCCCCTATAGCCAGCCACACACAATGGGAGCTTAGGTGTGACTTCATGGGCCATTTTGGCAGGATGGAAGGGAGAATCTGGACCTAGCCTGGCTTAGACTTGAATAGGCTGCATACACCATGGTGAGTCGGGAGCCAAAGCGGGAGGGAGGACATTGGTGCACTTCAAAGGCATGTCTTTGAAGTCTCCCCCACTTCAAAGGGCCGACTGAGTATAAGTTCTGGACCTCAGGCACTACCACGTCAGTACACTTCTGGACCTGTGAAGAATCTGCCAGGAAGAAGGACCACAGTGCTGCTGAAGGACTGCCACTCTGCTGGACTGCTGCTTTGCAGGACTCCTGCCTTGCTGTATTGCTCTGCTGCCTGCTATTCCCCTGCCTGGGTGAGAAGGACAAGACCTGCATCACTTGATCCCAAAGTGACTCCAAGGCCTAGCTGGCTGGCCTCCTGATCTGATTCTCAAGGACTGGGCAGGACTCACTGATAGTTGTGTCCAGGTGCTGGGTTCAAGGTTGTTGGAGCCTTCTGTCCCTGAGGCTTTAGTCAGGAAGCCAGCCAACCAGCCCTTGGAGCCACTTTGGAGTCCTAGGTTCAACAGATGCAGGTCCAGTCCTTCTCACCCATAAGAGAAGGCAGTAGGCAGCAGGTCAGCACAGCAAGGCAGCAGTCCAGCAAGGCAGCAATACAGTAGAGTGGCAGTCCTTTCAGCAGCACAACAAGCCTTCTTATTGGCAGAATATCTACATGTTCAGAAGTGTACTGAAGAATTGGTGTCTGAGTCCAAATATTTATACCCAGATCGACCTTTGAAGTGGAAGAAGCTTCTAGAGGTTTCCCTTTGAAGTCTACAGGCATCCTTCCTTCCCTGGCTCCAGACTAACTACAGGGGGATATATAGCCCTTTGTTTGGAGGCAGGACACAGCCTTTTCAAGTGTAAGTAGTGCTGTGCTGAGCTCTGCTCTCCTATCCTGCCAGTGATGGCCCATCCAGGCACACCTAAGCTCTCTATTGTGTGTGACTGTTAGACCTGTCATCTTTTGGCGTGTTTCCCCTGTCTTTTTGCTTTCTGACCTCCTGGAGTGCTGACCTGATGGTGTGCTGGACTTTGTTTTTGCTGGTTTAGTGTCTCTGCACACTTTTTCACTGCTATTCAGTGCTAAAGTGCAAGTGCTCCTACTGTAAATTGTATTATGATTGGTTTTCCATGATTAGGATATTTGATTTATCAGTAAGTCCCTAGCACAGTCCAGTGTGTGTGCCCAGGGACTGTAAATCACATGCTACTAGTGGGCTTGCAGCACTGGTTCTGCCACCCACACAAGTAGCCTTTCAAAGGCATCTCAGACCCGCCACTGCAGTGTCTGCGTGCAGTTTTTACTGCCATTTCAGCCTGGCAAGTACACCCACTTACCAGGCCCCAACCTTCCCTTTTCTTACAAGTAAGGCACCCCTCAGATAGGCCCAAGGTACCCCCATGGGCAGGGTGCAGTGTATGTGAAAGGTAGGGCATGTACTGGTGTCTTTTACATGTCCTGATAGTGAAATACTGGGTATTTCGTTTTTCACTGTTGAAAGGCTATCTGTCCCATAGGCTATCATTGGAGCTGCACTGTAACATTTTGCATGTGTAACTTTCAATTGGGACAAGATGGAGAAATCTAGTTAGGCTTTCGGAACTCAGAATTTAAGAACACACCTTTTAGTAAAAGTGGTTTTTAAATTCTGTGTTTGAAAATGCCACTTTTAGAAAGTGGGCATTGTCTTGCTTAATCATCCTGTGTGTCTCTGCCTGTTTGTGTATTCGCCATCTGGGTTGAGAGTGACAGGAGCTGGGGATGTGCAGTCATACTGGACAGACACACGGGAGGGGTTGAGGTGTGTCTTGCCCTTCCTGAGTGACTCATAGCCAGGCTGAATAGACCTGGCTGCATTTAGTATAGTGGGAGGAGTTATCACTTGCACCTTTATTTATTTTATTTTATTTTATGCGATTTTATATAGCGCGAACATT
Organism: Calotriton arnoldi; assembly: GCA_963921515.1. NCBI lineage: Eukaryota > Metazoa > Chordata > Amphibia > Caudata > Salamandridae > Calotriton > Calotriton arnoldi. Next base: position 488,781 of record CAWUFW010006980.1, read on the forward strand.
ACCCAAAGGTGTCAGAGCGCTTTACAAAAGAACCAGTTGCGTTACATAAGGACTTTGGATTACATGAGTTACATAAGAGATACAAACAGAAAAAATTTCAAATGTACAAGTTGTAAAGTAACTCAAGGAAGAGATACAAACAGATAAACTCTAAAATCACATAGGAATGGTAGTAAGTACAAAGGTCTACTACATATACTAGTGGTTTGAGTTAAATATATACAAATTGCAAATTCACTAAGGATTACATTTAACAGCGATTAGACTTGGAAAATTATATATTACATATTTACAGAGCAGGAAATTCTTGCCATCGTTCAGCCAGGTGTTCAGGTGGTGTTGCACTCAAGGGTGGTGGTCTTGGGTCTGGAGAGATCCCCGAGTTGGAGATGTCCATAGGGGTAGAAGGCCGGATGGTGGTGGGAGAAGCAGCATGCTGGATCCCCAGGCTGATCTTGAGGTCATGCTGGGCTCCATCTTGTGGATAGAGGAGGGCGCTCAAGGGCAGGCGGAACTGTGCCACAAAGTCAGGTCTCCCGCCTGGCTCAAGCACCCGAAGTGAGTCCCCGGCAGGCCCAGCGTGCCAAAATCGCGTATAGGCATTGTAAGCGGTGGGCGCCATGTTTAAGTCAGGCAGGTCGTGTCTGGGTGCCCCCGCTGCACTTCTCAGCCCCCCAGGCTCCTAAACCTCAAGTATGGGCGTTTTGCCTCCAGGCTGTCCTCTTCACTAAAAGGGGGGTTGCTCGCGCTGGCAATCTGCAAGCTCCTACCAGCAGCGGTCACGAGGCATCAGGCGGGCGCGAACATCAACACAGTTGTTCTACCGCCCGCACCTCCGGATTCCTTGATTTCTCCTCGCCGCCCTCCACCGCTATTCCAAATCTGCAGAGGGGACCCACCTCGCAAGTCGGGGCAGCCGGCAGCCGAGACAGCAAATATTAAAGTGCGCCCCAAGTGCCGCCGCCATTTTTATGAATGAATGAACTGTGGCTGCCTCTCACAAAGCTGTCTCCCCCTCCTGGTTTGAACCTGGCATGAGCCAAGCAGAACTGGTTTATGTATGCCAGAGGAGCTTTGTTTATACCAACTTCAAATGGAAATGTGGTATAACTATAGGGGCCCTGTCCCCAGGACTTTGGAACTCTTTGGGATTAAGGAACCTGCCAAGAAGAAGAGCTGGAGAAGCTGTGAGGAGAGACTATCACTTTTCTGTGTGCTTTGCTGTGTTTTCCTGCAGTCACTGCTTCTGTCTGGGCAGTGAAATGACTGGACTGAGCTTTCTACAACTTCTTTTTCTGGGTATCTCCAGGTAGATTTTGCCCCCTGTTCAAGAAGTCTCATGAACAGCAAAGACTTTGTCTTCCTTTGCGTGCCTGCACACGGAACTGTATGTTTCAGCTGCCACAGAGGGAAAAAGCAACCCGATTCCATCAACGATGCTTCTGCTGGCTCCGTGACCTAAAGGCACCACAGATAGCACCACCACACTTTGCACCACAACCCTGGTCTCACCAACGACGACGTCCGAATCCACCGCCGAACTGCTGCTTGCACCCCAATTTGTGGGCACCACACTCTGCACCGCTTTGTTTCACATCGCTGCCCTGGTCTCACTTAACCCTGGGCAAAGCACTACGCTACGCTCGCGTAGTTTGCGAAGTTTGCGCTACTTCGCACAACGCGAATTGCACGTAGCACAGTGCAAACACGCGTAGCGTAGTGCAGCGGTCATTTTTTGCTTGCTCGCGGTCCTCAACGTCAAGTTGGCGACCGCGAGCAAGCAAAATGACATCCCGGCGAGACTTTTTCTCGTTCGCGATCAGCAACATCAAGTTGCAGATCGCGAGCGTGGAAAATAAACCTCCCGGCGAGATTCTCAACGCGGGGAGGTCAGGTTTCTCATTGTGAGTGGTCGCGTATGCTCGCGACCGCTCGCGATGAGAAACTACCAATCCGCGTTGAGAAAGCTGCCGCTCGAGTAAAAATCTACTCGAGCGGCAGTAAAAGACAGCTTGCACTGTGCAAGATGCCGTTTTCAATGATTGCACAGTGCGGACAAGCATCCGGCACTGTGCAATCATTGCGAACAGTGCACTACGCAGTTCGCGTAGTGCTACGCATAGCTCGCGTAGTGCAAACTGCACTTTGCGTAGCTTCGCGTAGCGCTACTTCGCGAACTACTCCCAGGCTTAGTCTCACTGACGATGCCGCTACAAGCTGGTAACGATGCCCCTGCCTGCAAAGTAGTCTGGGGCACCGCTCGAAAGTTACAGGAAGCACCGCCCTGTCGCACACCGCAGGCTTGACCTACAGATGCCAGCACCATTGACTTCAGATCAGCAACCAACACCTCTACTTGCACCGCAACCTGTGGGCCCCGCACACTGCATTGCCCCAACTCGCACTGCAGCCTTGGGTCTACTGCTGACAGCGATTCAGCATCGACCACTCTGCTGCTTGCACCATAACCTGCCAGCAGCGTGACAAGCACCGCCCCACGTTTAACCACAGTCCTGGTCTCACCAACACTTCACACCACAGCCTTGAAGCCTGCCGACGCCAATACTCCTGACTTCAACCTCATGGAGTTTGACCTTCACACATGTGACTTCAAGGGCCCGATGACTCCTGCACCAACCTCTAGGACCGACGCCTGCCGACACCATCTCTTCGGAGCTCACCGCAAGGTCCACAATGCCCTGCCTCTCCAAGATAGTGCTTGCGGGTCTTCCCAACACAGAACCTGGCCCGCGACACAACGGTTGGTCTGAACTATGCCATGATAGACCAAAACAGAGCTATCAACTTCAGGAACTGTATTTGAAGGTTATTCATGCAATATTCGTATTTGGATTACTGCAAGTTGGATTTTTATTGTTTTGGTCTTGTGTTACACAGATAAATATTGGCTATTTTTCTAAAACTGGTGTGGTGTCCTTTTCTAGTGCTTTCACTGTATCACTGTGTGCTATGTGCAGATGCTTTACACATTGCCTCAGAGATAAGCCTGACTGCTCGTTCCAAGCTCCCAAGGGGGTGAACAGGGGTAATTTTAGAAGTGTAATCCCCTTATCCTGACTAGAAGGTAGGGTCCCTACATGGACAAGGTGCATACCTCTGCCAACTAGACACCCCCATTTCTAACAGTGACTTTCTAGGAGTAATACACAAAGCCCAACTCTCAGCTATACCCAGTCAAGTGACCCAGAGACAGGATGCACGAACCAAATGGATAAGCCAGGAAAATGTCAACTTTCTAAAAGGGGCATTTTCAAAATTGTAATCCAAATCCGGACCATAAAAGAGCATAGGATTTTTCATTACAGTTCCAAAGACACCAAACATTAAATGGTTCCTGTTTGGAAATTACAGCATATTAAATGTAATAGGTTAACTTCAATGTTATACTATGGGAGAGGTAGGCCTTGTAGTGAAAAATGACTTTAGGAGTTTTGTGCTACCAGGACATGTAAAACTTAAAAGCGCATGTCCAGCTTTTTAAATACATTACATCATTCCCACTGGGCTGTCCAGGGCATGCCCTAGGGGTGACTTATATGTATTTAAAAGGATCGCTTAGGCCTGGCAAAAGATTTAATTTCTTTTTTTAATCCAAAATTTGATCCAGTTTAGACTGCATGCAAGTTTGCTTTTCACTGATAGATTTTATTCAGAACTTGATGCCATTGTTCAACATACGCAGTAGAAACAGCTTGAAGCGAGATTCCTATACATGTGGCAATTCAAATTACATCCATAATCAACTGCACCCAATGCATTTCAGTAAAAGATTCCCTTTGCCAGGGGTAACTCGGATTAGAAATGTACCCATGCATATAAAACCATGTTCCTTGCACATGTGAAAAAAGTGAATTAACACCTCTATTCTTAAAATGCATTAGCCTGTCTGCAACACATCTTGGCCTACCATGATCAGTGACTCATTGGCTCAAGAAAAGTTTCTGGGTAGTCTTAAAATATAAAATAGGACAAGTCACATCACTCATAAAAACTCAGACCCTGACACTGTGGATATAAATAGTATTTCTCCACTACTGAATCTACCATTTCTAATAGCTTGTATGTTACACAACTTAAACAGTATTGCATGACAAATGACCTTTTGATGAGTTTCAATTAGCGTTTTAGACTGAACTAGGGCAACTCCCTGCTTATTGGTATTCCAAAGATACATCTGGCCTCTCTCAAGGAAGCTCTCCTTGCTTCATTACTACTCTTTGATGACACTCAAGTTTTTTTCTGATAGAAATAAGACATCTTTCCAATTAAGTCTCTGCCTGCATCATACACAAAGTCCCCTCACAGGAAATCTGAGCTATCTCATCTGCAAATTGAACATCTCAGGCAGGAAGCTTGCCCTATAGAACTCAGACTCTTTCCTGAAAGTGCTAAAATAATCTATTTTAGGGTGTGCACTCACGTTAAGAAATCCACAGTGAACTGAATCTTCATGTTCACAGCCAAATTAATGTTACACTTGAACAAAGTTTTCCATCTAATACAAGTACTAACACGCCTTTTTTCAAACTAATTCCAGCTGTAGAAAAGAAAACATATGCATTCAGTGCCTAGAATATGGAAAATGTCAATTGATTCTGAAACTTTGTAGACAAGGAGCACAGGAATAGCCTCGCAATGGCCCAGAAAGAGGATATGAGATGCAAACGTTTTAGAATACATTCCTTTGCTATTAGTAGGAAGGAGAGTCCCACATTTAAACAGGCATTAGACACCAACAAAGGCATGCACTGATTGGTGAAGAGAGATAGTAACGTGCAAGAGATTTAAATTTACATAAAGTAGAACTTCTCAGGAACATTCGAATCATGACTCTGTCTAATAGCTCAAATTTGTATAGAGGAAAGTTGAAGCAATTTCCATTTAGGCAGAGGATTGAGAAGATTAACATTTTGAAATAGCTATCTCAGTTTCTTGAGGCATGTCTGAAATGTATCTTCCAATAACTACTGTTAATCATAAACAATGCACATCCTGTTAATAGTTAACATATACTTAGGTTACTCATTATTAAGTGATATAAGTACCTTCACTCAAAATTGTGGACATTTTGCTTCTGTTAGTATCGACATTGAACTAGTTAGTGAATTGGTTATGACCTTGCCAACACTTAGTTTAAATATAAAGTCACTTGCCACACTTAATATGCTGAAAAATATCTGGAGAAGTCTTGCATAAGGACTCACCTTTGAAATTGCCCGTTTTTGGGAGGATATAATTTAATCATTTCATGAAACTGAGTTTGTCCTTAGGCCCCAAACCTGTTGTATGGTGAGATACCATTGTCAGAATATCTGCTGACATAAATATTGTGTCCTAAATATCGTTCACTAAAATATCACCCCATTGGCATAAACAACAGGAAATCTACATGCCCTGGTATGACATTTTTATAATTAATATTTCTGTATACAATAGTGTTAGAAATGGGGACTCTAGTTGGCAGTGGTTTGCACCCTGTCCAAGTAGGGACCCTCACTCTAGTCAAGGTAAAGAAGTCATACAGCTAAAATAACCCCTGCTTACCCCTTTGATAGATTGGCACAAGCAGTCAGGCTTATTTCAGAGGCAATGTGTTAAGTATTTGTACACACACACACAGTAACACAATGAAAACACTACAAAAGGAGTCCACACCAGTTTAGAAAAATATCTAATATGTATCTGAATAAAAAAGGGCAAAATGACAACAATCCAACATACACAAGTCAAAATATCACTTTTAAAATACTCAGCAAGTTTATTCCAAAGAAATCAATGGGTGCCTTTGTTTCACAAAGTACCTTAGATACATCAAAAATCAAATACGATGCAAGGCGCAGGGGAGGTGAGGCACAGGAAAAGAAAAGCGATGCATTGGTTCCTTACTACACAGGGGAGATGATGCATCTGTTCCTTACTGGCAGGGGAGGTGATGCGTCAGTTCCTTTCTGCTAGGTAGGGGAGGTGATGCGTCAGTTCCTTAATGACAGAGGAGGTGATGCGTTGGTTTCCAAACACATAGTCTCGTTTCCTTACTGCTGTGCAGTGTTGATGAAGAATCTGCACTCAGGGACGATGCGGCGAAAATCCAGATGCTCTGCATTGATGCGATATCGGCGAGGCAGGCGCTGTGTCAATTCCACAACCATAAAGCAGGTGCTGAGTTGGAGTCAGGGTGCGTGCCATGGACGTCAGTGATACGGTGCTCGGGACTCACGCTGCTGCGATTTTTCTGTAACAAACAACGTCTCAACAGGCAATATTTATAGATAAAGAAATAAAAGGCAAAAAAACAGTTGCAATGCAAAGAGAACAGTAATACAGCTAAATAAGCAACACAGCCCAATTTTGGGGAATTTTTTGGTTCTCAACATGTTACTTATTTAACTGTATCATTGATTTTCATGCTTTGTAACCATTTTCTACAGTCATTATTTGTTGCTACATTTTTCACTGTTCCTTTCACTTTGTCACGTGTTCACCTGCACCGTTCACTTTTTGCATGAACACCTTGTGCACACTCATTTTTGGATTACATCTATATACATTATAACAGTGCTGATATACATTCCATAACTTGAAATCTTAATAAAGATCGCTCTCTTTTTAGGTCGAGCCTGGGCAGAGCATGCACTGCCCTGCGAGGCATGCTGTAATCGAGTATGATCTTGAAGCTCCGCCCACTCTCTGCCCATATTTGTCATTGGCTTGTGTCATTGTGCTTCGTAAATGCTGCCTTCTGATTCTTTAGTAGGCCTGTTAGTCCCTCCTTAGTACTGCCTTGTCTTCACCTGTAACCTCCCATGAGGACTGGCCCTTTTACTTCTGTTGTTACACGGTATGTCTTACTTAGTCTGTAAGCACTAATTTCTTTAATGAGTTTCGCCTACTGCAGGCATGACATGCTTCCTTGCAATGTTCAGTGTGCCATGCGCGCTTTCACTTTCCAAGTAGCCCGGGACAATGGCGGCCGCTTCTTTGAAATGCAATAGGTCTTGCATTTACAAGAGTTTGAGCTATCAGCATTGTAAATGACAATGCCTTTTATTTATGTGTTAATGTTCAAAACTGATAAATAAAATGCATTGTCATTTACAATGCCAATAGCTTAAACTCTTGCAAATGCAAGACTTATTGCATTGCAAATGCTTGTTCTAAATATAATTGTTTTTGTCTCCCTACTCTCTTTGAGTCGCAGTTGGTTTTTTGCCTTGTATTTATTCGTTTATAAATATTAGCTGTTGACACATTGTTGTTTGGTACACATAAATCACCCAGGTCTCAACTGAGTTTAAGGATTTCCTCCTGTATTTTTTTCTGGGATGATTTTGCTGAGGCGCTGTGCACGCTGGGGCCTGCGGTGAAAGCCGTGGTCGGAGCATCGAGCGGGAACCACCTTTGGTGCAGGCAGCGGCGATGCAGCGATCTTTTGCAGTGGTGCATCGAGAAAACAGGCACTGGGTGTCAATGCGTGGATTTTCTCCTTAAGATCAGAAGGTTACACTTCCAAGGGCCCAGGAACTGGATTTGGCACCGCTTGGCAAGTCGGGACTTTCAGCAGAAGAGCCCAGGCACTGGCAGGTGACGTCTTTGATGGCCCTGAGACTACTGAACAGGAGGCAAGGTCAATTCAAGCCTTTGGAGAACTTAAGAAGCAGGATACAGAAAGCAAAGTCCAGTCCTTTTGCTCTCAGGACGGAAGCAGCAAGCAGCAGGCCAGAACAACAAAGCAACAGGCAGAGTGGCAGTTCCTCCTACAACATCCAACTTATCTTACTGGCAGAATGTCTTCAGTCCAGAAGTGTTCTGCTTTTCAGTTGTCAGGGGTCCAATACTTATACCCCTTTCTGCCTCTGAAGTAGGCAAACTTCAAAGGAAAGTTTTTGCAGTGCACAAGACTCTGCCTTTCCCTGACCTGGCTCCAGATGCGCTACAAGGGGGGGCAGAGTCAGTTTTGTGTGAGGACAGGCACAGCTCTATTCAGGTGTCCGTGACAACTCCTCCTAGAACTCGAGCTCAGGAAGGCCTATCAGCTTGGTGATGGGCCATCAGAGTATTGAAGGTATACCTCAGCTCTATTTGTGTTACTGTCTAGAGTGAATGCACAAGAGCTCAACTGACAGCCAACCCAGATGCGTATTCTACAGACAGGCAGAGGCACAGAATGGTTAAGCAAGAAAATATCTTTTACTAGGCCAAGGTAGAAGAGCCCTTCACCAAAGCCAGAAGGGTAGAGAGGTATTTCTGGGTGCGGATACGTCCTCCAGATTAGTAAATGAATCACCAAAGGTATCCCATCCCCTGTAACGAAAGCTCAGCACTACACTCTTGTGGTGTAAGCCGCTCAGACGCGGGAAAGGAAGGAATTCCTTTTTGTTAAATAACCCTCACACACTCTAATAGTGTCATGCTTTATCATCGGGTTCACCCTGACTCTAAAGGTCAGGGTGGGCTCAATCATATTTCAGGGAGCACTTAAGAGAGATAGGCCAGGGGGTCTTAAAGATTAAAAATCCTCCCCCATCTCCAGGTATCCCTTTATTAGTGGAGTTGCAGGGGATATTAAAAAGAAGTAAAATGGGGTCTCCAGGAGGTAATGGTCCTATGACCCTAATGTCATGCCAACATGTTTCAGCCCTATCGGGTGGCCCAAATGTGTCCTGGGCTTTCTTCAGGGAAAAATGAGGTTCCCTCCCTGGGTCTTCAAAGTGGGTGTTTCCCTATCTTTTTCCCAAAAGAGGGTGCAGAAAGCTGCACTCTCGTGGAAAGATGGAAGGTGTACTTATCTCCCATCCAGTTCTGTAGTATATTGTTGCCGCCTGTAAGCGAAAAAAACTAGAAAGAAAACATATTTTTACGTTTTGCCCTTCACACAATTCACCCATGTAATACCAACATAATGGGTGCTGTCATGTGCTCTCACTCCATTGCCTTGTTGTGATCAACGATCAAACGAGCTTCCTTGGGATCATGGTATCCCATCTAGTCGCATTTAGCGGCATGCGACAGATAATTGCATCTATATGTGCAAGTCCTTAAACACTATAATGTTAAAAAACTGTTTAAAAACTCCATGGTAATATTTCCACTGTTGCCTCACACAACATTCCACACACATCCATCTCACATTCACTTTAACGGTTATGATCTTACTCTTCTTTTTTATCATAATTGTCCTTATATGCCGAACATCTTACCCTATTCAGGAAGATATAGTGTGTCTCAGGGAGCTGCGGTATTAGGGATAGCCTTGTAGTCACACTCTGTGAAATCGCAGGTTCGGAGTAAGTCAGGGAAAAAAACAGGAAATAGAAAAGACTCATACTGTTAGGATCCCGTGACCCCAGCCTTTGATCTGCTGTTTTTATGAGGCCCATTTGCACTCAGGAATTAGCCCTGTATTCCACTTACTTCCTCAAAGGTCCTGCCACTCCTTTATACCTACTTGGGTCCCGCGTCTCCCGGCATTTGCAGTTCCATTCGCCAAGGACGCGGTTTATAAGGCCTGTCCCATTCGCACAACTCCGTGCGGTCCGGATGCGGAGCTCCGCCCCTGCGCTTCCGCATTGCATCATTTCCGGCTGTCACAGACGGGACTACAGCAACCGATAGCATCATGGGGGATGAAGCTCCTACCACCTGGTAACCCTGGTTACCGTGATACATCCTGCTTTTCAATTTGTGGGGAAAACTTTATCATTTTGTCATTTCAATATTCTACTTTTATTGAATGTAATTGTTTTGATTGCTTTTTGGGCTGGATGAACGACCTGTCGGCCAAATATTGAGTGATGAGGCACCAGTGGTCAGTGTAGTTCGCGGGTGTTTGCCACAATACAGTGTTTTTCAAAAAACACACCTCATTATCGGAGTAGTCCCAATCCATTCAAGTTAGAATAACACCCTGAAGTTTCCTCATTTCAAAAGAGAGGGCGTTTATTGTTATCTCTAAATTGTGATGTAACCCATTGGTGTACCCTTATCGAAGGTTGTGCATTTCTTTCTCGCATCATGCTTGTTTTTCGCAGCGCGGATGGGGATTGGTTATTATGTTCTCCTAGCCTGAATGGGGGATGGTTAATACTTTCTCATAGGTAGTTGGGAGTGTACCCTGAACCATGATGTTCATGCCCCACATTCTGGCTTATCATGTTTCTCGGATTATGTGTACATCTGTGGTGGAAGGTACGGTTGATTATAACCCCTCTCCTCTGTCTTCTGGGTTTGTCTCTCCAGCTCCTGGATGAATTATCACTAGACCAATCCTCTTGGTCTGAATATTTGGATCCTGAGTCACTTCTATGTGATGAGCCGGTGTCTGTGTCTGGCTGTTTGTTATAGTTGTCCCTAATGTATGGGTGGACTTTCTCATGCGAAAACTTCTTCAGGTCCTTTTGCAGTTTGTTGATTTTGCTTTGCATTAAGTAGTCTCTGTGTTCACTGATTTCCTTGTTGACTTCTTCTTGTTTCTTCTTGTATACCGTTATCTTGATTTGTGTGTTTAATGCATCCTCACTTGTTTTAATGTTGACGAGTAGGGCTTCTGACAGGCGTTTCACAGTATTAATAATTAAAAATGAAAATCGACCAATCTTGCATGCACCTCCACGCGATAAGTGACCATTCCTTCTTAAAAATAGGGACTTCTAGGAAGATTCTAGGTTCATTGGTGACTAATAGGCCTGTGGGGAATGCATTTCCCTGTAGATATTCTGTCATAATTGCTCCATGCAGTAGGATCTTCATTTGATTCCTCTTCAGTTCCTTAAGTTCATCCCAACTTTGGGATTGGTTTAAGCATTGGGTGATATTTCTGTCTGGCAGAAGAGATGATGCCTCCAGAATAGCTGATGCCATGTCATTGGTATACCCGATCCCTAGTAGTTCAGTCATGTTGTGAGGAGGGTGTTACCTGTCACTAGAACTACTGAGGTGTTTATGGGAGTGGAGTTCGCGGTGTGTTATTAAAGCTCGAACAAAGGGACCATACAAATTGTAATACAGAAAACACAGTATATATGATTACGTGCCCCTGCAAGTCCAAATATATTGGCACGACTACCAGGAAGGTGAAGGTACGAATAAGTGAGCATAGGAGTTAGATCGGACGAGCAATCACGGCCACCAAATTGACTGCCCAATATGTTGAGAAGGGACATACGGACAATGATCTGGAATGGACAATCATTGAGAAAGTAAAGGGTGGCGTCAACATATCAAAAAGTCTACTAGAAAAGGAACAGCAGTGGGTCTATAGGTTACAGACACACATCCAGGGACTTAATGACTCGATGCCTTTGAATCAGTTGAACCAACCCCGTTAGAGGGGCGCGGGCAAAATTAGGCTACACATAATCCGAGAAACATGATAAGCCAGAATGTGGGGCATGAACATCATGGTTCAGGGTACACTCCCAACTACCTATGAGAAAGTTATAACCATTCCCATTCAGGCTAGGAGAACATGATAACCAACCCCCATCCGCGATGCGAAATACAAGCATGATGTAAGATAGAAATGCACAACCTTCGATAAGGGTACACCAATGGGTTACATCACAATTTAGAGTTAACAATAAACGCCCTCTCTTTTGAAATGAGGAAACTTCAGGGTGTTATTCTAACTTGAATGGATTGGGACTACCCCGATAATGAGGTGTGTTTTTGTAACCCGTTTGCTGCTGCTGTCGACCAACGGCCGTCGCGAGCACTACCTCGGTAGTGCTGCGCACGTCCGTTGGCCGACACGGCCCCGCCCGTTTAATAGAACGTTCCGCACTGGCGCGGAACGTTCGAAGCAGCAAACGGGTTAAAAACGAGGTAGTGTGGCGAGCTACACTGACCACTGACCACTGGTTCCTCATCACTCATTATTTGGCTGACAGGTAGTTCATCCAGCCCAAAAAGCAATCAAAACAATTACATTCAATAGAAGTAGAATATTGAAATGACAAAACGATAAAGTTTTCCCCACGAATTGAAAATCAGGATGTATCACGGTAACCAGGGTTACCGAGTGGTAGGGACTTCATCCCCCATGATGCTATTGGTTGCTGTAATCCCATCTGTGACAGGCAGAAATGATGCAAAACGGAAGCGCCGGGGCAGAGCTCCGCATCCGGACCACACGGAGTTGTGCGAATGAGACAGTCCTTATAAACCTCGTCCCGGCGAATGGAACTGCAAATGCCGGGAGACGCGGGACCTAAGTAGGTGTAAAGGAGGGGCAGGACCTTTGAGGAAGTAAGTGGGAATACGGGGCTAATTCCTAAGTGCGAATGGGCCTCATAAAAACAGTAGATCAAAGGCTGGGGTCACAGGATCCTAACAGTACGAGTCTTTTCTCTTTCCTGTTTTTTCCCCTGCTTTACTACGAACCTGCGATTTCACAGAGTGTGACTACAAGGCTACCCCTAATACCGCAGCCCCCTGAGACACACTATATCTTCCTGAATAGGGGAAGATGTTAGGCATACAAGGACAATTATGATAAAACAGAAGAGTAAGATCATAACCTATAAAGTTAATGTGAGATGGATGTGTGGGGAAAGGTGTGTGAGGCAACAGTGGAAATATTACCATGGAGTTTTTTAACAGTTTTTTAACATTATAGTGTTCAAGGACTTGCACATATAGATGCGAATATCTGTTGCATGCCGCTAAATGCGACTAGATGGGATACCATGATCCCAAGGAAGCTCGTTTGATCGTTGATCATAACAAGGCAATGGAGTGAGAGCACATGACAGCACCCAGTATGTTGGTATTACATGGGTGAACTGTGTGAAGGCCAAAATGTAAAAATATGTTTTCTTTCTAGTTTTTTTGCTTACAGGCGGAAACAATATACTACAGAACTGGATGGGAGATAAGTACACCTTCCATCTTTCCACAAGAGTGCAGCTTTCTGCACCCTCTTTTGGGAAAAAGATAGGTAAACACCTGCTTTGAAGACCCAGGGGGGAACCTCATTTTGCCCTGAAGAAAGCCCAGGACCCTTTTGGGCCACCCGAAAGGGCTGAAACATGTTGGCATGACATTAGGGTCATAGGACCATTACCTCCTGAAGACCCCATTTTACTTCTTTTTAATATCCCCTGTGACTCCACTAATAAAGGGATACCTGGAGATGGAGGAGGATTTTTAATCTTTAAGACCCCCTGGCCTATCTCTCTTAAGTCCTCCCTGAAATATGGTTGAGTCCACCCTGACATTTAGGAGTCAGGGTGAACCCGATGATGAAGCATGACACTATTAGAGTGTGTGAGGGTTATTTAACAAAAAGGAATTCCTTCCTTTCCTGTGTCTGAGTGGGTTACGCCACGAGTGTGTAGTGCCGAGCTTTCGTTACAGGGGATGGGATACCTTTAGAGATTAATTAAGCAAGAAAATTCCCACTTTCTAAAAGTGGCATTTTCAAACTTACAATTCAAAAGGCACTTCACCAAAAGTTGAATTTTAAAATTGTGAGTTCAGAAACCCTAAACTCCAAATCTCTATCTGCTCCCAATAGAAAATTACACTTAAAGATATTTCAAGGCAATCCCAATGTTACTCTATGGGAGAGATAGGCCTTGCAATAGTGAAAAACTAAATTAGCAGTATTTCACTATTAGGACATGTAAAGCACGACAGTACATGTCCTACCTTTTATATGCATTGCACACTCCCCATGGGGCTACCTTGGGCCCACCTTAGGGATGCCTTACATGTAATAAAAGGGATGGTTTGGGCCTGGCAAGTGGGTGCAGGTAGACATGGCAGTTAAAAGCTGCCCACACAGACACTGCAGTGACCGCTCTGAGACATGTATGCAGGGCTACACCTGTGGGTGGCACAATCAGTGCTGCAGGCCCACTAGTAACAAATGATTTACAGGCCCTGGGCACACCAGGTGCACTTTACTAGGGACGTGCTAGTGAAACAAATATGCCAATCATGGATAACCTAATCACTAATATAATTTAGACAAAGAGCATATGCACTTTAGCACTCGTTAGCAGTGGTAAAGTGCCCAGAGTCCTAAAGCCAAAAAAACAGGTCAGAAAAAATAGGAGGAAGAAGGCAAAGATTTTGGGGATAACCATGCAAAAAGGGTCAGGTCCAACAAATGGTCTGACATACTACCTTGTTGTATTAACAATAATGCTCAGGTGTTTAAGATGATCAAAGTAAATAATATTAGCACAGTCAAGAATGGGTCTTCCCATGCAAAGGTTGTGGTGCTATGCACCTGTACAAATCCCTTAAAGGAAGACCTTTCTTTCAAGGATTGTACTGCTAAATACCAATACAAGCAATATTGTGGTACAAGAAAATCGAGGAGAGCCTATCGAGGGACAAATTATCGAAAGGTAAGTGCCTGTAAGGAAAAATAGATTTACTATTCCTAACTACACCTATACGTACCTTGGAAATATATGCACAGTGAAGGCACATATGTGGAGTTAGGCATAGAAATTCTAGACATACTTATGTGTCAATATTTTATTTTCAATATTCTGTCATTTATATTAAGTCTCATCGATAAAGTGGTTTCGATATTCCAGTTGGCACATTTCTTTTGAGACAGTATTTTATATTACATAATATTGAAGTAAACCTTTGTAAGCACAGAGTTGAAAAGGAACCCCGTGAATAAATGTTAAGAGGGTCTCATGCAGTGGTGCATTCTCCATTAGGGCTCTGGGGCTGTGCCCCCTAAAATTCCTATACATTCCTGTACAAATATGAAATAGATCGATTTATTTAGAGATACGATTGTATCTCTAAAAAAATCGATGTATTTAAGTCTAGGATGTCTGTCCCAGGCTGCCTGCCCTGCCTTGCTGTGAAGCAGGAGACTGAAGCGAAGCAGTAAATCAACTTTCTGAACTGTGACGCATGATGCATGGCTTACTGTACTAAAGCCCTTCATTGCCATTGTACTCTGTGGCAGTATCCGCTATAGGCAAGTGAGGCTTTCAGTGTCATGGTTTCGGGCATTGGATTCTCTGTCCCTGTGTGACAGCAGCTGTCTGTCATTCACAGGCATAGATCCCACCCTTTCCCATTCGTCACACGTAGGAGTGGATGCAAGCATGTGTGTTTTAGTGCCTTGTTCTCAGTAATGGTAAGTGTTAGAATGCTAATCTTCTGTTATGTATATTGTGCTGAGATCCTTCACCACACTACACTCCCCCACTGTGACAACCTAGGCCCTGGCTGCACGTCACTGGCCTGTTACAAGTTGAGCTGCTGTGCGCTTTAGAATACATTATAACATAACATAACATTTGTTCCCCCATGAAATTGATCCAAAAGATGAGCAGGCCAGGGTTCTTGTTCCCTAGTAAAGTCGATCCAACTATCTGAGTCAAGCGAAAACCGAGATGTGTTTACAGAAGACAGTTATCTCCTGTATGACATTAAAACTGGCACTATCTTCATGCCCTTAACAACATTAATGCAAAAAACATGGATTGATTTACGAACAATGAAGGTTAAAAAAGTTAAGGCAATGCATGTCAGTGATTTAATTCCTCCCTTATTTCACATTTTTAATTGTGCCTTCCTCAAGAGTTAGCTATTTAATCATGTTGTGTGTCTGTTTTTCCGTGCATACTTTGAGTCGTGCCAGATGTTTATGAGGGGCTTTGATTGAGAGCTCTGATGCTAAAGCTAAAGGAAAGTGCCTGTCAGTGGGTTGGCCTCTCTGCAGAGAACACAGAACAATAGTCATGTATTCCAGTTGCAATTGCAATTCTGTCGCAATGTGTGTGAAGGGGGAGTATAGATGGCAAAATATTTACAGGGCAAAAGCAAAAGCAAATAAATTGCTTAAAGGTGAGTGAGTGCAGTGTATGTTTGGAAGTTGTGAAGTGAGGGAGATGCGAGGAAGTGCATTCGGCGAAGAGTGAAAAGAGAGTGCTGAAGAGGAAAGAGAGGTGGTTAAAGATGTGCAGATGGACGAGATGTGCAGAGAAAAAAGTGCACATATATCTAACTTAAAGCGCACTTAACTGAAGGCCAAAACTCCTCCCACATGCCTCAATATTATTGAAATTACAGAATTGAAACATTTTTAAGTTTAATTATTTATAGCACATCCTTGTTGTTACTCACTTATCTTAAACAGCTAACAATCATTGACAAAGCCAATCCTACTGACAGGTTATAGGTGTGGGTCAGTTGTTGTGTTATATCTATGGATCAGTGGCGTAGCTAGCCCTGTGGCCCTGCGTTTGACGCCCTGCGACAGCCGCATTAAACAGCGTGGGGTGCTGGCGAGATTCGGCAACGATTGCCGCGAAGGCCACAATTTAAAGCAGGGGGAGGGCGATTGCTGCCCCGAAGATGGCAGGTAAGAGGGGAGGAGGCCGCCGCCCCCCCAAAACTCGTACAGCCCACTCCCTTCCTACGCCACTTATTTGGATGCAATTAAATCTCAGAGAGAAACGAAAATACTGGTCGGGTAGCACACTGTGGGAATCACAGAAATGTATTTTACATGTTCCATTTTAAAGAGCCTGTGCATTTTTCATCCCACTTAAAGACCTGTCTTCACATATTTCTTTATGACTGGTTGTAGTCTGCAGCTGTGGGTCCTTCCCGAAGCCTGGTTAGAGCAATTTTTTTCCAAAGTTGATGACGTATGCAGTGCAAGATACTTGACAAGCACGCACTTTAAGAGGCTATATGTTCCCATTGTTTTATAAGCCTTGTTTTATCACAAAATTGATTTGCTTTAAAATACACCACTTGCCAACCTTTTTTCAAACTTTTCTCTAGAGGAGGACCCAGCCTGGACCCCACGTTTATCCATTAAATTTGCTCTCATTGCTCACTACATAAATGTCATATCAAACTTTTACGCCTCACCGCTTTCAAATGTCACCAGTGGCCACTGGTCTCATGATGCAATCTTTACAGTCTGTGCAATATTGTTCATTTGGGTTGTTTACTTTGTAAATGCCATTTTTCATGGCTAAAACTTAAACTAAAAGAGGTTCTGAAACTCATCAGCTACTGTCTTTCATGACGGCAAGCATGCCCTGCCATACTCGATTGTACTGGAAGTGTTTCACAGGAGCAAACTGGATAATTAAAACCCTTCCTTGTATACTACTTAGTACTGATATTCCCAAGTTGGAACCAGGAATATTAGTGCTGAAAGATTTCTGCCCACTTTGTGGGTGCATTTCTAGTAACACACATTCGTCAGTGACATGGAGAACATGACACACAGGCATGGTGAAATTGCAATAAGCTTTTTTTACAGTATGGCCACTCTGCAACGTTGGCAGCAACGTTGCAGAAAACATCTGGGGGTCGATTCCGATTCGGGCCGGAAAAAGCACCGACCGACTCGGATCCGGAAAAAATACTGACCGACACGTACCAGTGGCGCCCGACACGCCAAGTACGATGCAAGCCGCGATAAATCCGACCGACACGTCAGGAAACCAAGCCGACCGACCAAGCCGCTCGGAAAATAGCAATCCGGCCGGAAAAACACGCGAATCCAACCGACCGACACGCACCCGGAACAAATCCGACCGAATCGTACCCGCCAACTCCAACCCGCAAAGTACGATGCAAGGCGCGAAAAACACGACCGAGTCGGACGGAGGACAAGCCGTACGACCGACACGCATACAAAACCGAGCCGAAGCAACACAATACACCGCGACCGACGCGTACGCAGCATACAAAACTGCACAAACACAGCGTGAACGAAACGGAAAACACCGTACGAGACCAATGCAGGGTCCGACTCGGTCACAAGAACGTTTCCAACATACACAAACAGCACAAAGGAAAAATCAACCAAAAAAGGCCAAACAAGCAATTACCAAGCCAATAAATACTGGGGGGTGGGGACAGAGAACAAAGACACACCCACAACTCCACCTATATAAAGGACACAAATCACTACCATGAGCCTTTGCAAATGCCATTCCACTGCCAGCACCCAAGAGAAAGCAACCACACACCCACAGCTCATCCCTCACACAAGCCACACACCAGCAGCACACCAACAAATACCTACCTCACATACACCCAGCACAACACACACCCACACACCCTCACCTGCACACCAACACACACATCACCCACCATCACCACCCATCACCATGCCCCCCAAGAAGAATCACAAGTTCCTAGATTGTGAATTGGAAGTCCTGGTAGACGAGATCCTCAGGGTAGAGCCACAGCTGTTTGGCACATTGGTCCAACAGACCCCCATGTCGCAGAAAACCAAGATGTGGGAGAGGATCATCAACAGGGTGAACGCACAATCACCATGTCGGCGCACAAAGAGCGACATCCAGAACAGGTGGTATGACGTGCGCAGGAGGGTACGGAAACTGCTGAAGCAAGATTACATCAACAGCCAACACACCGGCAGTGGCCCTCCTGCCAAGCCAATATACCTCAGGCCCTGGGAGGAGAAGGTGCAGGCCATCCTACCGCCAGTGAGCATATATGGACTAGAGGACATCCCAGAGCCTGGTGAGTACACAACAAATGTACACAATATACTGCCACAAAACACACACACATCACTGTCAAGGGGAGAGTCAAACCATGCACTCATAGCAATTACACAGCAACTAGAACAGAATCATCCCAAAATGTGTATGTCAGTCAGATAAACCCAACACATGCCATCAAAAAAGTCACATCCAACTGTGCCAACACATGTACAAACACAACCACAACTACAGCTAGGCAGTGGCACAAATAGAACTAACACACACATCCACACATGTAGCCACCACAACAACACCAACACACAGTGAAGACCACTCAAAGGAAGGAATTCTGTGTATGCTGGCCAAGTCAGTGTAGCCAATAGCATCATGGGAGTCGCAGTCACACATATTGCCCCCCCACAACTGTCCCATCAACACCACCATGAACCATGCGCACATCACAGGGAGTGGAGAAGGACTCACAAGATGGCTGACACTGGCTACTGCTGTGAGGAGCACAAGGCCCTGCTGCCAACTGTGCACCAACAAACAGCAGGACACCACTGACTGACATCCTGAGAGACAACTTACACTCCCTGCAATGCAAGCACGTTCCATGGTGGGATATCTGGCTGGCTGGGTGGGAAGGGGGACTTGCAGCACTGACCATAGTCACCAGCACCTCCCCTCACACCCCCTCCCAACACAAACTCCACAGTACCCACCTGGTAGAATGCAATGCCCTCCATCCTAACACAAGATCCCACAAAGCACCACCACCCTGGCTTATGTTGTGTGAAGCACAGGGACACTCTTGGGACTCTTAGCCAAACAACTGCCAGGACAACACTCCCAGCCATCCTGTCAGCACAGCCAGCCCACCCCACAGGGAAGCAGAGTCAAAAGGAAGGAAGCATGGGCATGCTGGGAAGGGGGTGGAGGCAATAGCATGATGGGAGTCGTAGTCACAGACATTGCTCAGCCTCACAACTGGCCCATCAACACCACCCTGAACCATGCTCACATCACAGGGAGTGGAGAAGGACTCACAAGATGGCTGACACTGGCTACTGCTGTGGGGAGCACAAGGCCCTGCTGCCAACTGTGCACCAACAAACAGCAGGACACCACTGACTGACATCCTGAGAGACAACTTACACTCCCTGCAATGCAAGCACGTTCCATGGTGGGATAACTGACTGGGTGGGTGGGTGGGTGGGAAGGAGGTCTGGCTGTCAACCAAACACAATCAATGCAGACCATGTTCACACCCCAGAGAATACATAGAAATGCCCAAATAATGCAGGACAATGTGCCACACCAATATCAACCCCTGACTGTGACGACTTAGGACAATACAATGTACAGGCCCGCACCCCGAGGCACAGTCACAACTGTCAGGTGTGTCAACCACTGATGCCTGCAGAAACATGACATACATTGTTTGTGTCTCCCAAAAACAGGTGATGATAGGGACACAGCAGCAGACGCTGAGGAGTCCCAGTCCCAGGCTCAAGAGGATGCCGAGCTCACTGGCGTCGTACAGCCTCTGTCCTCCTCGGACGATGAACAACCTGGCACATCCGGTGCAAGTCAACATGCTGCACCAGCAGGACCACCAGCTGCAGCACCAGCAGGTCCACCAGCTGCACCCCTGCACCCACCCCTCCAACGACTGTCACCACGAATACCATCCCTGCCGACATGGACAGAATAAGGAACAACACCAGCGCAGTGACCCTGGACCAACCTGGGGCCATGGACACCACCACCACCACCAACCCCCAAGGTGGACCAGGGTTATCTGTGCGTGCAACTGCACACACTGCACATGTCAGCAGGGGTGGTGGGAGGGGTGGGAGACAGAGGTCGCTGCTTGCAGACGTTGCTGGTGTGCATGAAGACCCACAACTGGTACGCATAGCTGATGCGTACCAGTCCAGCACCGGAGAGCTCAGCCAGGTAGTGGGGCTCCTCAGAGACATCAAACAGCAGCAGGCTGCCCATCATGCCCGCTTGGACTCCCACATGTCCCAAGTGGAGTCACACATGTCACGTGTGGACTCCCACATGTCACGTGTGGACTCCCACATGACCCGCGTGGAGTCCAAGTGGGATGTACTACATGAGATGACGGCGGTGCACAGGGACATTTTACAATGCCTCCGCCAGATGAACAGCAACCAGTCCACACCTCCCTGTGTGCCAACAACATCTGGTACCGAACAAACTGCAACTGCCACAGGGAGGGAGGAGGACTCTGGCGGAGAGTCCCCTGCACCGCAGCAGCCTGCACTTGAGGGCCCCCCCCAAGAAGAGGGGTCGTCCGAGGAGGGGAAAGTGAGAGGCTGATGGCCAAGCGCAACTCCCAGGAAGCCTGAACCTGTTCTGGATTTTCGCCTTTGTGCACAGACTGTTCACCCTGTTGATGGCAACACTACTCCCACACATTGCATGGGGAGTATAAGTTGGAACAATGTGTCAGACAACAGTGGCCCCGATACTGGGGATCCTGTCTACCTGGACTTTCTATTCATCTAGGAACTTGGGATTGCAAGATTCATGTACAGCACAATCCATCCTATGCACTATTATCACAATAAACACACTAATACACCATACTTGCCTCTGTCGTGATTCCAACGTGGGTGCTGTTATGGGGATGATGAACTGCAAAATTACACAGTGTATGCGAACTGCAACAGCAAGGACAACACAGGCATGTGAGTACAGGCAACGTGACACATATGAGGGAGACACACCACCAGGGCTACACAACACATACACACCTAGGCCATCTGACTCATTGCCTACACTGATGTTGCCAGGGAAGACGGTGCAATGCACAGACACCACACCCATTCCCAGTTGTAGTCAAGTAGCCCACAGGTGCAGTAAGCAAATGGCAGTCAAATGTGTGACCACAGACAACGCACATCACTAAGTGAAGCACAGGTTTATTACACAGTAGCAACATGCCGTAACCACTACAGATGCAAGGTAACCCCACCTGGTAGCGGGCACACAGTCAACAACTGTAGACAGAAGGAAGTCCATGGGTGTGGCGCACATCACCTGTAGGGACACAACAGCTACCAGCCTGGATGTGCAATCACGTCGTCGGTGGACACAGTTGACCAAACGAATCTGAAAGTACCCTGTGAAGGACAGAAATGACACACAGTCAAAAGCAATGCAGTACAGGACAGAACAGCAAAACTCATGCACAATACATGTTACAAGATACCCACCCAGAACCAAGTTAGCATGTCAACACTGTTGGGGAGTACAGCCCACCTGTCACCACACATCGCAACACACATCCTGTCAAGTAGCCCATGGACACACTCCAACAGCACCAGAGCACCACCCACACATCATGCCAACTCACATCATTCACATGACACCTCAGGATACTCACATTCAGCTAAAGAAGTTGGTGATGAGCTGTGTGCGGACATCACCATCACCATCATCATCATCATCGTCACTGGCATCGTGGTCCAGGCCAGGATCCTCCACAGGTGGCGGATGTTGGTCATCGTCATCCTGGATGAGAGGCAACTCCTTCCGCACTGCCAGGTTGTGGAGCATGCAGCAGACGATGATAATCTTGCACACTTTCGCAGGGGCATATGGGAGGGACCCTCCGGTCTTGTCCAGGCAGCGGAAGCGGCTCTTCAGGAGACCAAAGGTCCGCTCAATCACTCTCCTGGTCCGACCATGTGCCTCATTGTAGCGCATCTGGGCAGGTGTCACAGGGTTCCTGAGGGGTGTCAGCAACCACGGCATGTTGGGGTATCCCGAGTCACCTACGGACAGACAAGTGCACATCAGCTGACTTGGAAAAGTGGGCGGAATACTACAGATCAGATCACACACAATGGCACAAAGTCAGTACACACCGACAAGCCAGGCACGCTGGTTCTGCATCTGTGCCATCAACCTGGGGATGCGACTACTCCTCATCACAAAGGCATCGTGTGCTGAACCAGGGAAACGGGCACACACGTGTGTGATGGTCATGTCTGCAAGACACACCACCAGTGCATTGACCGAGTGGTAGTGCTTGCGGTTCCTGTAGGCCTGCTCCTGGGCCTGTGGTGGTACCAAAGCCACATGTGTCCCATCAATGGAGCCAATGACATGCGGCATCCTCCCCAGGGCATAAAAGTCACTCTTCACGTCAGTGAGTCGTCGCAGTCTAGGGAAATAGATGTACCGGTTCAGGAAGAGCAACATTGCCGCCAAAACATCGCGGAGCACACGGCTGAACATGGTCTGTGACATCCCACCAGCAGACGCCACAGTATGTTGGAAGGTACCGGTGGCAAAGAAGTGTAGGGCTGCCATCACCTTCACCTTGGGGGTCAGCGCTGTAGGATACGGCCGGCCAGGCTGCAAATGTGGGGACAACTGCACTGCAAAATCCTCAATCAGCTGCCTGGTGAAGCGGTACCGTCGGATGCTGTCCCGTTCCACCATCGTTGCCAGGTCTGGGAATGGCCGATGGACAGCAGGAGCCCTGCAGTGCAGAGGAGAAGTAAGCAAGATCGTCAGTCACCCCACATATGCGGCATTGAACACACTCAAGATCCCAACATACATCATCATGAGGCACAACTACATGAAGTGTGCAGTACCGGAACGACATTTATGGTACATACATGGCCAACATCTGTCAACACGGTCCTACAGGTGGCATCAATTTGTCCCTGTTTGGCCCATTGGATATCATGATGCTGTGTCACAGTCACCCCCCAGTGACATGTGAGGACAGATGTGCCCCAGGCACCACAGCTCAACGACAGGCACATTCCCAGGGACCCTGTAATGCCACATGGACACTGGCATCACCTGGAGTATCATGTGTACACCACAACAAAACAAACATGACCCCCACAGGTAGTGGCCACACTTGCCATGGCAGGAGAGCCATGGACGTCTGTGACACACACGCACAACATCAGAGTCCATGCACACACAACGTGGATGTGGAGACTGTCTCCCATTGTGCACATGAAATCAGAGACATTGTAAACACTACATGCACAAAGACTGTGGAGGGCCATCACTATTGTGCCACTGGGACACCCTGGCTCAAACATACCGTCCCACATGGGACTCACGGGGTATGTGACATGACATACACAAACACCACTGTGAAATGTGACCATGGCACATGCACAGATATGAACAGTTGCACATCACAGTGGTCACGTACACGTAACACCCATGATCCTGTCCCCATGAACACGTGCACAGCCTGGGGGTGGCTGCCCACAGGTGACACCCACAGGACAACATGTACACCAACATACACACAATAGGAAATGCAGCCTTACATGCCTTATGATAAGGTTTGGACAGGCTGTCGTGATGTAGGTGTGCCCCTCACTCCCTGGGAGCTATCTGTGGCTGGCATATGTCCATCTGAGACAGGCATGCTGACATATGCCAGTCACATGTACAGTGATGCGTTGTACTGCAATGGACCGATCGGTGCCTCCGGCCGGCCCATTGCATTCAATGTGTGCGGGTACGCGTTGTACCCTGTGCGCGTTGAACAGCAATGGACCGATCGGTGCCTCCGGCCGGCCCATTGCTTTCAATGTGTGCGGGTACGCGTTGTACCCCTGTGCGCGTTGAACAGCAATGGACCGATCGGTGCCTCCGGCCGGCCCATTGCATTCAATGTGTGCGGGTACGCGTTGTACCCCTGTGCGCGTTGAACAGCAATGGACCGATCGGTGCCTCCGGCCGGCCCATTGCATTCAATGTGTGCGGGCACGCGTTGTACCCCTGTGCGCGTTGAACAGCAATGGACCGATCGGTGCCTCCGGCCGGCCCATTGCATTCAATGTGTGCGGGTACGCGTTGTACCCCTGTGCGCGTTGAACAGCAATGGACCGATCGGTGCCTCCGGCCGGCCCATTGCATTCAATGTGTGCGGGTACGCGTTGTACCCCTGTGCGCGTTGAACAGCAATGGACCGATCGGTGCCTCCGGCCGGCCCATTGCTTTCAATGTGTGCGGGTACGCGTTGTACCCCTGTGCGCGTTGAACAGCAATGGACCGATCGGTGCGCACCCATTGACAATGGGCTTGCCTGGCAACGGACGCGTTTTCGAATATTCGAACGAGTCGGTTGCTGGAAAATCAGTTGGTCACCCACAACAATGTTGCAAAATCATGTATGTCATGAAGTTGAAGATTTGAAGGATGCTGTGGGCGTGTTTTGGTGCTGCTATTCCATGGATTGGCCAGATTCAGAAGATGCAAACGACTTGGACCTATCACTTTGGACACAAGGGACAGTATCTGCCTCTCCAGCACATATATATTGCTGCATGTTCCCCTGAGAGCCCACTTGCCTGCACTACATGCTCCAGGACGACATCTGCCACTGCACTGCTGCTGTCTCTGCCCCTCTGGACCCTGCAATGGCACGTACTGTGGAGAGAGCCCCAGCCTTCAGCCTTGAAGAGAACCAGGCCCTGCTGGACAGCCTACTTCCACAGTACAGCAAGCTGTATGGGACACCAGGGGAGCAGGTGAGTGTTCTGTGCACTGCCTTTCTGAATGTGTATTTTGTCTGACTAGCAAGGCTGAGAGTCAGCACACCACTGGCTAGCAGGCTCACTGAGTAGTTGTCACCCCCCATAGTGTGTAGTGACTTGCACTGGACAGGTATGGTGCAGTGACAGTGCTTCTGAACAGGGTTTTACTCCCCATGCTATGATACCATGTAGTGACTTCTGGAAAACTGTCCATGGGCAGCCGTGCACTGCCTGGGTACACCATGTGCCCCTGTGATTGCGACATGTATATGCAACTGTGTCATGCACGGATATGTTGCATGTGTAGTAATGTCCTTATCACTTTGTCATCCTAACAGGCTTCTGCCCATCGGAAGCATGAGATCTGGAAGGACATCGTCCGGGCTGTCCGGTCCGTGGGGGTCTACAAGCGCCGGATCCGCAACTGCCAAAAGAGGTGGCAGGACCTTCGGGGCTGGACCCGGAGGATTGCACGGGTCCAGCTGAAGCTGTCGCCTCCTCGCAGGAGGGGCGGAACACGGACCCTGACCCCCACATGCTCAGGATCCTGGCGGTGGTCTTTCCAGACCTGGATGGGCAGCTGAAGGCCAGAGAGCAGCAAGGAGGGGGTGAGTCAAAGACTGCACTGTGTACTCTGTCTAACATGTTATGTGCCCTCCTCGGGCCAGGTTGAACTGCCACAGTACAGCAGTCATGTTGTCCAGGAGCCATGTCCCTCTATTGTGCACTGCCCACTCCTCATCTGATACCCAGGTGTGGCCCTTACATGCAGGGAATTCTGTCACTTAGGACTGTGTCCTTGCAGTTTGCTTGACTCAAGGTGGGAGACAGCATCTGTTTCCCTGACTCTGTGGTGGGCATCATGGGTGGGTCCATTGCTTACACAATGCCTGTATTCTGACATGTATTCAGCGTGTTACTTTGATCTGTGGTCCAATTGCTGAGCTGATCCACCACATGTGGCTGGGGTACCTGGCACACACCCATGCTGCGGGTGGGAACAATGTTTGGGCCCCAGGAGTATGTATATGACGTGTGTCACACATACTTAGCCAGCTGCCTACAGTCCAGGGCTCATCCCTCATTCATGTGGGGCTGGACAGTCATGCCTACTCCAGGCCATACAATACACTCTGTACTCCCACTCCCGTGTATCAGAGGACACATTGTGCACAGTGATTTGCCCCTCAGGTGTCTGCCTCTGTGTCAGTGTGCTGTGGATTAGTCGCCAGGACTGCTGTGGAGTTTCTTGGTAGGGGCTCAGCATGCCACTGGAGATGTGACCATAGGAGACGATACTTGTGTGACACATAGGTGTCTGATCAGCTGCCCATGCAGACTGGGGCATGTAAATGTGAAGTTCAGGCAGCTGTTCCCCATGCACAGCAGAGTGTGAGGGGCTCAGGTTCAGAGGGTAGTGTCACAGGTCTCCCATATGTCCAATAGGTATGACCTGGACAGATGAGGGTTAAGAGGATGTGTTGTGGGGGGATGTACATGTGCACTTGTGCAGCTCCAGGACTTGCATTCCCCATGACCTACTATTGTGACACAGTGCAGAGTGTTGTTGTCTGGCTGCAAAGTCATACATCACTGAGACAGTGATGTATGACTTTGCAGTCATGCCTCCGCCATGGCATGTGTCTACTGATTGGTGATCCTGCAGGGGAGTGACATGTGCTACATGCACACCATAGTGGCGCTGGCTATCAGGACATGGGTGCATCATGGTGTCTGTCGCTGGTATGCATCACATGCATTTCCTATTTGACTCTGGGCATCCCTTACATCCGTAAACCTGTACTGACTCAGTGGCAAGAGCTGTGATGTGTCCACACCGTGTCCTCTGCACTGTCCAACTACTGTGTACTTGGTGCATGTGTCAACACTGGGGTGTTGCAATCCAACAGACACCAGACAGATGGGTGCAAGGCCATGTGGGATGTGAGTGCCATGCTTGGCATCAGACTGACAATTGACTTCTCCTGTTCAATTAGTGCACTTTTAGCAATGTACAACTAATGATGCCAGGGCTTGCTCTGTGATGTGCTGTGCTCACAGTGGTGTGTGCGTTATGTGCAGGTGACTGATGTCTGTCTGTTTCCCCATTGTTTGCAGATACATCCACGGCCACGGAAGGGGACAGCTCCACGGACCAGGAGGAGCCGGAGAGCCAGACTGGGTCAGCAGCCGAGGAGTGGTCGGAGGGACCCAGTGGCACGGAGGGCGAGGGGAGCCACACCGAGGAGTCCTCAGCAGCATCCACCTCAGCTGAGGACCAGAGCAACTCGGAGGATGACTCCCTTGTGGAGGCGGGTGTCAGCAGCCACCACACCCCAGCTAGTGTTGCTGTCCCCGCCACCACCAGCACCACCACCGCCCTCCCATCGGCTCCCATTCCCCAGGTCCGTGGAGGCTCCCATGTCCGGGAGCGTGTCTCCTTTGGGCCAGGCACCGCACCCCTGCCCCTGTGTCCCCTGCTGCCCTGAGTGAGGAGTCTGTGTACCTCCTTCGCCAGCTCCATGTAGGGCAGACAGCCATGCTGAGTGTCCTCCATGCGCACACCGCGCTGTTGACTCAGCTGGTGTCGTTCATGGAGGGCATCTCATCGGGCATGTCTGACCTACAGAGGGGCAATAGGTCCATGGACTCCTCCCTGACGGCAGCAGTGTCCCTCCTCAAACGGTCCCTCACCCCTCCTGCCTCTGCTCCATCCACACTCCCCAGCACCTTACCCATCCCAGGCACACACACACTGGCACACACCAGCACACACACATCCAGCACACTGACACACACGCCAATGACAAAACGCACACGCAAGCACATTCAGGGGACTGAAGCCAGACTCACAGGGGATGGGGCCCTGGAACACACACACGCATCCACATGCACTGCGCAGTCCTCAGTTCCCTCTCCCTCCAAAGCACCCTCCCTTGCCTCACCTGCAACCCCAAAGTCACAGCAGCTCTTCCTCTGTGACCTCGGCCTCTTCCCCACCGATGAAGCTGCTCCAGCATCCCGGGGGAAGAGGAAGCCCACCCACACGGAGCAGAGTGCCCCTCGCCCCCGGACACCCTCCCCAGGCGCAGACGGACTGAGGCCCCCACCCGCAAGTCCCCCGGAGTGCTAAGAGCAAGACCCCGCCACCGCCCTGCAGCTCAGGCACAAGGTCTCCGTCCTCCATCCCTCAGGCCCCCACTGCACAGGTGCCCCCACCACACCCTGCCCCAGGTTCCCCCACCCACAGATATACCATCCCCAAGATGCTCCGGCCTTCTCCCCCTGCCACTTGCTCTCCCAGCACCACACCCCCGCTGCGCTTGTCTGTGCCACTGATGTGGTGAGGGTGTCCTCCCCTCTTTCCAACCCACCTTGCCTGTTCCCCATTCTCCTCCCCTGGAGGTAGGCACTGCAGTGGAGTCCACTACCGCCCTGTCTGACTTGGGCACTGCAGTGGCGGACCTGTCCACCCCATCTGCAGGGTCCACTGCAGTTGTGCCGGCACCCACGACATCTGTGTCATGCCCCCCAGTTGTGCCGGCACACACCATGTCAGACACCTCCACTGCAGTTGTCAGTGGCTCTCCAGCACCCACCACCCCTTCCCTGACTCCCCTGGTGAGCCCTGATCCTGTCCCTGCGGTGCCTGGCCTGCCCCCCGGTTGCCCCTCCTAGTGGATTGTCCCTGGTATTGTGCAGGCATGCGTAGGGTGACATCTGCCAGTGTCACCCTGTTTGAACTTTGACAATGGACTGGCCATTGGCCTTTGCTCTTTTTCAGGACTTCGTTTGGCCTCAACACATATGCTGAATAAAGCAACTTTCTTTTCTCTAGTGCTCATGCTTCAGATGTACATGTTGTTGGTGCAGCTAACCATGCCCTTGCTGCAGTGATGGTGATATCTGGTCTCATGATTATGAAGTGTTACTGTGCAGGAACCCATGTGGTCCAGGGGAATGTGTCCTATCATGTGGTGTATCCATGTCATCAATAGCAGCATCTGAGGGTGTCATGTGTTCAGTATTTGGCAATGGGTTTCCTACTTATATTGGCAATTTCATATCTGTGGCTTCCACCCCTGCACATCTGTTGTGCCTGCCATCGTTGCATTTGTCTACTTCCCTGACCGTGTTGCCATCTCCAGTGGACATGCAGGTTTGGGCATCAATGGGGAGGGACTCATCCGTGTAGTCAGTGCAACATTGCTATACAAGTGTGTTGGATCTGTGCTGATGATTCCGTTGGCACATCCATGACCAGGCTGATGTGATGGGAGCCCTCATTTGGTGCTAATTGTTGATTGTGTGACCAAGTGCTCAGCTGACATGATGGGGCCCTACTGAGGCAACATATGGCACAGCTTTCCTCACACAGGAGTGGAGTCCCCTCATGGCAGTGTGTACACGTGTGACATTGCCTGCGCCCAAGGTGTGTGTTGTATGTGCATGTCTGTGTGTTCACTTCCATTCATCTGCGCATGCTGTGATCCCTAGTGTTGTACCTGTTTGTGATGCTTGCTGACTTGAGCTATGTTCCCCAAAGTCTTCTCCCTGTGTTCTCTGTGATGTGGGTGCATGGCACATTACTGGTCATCAGGGTGTCACCCATAGGTGTGTTTGCTGTCAGGGCAGAGTTTGTGTGCTGACGCAGATGGGTCACAGTCAGGTTTCCCTTTGGCACTTGTTGTTTGCCCCTGTCATGTGATTTCCAGTTTGTGTTATCTTTCAGTGATTGTGACACGTTGTGTGTGTGACTGCTGGCACTCCTTAGGGTCCGGGCTGCAATGTTGGTTGTTGTCTATGTGTGTTCTTTGTGGGTGACCTTGGCTTCTTCATTGGTGTGTGACTGTGGCTGGGATCCCATTGGTCGGTGTGGTATTGCCGTCATGTCCATGTACAGCGTAGTGTGCAGTGTGTCAGACATTCAGGAGTCTTGTTGAGTGGCCATGTGTCATGTGTTTCTGCACCTTGGTTCCCACCCACCACCCTGGAATAGTCATGGGTGCATGTGCAATGTCACCAGTGCATGTGTACTTCACTGCTGCACATTGTTGGAGGTCGAGGGGTGTGGTCTTGAGTGTGTGCAGATGAGAGTTGTTGCCCGGCTAGTCCCCTGCCTCCATGTTGGCCTTGGCTTACTGGCCATGCTGATTGATTTGTGCTTGTGTAGGTGTGATGGTAGTTAGTTGCTCAGGACACCTGACTGTGGTTCACAGTGTGAACGACATTTAGCTTTGTCATCACAGTGGTATTTTTCTTCAGCCCAGGGTCACCACATTGTGGGGGCCCTGGGGGTGGTGCTGTGGTGTGTCTGTGACTTGCTGTGTCAGTTGTTGTTCCTACGTGCCTGTGTGACATGTGTGTTTTGTGCTCCCTCTCACCTGTCAATGCCTGCTTGCCCACATAGGGGATTTGGATCCATGAGTTACCTTAGTGTGGCAGTGTATGCACATCTGTATGATTGGTATTCAGCTCTCCTCATGTGTTGTGTTGTTGCCTGGGGACAATGGCACCCCCACCCCTCACCTGCTGTGTATGATGACAGTGTTGGTCTGCCTGTTTGTGTTTGTGCATCTGCACCACTGCATTGGCATATCTTGGGTGTGCCATTGGCTGTATGTTGTTTGGTGTGTTTCCCCTGCTGTCCCTGGGACTCCTAGGTCATCGGTCAGCACAGTGATCATGGTTTGTGTGTCCCATTGCTGCCATGGTATGGTATCTGTTCACCTCACATCTGCTGTCTCCACAGGGTATCTGCATTTGTGTGCCCATTGGTGCAAATATGTGGTTCTGCATTCTGATGGTCACTTCTGTCATTGTGTCATTGATGACTGTTGACGGTCTCAGCCCCCATGGGTGTTGTTTGTCTGCACATGGCCAAAGGAATGTTTCATTTGCACTGCAGTATTTGGCTCCCCAATTTATGTTGCAATGGGACACATACACTACTTTGCCACAGATGAGTTTTTGGTTCTGTGACCAGGAATGATCCATGCAGTTTGGCAGTTGCAGCTCTTTCTTTGTCAACAATTACCTTTTGGTCACTGTGATGATGAGGGTGTAGACCCCATTGCCACAATGGTCAAAATGTGCTTCAGCTATGGACCCCACACTTGCCTTTTGGTCACTGTGATGATGGGGGTTTAGACCCCATTGCCACAATGGTCAAACTGTGCTTCAGCTATGGACCCCACACTTGCCTTTTGGTCACTGTGATGATGGGGGTTTAGACCCCATTGCCACAATGGTCAAAATGTGCTTCAGCTATGGACCCCACACTTGCCTTTTGGTCACTGTGATGATGGGGGTTTAGGCCCCATTGCCACAATGGTCATGGGCTGCTTGCATTGTGGGTGCCACACACATATATGTGTGGCACATGTGCTAGGGGGTCACATTGTATGTTCAATGTCATGTTTGGTGTTGTAGGCATTTGACACAGCCTGCTCACACGCTTGTCATGGTGGTGGGGGATGTCTTAATCTTGCATTCCCTAGGTTGTGGTGTGCTTGTTGTGTCATGCATTGTCCATCCTATGAGTGGGGGTGGTAGTAGTGGTAGGCATCCTGCCCCCTGGCTAAGTGTGGTAGTAGTGGTGGGCATCCTGCCCCCTGGGTGGGGGTGGTAGCAGTGGTGGGCATCCTGCCCCCTGGCTAAGGGTGGTAGTAGTGGTGGGCATCCTGCCCCCTGGGTGAGGGTGGTAGTAGTGGTAGGCATCCTGCCCCCTGGCTAAGGGTGGTAGTAGCGGTGGGCATCCTGCCCCCTGGCTAAGGGTGGTAGTAGTGGTGGGCATCCTGCCCCCCTGGGTGAGGGTGGTAGTAGTGGTGGGCATCCTGCCCCCCTGGGTGAGGGTGGTAGTAGTGGTAGGCATCCAGACCCCCTGGCTAAGGGTGGTGGTAGGCATCCAGCCCCCCTGGCTAAGGGTGGTAGTAGTGCTGGGCATCCTGCCCCCTGGGTGAGGGTGGTAGTAGTGGTAGGCATCCTGCCCCCCTGGTTGAGGGTGGTAGTAGTGGTAGGCATCCAGCCCCCTGGCTAAGGGTGGTAGTAGTGGTAGGCATCCAGCCCCCTGGCTAAGGGTGGTAGTAGTGGTGGGCATCCTGCCCCCTGGGTGAGGGTGGTAGTAGTGGTGGGCATCCTGCCCCCCTGGGTGAGGGTGGTAGTAGTGGTAGGCATCCTGCCCCCTGGCTAAGGGTGGTAGTAGTGGTGGGCATCCTGCCCCCCTGGGTGAGGGTGGTAGTAGTGGTAGGCATCCTGCCCCCTGGCTAAGGGTGGTAGTAGTGGTGGGCATCCTGCCCCCTGGGTGAGGGTGGTAGTAGTGGTGGGCATCCTGCCCCCTGGCTAAGGGTGGTAGTAGTGGTGGGCATCCTGCCCCCCTGGGTGAGGGTGGTAGTAGTGGTAGGCATCCTGCCCCCTGGGTGGGGTGGTAGTAGTGGTGGGCATCCTGCCCCCTGGCTAAGGGTGGTAGTAGTGGTGGGCATCCTGCCCCCCTGGGTGAGGGTGGTAGTAGTGGTAGGCATCCTGCCCCCTGGCTAAGGGTGGTAGTAGTGGTGGGCATCCTGCCCCCCTGGGTGGGGTGGTAGTAGTGGTGGGCATCCTGCCCCCTGGCTAAGGGTGGTAGTAGTGGTGGGCATCCTGCCCCCCTGGGTGAGGGTGGTAGTAGTGGTAGGCATCCTGCCCCCTGGCTAAGGGTGGTAGTAGTGGTGGGCATCCTGCCCCCTGGCTAAGGGTGGTAGTAGTGGTGGGCATCCTACCCCCTGGGTGAGGGTGGTAGTAGTGGTGGGCATCCTGCCCCCCTGGGTGAGGGTGGTAGTAGTGGTAGGCATCCAGCCCCCCTGGCTAAGGGTGGTGGTAGGCATCCAGCCCCCTGGCTAAGGGTGGTAGTAGTGGTGGGCATCCTGCCCCCCTGGGTGAGGGTGGTAGTAGTGGTAGGCATCCTGCCCCCCTGGTTGAGGGTGGTAGTAGTGGTAGGCATCCAGCCCCCTGGCTAAGGGTGGTAGTAGTGGTAGGCATCCAGCCCCCTGGCTAAGGGTGGTAGTAGTGGTGGGCATCCTGCCCCCCTGGGTGAGGGTGGTAGTAGTGGTGGGCATCCTGCCCCCCTGGGTGAGGGTGGTAGTAGTGGTAGGCATCCTGCCCCCTGGCTAAGGGTGGTAGTAGTGGTGGGCATCCTGCCCCCTGGGTGAGGGTGGTAGTAGTGGTGGGCATCCTGCCCCCTGGGTGAGGGTGGTAGTAGTGGTAGGCATCCTGCCCCCTGGCTAAGGGTGGTAGTAGTGGTGGGCATCCTGCCCCCCTGGGTGAGGGTGGTAGTAGTGGTAGGCATCCTGCCCCCTGGCTAAGGGTGGTAGTAGTGGTGGGCATCCTGCCCCCTGGGTGAGGGTGGTAGTAGTGGTGGGCATCCTGCCCCCCTGGCTAAGGGTGGTAGTAGTGGTGGGCATCCTGCCCCCTGGGTGAGGGTGGTAGTAGTGGTGGGCATCCTGCCCCCTGGGTGAGGGTGGTAGTAGTGGTAGGCATCCTGCCCCCCTGGTTGAGGGTGGTAGTAGTGGTAGGCATCCAGCCCCCCTGGCTAAGGGTGGTAGTAGTGGTAGGCATCCAGCCCCCTGGCTAAGGGTGGTAGTAGTGGTGGGCATCCTGCCCCCTGGGTGAGGGTGGTAGTAGTGGTGGGCATCCTGCCCCCCTGGGTGAGGGTGGTAGTAGTGGTAGGCATCCTGCCCCCTGGCTAAGGGTGGTAGTAGTGGTGGGCATCCTGCCCCCCTGGGTGAGGGTGGTAGTAGTGGTAGGGCATCCTGCCCCCTGGCTAAGGGTGGTAGTAGTGGTGGGCATCCTGCCCCCTGGGTGAGGGTGGTAGTAGTGGTGGGCATCCTGCCCCCCTGGCTAAGGGTGGTAGTAGTGGTGGGCATCCTGCCCCCTGGGTGAGGGTGGTAGTAGTGGTAGGCATCCTGCCCCCTGGGTGGGGGTGGTAGTAGTGGTGGGCATCCTGCCCCCTGGCTAAGGGTGGTAGTAGTGGTGGGCATCCTGCCCCCTGGATGAGGGTGGTAGTAGTGGTAGGCATCCTGCCCCCTGGCTAAGGGTGGTAGTAGTGGTGGGCATCCTGCCCCCTGGGTGGGGTGGTAGTAGTGGTGGGCATCCTGCCCCCTGGCTAAGGGTGGTAGTAGTGGTGGGCATCCTGCCCCCTGGGTGAGGGTGGTAGTAGTGGTAGGCATCCTGCCCCCTGGCTAAGGGTGGTAGTAGTGGTGGGCATCCTGCCCCCTGGCTAAGGGTGGTAGTAGTGGTGGGCATCCTGCCCCCCTGGCTAAGGGTGGTAGTAGTGGTGGGCATCCTGCCCCCTGGGTGAGGTGGTAGTAGTGGTAGGCATCCTGCCCCCTGGGTGGGGTGGTAGTAGTGGTGGGCATCCTGCCCCCTGGCTAAGGGTGGTAGTAGTGGTAGGCATCCTGCCCCCTGGCTAAGGGTGGTAGTAGTGGTGGGCATCCTGCCCCCTGGCTAAGGGTGGTAGTAGTGGTGGGCATCCTGCCCCCCTGGGTGAGGGTGGTAGTAGTGGTGGGCATCCTGCCCCCCTGGGTGAGGGTGGTAGTAGTGGTAGGCATCCAGCCCCCTGGCTAAGGGTGGTGGTAGGCATCCAGCCCCCCTGGCTAAGGGTGGTAGTAGTGGTGGGCATCCTGCCCCCCTGGGTGAGGGTGGTAGTAGTGGTAGGCATCCTGCCCCCCTGGTTGAGGGTGGTAGTAGTGGTAGGCATCCTGCCCCCTGGTTGAGGGTGGTAGTAGTGGTAGGCATCCAGCCCCCCTGGCTAAGGGTGGTAGTAGTGGTAGGCATCCAGCCCCTGGCTAAGGGTGGTAGTAGTGGTGGGCATCCTGCCCCCTGGGTGAGGGTGGTAGTAGTGGTGGGCATCCTGCCCCCCTGGGTGAGGGTGGTAGTAGTGGTGGGCATCCTGCCCCCTGGCTAAGGGTGGTAGTAGTGGTGGGCATCCTGCCCCCCTGGCTAAGGGTGGTAGTAGTGGTGGGCATCCTGCCCCCTGGGTGAGGGTGGTAGTAGTGGTGGGCATCCTGCCCCCTGGGTGAGGGTGGTAGTAGTGGTAGGCATCCAGCCCCCCTGGCTAAGGGTGGTGGTAGGCATCCAGCCCCCTGGCTAAGGGTGGTAGTAGTGGTGGGCATCCTGCCCCCCTGGGTGGGGGTGGTAGTAGTGGTGGGCATCCTGCCCCCTGGCTAAGGGTGGTAGTAGTGGTGGGCATCCTGCCCCCCTGGGTGAGGGTGGTAGTAGTGGTAGGCATCCTGCCCCCTGGCTAAGGGTGGTAGTAGTGGTGGGCATCCTGCCCCCTGGCTAAGGGTGGTAGTAGTGGTGGGCATCCTGCCCCCCTGGGTGAGGGTGGTAGTAGTGGTGGGCATCCTGCCCCCCTGGGTGAGGGTGGTAGTAGTGGTAGGCATCCAGCACCCCCTGGCTAAGGGTGGTGGTAGGCATCCAGCCCCCTGGCTAAGGGTGGTAGTAGTGGTGGGCATCCTGCCCCCCTGGGTGAGGGTGGTAGTAGTGGTAGGCATCCTGCCCCCTGGGTGGGGGTGGTAGTAGTGGTGGGCATCCTGCCCCCCTGGGTGAGGGTGGTAGTAGTGGTAGGCATCCAGCCCCCTGGTTGAGGGTGGTAGTAGTGGTAGGCATCCAGCCCCCTGGGTGGGGTGGTAGTAGTGGTGGGCATCCTGCCCCCCTGGCTAAGGGTGGTAGTAGTGGTAGGCATCCAGCCCCCCTGGCTAAGGGTGGTGGTAGGCATCCAGCCCGCCCTGGGTGAGGGTGGTAGTAGTGGTAGGCATCCAGCCCCCCTGGCTAAGGGTGGTAGTGGTGGTGGGCATCTGGCACCCCCTGGCTAAGGGTGGTTGTGGTGGTTGGCATCCAGCCCCCCTGGGTTGGGGTGGTGGCGCGCATTCAGGCCCCTGTGTGCATATGTGGCATTGGTGATGGGCATCCCGCCCCTATGGTGCTGCTGTTGCTGGTGTAAGTATATTCAGATTCCCAGTGTATGTGTGTGATGTGTCGTGTACGTGTTGTATGTGTTTTGTGGTTGGTGTCTGACTTACCTTCTGCGCCGTACGCGTCCGTGCCTGTTCCGGTAGTAGATGTAGAATATTGGTATGATCGGGACGAAGGGATTCATGGTTGGTTTGTGTCGTTCGTCCTTCTCGTTGCTTCGCGTCGTCCTCGTCGCTTGGCTTCGTCCTCGTCGCTTCGCGTCGTCCTCGTCGGTGCTGTGTTCGCCTCGTAGCCGTGGATCGTGTTGTGGCGCGATTCGGAGCTTATGTGCGCCTCTCCCGGATGCTTTGACGTGCCGTGCGTAGCGACGGGTTCGGCGCGTACGGAAGCGCATCGTACTTGTCCGGCCGGACGGGGCTGCATTTTCCCTTCCGTGCGACTCGATTCGGCGTTTCCGGATTCGCCTCGGTCGGAGAACAGGACCTGGTTTGGGTGAGTACGGCTCGGCCGGGATTTTTGCTGTTGTGCGCATCGTACTTGCTCGTTCGGTGTGCTGTACGGATCGGTCGGGAAACAGGCTTTCGCATGGCTTTTTTCCCGACCGAATGGTATTGGGTGCGCCTCCGACCGAGATCGGAATCGGCCCCCTGGTGTAAAAAAAATAAAAAAAGAAGCCACGGGTTCATTCCACGCATGTATAAGTAGGACAGATTTTCATCCATTAAAAGGAAGGCCTTATCTAGATTTTTATCTTTTAATAATCCTATTAAGAAAAGGGGTGGAAGAGGTTCAGCAGAATCGATAGTCCTTTAAATGTTCCTTTTTTCAAGGAGACACAAATAGCACGTTTATGTCTGGCTTGCTCTGTTTTGATTGGGTGGAAACCCTGTATCAAAGTATTTCATTTTTTTACTTGCTTGGTTGTGTTTCCAGGAATCCGTCATTATGCAGAACTGGAGAGGAAAATTCGTACTGAAATATTCAAATGGAGAGTAAAAGTAAACCCCATTTTTCATGAGGAACCTTGCATATGCAAAT
Source organism: Calotriton arnoldi (assembly GCA_963921515.1). NCBI lineage: Eukaryota > Metazoa > Chordata > Amphibia > Caudata > Salamandridae > Calotriton > Calotriton arnoldi. The sequence goes on from CAWUFW010006980.1 coordinate 525,805, forward strand.
AACATTGAAACTTTCCTTTCTTAAAATTGGTGCTTGGGCGTTTTCTTTTCCAAAAGGATACCATAATTAAGTTACTTTCAGTATTTTTAAAATATCCTGTACCTTGTCGTCAGGATGCCATTGTTGTGGGAAGTTGTATGATTAGACGTAGCAGTCATCTTTGCTAATTTGTTATTGTTGGACACATGAATGTTAAAAGCTGCAATGTTTTTATTCACTGTTGTGTAGTGCTTTTATCATATAAATGCTTTGCTTTATGAAGCAAAGATTTTATAGAAGTCATTGATACATTTTAACAGGGGTGTTGTGGCAAAGAAGAAATGTTCAGTTTTGCCGCTTTAGGACTGATTGTCTCATAAAGATTGTTTTATTTTTGGAAATAAAAAGATAAAATAATGCAATTTTAATGCGTCTATGGTCTCGTTCACTGATTAAATATATTACATTTCAGATATGTTTTGTGAAGCATAACAGGCTACATTACAAACAGCTCAGCAAACTAAGCACTTTACCTTAGTCCAATTGCCAACGCAGGTAAGAGTTCAACTGAAGAAGGACAATGTGCACTTTCCAAAATCCTTTCCATTTTTTAAAAGTCGCCAAATGGTAGAAAAGAGCTCATGAGAAGCACTGACTTCCTCTTGAAACTGCTTCAAAACTAGACGTGTCAGATAGAATATAAACGTCTGAATGTTTATACACCACATAATGACTTGCAAAAAATGTACTCTGGTAGAGAGCCTTTAGTGTGAATACCGATGATACAAAATTCGGCATTTGATTGCAAATACATAGCAATAGTGTGAAACAAAATTATATCTGTTAGAAATTACCATCTTTTGCATGGCTTTTTACGTGGCATTCCCCCAGATTTTCGACTTCTTTTGATGAACCCATATTTGTTTGCCAGAGGACTCTGCGCACTTTACTCCTGTGGTAAAGTGCTTGTGCTCTCCCTTTTAAAATTGGTAACATTGGCATATACCTAAGTGGTACATTTAATTTAAAGGTAAGTCCCTAGCATATGGTACTACATGTAAATAGGGCGTGTACATTAAATGTTACTGATGGGCTGCAGCATTTACTGTGCCACTCACTAAAGTAGCACTGTAAAGCATGTCCTAAATGCCTCTAGGGCAGGCAGCATAGTATTTAAAATGTAGGACATGTATCATTTATGTATTACATAACCTGGCAGTGAAAAACCTACTAAGTGGTTATTCACTGTGGCAAAGCAGTCTTCCATAAATTAAAATTGGATTACTCAATTACCTTCAACAAGGTAAAAATAAGTGTTAAATTCAGTTTGGGAATAGTTATAAAATGTTCCATGGACTCTTTGTAATAGTTATTTAAAATCCAACATAATGGTCAAGTTGAATTTTATATTACTATTTTCGAAAGTTGTCATTCCCCTGTCTAAAATCAAAAGGGCTTTCCTGCAGCTGTCATCAGACCCCAGATGGCACCGTTGTGATGCGATGTGTATTGCTCCCAGGCAGTGGACAAAGGGCCATGGAAGTGGAGAGGGGAACTCTTCCCTCGAGAGGATGGCCTGGGGGACTGAGCCATGCCCCTTCAAAGAATGCCTTCCTTGTCACTAGAAGATGCAAGCTCACAGTTAGGCCTGCCTCCTCTTTGTCTCCCTAGTTAGCCTGGCACCAAACCTAGTGGGGGTAAAGGAACTGACTAGAACTGGTTTAGGGGATGGACAAAAGCTTACCGTCCATCTCCATATTGGCACTGGGCATAAATGTGGACCACACACATTTCTCCTCAGAACACTCCAGGACCTGTGAAGAATCAGAAGAAGGGTTACCCTGGTGTCTCAGGAACCTGAAGGAAGACCAGAGGACCCCAGAATTGACTCAAGCGGCCATTTGACTGAACCTCTGTGTGAGCTTCAGGGACACAACAAGCTTACAGAGGCCTCCCTCCATGCAACTGCCCAGCCAACCAGTTCCAAATGAACCTGTCCCAGACTCTGCTGCTGGCATCTGTTGGAGTGAGTCCTAACCGCAATGTGGTACACCCCACATCCTGGACCCTTGGCTGGCATTACAGTGCACTTCTCTTGTCCAGATTGCAAACGTTGTGACTTAGAAACTTTTTGCCAATTTTCTTTCCTGGGGAAATGACGGAGACCGGGATCCCAGTTAAAGCCACAGTCAAATCGCCAGTCAGCCCTAGCATTGTTGGTTTGCCACGCTGACTTCTAGAAAAGTTTCTAAGTCTGAATGTAGAGGGCTTCGTCGGGACAAATACCAAGCAGCATCGGCATCCAATCAATGTCAAGACCTTACCGGACACCAACTTTGTCCATTCAGAGCTCTCCTGCCTTTGCCAATGATTCAGAGGGTGGCAGAATGCAAAGTATGGGATCTATTTTGTATTTGGGAACGGTGAGGGAAGGGAAGGCACAGAGGATGGTATGGGAGGGTGACATGATGCCAGGTAGGGGGAGCATTTAGTAAAGCAGAAATGGTAAGGGGAGGGAATGCACAGAAAGTAGTGTGGGAGAATGCATATGCAAAGAAGGGATTTCCTTGTATATGACTGAAGAGAGGGCAACAGGATACCAGGCAATTTTTTTACATTTGAGGGGGAGGTGAATCTAATAACAAGATAGCTTGAGGTGGGTGGCAAGACACCTGGTAAAGTATGTCTGACGGATGACTACTCTGCACTGCTCATGTGAGCATGGGAAGAAGAAAGTGTGGGGGACATACATAATATAAAATTGTAGATGGGTAGTTATGAATGTGAGGAATTGGATTGTTGTTTGAGTGAGGTGTTAACCCCTTCGCTGCTAGGCCTTTCCCCCCCGTGCTAAGCGTTTTTTTGGCTATTTGGGGTAGTTCGCGCTTAGGCCCCTATAACTTTGTGACCACATAAGGTATCCACGGCAAATTTGCGTCCTTTTTTTCCAACATCATGGGGATTCTAAAGGTACCCAGGGTTTTTGGATTCAACTGGAGGGGACCCAGAAATGAGCCAAAATACAGCTAAATTTGTTTTTTGGGGGGAAAAATGCAAACAAAGGGCTACAGATGAAAGCGTCTGGTTTTTTCCCTGCAAATGGTATCAAAAAAGGGGTTGTGGTGCTGAAATCACCATCTTCACAGCTATCAGGGACAAGCAGACTTTTGTCAAAAAACCAAAAATTGTACACAGTTTTGGCAATTTTCTGGGACATAGCCTATTTTTGCTATTTTTTGTGCTTACAGTTAATGGTAGAAATGGGTCTGAAAGCAACAATGGATCCTGGAAAGCTATATATTTTTGAAAAGTAGACAGAATTCTGAATTCAGCAAGGGGTCATTTGTGTAGATCCTTCAAGGTTTCTTTATAGAAACTAACAGTTAAATATAGGAAAAATTGAAAATTAGTTGAGAAAAACAGCCATTTGTGTTAAAGTTTTTACCTGTAACTTCTTCTAATTATGACAGCTGTTTGAAAGCAATATACCGTTACAGCAACTGGACCTTTCTGGTTGTGGGGATATATAGGACTTGTAGGTTCACCAAGAACCCGACGAACCCAGAGCCAATAACTGAGCAGCATCTTGCAATTTTTTTTATTATGTACCGGGTATATAGCAATTATTCTGGGAAAATGTATACATGGAAAAATCGGTATGAAAGACACCTATGTATTTCTGAAATGGGAACAAAATATAGAGTTTAGAAACATTAGATATTTGCACATTTCCGAAATTGGGAGTACCCATACTAGCATGAGAATTATAGGTCATTTTTCAAAATGACTTCTTTTTTACACATTGTCTTTCATTTGGAAGGCAGAAATGCATCGAAAGTCAATAGGTAATAACAGTTGCTCTACAATTCTGTATTACTCTACGTCTCCTGATAAAAATGGTACCTCACTTGTGTGGGTAGGCCTAGTGCCCACGACAGGAAACGGCTCAAAACGCAACGCTGACACACCACATTTTCACAATGAAAAATGACCCTTTTTTGAAAAGTGCCTAGCTGTAGTTTTGAACCCTAGCTCTGCCGGCACCTAGGGAAACCTAGCAAACCTATACATTTTTAAAACTAGACACCCAGGGAATCCAGGATGGGGTGACTTGACTGGCTCTCACCAGGTTCTGTTACCCAGAATTCCTTGCAAACTTACAAAATTGACAAAAAAACCAAATTTTCCTCACATTTGGAAAGTTCTGGAATCTACGTGGATCCACAAAATTCCACCCATCCCGCGTTCCCCAAAGTCTTTCAAGAAAAGTGGTACCTCACTTGTGTGGGTAGGCCTAGTGCCCGCGACAGGAAACGGCGCAAAACGCAACGTGGACACACCACATTTTCACAGTAAATAATGAACCTTTTTTTGAAAAGTGCCTAGCTGTAGTTTTTGAACCCTAGCTCTGCCGGCACCTTAGGAAACCTAGCAAACCTATACATTTTTGAAAATAACACACCCAGGGGAATCCAGTATGGGGTGACTTGACTGGCTCTCACCAGGTTCTGTTACCCAGAATCCCTTCCAAAACAAAAAAAACAACTTTTCCTCACATTTCTGTGGTGGAAAGTTCTGGAATCTGCGTGGATCCACAAAATTTCACCCACCCTGCGTTCCCCAAAGTCTTCCAAGAAAAATGGTACCTCACTTGTGTGGGTAGGCCTAGTGCCCATGACAGGAAACGGCGCAAAACGCAACGTGGACACACCACATTTTCACAGTGAAAAATGACCCTTTTTTTGCAAAGTGCCTAGATGTAGTTTTTGAGCCCTAGCTCTGCCGGCACCTAGGGAAACCTAGCAAACCTATACATTTTTAAAAACTAGACACCCAGGGGAATCCAGGATGGGGTGACTTGACTAGCTCTCACTAGGTTCTGTTACCCAGAATCCCTTGCAAACCTAAAAGATTGACAAAAAAAACACATTTTCCTCACATTTCTGTGGTGGAAAGTTCTGGAATCTGCATGGATCCACAAAATTCCACCCAACCCGCGTTCCCCAAAGTCTTCCAAGAATAATGGTACCTCACTTGCGGGGGTAGGCCTAGTGCCCGTGACAGGAAACGGTGCAAAACGCAACGTGGACACACCACATTTTCACAGTGAAAAATGAACCTTTTTTTGCAAAGTGCCTAGCTGTAGTTTTTCAACCCTAGCTCTGCCGGCACCTATGCAAACCTAGCAAACCTATACATTTTTGAAAACTAGACAGCCAGGGAAATCCAGGATGGGGTGACTTGACTGGCTCTCACCAGGTTCTGTTACCCAGAATCCCTTGCAAACCTAAACAATTGACAAAAAAACACATTTTCCTCACATTTCTGTGGTAGAAAGTTCTGGAATCTGCGTGGATCCACAAAATTCCACTCACCCCGCGTTCCCCAAAGTCTTCCAAGAATAATGGTACCTCACTTGCGGGGGTAGGCCTAGTGCCCACGACAGGAAACGGCTCAAAACGCAACGTGGACACACCACATTTTCACAATGAAAAATGACCCTTTTTTTGAAAAGTGCCTAGCTGTAGTTTTTGAACCCTAGCTCTGCCGGCACCTAGGGAAACCTAGCAAACCTATACATTTTTACAACTAGACACCCAGGGAATCAGGATGGGGTGACTTGACTGGCTCTCACCAGGTTCTGTTACCCAGAATCCCTTGCAAACCTAAACAATTGACAAAAAAACACATTTTCCTCACATTTCTGTGGTAGAAAGTTCTGGAATCTGCGTGGATCCACAAAATTCCACTCACCCCGCGTTCCCCAAAGTCTTCCAATAAAAATGGTACCTCACTTGTGTGGGTAGGCCTAGTGCCCGCGACAGGAAACGGCGCAAAACTCAACGTGGACACACCACATTTTCACAGTGAAAAATGAACCTTTTTTTGCAAAGTACCTAGCTGTAGTTTTTGAACCCTAGCTCTGCCGGCACCTAGGAAAACCTAGCAAACCTATACATTTTTGAAAACTAGACACCCAGGGGAATCCAGGATGGGGTGACTTGACTGGCTCGCAGCAGGTTCTGTTACCCAGAATCCCTTGCAAACCGATAAAAGTGACAAAGAAAACACATTTTCCTCACATTTCTGTTGTGAAAAGTTCTGGAATCTGGCTGGATCCACAAAATTCCACTCATCCCGCGTTCCCCAAAGTCTTCCGAGAAAAATGGTACCTCACTTGTGTTGGTAGGCCTAGTGCCCGCGACAGGAAACGGCGCAAAACACAACGTGGACACACCACATTTTCACAGTGAAAAATTACCCTTTTTTTGCAACGTGCCTAGCTGTAGTTTTTTAACCCTAGCTCTGCCGGCACCTAGGGAAAACTATCAAACCTATACATTTTTGAAATCTAGACACCCAGGGGAATCCAGGATGGGGTGACTTGACTGGCTCTCACCAGGTTCTGTTACCCAGAATCCCTTGCAAACCTAATAAATTGACAAAAAAAACACATTTCCCTCACATTTCTGTGGTGGAAAGTTCTGGAATCTGCGTGGATCCACAAAATTCAACACACCCCACGTTCCCCAAGGTCTTCCGAGAAAAATGGTACCTCACTTGTGTGGGTGGGTCAAGTACCCGCGACAGGCAAGGGCCCAAAACCTATTGAGGCGACATCAAAATTACCTATCACAAATCAACCTGGTTTTGCAAGGGGGGTCCCATGAGGTTTTTGGCCACGGGCTCGGCGGCCATCTACGGAAACCTACCAAACCCACACATTTCTGAAAACTAGACACCCAGGGGAGTCCAGCGAGGTATGGCTTGCATGGGTCCCCCAACATTTTCCTACCCAGAATCCCCTGCAAGCCTCAAATTTGGCTGAAAAAATCACTTTTTTCTCAAATTTCTGTGTGGGAAAGTTCTGGAATCTGCGTGGATCCACAAATTTCCTACCACCTAGCGTTCCCACAGGTCTCCCGATAAAGATGGTACCTCACTCGCGTGGGTGGGTCAAGTAACCGCGACAGGCAAGGGCCCAAAACCTATTGATGCGACATCAAAATTACCTAACACAAAACAACCTGGTTTTGCAAGGGGGGTCCCATGAGTTTTTTGCCCCGGACTCGGCGGCCATCTAGGGAAACCTACCAAACCCACACATTTCTGAAAACTAGACACCCGGGGAATTCCAGCGAGGTATGGCTTGCATGGATCCCCCAACGTTTTCCTACCCAGAATCCCCTGCAAACCTCAAACTTAGCTGAAAAAATCACTTTTTTCTCACATTTCTGTGTGGGAAAGTTCTGAAATCTGCGTGGATCCACAAATTTCCTACCACCCAGCGTTCCCCCAGGTCTCCCAATAAAAATGGTACCTCACTCGCGTGGATGGGTCAAGTACCCGCGACAGGCAAGGGCCCAAAACCTATTGAGGAGACATCAAAATGAACTATCACAAAACAACCTGGTTTTGCAAGGGGGGTCACCTGGGTTTTTGGCCCCGGGCTCGGCGGCCATCTTGGGAAACTACCAAACCCACACATTTCTGAAAACTAGACACCAGGGGGAGTCCAGCGAGGTATGGCTTACGTGGATCCCCCAATGTAAGACTGTGGCTATTTTTGTGGGGGTGGGGGCATTGGTATGCCCATTCTGGCCAGTCCCCGCCCCCACCCATAAAAAAGCCAGCATAATCGCAGGTGCCTAGTGGGCTTTCTGCCCCCCTGGGGGGCAGATCAGGGGCCACTGCCCCCATCTGTCCCCCCGGGGGGCAGAAAGACTGGAATTTCTCTGGGGGGGGGGGGTATTGTTATGCCCATTTTGGGCAGCCCCCACCCCTACACGAATAAAAAAAAAATCCCTGGTTTCTAGTGGGCTTTTTGCCCCCGGGGGGGGGGGCAGATTGGGGGCTACTGCCCCATATGCCCCCCAGGGGGCAGAAAGACTGAAATTTTTGCGGGCAGGGTTTGGGGGCATTGGCATGCCTGTTTTGGGCAGCCCCCACCCCTGATTGAAATTGACAAAAAAAATCCCTGGCATCTAGTGGGCTTTTTGCCCCCCTGGGGGGCAGATTGGGGGCTACTGCCCCCATCTGCCTGCCAGGGGAGACAGAAAGGCTGTAATTTTTGCAGGGGGGGTGGGGGCATTGGCATGCCCCTTTTGGGCAGCCCCCACCCCTAAGTGTAATTGCTCAAAAAAATCCCTGGTTTCTAGTGGGCTTTCTGCCCCCCCAGGGGGGGCAGATTGGGGGCTAAAGCTCCCATCTGCCTCCCAGGGGGGGCAGAAAGACTGTAATTTTTGTGGGAGGGGGTGTGGGGGCATTGGCATGCCCGTTTTGGGCAGCCCCCACCCTAATTCAAATTGCCCCCCAAAAATCCCTGGCATCTAGTGGTCTTTTTGCCCCCCGGGGGGGCAGATTGGGGGCTACTGCCCCCATCTGCCCCCCAGGAGGGACAGAAAGGCTTTAATTGTGGCGGGGAGGGTGGGGGCATTTGCATGCTCGTTTTGGGCAGCCCCCACCCTAATTAAATTGCACTAAAAAAATCCCTGGCGTCTAGTGGGCTTTCTGCCCCCCCGGGGGGCAGATTGGGGGCTACTGCCCCCATCTTCCCCCCAGGGGGGCAGAAAGGCTGTAATTGTGGCGGGGGTGTGGGCATTGGCGTGACCATTTTGGGCATCCCCCACCCTAAACAAATATGGCAACAAAAAAATCCCTGGCATCAAGTGGGCTTTCTGCCCCCCAGGGGGGGCAGAAAGGCTGTAATTTTGGCAAGGGTATGGGGGCATTGGCGTGCCCATTTTGGGCAGCCCCCACCCTAAACAAATATGGCAACAAAAAAAACCCTGGCGTCAAGTGGGCTTTTTGCCCCCCGGGGGGGCAGATTGGGGGCTACTGCTCCCATCTGCCCCCCAGGGGGGGCAGAGAGGCTGTAATTTTGGCAAGGGGGTGGGGGCATTGGCGTGCCCGTTTTGAGCAGCCCCCACCATAAATAAATATGGTGCAAAAAAATCCCTACCGTCAAGTGGGCATTCTGCCCCCCGGGGGGGCAGAAAGACTGAATATGGCCCATTTTATTGGGGGGAGCAAAAGCCCTTGCCCAAGGGGCCGCCCCCCCCCCTGGTGTCTTAGTGGGTGGATCCCTGCTTGAGGATTGCCCTAAAGGCCCTAAAGGCTCATTTCAGTTTCTGGTTTCTGTGAAATGACGTCAGCGCGACGTGCGCGCTGGATCGTCATTTCACAGAAACAGAGGGCCTTGGGAGCTGGGGCAGCTCTTCCCCAGCTCCCGAGGCATTGGCAGAGAAGAAGAAATCCCTCTGGTGCCTGCACCAGAGGCATTTCGTGCCCCAGTCCTCATGACGGAATGGTTCCGTCATGAGCACAGGAGCACCGATGCTCATGACGGAACCATTCCGTCATGAGCATCGGAGGGGTTAACCCTGCTCAAGCAACAGCCAAAATCCTTGCCAGGGTGAATTTCAAAAGTCACTAATTAACCTGTGCTTAACCCTAGGGTAGCATGGCACACAATCAATCAGGCTTAACTTAGAGTCAATGTGTAAAGTATTTATGCAGCACACAGCCAGAAATAAAGTGAAAATGCAACACAAGAAAAAACCCACACCAATTTAGAAAAAGAGTAAATTTTAATAAATTATTTGACACCAAAATAGCAAAAATCCAATTTGTAGAACCGGTAAAGCTAAAAACTACCATCTAAAAGATCACAGTGCCAATAGCAGACATCTAGTTACGTGAGACTAGGTCAAAGTTGAAAAATAAGGTGTACTGCGAAGGGCACAAGTGAGACACAAGAAGTGTATTGGGCCCGGTTGGCGCTTACCTTTGGATTTAGAAGAAATTTCGGCAAAAGGTCTCTCAGAAGGTAAAGTTAAGTGGGCAAAGGCTGCAGGTGGTGTCTGAGGAGGAGGTGTCAGCATCAGGGAGCCACTGGATGAAACTGCAGTGAAGAGTTTTACATTCAGATATGTCTCTATTTTGGAAGTCGAAAATCTCCAGCGGGACTAGGCTCTAGGCTGTAGCCGACAAGAGTTCCCCGAGTCCAACTATCTCTTTGGCACAGAATGCTGAACAGGATTTGGTGCTGCGGAGAAGAACGTAGCAGGTGTTGCTGCAAAATCAGACTGATCGGTGATGCACCTTGGGCGGATAGATGAGTAGGATGATCCCAGTCTCCTCTCAGTTCTCAGAGCAGTTTTTAGCCAAAACTGTTCTAAGTCCCAAGTTTTGGATGTTGGCTATTTGGGTACTTTTAACACTACCACCAAGGGTCCAGTTCTGGGGGGGTGCCACTTGGGGATTAGGACTCACTCAGGCTGGGTCTAGATATGGGTTCAAGATGGTTGGAGCCTTTTCTGTCCTTGAGGCTCTGATAAGGAGGCCAGACATCTAGCCCTTGGAGTCACTCAGGCAGTCCTGTCTTCAAGCTATAGAACAGGGCTCAAGCAGCAGGGTATGATTTTGAGGGTTGAAGGCAGGCCTCAGGCAGCAGAGCAGTCCAAGTTGCATCAAAACAGTCGTCTGAAGTACACAGCAGGCCAAAGCAGCAGGCTGTTTTCAGAGCGTCCTTGCGCTGGTCCAGAAAGTGAAGTGAAGAGTGAGTCTGAGGGTCTTATTTTTATACCAGGTGCATTCTTTGAAGTAGAAGTTTCTAGGGAATTCCCTTTGAAGTGCTTGAAATGTCCTGCCTCCCCTTCCCTGGCTCCAAGCTGGCTGCATGAACAATTAAGGGGTGCCAAGACCTATGTGTGAAGGCAGGGAATAGTCTATTCAGTTGCAAGTGGGGCTGTGCCCAGCTACGCCTCCACATCCTGCCAGAGATGGCCCATCCAGGCACACCAAATCCCTCTATTGTGTGGCTGTCTGGGAGGAATATACAAAGTCTAATTGTCAGCTACAACCAGTCATGTGACCCAGGAACAGGCTGCAGGTACCAAATAGTTTGGGCAGGAAACTGACAACTTTCTAAAAGTGGCATTTTCAACATTGTAAATTAAAATCTGACTTCACCATTAAAGAGGATCTATAATGACATCTTCTTAGACAACAAACATGTAATCCTCTACTGATCCCTATCAAAAGTTAGCACTTATTAAATTAAATGAGGTGACCCAATGTTATCCTATGGGAGAGATAGGCCTCACAGTAGTGGAAAACTAATTTTTGAGTATTTTGATACCAGGGCATGTGAATCTTAAAAGGATATGTCCAACCCATTATTTACAATGCACCTTTCCCAATGGACTACCTAGTATCTTCCTTAGGGATGACTTATATGCAATAAAATGGGGGTTTAAAGCTTGGTAAGGGGGTTATATTGGCAAGTCGAATTGACAGTTTAAAACTGCATTCAGGCAGCAATGGCAGGCCTGGGACTTGTTTTAAGTAGGCCTGGGCGGTAAATTCCGTTCCGCTCGCGGAATTTGGGTAATTTCGCGTTCCGTGGAGAACGCGGAATTACCAAAAATTCCGCGATCCGCGGCTTTGCGGAATGTTTTGCTTGTTCGCGCTTTCAAAATGCGTGTTCGCGAGATATTTCTCCCGAGCACGCAAACAGCGTTCGCGAACATGAAAAAGCATCACGAACTGGCGGAACAAGCAATTCCGCGTGTTCGCGGAACTTTTGCGTGCTCGTGGAGATTTTTTACCGTTTTGCGGAGCTCTGCGTAGCGCGACTACGCAAATTCCGCCCAGCCCTAGTTTTAAGTAGGGGTGGGCAGAATTTTTAATTCCGCTAGCGGAATTGGAGGAATTTAGTAATTCCGCTTTACTCTTCTAATGTGGAATTACTAATTAAATTCCACCACTCCACTGGTGAAATTATTCATTCAACTCACTGTTCCTGCCTATCAATCGAGCCAGCACCTTGACTTGAGGTGGGACAGCCGAATTCCACTAAGCAGCAGTTTCTGAGGTGTGTAGCCAAGCCACCCAGCACGTACACTATCAGGAGTCATCTCCTGCGGCCCTCTACATTCTTCCCTCCTCCTAAGACCACCTTGACTGTTCTGCTCCGTTCTAGGCCTCACCCTATGCTGCTGCAGAGTGGTCCTCCTTGTACGCATAGGTCTGAAGTGGATCTCTGCAACTCCCACCAGGACTCTCTCCCTTGATCCTACAACCTCCGCTTTGGTTGCAACAAAAGTGGTTAGTGAAACTCCTACCTGCTTCTTCTAATGAGGTTCCCCTTCACATGAGGGGCTGCCATGCCCCCCTTGCACCCTTGACAGTCGGCATAGACCTTCGATCTTCTGAAATATGTGTTTTAAAAGGCAACAGGTTCATTATCTGGAGTTCAGCTGTTGTAAGAGAGTGGGAGTCCTTGCGAAGAGGTCACAGAAAAGTTAAAGCAGCCTGTGCTCTATCTACTTTGCAACTATATCTACTATAAAGACTATGTTAAGAGTCCCAAAAATGCACGTCAATCCTGTTGTCATTTATAACGTTCTGGCTAATCTGCACATAACAAATGAGAAATAAATGTAACCGATAACTTGATAGTTGCATTTGCAGAGTTCAGTGGGTAATAGGAAATGAGAGGTGTTACACATGCATGGCAAACTAGCTGTCAGCTTCCTTTGGCAACTGTGATAACATAGTCTCCTTATGTAACTCTCTGGGTCATAGAGCCCCCCAGAGGATTTCTAGGACTCTGAGAGACTGAAAGTTTGGCTCACCTCTAGACCTCCAACAGCATTTGGAGAAAGCAGTCCATGAACAGGCGTAACAGTATTACACAGACATGAAAGCTCTTTCACCAAGAGACCAAGAGCTTGTAGCTTGTAACACTCAGAGATCAAACTGACATGTCTGGTGTGTGTGCCTAGGTGTGAGTGCCTTGCAATATTCCCCTTCAGGTTACATTATGGCAATTGAAGTGCTGTATTCTTTATAGCATGAGAACTACACATTGTGATATCAAGGGATTTAAATTAATTTAAATGAGGATTGTAAAGGATTAATATTTAGTCTGACAGAGAATATACCTGCATCTCAAAGTGTTGCTCTGCAACACTTTATATCACAAATTCAGCATGAACCTCTCATTTAAAAAGTGGACCCCGATGTACTTTCAGTCCAGTCTCTCACCAGATTTTTTGTGGGCCCCTTCATTTTTACAATTTACTTGAACCATCTAGGGTATGGTTTCCACACTACTGTGGGACTTATGATGACTTGCAGATCAGATCTGAACTCTTGCCAAAGAAACTACCCAGCAATACGCAGATCTACGTGGGATGCAGGAACCAAATATTTGCCTTAAGACTTCAAATGTTTTTTCTATTAAAACAAATGTTAGAATGCAGCCTGTATCGTCGAGATGGGGAAGTATTTACTTAGTATTTAGTCGATATTAGGAATTCTGCAGAGCAGAACTCTGTGAGTTCCACCCACCCTTACTATTAAGGGGCTACTTAAGTGGATGGCATAATAAGTGCTGCTGAACCACTGGTAGCATTTAATTTACAGGCCCTGGCTAAAAGGTATACCACTTTACTAGTGACTTATAAGTAAATTAAATATGCAAATCAGGCGTAAACCAATTGTACCATTTTCTAGGGAGTGAGAGCCAGCACTTTAGCACTGGTTAGCAGAGGTACAGTGCACAGAGCTCTAAAGCAAACAAAATCAAATTCAACAAAAATAAGAGGGGTGAGGTAAAAAGGTTTGGAGGTGAACCTGCAGAGAGAGCCACATACAACATGACCACCCTCCAGCCAAAAGCCAGGTAAGACTAATCAATACCTTGATGGACTTCCCTGCTTAGGCGATAGAACATGGACAATGACCCTCTGCTGCAGAGTCCCTTGCCAGTTCTATGCCAATCTGAACTAAATTGGGTCCCTCTGATTACACTCTCCTGAGCCACTGAGCTGACCTATGGAAAAACCTTCTCCTCACCTGTACACCGCACCTAGCCTTAATTTGCTCACAGATGCGTCCCAGTAGGCAGATAGTACCACACTGGCCAACAAACTGATGAGGCCCATACTACCCCTTGGATCAGACTTCTGTCCCCGACCCAAGATAAACTCTGCCCATAAGTACAATTACCAACAGAGGCCACTGACAGCTGTCAGTGTCAAGAGCCATGCCCCAAGCCATTTAGGGTTCTCTGAACTCTGAGGTGTCTCAGACTGTGGGGCAACAACCCCAGGTGTTAGGTGCCCTTCTTCCACTCTCCTTCCCACAAGTCCATGGATGGCATAAAGAGACTGGGCTTTCAGCCCAGGTTCTGTACCCTGATGCTGAACAGGGGTCAGGAGTGAGGCCTTCTTCCTGCTGCATCTTCATATGGGCCCGTGTACCCTCCTTTTGGGAGTGTTACCCCAGAAATATGAGTTTTCAGGGCACCATGGGTGTCCGCCCCTCTCAGCTCTCCTAACATCGGTGGCAAGTCATTTCTAGGGGTGGGCAGATCTCGCGGAGTTGCACTACGTGGAATTCCTCAGAGTTGCATAAAAATTAGTTGGAATTCTGCGGAGTTTTATTCTGCCTTAGAAACAACCCCTGGGCCTTCTCTTACCACAGAAATTATCTGATTCCCAGGTAAAATTTAATCAATAGACCAAATAGAAAATCATCTGAGTGAGCACACTACAGAAATTATCTTATTCACAGGAAAAGGAAATCAATAGACCAAATAGAAAGCCACAATTAACCTAAATAAACTAATTAGACTACAATTTCTCAATTATTCAGGGGTCAAGGAAGAAAGAAATCTCGAAGCTACAAAAAGCCCATAGGCGAAAGAAGGAAAAAAGTAGTCAGGAATTAAAAGATAAAAACTGGGTAGACCTCCAAGAAGCAGCTAAACAAAAAAATAGCAAGGCATTCTGGAGCATAAAAGCTAAAGCAACAGGAACAAAAAAATCTTTAAAAGCCTCTCCTGTATCATTGCATGATTGGGAAAAATATATCCTTGCCTTATATATAGTAAAGAAGATCTCAGACAACTCTGGCAAATACAGCTACATATAGATCAAAAAGCACCAGGATACCTCAGCACCATCTGAAGAACAAATTGTTCATTATATAAAGAATGCTCGATCTTCCGCAGCTATAGGTCCAGACAAAATCCCAGTCAAAGTCTTTCAGAGCAATCCTGAAGAATGGAGCAAATTTCTAGCCCTCCGGCTCTCCTATTGTTATGAAACTGGCACAATCCTTAATTCATGGCTGTTGAGTATCATAATACCACTCTTGAAAAAGGATCTCGCCTAATACCCAGTAATTATTGCCAAATTGCTCTGTTGGACGCAACAGGGAAGATCTTTGCTGCCAGTGTCCTGGACCAATTGAAGGACTGGGCTTTTTCCAGAGGGGTTATCCCCATGATTTAAGCCGGATTTAGTACAAAACTCTCTGTAACAGACAACATTGCAATCCTGCAAACGATCATTGACAAATATGTAACATTAAAATCACAGGTCATATACAGTGTGTTCGTAGACTTTACAACTGCTTTCGACAGAGAAGATAGACCCGCACTACGGAAGAAGTTAGAGAAGATGGGAATTTCTGAAAACCTTTTAAGGCTATTTGCCTCACTACACTCATCCACATGGTGTAGAGTACAAATGGGGGGATAAGGGTTTAACACGATTAATAGCTACACCGAACAGCCTGAAACAGTGTTGTCTTTTAGCACCTCTTCTATTTTCCCTTTTTATAAGCAACCTCCCTGATTTCTTTTTAAAAATAAATAATTTCGCCCAAAAAATAGTATCTAGTAACAAGCATATTTTAATGTATGCCGACGATGTTGTCATATTTGACCTTACCCCAATCGGCCTACAAAGATACTTAAATGCATTATTTAGCTATGCTGAGGAATTTTTTAAAAAGCAAACATTTCCAAAACAAAGGTAGTAGCTTTTAAAAGTTAAAAACATTTTACTAATTTCGACTGGACACTCGGTGAGAGGACAATAGGGGTAACTAAAGAATACACCTATCTGAGGAGAATCTTTTCGCAAACCCTACAAGATTCCTCCCATTTTAAAAATATAGGCCTTAAGGCGGATGCCCACTTTGGCAGAATAAATCGATTATATTCCTCCACTGGGCATTTCAACTACCTAATAGAGGTCTACCACATGAAAATACCCCCAATCCTATCTTATGCTCTTGAATACATTCCAATTAATAAATGGCAAGCTACAGATATGAGAGAAGGGAGCCTGCTTCGCAAAATGATAAAGGTTAATCAAGCAGTCCCAGTCTAAGCATTGTGTCTTGAGCTGTCCATAGTTATCTCCTTCGCTACAGCAAATATAATAACCTGGGCATATTATTTATTACATGCTGAAGTAGGATCCTTAAGGGGTTTACTAAAACTTGAAACATTTAAAAACAAATCGAAGCAATATACCTAAAAGAAGAATCTTAATATAGTGTTAGATCTTTCTCATTGCATGATAGCACTTTTAAAGTCTTGGACTCCTGCACTTTTGAAGTTATTATTGACAAACCTGACTCCGAGAATAAGTCATGAGAATAAGTTATGAGCTTGAAGTAAAGCATTGTACTCAGCTATCACGGTATAAAGTCTACGCTGATATAGAATATAAGGTTCAGCAAAGATACTTGCGATACACATTAATACACAGGCTTCGATGCTGTATTATCTTACTATGCTTGGGAATTTTACCATTAAAAGCTTTTACAAAAAAATGGAATAATGGAATAATTCTGATAATGCTACAGGCTTATGTGATCTTTGTAATGAGGCGTGCAGAGATATAACTCATGTATTATATGCTTGTCCAAACAAAACTTTGGTAGAGGCCAGAAGTCGCTTTTGAAAACCCATATGTCTTAGATATATTATTTTCACTGTACAAAGTTTAATAATGGTTTTTAGATCTCCACCCAATGAATTTGTCTGCCATAATTTGTTTAAATTTCTTTAAATGTTTTTAAAAAATATTTTTTAAGTTACATTGTGATTGGTTTTACATTGAAAATTTAAATGTACTTTTATTTACTTTTGTTGACCTTAGTAGAGGTCTAAATCAAATACAAATTATTGATTGATTGATTGATTGATTGAAGTGCTGCAGGCTCACTGGTAGCATGTCATTTACAGGCCCCGGCTAATCAGTATATTACTTTACTAGTGACTTATAAGTAAATTAAATATGCAAATCAGGTGTAAACCAATGTTACCATTTTCTAGAGAGTGAGCACCAGCACTTTAGCAGTGGTTAGTAGTGGTACAGTGCACAGAGTTCTAAAGCAAATAAAAGCAAATTCAACAAAAATAAGAGGGATGAGGGAAAAAAGTTTGTGGGTGAACCTGCAGAGAGGGCCACATACAACATGACCCCCCCTCCAGCCAAAACCCAAGTACGACTAATCCATACCTTGATGGACTGCCCTGCTTAGGCGATAGAACATGAACAATGACCCTCTGCTGCAGTGGCCCTTGCCAGTTCTATATCAATCTGAACTAAATTGAGTCCCGCTGATTACACTCTTCTGAGCCACTGAGCTTACCTATGGGAAAGCCTTCTACTCACCTGTGGACCTCATCTATGCAGCACCTAACTTTAATTTACTCACAGATGCATCCCAGTACCACACTTCCCAACAAAGTGATGAGGCCCATGCTGCCCCTTGGATCAGACTTCTGTCCCCAACCCAAAGAAAACTCTGCCCATTAGGATATTCACCAACAGGGGCCACTGACAGCTGTCATTGTCAAGAGCCAGGCCCCAGGCCATTTAGGATTCTCTGAAGTGTCTCAGACTGTAGGGCAACAGCCCCAGGTGTTAGGCGCCCTTCTTCCACTCTCCTTCCTACAAGTGCAGGGGTTGCATAATGAGACTGGGCTTTCAACCCAGGTTCTGTTCCCTGATGCTGAACAGGGGTCAGGAATGAGTCCTTCCTCCTGCTGCACCTTCATATCGGCCTTTTGGGTGTAGTACCCCAGAAATCTGAGTTTTTCAGTGCACCTTGGATGTCTGCCCCTCCTAGCTCTCCTAACACAGGTGGCAACTCATTTCTAGGGGTGGGCGGAGCTTGGGGAGTTACACCACATGGAATTCCATAGAGTTACATAAAAACTCCTTGGAATTCCACAGAGTTTCACTCTGCCCTAGAAACAGCCTCTGGGCCTTCTCTTAGAAGGAGACACACAGAGAAAGCAGGCCCCAACAGAACACTTGCGGTGTCTGCATTCTTGGCATGTGCCGGGGATCAGTCTAGACCTCAGGGTTGACAGATGCTGCACCCAGAGACCCCTCCCTACCCCCACTGCCACTGCCCCATTCCCCACCCCTACACAGCCCCCCTTACCATGTGTTTGCTGCTGGACCGGCCACTCCAGGAACATGGCTGCCTCCAGTAGAGTCTCTGTCCAAGCTCATGTCTGGGCCACTAGGGTGCGGTCAACAGCTTCTGCTCCTCCTCGCTGCCCACAGCCTGAGCCAAACACAAAGCAGGATGACAAGATTGTGGGGAGTGAGCACAAGGAGAGCCAGGGAGAGGCAAACCCGGGCAGGAGTAAGGGAGTGTACTGATTGGCCCCAGTGTCGGGCCAAGATGATCAGGAGCGTGGAAGCCTAGAAATAATGTGAGGTCACACAAGAGGATTGCTTTCAAGGGGCACAGTACGTGACTGACTCACAGCCCTGCCCCTGCTTTATTTATATCGGTCCCTTGCGTCACATGGGACTTATCCACAACCTGCACGTATGCAGTTGTCTATAATAATACTACCCCACCAATGTGGCAAAGTGGTACAGTATGAGGGAAGGTCACTGGGCTACAGGGGAGTGAGTGGAGAGGTACTGCCAAAACCTGGCATGGAGCACACAGGCAATGTACCCATTCCTCAGTGAGGTGAGGTTTGTAGAAGCGGTGGGCCAGCGCCAGTAAACTCTGCTACGCTACATGGGAGGTGGAGTTTTTGCCATACTCTGCGCTCCAGGTTGACCGCAGAGTGGGAAAAACTTTGCAAACTCCGCCAGTGGAGCATAGTTGACCACCCACCCCTACTCATTTCCCAAAATGCAGTCAATGGGCATCTAAGGACAAACTATAACTCTCCTCTGGGTCACCTCCCCACCCCGCACTCTAGGGACACTAGGACAAAATCCTGCCCCTGGGTCTGAGTCACCCTACACACCTTGCCTGTGTACTGCTCTGGGGAAACCCGCCTTTCCACTACCATGGTCTGGCTGGCCCCTGTCTCCCTCAAAGCAGAGAGAGGGGTCCCATTCACCTTGATCTGGTGAAAGTGACGACTCCCACCTTCAGGGATCACAAATCTACTCTATGAGGTCAACTCCCATCTAAGGGAGATTAGGGTATGGTCTACCTCCTGCCCTTGAGGTCTACCCTCCCCTAAGGCAATATTGACTGCCCCTGCAGAGGTCCCACAAGAGGGTACTTTCTTAGGACAGACACAGTCACCCTGCTTGTGTCCTAACTGGTGGCACTTAAAGCAGCAAGAATGGAAATGGAGCGTCCTGGGCCACCACCCACTAGATCCTCCCCCTTGTTTATCAAAAGGGCCATGGGAACCCTTGCACCCCACCTTACTCTGGGATTTGTCTGTGTCTATGTTGACCTACCCCGCTCTTGGTGGCACTCTCATGTACCTTCTTATAGTTCCTGATGCTGAGCTAGCAGACTGCCTCCTTAGCAAGCTCCCTGGGTTCAGAGAGCTTTCTATCAACAAGGTGATGACACAGCCCTGTAAAACAAAGACTGAACATGTGCTCCCTAGCAATCAGATTGTACAGCCCTGTGTAATTATTCACTTCACTGCCCTTCACCCAAACATCCAATGCCATGCACAAATGATGACTTCTTTCATGAGGAGATACTTCATCCTGTCAACTTTCCCTAGGGCTAACAGGTGATCCCTCCCTTCACTGGAAATGTGCCTCGAAAGGAAGGCTCCCTAGTCTTCCTCAGGGACCCTGTACATCTCTAGGTCAATCTCATAGTCCTCAGACCAGTTGTCTATATCATCTCCCACAACAAGGTTAGGCATCAGATCCTTTGCAATGTGGACTCTCTTTGCTCCTGTGATTACTTGGGTGATGTATTGGTGCTGGGCTCTATGGTCTGCCTAGCTTTGAACTCCAGCTTCTTCAGACTCATCTCATTTGCTAGCAGGAGTTTCTTTTCAGACAAAGCTCTCTATTCCTCTGCCTTCCTCTCCTGTTTCCAGCCTTATCTTGTTCAGCTACAGTTTGAGCTCCCTTGCTGCTTTCCTTTCCTCTACCTCCTCTGGGGGCAGACCATGAGCAGAAACACTTCATCCTACCCCATCCTGGGCATCCTCTCTGGGAGAGTTGTGTTCCTGCTGCTGAGCACTCAGGTTTGGGTCTTCCTCCTCATCATCATCCAAGTTTGTCCCCTCCCCCCCCTGGGGTGGCCTGTCACCTCTGGCCTTCCTCATAGGCTCTAAGGGCTACCTGGAGGTTCAACATTGTGGCCTTCCTGCTTGCCTTCAAACCCCTGTCTTTGCAGACCTTCAGCAGCTCAGCCCTGTTGAGGGAGTCGAAGATGGCCAGATCCATTTTCATGGTACAAGAAAAATGATTTCGATTTAGATTTAGAAAAAGGAGAAAACAGCCAATGGAAAACTAAGGGGGAATTTAAAATGAGGTCAACTCTGGTATCAAATTATTTGTATGGAATTTTTGTTACACAAACCCCTTAATGGCACTGCACAAACACAAGTTCTTGACCTCACCACTGAACATCAATGTGAGATATGGGGTTGTTGTTTGAGTGGGGTGTTAACCCTGCTCAAGCAAAAGCCACACTCCCTGTCAGGTTGGAACACAAAAGTCGCTAAATTAACCTGGGCTTAACCCTGTGGTAGCTTGGAAAGCAGACAGTCTTAACTCAGAGGCAATGTGTAAAATATTTATGCAACACACAAACAGTAATTAAGTGTAAACACAACACCAGAAAAATCCCACACCAATTTAAGAAAAATAGAGTAATTTTAATAAACGTTTTGATGCCAAAATGACAAAAATCCAATTAGTAGACCTAGAGTTATGACTGTTTAAAGTTTCAGGGTAAAAACTAACATCAAAAAGTTCAAAGCACAAACTGCAGGGATCTAGTAGTGCGAGACCGGGTCAAAGTAAAAAAATGTACAGCCGACCGCGATGGAGAATAAGTCGAATACAATAAGTGGATTGGGCCCGGTCAGTGCTTACCTTCGGATTTAGAAGAAATTTGAGCAAAAGTCTCTGAGAAGGTAAAGTTCAGTGGGGTAAGGCTACAGGCGGTGTCCGAGGAGGAGGCATAATCGCCAAAGAGCCACTGGACGAAGTTGCAATGAAGATTTCTACATTCGGACCAAGTCTCTTTTTTGGAAGTCACAAAATCTCCAGCGGAACAGGCTGGAGGCTGTAGCCAATGAGAGTTCCATGAGACTGGATACCTATTTGGCAAAGGACCGCCAAACAGGATGTGCTGCTGCAGAGAAGAAAGTAACGGGAGATGCTGCAAAGTGAGGCAGACCAGCTATACACCTTTTAGTTAAATATCTTTTTAAATCCCAAGTTGTTGGATATTGGTTATCAGGGCACCTTTCACACCACCACCAAGGGTCCATGACTGGAGGGGCACCACTTGGGGGGGGGGGGGCAGGACCCACTCAGGCTAGGGCAGGTGTGGGTTGAAGGTGGTTGGAGCCATTTCTATCCCTGAGACTCTGATCAGGAGGCTAGCCAACTAGCTGTTGGAGTCATTCTGGTATTCTTAGGTTCAAGCAGTGGAACTGGGTTCAGGCAGTAGGGAAAGCCTCTGAGGGTTCAAGGCTAGCTTCAAGCATCATAGCAGTCCTTCCAGGTACAGCAAAGCAGTCTTCTGAAGTACACAGCAGGGCACAGCAGCAGGCAGCCCTTTGAGTGTCCTTGGTCAGATCCAGAAAGCAAAATTAAGAGTGGGTCTGAGGGTCCTAGTTTTATCTTTGGTGCCTTCTTTGAAGTAGGAGATGTTTATAGATAATTCCCTTTGAAGTGCTTGAAGTTTACCACCTCCCCTGCCCTGGTTCCTAGCTGGCTGCATGAACAATTCAAGGGAAACAAGTCCTAAGTCCTTTGTGTGAAGGCAGGGCACAGCCTATTCAGTTGAAAGGGGGCTGTGCCCAGCTCCGCCCCATCCACCCAATGATGGCCATCCGGGCATACCTAATTCCTCACTGTGTGGCTGTCTGAAAGGAATTAACAAAATCCAACTGCCAACTACAACCAGTCATGTGACCCGGAAACAGGCTGCAGGCACCAAATAGTTAGGGCAGGAAAATTACAACTATCTAAAAGTGCCATTTTCATAATCATAACTTAAAATATGTTTTTACCATTAAACAGGATTTTAAATTACAATTTCTCAGACAACAAACATGAAATATTTACCTGTTCCCAATCAAAGGTTCTTAAATAAAGAGAGGGGTCCAACTCTGCCAAAGGGTCAGGACACCAAACAGACACCAGGTCAAAATAAAACACCCTTTGGAGTATTTCTGTAGCATACCAGTAAGTCAAACAATCACACTCCGCATTCTTGCATTTATCACACTGTTGTCAGGGAGTCAAATGTGGAGATGTTTATTTGGTATAAAACAACAGCACTCCTACAATATATTACATATGCATCACAATACACATAATAAAATTTATAAAATAGTAATAAAATCCCTTTGTAGCATTCGTGAATGTAATGACTAACAATTTATTCCTTTTAATCAGTGCCTAACCTAATCATATACCACAATTATCAATGTCAAACCTTTTTTAAAAAAATACTATATGTACATATTTAGTGATGTAAAACAAACTGTAAGCCAAGAAAACTTTTTTTTCCTCTTAATCCAATATAATTCATTAGTCAGTGCAAAAAACAATATTAAAAAAAAGGGAAATATCAAACACAAAATACAGTTTAAAAAGGAGAACAACCAAGCGACGCGTTTCGGTGGTGTAGTGGTTAACCACCTTCTTCAGGCTTTAAAACACAATGTTATATTTTTCTCCCCAATCGTTTATCTGTTCAAAAGAAAAATAATATCAGTTCACTATGAACATATGATGCCCATACGTTTATACACCAACAAACCTGGCAATATGCGACTCCTGACTTCAACACTCCTTCTCTGCAACTTGCATTCAATCCTCATTTCACTTGCTTATTCTGCTTATCTTCACCAGTGGATAATATTTAATTAACTCCTTAATACTCTGCAAGGGATCATCAATTTATATTTATATCACACCCCTGCATATAAGGTTTAAGAGACCAAGGTACACTCGGGGAGGAAGAAAAGAAGTGACCTTTTCTGAAACATCAGGATCCAGTAGTGAAGATGAACATGTACAAAGGGATGACCGTATGAGAGGCCCCCAAACTGATGACTATGGTGTTTTTTTAGAGAAAAACAGGAGAGGCCAATTCAATCAAACGAGAGGCCAATCGGCACGCAATCAACCTCCTCAGGAATACATCAAGACGAGGAATCAGAGGTATTGGCGGTAAATAAATTTCCTATTATTAATCTGTCAAATAAAGTTTTAAATCATGAAGAATTGGAAGTGTTGAGTAGAGGTTTCAGTTTTGTCCCTACCACAAGAGTCAATAAGTTTCAATTAGAAAAAGATTTGAGACTGTTTTTTAGAAAAATAAGACTAACCAGATTTTTTGAAAATAGGTCAGTAAGAGAATCAGAAAACATTACAGGTTTTAAACCTAAATCCCATTTTACTCCATCTATTGAACAAGTAGGTCAAAATATTGATATTTTTGAAAAAACGGTAGAAATTGGTATTCATAACATCATAGGAGACGAATACCAGAAAGAATATAACCTCAATAAGAACCAGAGGATAGCTATTAACACCCTGAAGGAAGATATATCGATTACCATTAAGCCGGCCGATAAAGGCGGAAGAGTGGTGATATTAGATACAAGTGACTATGACAATAGAGTCACGAAGTTATTAGAAGTACAGGTCCACTATGAAAAGGTAAATGAGAAGGAATTAAAGATTTTACAAAGAAAGTGTAATACTTTGTTGCAGTTGGCAAAGGATGAGAATTGGATTTGTGATAGTGAGTTTAAATTTTTAAATAACCAAATTCCCAAAACGCCAGCTATATATGGATTACCTAAAATCCATAAAGATCACAAGGATCCCCCTATGCGACCAGTAGTGAGTTGCTTAGGTTCCCTTCTTGAGCCACTTAGCAAGTATGTGGACCATTTTCTTAAACCTTTAGTGAGTAAGTTAAAATCATATGTACTGAGATTCGTCCCATATCATAGGTATGGTTGAGAACAAACCGTTTAAGTGTGAGACTCAATGTCTGGTCACTCTAGACATTGAGTCTCTATACACCAACATACCACAGCAAGATACGGTTGATATGATTCAAGACATTTTAGAAAATTTGACTTTTGATGGAGTTAATAAGGATTTTATATTACAGTGTACAGAGATGATTTTAAAAAATAACATTTTTTTATTTAAGGAACAACTTTATCATCAGAAGAAGGGCACCAACATGGGGGCCACATGCGCCCCAAGTTTGGCTTGCCTATATGTTGGAAGATTTGAGGAACAACATATATACAATGAGTTGGCGCCGTTCTATGAAAACGTGCTAGAATGGCATCGTTTCATAGACGATATCTTTTCTATTTGGGATGGCCCCACAGATCTATTAGAAGAGTTTCTTATATGGTTAAATTTAGGGGATGCCAATTTAAGATTCACGGCACAATATAGCAGCGATAGGGTCGATTATTTGGATATCACCATTAAGGCAGATAATGAAAAATTGTCGGTAGAGTTATATACAAAACCAATGTCTAAGAATACTTTATTACATTATTCTTCCTTTCATCCCAAATGGCAAATTGATAATATTCCGTTCAGTCAATTTCTCCGTTTGAGGAGAAATTGTACTGATCTGGATGATTTTTACGCTCATTCAGAAATATTGAAAAACAAATTGAAAGAGCGAGGGTATCCGCGAGAACTTATTTCGCATTCTTTAAAAGAGCTAGATTTTATAATAGAGAGGCCATACTAACCAACACTAAGAAAGAAAAGGCAACATCTAAAATTGTGTTTGTGAGCCAATTTAGTGGCATAAGCAATAGAATGAAAAATGTGGTAAACAAACATTGGCATATTTTAAATGATGGAGAAGATATTAAATTGGAGAAACCTCTTTTTGCTTTTAAAAAGAATTCTAATTTTCGTAACCAGCTGGTTCATACATATAGAGATGAACCAAGAGAAACACAAAGAACGCTGGATAATACAGTTGTTGTAGGGAATACACGATGCGGCACATGTATAATGTGTGACCAATGTTGGATAACGAAAGAGATAGTTCACAATAACAAAACCATAAGATGCCACACGTTAAATAATTGCCGCAGTAAAAATGTGATTTACTTGCTTAAATGTCCCTGTGGTTTAGCCTATATAGGTGAAACAGGACGGGAGTTGAGAATTCGTTTAAGCGAACATAAGTCTGCGATTAAAACTAGAAAAATTAATGCTCCATTAGTGGCCCATTTTTTAGAGCTTGGACACCAAGAAACCGAGTTCACATGGTTCATTTTAGAGAAAGAATATTTGAATAAAAGAGGCGGTAACATGACTGAGAAGCGAAAGGCCCGTGAACAATGGTATATCTCCATTTTTAATACCATCAAAGAGGGATTGAACATAAGAGAAGATTGGGATAAGTTAATCACTTTATAAATTCCCAAAGAGAATGAGTAATCTTATGTAGAGATAGGGATTTCTCATTTTTTCGGATTGATTTATTTCTCTAGTTTATAGTTGTACGTTTGACTCCTGTTTAGAGAAATGGTGTGAATCAGGTTCGACTCGGGCCGTTTTGACTAGTTTACAATGGCGTGATCAGTTTGACTAGTTTAAAATGGCGCTGAGAGTTGTGTTTGAAAGTCCTGTGTCTATGTCCACTGCCAGCAGCAGGTGGAGGCACTTAACGAGAGTTTGAGGCTTCATAAAAACGCCGGTTAGGTGGTACCCATGGTGAAAGAACCAGAAGAGCGGACGGAGATTCTTAAATCCCGGTATGTAACTGGCTGGTAACATTAGAAATGAGGGGAGAGATAGGTTTGGTGCGACAGCATAGAGGCGCCATTGGTATTACGTTAATGATAAAATATGTAAAGTTCTGTTTAAGACAAGTCGGGCGCAATAATAATTACAGGATACTGTCTGAAGCAAGGCTACGATAAGGACAAATGTATGCTGAATTGTTATTTGGTGTCATTTGAAGGACAAAAAGCGTTGGGTTTTTCATAGAAGAGTCGGGCAGAATATTAATTAGGGGATATTTTTTGGAGTAAAATCGCGACATTAGAAGATTTATGTAGAGTCGCTGGCATGTTAACGGGTATCGTTCCTATAATTTAGCTTGACATTGAATCTTATTTGTATCTCTTTTTTCTGGGATAAAATGCTGTAGGACTCTTTGGTCTTTCAAGGAGCACATTTGAAAATTGAAGACTCCGTCGTAAAACGGGCCAGGAGCACGACGGTAAAGATATTTGAAAGTAGGTCATGTTTAAGGTTCCTACAAAATAAACTATAGGGAGCCAAAATATGACAGCCATGGTATGAATTAAAGATATATATATATAGATAATACCTGTGTTTAAATATTGTTTTGATGCAGGATCATATTGATAATCATAAGGACCTTACTTTTTCGCGATCCGTTGAAGGGTGCCAGTTGGTGGACAATTATCATATTAAGAAACCCCAATATGGAAGACTCAATGACAAACTATAGCATACTCTGAGTAGGTAGGTTAATGAAGCAAACATATTTATCACAATACCTATAAAATAAACAAAGGGTGCCAATTAATATACGGTGTCTCATATATATTGTTTAGATCACGCTGCCAACGTCGGTGAGAATATTATATCTGACTTAAGGCTGGACCGACGATAGCAACTTCTCGAAACAGAGACTGCTGTGAACTCCAAACACTGGTGGGTTTTTGATGATTATGGAAAAGATTATTTTTTGATGAATGTAGGCCCTATGAAGTGAATGTCAGCTAAGACAGATGAGTAATCTTAGTGACCATAAGAGGAGATCGAACTTACCCTACTGATTTGATCCATTATATGCCCAGGTATAAGCAAGGGCGTGATAAGAGAAACCAGGCTCATGGCCTATAAAGTGCTGTCATTGTGGGCTAAACCTTATATGCAGGGGTGTGATATAAATATAAATTGATGATCCCTTGCAGAGTATTGAGCAAGGAGTTAATTAAATATTATCCACTGGTGAAGATAAGCAGAATAAGCAAGTGAAATGAGGATTGAATGCAAGTTGCAGAGAAGGAGTGTTGAAGTCAGGAGTCGCATATTGCCATGTTTGTTGGTGTATAAACGTATGGGCATCATATGTTCATAGTGAACTGATATTATTTTTCTTTTGAACAGATAAACGATTGGGGAGAAAAATATAACATTGTGTTTTATAGCCTGAAGAAGGTGGTTAACCACTACACCACCGAAACGCGTCGCTTGGTTGTTCTCCTTTTTAAACTGTATTTTGTGTTTGATATTTCCCTTTTTTTTAATATTGTTTTTTGCACTGACTAATGAATTATATTGGATTAAGAGGAAAAAAAAGTTTTATTGGCTTACAGTTTGTTTTACATCACTAAATATGTACATATAGGATTTTTTTTAAAAAGGTTTGACATTGATAATTGTGGTATATGATTAGGTTAGACACTGATTAAAAGGAATACATTTTTAGTCATTACATTCACGAATGCTACAAAGGGATTTTATTACTATTTTATAAATTTTATTATGTGTATTGTGATGCATATGTAATATATTGTAGGAGTGCCGTTGTTTTATACCAATTAAACATCTCCATATTTGACTCCCTGACAACAGTGTGATAAATGCAAGAATGCGGAGTGTGATTGTTTGACTTACTGGTATGCTACAGAAATACTCCAAAGGGTGTTTTATTTTGACCCAATCAAAGGTTAGCACCTATTAAATGTAATAAGGCAACCCAATGTTATCCTATGAGAGAGGTAGGCCTCACGGTAGTGAAAAACAAATTTAGGAATGTTTTGCTACCAGGACATCTAAAACTTAAAATAACATGTCTTACCTTTTCTTTTAAATGCACCCTGCCCTATGGGCTGCCTAGGGCCTACCTCGAGGATGACTTCTATGCAATTAAAGGGTAGTTTAATGCTTGGCAAGGGGGTTTATATAACCCACAACTCTAGAATTCTCGCCTGGTTGCTCTCAGGAATTGTCAATCCTTGCTTACCTTTCGCAAGAACCTGAAAACTTTGCTTTTTAGCACCAATGCCTGATTTTCTGCTACTCTGGGTTGTTGTTAGCAGCCTGCTTGCTGCCTTGTCTAGCCCCGGGAGACCCTTGTTGGGTAGCCGTGCACTTTATAAATACCCAGTTCATTCATTCAAGTCGAATTGGCAGTTTAAACTGCATTCAGGCTGTAATAGCAGTCCTTGGACTTGTTGTAGTGGCTACATAAGTGGGTGACATAATAAGTGCTGCATGCCCACTAGTAACATTCAATTTACAGGTGCTGGGTATATGGTATACCACTTTACTAGGGACTTATAAGTAAATTAAATATGCCAATCAGGTATAAGGCAATTTTCCAATGTTCTAGGGTGTGAGCACAAGCACCTTAGCACCGGTTAGCAGTGGTAAAGTACACAGAGTTCTAAAGCCAACAAAAACAAATTCAGCAAATACAGGAGGAATGAAGGCAAAAAGTTTGGGGTGACCCTGCTGAGAGTGCCAGTCCAACAGTGAATAAAGCTGATGATTGTCTTCCTAGACTTCTGATCAGTAAATAGCATTTCCCTTTATTCAGCTACCCATCTATACATCTACATATTTTCGATGACAATGTAAGCACTGAAAATAGATACATAACAAAAGCATTATGTATCTCTTCAAAATATTCAGCTTGATAAAATATATGAGTAAATGTGAATTTGTCATATGGTACTTTTTTCAGCCACATCAAAAATAAGATTCTGTTTAACAGAGGATCTCCACTAAAATATCTTATTCAAATCTCTTACAGAAAGATCTTTTAGGATTTGCTTCAGCCATCATTAACTCACTTCATGTTATACTCAGTGCAGAAAAGTGTGGCAGTATGGCACTTGTTTGAAGTACAGGATTACCTTTTGCCATTTTTATTTTTATTTCAGTTACAGCAACAGTAGAGTTCCAAGGATAAATCTAATGTAAAGATTTCTTTAGCAGTTTTGGTAATCACATGAAAGTAATTTTATTTAACAGTGGTAGTTTTAGATTACAGCAGTTGTTTGGCCTTATTGCTAGCAAGAGATGATAAATATGTTGTCCATCTAACTTGCTCCTAAATAATGTTTTGCTACATCAGTGTTTGTCTTACAGGATGAGATAGTGCTAATCCAAAATAAATGTAATCTAATAGCAACAAGACTGTTTTTAAGATTATAAATCCAAGGAGAATTACATCTACCATATCACTGAAGAATGGAAAAACGCAGAAGTCAAGCCCCTTCTCAAGAAACCATCCGCCGAACTCAAGAACAACCGCTTCATCTCTCTGCTGCCCTTTCCTGCCAAAGTGCTTGAGAAGGCGATCAACACCCAAGTCACAGAACACCTGGAGAACAACAATCTTCTGGACACTTCTCAGCCTAGATTCTGCACCAACCATCTCACTGAAACCGGCCTGATTGCCACCACAGACAACATCCTACCCCTCCTTGACCAAGGAAAAGCAGCGGCTCTGTTCCTCCTTGACTTCTCAGCAGTGTTCGACACAGTATCACACCACACCCTGATCAAAACATTGAAATTGAAGGGAGGCGCCCAAAAGTGGATCGCCTCCTTCCTCACTGGAAGAACCCACAGAATCCGCCTTCCTACCTTCACCTCGGAACCCAAGAACACCATCTGCGGCATCAAGGTTCATTGCTCTGCCCAACTCTGTTCAACACCTACATGACTCCCTTGTCCAACGTCATCAATTCGCATGGACTGGACATCATATCCTGCACAGTCAATACCCACATCATCCTCTCGCTATCATAAGACCCCTCTGCCACACTGACCAACTTCTGCAGGTGCATGATGAGCATCGCCAACTGGATGAGAGACAACTGCCTAAAGCTCAACACAGACAAGACAGAAGTGCTGATTTCTGGGAACAACACGTCCCCATGGAATGACACCTGGTGGCCTCCTGAACTAGTACTCTCACCCACCCCAACCGACCATGCCCACAACCTTGGCATCATCCTGGACAGAAAGCTTACCATGAAAAGACAGATCAACACAGTTTTGTCCGCCTGCTTCCTCACCCTTTGTATGCACCGCAAGGTCTTCAAGTGGCACCCCATCAACACCAGGCAGACCATCACACAAGCCCTTGCCATCAGTCAACTGGACTATGGCAATGCACTCTATGTAGGAATCACCTCACACCTCGTCAAGAGACTGCAAACTATAAAGAACTCAGTGGCCAGACTCGCCCCAGACGTTCCTAAGCGGACCCACATCAACACCCACCTCAAGAGACTCCACTGGCTCCCCATTCAGAAGAGATTCTGGTTCAAGACATTGATCCACACCTTCAAAGCCTTCCACAACCAGGGACCAGCTTACATCAACCACTGACTGAACTTCCACCTTCCCTTGAGACACCTCAGCATCACCTTCCTCTGCCTCGCCCACACCCCCCGCAACCGCCGCAGCAACAGTGGATGATGCTCCTTCTCCTTCCTTGTTGCCAAGTCCTCGAATGACCTCCCACTTCACCTCTGGACCTCATCCTCTCTGTTGGAATTCGGAGAAGGACTCAAGACCTGGCAGTTCAACTGAGCCCCCCTGCAGCAGTGCTCTCAGTGTCTGGATACCCTTATGGGTGATTAGCCGCACTATACAAATCCAGAATGATTGATTGATTGATTTCTAGTTAGAATATCTTTTACTACTGTAGAAAAACACAATTATTCTAGGCTGATCTGTAAAGGTCTAAGCAAGATGCCATTAAAAATACCCAGTGTTGTTTTACATTCATTTTATTGATTTTCCATATATAACATTTGATTGTACACAGGTGCACTTCATTAAGCTACAGAACCCCTTTATATTCATTATATCCATCATGCCATGTCACATTTCTTCTGCAGTTTTACCTATAGAATAGTTACCTTTTCTGGGATAAAATGCTGTAGGACTCTTTGGTCTTTCAAGGAGCACATTTGAAAATTGAAGACTCCGTCGTAAAACGGGCCAGGAGCACAACGGTAAAGATATTTGAAAGTAGGTCATGTTTAAGGTTCCTACAAAATAAACTATAGGGAGCCAAAATATGACAGCCATGGTATGAATTAAAGATATATATATATAGATAATACCTGTGTTTAAATATTGTTTTGATGCAGGATCATATTGATAATCATAAGGACCTTACTTTTTCGCGATCCGTTGAAGGGTGCCAGTTGGTGGACAATTATCATATTAAGAAACCCCAATATGGAAGACTCAATGACAAACTATAGCATACTCTGAGTAGGTA
Organism: Calotriton arnoldi; assembly: GCA_963921515.1. NCBI lineage: Eukaryota > Metazoa > Chordata > Amphibia > Caudata > Salamandridae > Calotriton > Calotriton arnoldi. The sequence goes on from CAWUFW010006980.1 coordinate 557,374, forward strand.
GGTTAATGAAGCAAACATATTTATCACAATACCTATAAAATAAACAAAGGGTGCCAATTAATATACGGTGTCTCATATATATTGTTTAGATCACGCTGCCAACGTCGGTGAGATGTTGTACCTTGATCACAACATCATCATTCTCCTCAGCACAAACATCTTATACTGTACCATCCTATGCCGACGACACTCAACTGATCCTCTCCCTCACCAAGGACCCCCTCGCTGCCAAAGCCAATCTCCATGAAGGAATGAAGGCCGTCGCCGATTGGATGAAGATCAGCCGACTAAAGCTGAACACGGAAAAAACGGAGGTCCTCATCCTCGGCTCCAAGCCCTCAGCCTGGGATGACTCCTGGTGGCCAACGACGCTGGGAGCACCCTCGACACCCCCCGACCACGCACGCAACCTGGGAGTCATCCTCGACTCAACGCTCTCCATGCCCAAGCAAGTCAACGCAGTCTCCTCCTCCTACTTCAACACCCTCCGCATGCTTCGCAAGATCTACAGGTGGATCCCGACAGACACAAGAAGAACAGTCACCCAGGCCCTCGTCAGTAGCAGACTTGACTATGGGAACGCCCTCTACGCGGGAGCCCCGGCCAAGCTCATCAAGCGACTGCAACGCATACAAAACGCCTCTGCACGCCTGATCCTCGACGTACCACGCCACAGCCACATCACCCCCCACTTGAGGAACCTGCACTGGCTCCCCGTCGACAGGAGGATCACCTTCAAACTCCTCATCCACGCACACAAGGCACTCCACAAAACTGGCCCAGCCTACCTCAACAGACGACTCTTCTTCTACGTCCCCAACCGCCAGCTCCGCTCCGCCGACCTCTCCCTCGCCAGCGTCCCTCGCATTCGAAGAACAACCACCGGCGGCAGATCCTTCTCACACCTCGCCGCCAAGACCTGGAACACCCTTCCACTAAGCCTACGGCAGACCCAAGACCTGCTGACCTTCAGGAGGCTACTCAAGACCTGGCTGTTCGACCAGTAGCAGCACCCCCCCCCTTCCCTCTCCCCAGCGCCTTGAGACCCTCGCGGGTAAGTAGTGCGCTCTACAAATTTTGTGATTGATTGATTCAGTCGGAACAAAGGAAACTCACATGAGTGTATAATTCTGGACCATTGTATATAGAGCGTTGATTATCACGGGGCCTAGCATAATCTTTCCCTGTCATCTATTTCACTGTCCCACTCATTAGTGAAGTAACTCTGATTCTTTTTACACTGTTCCGCCAGAGTATTAATCTCAGCTTCTGTCCATTTGCCTACCTTGTTTTTGTACTGATTTAACAGAGGGGGAGAGTCATTTTCCATAATTTCGTCATTTGTCATTTCTCCAGCACCATCGCTAGATCAGCAAATTTACTTGCTGACACTTTTGATTCAGGTCTATGCATAAACGCCAACAGAGGAAACCTGTTGGGGCCGCTTGGGGACTTCAAGCCCCATAATTCAAAGCACCGGGAGGCACCAATGTTGCAGTGCTATAAAGGACACATGACACTCCCACAGTGCTGGAAGAGGAGACCTGTTGTGGCCCGCTGCGGGACCTCAAGCCCCATAATTCCAAGTGCCAGGAGGTGCCAATGTTGAAACGCTACAAAGCACATATGATGCTCCTGCTGTGCTGGAAGAGGAGACTTGTTGGGGGCCGCTGGGGGGCTTCAAGCCCCATAATTCCAAGCTCCACGAGGTGTAAACGTTGCAGTGCTATAAAGCACACAGGACACTTGCCTCCATGCGGGACATGCATTAGCCATGCCAGGCCTATGCCCGGACAAAGACCAGGCCATTACAGAGACCGGAGGGGGCTGGGTTGGGCCCCCTCTCTTGGTTCCCTGGTCTGGACTGGACCCTTGTTTATGTGGTGCCAGGAACATCATCATCCACGGGAATGTAAGATCCGGGCCTGTCGTCCTTTTTTCAGAGGCCTCCCTTTTTCAATTCTGGGTAGTTGGAGCTGGTATATTATGTGCCTTGTTTGACTGCCTGAGGGCCGTTGGGCCATTAGTTTTATCATGGCCAAGCACAAATTGAGGGTCCCCAATCCTGCCCCATCGAGAAATTCAACTTTGGATGTTTTTTTTTAGCTGGTGGTGAGTGTCATTGACAAAGAGATACAGCTTGCGGGGAGGAGGCTGTCTCATGTCTCTGATAATCCTGGCCTGTCCTTATTTCGAAATCCAGGGAATTATCGGCACCCTCTGGGTACCCATCAAGCGGAGGCAATGGAGAGTATCCTATAGGGTCTCAGCCTCCTTCTGATTAAGCCGATACTCTGATTTTGAACTTGACTGCACCAATTGTCTAATGACTTACTGCAGGCGTCAGGTAAGTTATTAATTATTTATTGGCATACAGTAATAACAGCTGCCTAATACTTCAAGTCTCTAATCATAACTGACACTGTATTATCTTGAAAGACCCCTAACCTTCCATCCTGGAACACCTCCCTCAGACCATTCTTGTCTTACATCATAATGCATGTGTACACATGCACATCGCATCATTACATTTCTCCCCCTCCCCCTTTTGAAAATAAAAAACAAACAAAAAAAACACATATTTAACAATGTTCAATTAAACTAACCGGTTTCTTTAGAATTCTTTCAGATTTCCTACTCAAACATTTGTCTTTGTCTTGTAACGTGTTTGGTTGTACATTTTCATGATCAGAAAAATTAGCTTTTCTGAAGAATGTCTTATTTCTTGCTATTGTCTTGCTTTCATTTTCCGCCGTTAGTGCTGTTCCACGAATTTTTGTTATCTCCAAGGGCATTGGAGGAAATCTACTTTGTGACTTTTTTATTTGCTGTTGTCGAACTAGAACAAGATCGCCCACTTGATATTCTCGATTTTGATATCTTCCTTTACTTTCTGCATAGTATTTCATTTTTTCTTTTGCCTCCTTATCTTTTTTTAGCACTTCATTATGACTTTCTGGCAGATTTGATGGTAAATGTGGCAAACGAGTATGCCTTGATTGCCCAAACATTAATTCTGATGGACACTTTCCAGTAGATGTATGTGGAGTGTTTCTATAATCCCTTAACACTTGGCATAATGCTTGATTTATTGACACTTGTGTTAGTTTCGCTCTTTGCACAGCTTTCTTAATGGTAGCCATTAACATTTCCACCATTCCATTAGCTTGAGGCCACATAGGAGTCACTCTCCGATGCACAATCCCCAAATAATTCATGAATTTTTGAATCTCACTTCCACTGAACGCAGGACCATTATCAGTTTTCAGTACATTAGGTATTCCCCACGTAGAGAACATTTCATCAAGAACTGGAAGTACCACTGATGTCGACGTTGAAGATACCATTTTAACAATAGGGAATCGAGAATATTCATCTACTATGGCTAGCAGATAGTGCCCAGAATCTAAAGGACCATAAAAATCTGCTGCCACATTAATCCATACAGCATCCGGTAATTCTGACATGTGAAGTTCTTCTGTTCCTCTTTCCCGTGATGAACATTGACATATGTGACATGACTGAATTACTTCTTCCACTTGCTGGTCTAGTCTTGGAAACCACAATTTTTCTCTTAAGAAGTTTTTAGTAGAAGATATACCTCTATGGCTTTCATGAGCTAAATCAATAACTCGCCGTTGTAAACAGACTGGAACAATTATCGTGTTTCCTCTAAGTAATATTCCTGAAGAGGCTACTGACAATTCGACTGTATGTTCTTAAAGGCTAAGATGTCATTCTTTTTTACATTTGGCTTAAAACAACTTGCAGCATTTATTAATCTCCAGTTATTTTCATATATGATTTTAATTACTTCTTGAATAGTGTCATCCAAATGCGTGACTTCAACCAATTCATTTTCTGAGATAACTCCAGGTATTGCTGATTTTATTAGAAAACAGATGTACTCTTCTGCCTCTAGTTGTTGTCTTGCCTTTGAATCAGAAGGATGTCTAGAAAAATAATCTGCTGAATTATATTCTTTTCCAGGCTTATGAATGATTCTAAAATCGTAATCCATTAGTCTCATTCCCCATCTTTCTATTCTTGGAGGCATCTTTGTCTTTGGGTTCCCAAAAATGGAAATAAGAGCTTGGTGATCTGTTATTATTACAAAAGGCTTTCCATATATGAAGTCATGGTAATGTTTGCATGCCCATACAACCGCCAAACTTTCTTTTTCAGGCTGAGAGTATTTTTGTTCAATCTTTGAAAGACTTTTGCTGGCATGAGAAACCACATATCTTGGAGTTTCTCTTCCAGGTTTGTGTTGTACCAGAATAGCACCTAGCCCTAAAGGACTGGCATCCACTACCAATTCTGTACATAGATTTGGATCAAAGTACTTTAAGTTTGCTGCCATAGTTATTTGTGACTTTATTTCCTTGAAAGCTTGTTCACAACTTTCATTCCACTCAAATCTCTGACCCTTTCTTGTCAATTCTCTGAGAGGCAAGCTTAAAGTTGCGAAATTGTTAACATACCTCGCACAATAACTGGCCATTCCTAGAAATGATCTCAAATTTGTTATGTCTTTGGGTCTTTGTATTGCATTTAGGGCAACTATTTTCTTGGGATCCGGCTTCATTCCCTCACGAGAAAATATATGCCCATAGAATGTTAATTCAGTTTTATTTCATTCACATTTCTTGAGATTGAGTGTCAATCCAGCTTTAAGGAGTTGTTGACAAACACCATCCAAAGCTTGATCATGCTCCTCTTGATTTTTGCCAAAAACCAGGATGTCATCACTATAATTCATGCTGTTTTGTATTGGTCTTATGACATTTTTTATAATTTCTTGAAAAATTTCAGCAGCAGAACATATACCAAAATTCAAACGTTTATACCTGAAAAGACCCAGGTGTGTCGAGAATGTTGTAATGAATCTTGATTGATTATCAATCTCTAGCTGATGATATCCCTTACATAAATCAAGTTTTGAAAAAACAACTGCACCATTGATATTACTAATCATATCATTCAGATGAGGACCTGGATATCTCTCTCTTTCAATTGCAGTGTTTGGAACCCTCATGTCCACACAAATCCTGATATCTTCAGTGTCCTTTTTGGGAACGATTACAATGGGAGATACCCATGGCGTTGGGCCTGTTGCTTCTTCAATTATGTCTTCTTCCAGTAATGCCTTGATTTCTTTTTCAACTTTTGCTTGCATATGGACTGGAACCCTTCTATGAGTTTGAGCTACAGGCTTTATTGTTTCATTTATATGTAGGGTGATTTTTTTATCTTTCAGTTTCCCTAGACCATCAAATAATTTTGGATATTTTCGGAGAACAGGGTGATCAGTTGTTATATTACAGGTTACTGCTAGTAACCCCATAAACTGAGCAGTTATGTTACTTAGTAGGCATGGTCCTGGAGCCTCTCCTTGCAAAACATGTATTTCTTCTTTGCTACTTATTTTCTGATGTCTTAGAACTTCCTCAAATTTTCCCAGGCAGGAGACAGGACGCTTAGCTCCCCATTGAAAAACACTTACATTTGATGGTTTAAGAGGAGGCTGTTCAGACATTTTCATATACTCAGTTACACACATTATATTGCATGTTGCTCCACTGTCCAAGATGAAAGGTACTTTTTGAGAACCTACTAACAAATCAACTGAAGTTGTCTTTTTGATATTTTCTTTTCTTATCATGTTAAGTTGTTGAACTTCATTTTTTTCTTGCATCATGTATAGTCTTTCACTATATTCAAAATCTTCTTCAGATTCTTCTTCTCTTTCAATTCCTTCCATTTCTCTTATGTGTTTCACGTTTTCATTTCTTTTCTTTCCATCTGAATTAAATTGTTTATTTCCACTTTCTTTCTTTGTCCAGTTTTCCTTTTTTTTTCTTTCTTAAATTTGCACACACTTGCAAAATGGTTGTATCTCCCACATTCTTTACATTGTTGTCCCATAGCTGGACAGAATTTTTGATGAGGAAACTGAAATCCACATCTGTAGCATAATCTTTTCTCTCTGTAACGTGTCTCCATTTTTTTTCTCCATTGTTTACTTTTAGTGATATTTGTCTCACTTGCTCTAAAGTTTTTATCCTTCCTTCTTCCATATTCATGGCATGTTTTTCAGCCCGTAATTCTGTTCTTGCCATGCGCAAAATTTCTTGCAGATCATATGTTTTCTCTAAGAGTTTTTTTCTGAACTTCTTTGAGTTGCAACCTTGTATAACTCTTAGCCTTATCGCTTCTTCATTATTGAATTTGTCAAATTCACAAAACGTTACTAATTTCTTAAGTCTGGTGACAAAATCATCCATTGTTTCATCCTCTTTTTGACATGCCATGTTAAAATTATATCTTTCAAAATCTAGGTTTCTGTGAGGATCAAACTTATCATTTAAACATTTCATGAGTCCCTTATAAGTGTTTCGCTCTTGTTGAGGAAATGTAATTATTAGGTCTTCTACTTCATCTCCTACAAGATTGAGCAGCAAATCTTTTGCCTGTTCATCAGTATGATTTTTACACGTCGCATTTAAAAAATGTTCAAATCTTCTTGTCCATTTCTTCCACCTTTGAGCAACATTTTGCTGTTCTGAGAGATCAAAGGGCAGTGGTCTCCTAAATACAGTACTTGATATTTTTCCTGCCTCATTTTCGTCATCATGTATGTCAGAATTCATATTGACTGTTACTTCTCTTTCTGTTGTCATGACTGTTGTTATTAAACAGGTGTGTTTAATATTATTTCTTTCTTTGCTATTTACTTATTTATTGTATTCAAAATGACACATACAAATGATATACCTGTTTGTTTATATGAGTTTTCAACTTCTCAATCAAAGGGTGTAGGCTGCATAACACTGTTGTAAAAGATATAGTTGTGTGTTGCATAAATCACTAGGCAGAGTGATTACAATGCACAGCCCTTAAAAACTGTCATCTTGTAGTGTCATGCACAAAAACATAGCTGTGCGTATCAGCGTGTTGTTGTATAAATCACCAGGCAGGGTGATTACGATACGCAGCCTTCAGAAGTTGTGAGCAATCGTAATGCCTGACCGCAAAATGGCCGACATACGTGACGTGCGTTGTGCATGCAACAACATTTTAATTTAATTCGTAGTACGCACATGTGTGCTTAAGCCTTTCCGTCTCAAATTAGGAGAGCATTTAAATTAGCACAGCGTTATCACCACGCTCTCAGACTCTGTGCCGTTATCGCCTTCAACAAAGCCAAACGCCGCGCCAAGCACTCATCACGTCAGGGGAACTTCAACGGTGTGATCTGTTACTCTCGCTATATGGACACTTTACCAACGTGATAAACTGGACCCCAAATCCTTCAGGCAGAGCTGCGAGGTGGATGCGAACTCTTCATGCGGAGCTACACTTCGGACGCTCTTTGTCAAAACGGCTTTTCGGACAGCACTGCAACACGAAGATTTTCCTCTTCAGGAGACAGTCCCAGATATTCCTTTAGTCTCTTCCGACTCTTCGCCAGTATAATGACTTACTGCAGGCGTCAGGTAAGTTATTAATTATTTATTGGCATACAGTTATAACAGCTGCCTAATACTTCAAGTCTCTAATCATAACTGACACTGTATTATCTTGAAAGACCCCTAACCTTCCATCCGGGAACACCTCCTTCAGACCATTCGTGTCTTACATCATAATGCATGTGTACACATGCACATCACATCATTACAAATTGCTGCTAGTTCCCCTTCCGCAAAGGGTAAAAAGAAAGGCAGACAACTCAGACCAAGAGGCTTGCAGCCTGTCCCCCCGGATCCTGAACCCCAGCAAACGCACCTGCTCTTTAACCTGCTCGAACCCAGGCCCTGGACCTAATGACAGGTTTAACTGTTTGATTGACACATTCAACTTCATGTTGGCTACCTGCCTCTCGCCTGTGTTGGCCTGTTTGTCCACCATTGAATGTAAACAATCTGAGGCTATGGGACCTGGCATGGGTCTTGGGCTAAGGGAGACACCTAAGCCTATTGTTGCCACCATGGCTTCACAGACTATTGCCCCAGTGAACATGACATGGGGCCTTTCTCCATCTTTCATGTCACTTCCCCCAGTACTCTCTGGAACCCCTAACTACGCTACTACACCTTACAAACCCTTGGAACCCCCTTATTTTTGTACTTTACTGGTGCCAACCCACAAGTTGTTAATCATCCTTTGCCAGAATCGGACTACTCCAGGGGTGGCAACAACACTGTAGTTAATCTACCTCTGTCTGCCTGCCCTTTTGTTGCTGTCCTTGCCAACGTGCCCAGACTCAATTCACAGTCTATCAAAAGTACTGAGCAGTTGATGAATAAGGCCACTCATTGGCTGAATTTGCACATTCGTCATAAATCCAATTTGTTCTCTGAAGTTCTGTTCACCCGTAAAATTCCTTAGGTGGGCCCCATGAAAAAGGAATTTGAGGAGGATTGCATTATCGTGAATTTGCTAAACAGTCTGTTCCTGATGAATTGATCAGTGCATCTTATTTGGGTTTGATAAGGCAGAGTAATGTGAAGGTACAACCCCTGGGGTACTTTTACATGTCCCTGGGCCTGAGGGGAGGGTTTCCGTGGGAAAAGCTTGCCGCCGAGCTGTACCTGAGTGTTTTTTATGCAGTGCATGTTATAAATCGCTTTTCTTCCCTGGCTGGACCCTGTGATCTCAATTGACTGCAATGTCCCATCCCATTTTGTTCCGATGCTGACAGCGGCATAGCTCATGGCTCTGAAACTGAGGACCACTTCAGGGTATGAGATCCACCATCTTTGTCATCCTCAAACTCGTTTGCGGCCTTTGGTATCTCAAGCCAAAATTGCTTTCACAACGTCTCACACTTATGGTCAGACTGTTGAGCTGGAACATGGCGGGTCTCACTGCTAAAATCCAGTTGAAGAACTGGGTAGATTTTGTCCTATCCTATGACATTGTCATCTTACAGGAGAGTTGGGCCTCAAGGGATCTTTTTTGTGATGGCTTTATGTCATTCCGTCCCCGCTGTTTCCTTCGGGATGGGAAGGGCCTGTGCTGGGCTTGCTGTTTGGTTTAAAACCTCTTGTGATTGTTCTATTTCAACAATACCCACACATAGTAGGCTAATTCAAGCATTCCAAATCAAGTGGTCTAAGTCCTTAAGTTTTGTTCCTATTCATTTTGACATTGACAATTTTTCCACACAGACTAATCCTAATTTTCTTTCTCTTTTTGACACCATTAGTGATCTGGAACTTAGTTACTCACTTCAAGACCAAGACCTTAATATCATACTTGCTGGGGACTTCAATGCTGAATTGGGCTTGGGGGTGGGTGGCTCTGCCAGTCCAGCTTCCTCCTTTTTTAAACTTACCACTATGACTACACCGGTCCGCCCGAGTGACTCTAAAGTCCTGATGTTATCCCCCTATCTGGCTAGGCATTACTTATGTAACACACTCAAATGGGTTGCCTCTCATTGTTTTTTAATACCTACGTTCATGGGAGGGGCAAGCTGCGTTTTTGTCAGCAGGAACATTGTTGTCCAATTGGGGGGTGGTATTGTAATTCCCATCAGTTTTTGTGATCACAATCCTCTCTCAGTTACTTTGTCCTGTCTGAGGCTCAGTTTTTGGGCTACTCCTGTAAGAGGTACATATCTTTTGCCCAGTAGTGATGGGCTCAGGCTGGCATGGAAGTCCGACAAACTGCCCGACGTGCAGCACAGGCTCTGTGCTGAACATATAGATATGCTTTACGATTGATTGTGTGTGACTTATGAGTCACAAAGTAGTAACAACTTCTTTAACATTTGAGGGCCCACTATCAAAAAATGCTTTTGGAGCGTATTCCCTCTACCAAGTCTGTTACCAATTCCTGGTTTGAAAAGGCCTGTAGGGAGGCCAACAGCTGTTTGTTGCGGGCTCTCAACACAACCCCACGAGTCCCGGCTGAGGTCACATCCTGCAGAAGAACCTACAAGCTGGCTATCATAGGAGGAAGGCTGAGCTCAGGGAGGATGTTTGGTGTACTCTGGTTGCTTCTCGTAGGACCGATAATACCATTCTGGTACACGGGCAATAATAACTGACTGCTTAAAACTGATCCCAACCACATTTGTGATAACATTAGTGCTGACTCTTGGGTGGGCCACTTCATGCAAGTTTACCATATGAATGATTGTGTTAGCAGTGAGCCTGATATCTACATGCCCTCGTATCTGTTAGGCATAGAATTCACTGAGGAGGAAGCGGCCGAAGCTATCAGCAACAGCCCCAAGCCCAAGGCCCTGGGACCTATATAAGCTGTAGGTAGATCTTTGGGCACCCATTTTAACAAAATATGCCAACTTAGCCTGCTAGACTGTCCTGCCCAAGTTGTGTTGCTCTGCGATAACAATCCCTATAGTTATAAAAGGGAATAGGGCCTCCCCTTGCTGCTATAGGACCATATCCCTTTTGGATTCTACGGTGAAGGACATTGGTGGGGTCATTCTACACAGAATCATGTTATGGGTCTCGGATAATTATATAATTTCTGACGTCCAATATGGCTTCAGGCATGCTTTTGGCACCCAGAAGCAGCAGCTCAATCTCTATCTTCTTATACTAGGTATCCTTTGTCCAAATATGGTTCTTTTTATTTTGCTCTTATGGACCTTGCTTGCACCTTTTATAGCATAGTCAGATCCAAACTTTGGGAAATATTAGTGCTTTTGGGGCTTGACCCTGGTTTAGTGTCCTTTGTACGTGCCCTTCATTATGATCTGAGTGCCTCCGTCCGTTATGGGCAGAATGGTGAGTAATCTGAGAGCTTTGGCTTGAGATATGGCATCCGGAAGGGCTGCGTCCTTGCCCCAATCTTGTTTCTTTTGTACATCAATGGCCTAAAGGCAGCTCTGGTGGACAGGGGCATGGACATTCCGACCATGAATGGTCAGTGTGACCCTCTTTTTCTTTATGCTGACGATGCTGTTTTAATTTCCCGGACACCGAATGACCTTCAGCTTGCTGGATTCTTTGTTTGATTTTATGAATGCTTTGGGCCTAAAATTAAATTTTGGAAAAACGTTTGTAATGCCTTGTGGACCAAAGAATGTGAAAATGCGCTGTTTGCACTGCAAGGTACACCCATAGGAAGAATTTATGAATTTCTTTATCTGACGGTCACTTTTAACTCCTGAGGGGCTTGGGCCCCTGTCAGAAGCAAAGATGTCTTAAGTTTTGCAACTCTTTTGGATTTCTTTTTAGCTTGGCTTCAAAGTTAGCACATTGGTAGCGTCCATTGTCGAAATTTATAATAGGAAGTGCGTGCCGACACTCACTTATGGTTCCAGCTTGTGGGGGTATAAAGTTGTCAATGGATTACAGGCCGAGAAAAATAGGGTTAGTAGATGCATCCTCGGGATGCCACCAGGGCACCAACCTATGCCATCCACGAGGAACTCGGTCTACTGTACATAGATGATGCAATTAAATTGGCCCTCCTGTTGTTATGGTGGTCTTTTTGACACAACCCTGAGGCATCCCCAAAAAGGGATATTATCCTGGACTGTCTCACATGTGCAAAGGCTCTTCATATCCCCAGGCATATGTTTGTTAAGGATACGTTTAATAAGCTTGGCCGACCTAATATTTTCTCTTCGCCTGGTGACATCACTGCGAGGGATAAAAGTTGGCTAAAATATATCTTTAGCAACCTTATGAAAAGGGAAAGGGAGGCGTTCGAGCTGAGGAAGATCACTAATGTAGAGTACCTGTTGGTGCAAACCACCCTTGGGCTGGAACCTTATCTGGTTATGGTCTCGAAAGGAAGGGTCCTTTTAACCAAGTTTAGGTTGGGCCAGATTAGATGTCACCATTCCTTCCCTTTAGGTCAGTTTGATACAAAAGGAATCTTGGGTTTCCCTTGCGATGAGTGTTCTTTTCCGACTTTGGTGCATTTATTGTTTTTTACAGCAGTTAAACCAGAAAGTTTTTGATTTTGATCCCACTCTTGAGGGGTACTTTGCATCCCCTCCATATCCCTGCCCTTTTATCGCTTTCCACACCTAAAGTCTGTTTAGGTGTTGTTACGTTTTTAAGCACACGTTATGGTTCAGGTGCTCCTTATTGTTTTAATTGGCCATTTTGGCGATTATGAGTTGGATATGCATGTTGAATTTGTGTGGTGGGGTTGCGCTTGACTGACTTGCATCTTATTTTATTGAGGACTACATATCCTCTTGGGAGGGTTGCTGGATGACATTATTTTTGATCTTGGCTGTTTGTTTTGTGATTTTGGCTTAATGCCTTGAACTTTGCACTTTTTTCGTAGTCTTTTTTTGCAACGGTATTGATTGTGCAATTTGATTTTTAATGAACTTATATATGTGCTTTTAAATATTTTTATGTCTCTCATGTTTTTATGTGATTGTGCTTTTAGGGTTTTTATGAACCGAGCAAAGAAATGAAATACCACCCCAACTTACATATCCTAGGGTCCCCAACAATGTTTAGTTCTGTTATTTGCCCAATGTACTCTAATACTTGCTTCCAGTACATTGTGAGCAAGGAAATGACCAAACATATGCACTAGGCCCGCATTCCCTTCCTGACAACGAGGACATCTAGCTGGTACTCTCTGAAACCTTCTATGGAGGTGGCAAGGTATTAAATACGTTGATGTTGAGCTGCAAGAACTGGAATCTAGCATTGTGTGATACTAGCTTGGGGGTTGTCCTACGACTACTCTTCATTCCATCTCCTTTATTTATTCACCTATATTCTCAATCCAGAGTTCTAAGTATGTTTACTGTTTGTATATTTTGAGTAAGTAATGATGTTTAGATTCACGATACTGCTCTCTGACTGTATTCCAATTCCAACATGATTTGTTGAGTATATGTCTTCTGAAATAACTTAGTCAGCATATTAAATGTCAAGAACTGACCTGATGGTATGCGGTATTGCGATACTTTAAAAGCAGAGGACGTTAACACCTTTTGAAAGCGGCGAATAGCGCCATTAAATATTAAAATGTAATTCAAATACAAATTTTTCCATTTCAATATAATGTAATGATTCAACACTCTTGGAAATGAAGGAGGTGATTCAACTTAACCCCCTTTTCTTCCCTCCCAAAAAATAGCTTTGTCAAAGGCACTGCTTTAAAGGGTAGAGTAACAGGTAAACTAAAACATTATTATCATGAGCTTTGAACATTGACAAAGGACAGATACAGCTTTTAAATAAAAAACACAGTTAGGGGCTCCAATATCAAAAGATGCCAGTGTCAGGGAGAAGTAGCAAATTTCAATTTATTTTGGGTTGTGGAGGTCAAGTACCACAGGCCTCTACGCAGAATATGAAAAGGGGTCTCCGAGTCTCCATTTTTATGTTTGACATACATGGTGCTCCGTATTGCACTTGCTAAGCCAATCATCATTCTCAAAAGCATACTTCTTTGCCAGTGCCAAGGACTGGATGCGAAAGCACCATGCTCTGCTAACTGAATTGTAGGGTTGGACCTTTTACATTCTAAACCTAAATAAAATAAATGTACAAATACCTTTGCATAAGAGGGCTATGACTCCTGTGATGTGTCGCAGATAAGAACATTGCTGGGCATATGTATAAGAAAGTGGCAGAGGGCGGATTAGTTCCAAAATTGCTAATGCTGTGTTGGGTCACTTTAGAACCACAGGGATGTGCCGTATTTAAAGTAATATGGTGCACGCCTGCGTTTCTCCCTCCGCTGGTGCTAAATTCAGCTGGCTAGCACCAACACAGGCACCCTTGCGCTATAGTGCAATGGTGCCTGCTTTGAGGGAATGATTGTTTGTGTGCAGGAAGGTGTCCCTTACTGCACATAAACAATCCAGAATGGCGATTTGCAACTTCTATGTGTGCTGCATTGTGTAATACACATAGAAGTTGCAATTCGTCATTTTTCAAATGATTGTTTATGTGCAGGAAGGGACACCCTACACATAAACATTCATGGCACTTTGCTGTTTCTATGTGTGCTGCACACATAGAAACAGCAAAAACGAGGAGAAATTAATCATTTCTCCTCATTTTGCCTCATTTCCCTGGTCTTAATTTTGGCGCTGCCTTCTATTTACGCCACTCTTGTAAATAGGTTGCAGCGTCAAAATCAATGGATGTTGCAGCGGAAAGCCCACCACATCACCCTTTGCACGCCCTGTGGGCCTTATTTACAGGGTGGCGTTAAACCACGTTAAGTGGCTTAACGTCGCCTTGTAAATAAGGCGAAGGGTTTATGGCCACAGGAACGTCACTAAAAGTGACATTCCTGTGGCGATAGGGACTTGTAAACATGCCCCTGCTGGTTTAATAATGAGACCACAACACAAACACGAGTTGCTAAGTTTTATTTTTGTTGGCTTTGGTTTTGAGCAGAAGACCATTCATCACAATGAAGCTACATAATTACCTCTTGCATGTTTAATTATTCATATTCCTAAAATCATATTCTACGACTTGCAGCATTTCGAAATTGATACGAAAAGAAACTAAGACAATAACATCTTTCAGAATTCAGTAATCGTCTTCCCCAAGTAGAACCCGACAGAACTTATTTTTCTCCAGCTTTTAACTGAAAGCGCCTCATTTCCAATTAACGTCTGGGATCAGTCTCGCTAATTGCCGAGGTGAGGCACTGACAATCATACAGAGTCAAACTACGGATGCAAGCGGAAATCACTGCTGTCTGCTTTAATATTCAACACACTGGCAGCGCTAAACGATCTCTGTTCTGGAAAGGAATACCAAAGGAGTCATTCAATCAGTTCACAGTTCGAATTTATGTTTTTAACACGGCACTGCCTGGTGGCTTCCATGCAATTTTACTATATTTGATGGAGGCACATTGTTAAATATTCAATTCCATTAGCCTTAATTAGTGTTAGCTTTCCCAGTGGCCACAGAAAACACAACCGCACAATACAAACACAATGAATAAACCAGCCTAACACCACAACAAAACGATGAATAATTATTGTGGATGACTGCATATACATATTCAAACAATCTGTTGTATGTATATTGCGCCAAGCTACATCAACAAGTACACATATTACAACTGTAGAGCAAATACAGGAAACATCAACATGCCTGAGACATTGGAATGCATAAGTTAAAAAAAAAAAACGTGGGGTTGTTTCGGTTTGGTTGATTTTATATTTTAAACGGCTGCTAATGTTTGATTGATTTAGTTCAGTTATTTGCTAACTACCGGAGGATCAATACCCTACAAAGACCCATTGATATGCTATTATTTTGTCAATCGGGAAAGCAATACAAAATGGATAAAGCATGCCATCCATGATCTAAAGACTGCATATCTCAGAGCAGAACTTTACATTCATATCCGAGTCGGTCCAAGTAAGTGGTTCATAAAGAGTAACAGCCGATGTGGGTCATACCATGTTTTACTGCTTGCTAGCACTGTCATAGCGTAAGGCCTGAACATTCAGAAGGTGTTTGAGCGATGGAGCATGGATAAAAATATTTTTAAGTCAGTGGGAAGACTTATGTGACAAGTCAGAGGATTTGGAAACAGATGGTCTACATTTGAAGTCACATATTAGTACTTGGCACATCATTTGAACTTGGTCATATTACTTTGAGTGTGCTTCCGAAGTTGAAATAAACATTGAAACTCAATTCAAATGTTTATGATATTAATGATCAACCATAGTTTAGAAATGCTTCTCCTATAAGTGATAAACTGTTTACGCAACCAATCCTCTCAAGACACAAGAAGGTCCAGGTCTGGATAATCCCTGGGACCTGTAGTAAAGCAACGTTTTTTGGGGAGATGCAAGAAGTCCACATACACACTACACTTTCCTTAACCAAATCCCAATATTTTAAAACCTTTTGGACTGTAAATGCCCACTAATAAATTAAGGATATATTCCTCCCAAATGTGTAAAACCTACATGCCTTTACATAGGGTCAGGTGGTAATCGCATATCACATCAAGCTGCAGACAGCAAAATACTGACAATCAAAAGAGTATGCTCTATTAATAACATTTAAGTGAAGTAGAGTTAAAACAGTGACTTGCAGGTTTCAACAATTATTTGAAAAATGTGTCTGGTGTGTACTTCTCACTCAGAGTGTAACAAAGGCATTAGGCAACTAGGGAAATTGAATGCCTAAGCAAATACTGTACTCCTGGGGCCATATTATGTGCTGTGCCCCGGAAGTGCAACAGGCATGTGTGTCTGTTTTTTTGCACCCCTTGGGCAGTGTAGTATTACAGAAGGGTCTGCAAAAACGTGTGCAACCCATTTTGTAACACATATAGTGCTGGAGTACATACAGCATCATTGCTATCTTAAGAAGGCATTCTTTAATTTGCATGGGGGTGTGGTCCCTATGCAAAAGTCTGAAAAACTGCCACTGAACCTGTGCTGTATTATAGATCTGTTCAGGAAAATGGGTAACCCAATAAACCCTTGGAGGCTTGGGTGATAGGAACTAGTATAAGGTAATGGTACCCACAAGGGATTTTTTGGACCGGATGAGTGACGTGACCTCCTTACTCGATGAACGCGAGTTGTGCCCCACTTTAAAGTAGTACAAGGATCGTCCAGAATCGAGGGACTTTAACAAGCCCGATCTTATTCTGATAGATTCTTTGCACACCGAATAAATATGTGGAGTATAATCATTTCATTGCAAATTGAGTTGCACTCTACACTGATAGTTTGGAACATAAATTTTATGTTCATTCCCTCCAAAGGTCTTCAATTCACATTTCAACACCTTGCCCTGAAGATGGTCTTGTAGATGACTACACAAGATAAGACTGAAAAGTCGACATTCTCAACCCATTTTCATCTATATTTGTATACTGGAGTTGTTCATTGTACCTCGATAATGTTTTTTCATTTTCACTAAGTGCAAGAAATGGGTTTTTATAAAAGTGTTCTTGAGAAAAGATTTGTGTAAAAATAAGTGTCCTTCTCAGCTGCTTTTGTATATGTGTAACGCTTTTTGCACCCTCTCTTATTCTATTTACATAAATTTGTATTAAAAAAACATACACCCTCCTTTGTATTTGTATTTTTTTGCCCCTTTCCTGTCTTTTTTTCTGATAAGTTCATTTAGAATTGTTATAATTTATGTTGTCATTTATTTGCAAGAGGCCAATAAGAAGGGCTCTCATAATTTGTTTTGAACTATCTAATAACTTTGTACATGAAAAAAATCCCTTGTGGGACCATTACTTTATACTAGTATTATAGATCTGGGCACAGAGGCAAAGAGGCTTTCAGGAGCAGCACTAACTGTGCGCCACCAAAACGTGGTGCCCTGTCAGCGTGCCCCCTAAGAGCAGTCCTCTGGATGGGAGAAGGTCAGTCTCATGGACCCTGCAGTCACTCACTGAATCCATCTACAAGGGAAACTCCTGTATACGGATTTCTGGCAGGTGACGCCTGCACAGTGAACAATGGAGAGGCTGTTTTCACTAATACACTGCCCAGAGGGCAAATGCGAGTTGATGTCTGCCCCAGGGGCACTGCATTATGAGTAATAGGGCACACTGTCCCTGTTTGCACCTGGTGCACCAGTTTGAAGGTGTGCAGTGGTGCAAACAGGGAGAGCACGTCCTATTTTCAGTATGGACCCTGGAGTCCCACACATCCCACCTAGATATTTGACCAGCTAAAAACTGGTGAAATTTCCGGGTATGAAACTAGCTGAAAATGAGGAATTTCTACTTCAATTTGGCATGGTAGTACATCTTCCTAATGGAATTTCTCAATTATAAGGGACAGCTCAGGGTCTCAAATGGAATACCATTATATACCTGCATCCCTTGATAACTATAATTAGAACATTGGAATGTTGGGCGCTCCATTGAAAACAATGGAGTAGCTCCGGGCTTATAATGGCTGGTATAAGCCCGGAGCTCCAACATTCCAATATTTCTTTGGTCACAGCTGTGGCTGTGAACAAAGGCTTCAGGGAGCCTGAGGGGATTTCAATCCCCTCGCACTCCCTGAAGCCTTTGTTTTATTTGTTAGAACATTCTGCCCTCTAGTGGCAGAATGTCCTAATAGCCTTATAGCCCTTCATAGCTGGGCTATACTGGCTATTAAAGTCCCGCTCCCTTGTTAAAGGCCCTCGCCTTCGGCTCGGGCCTTTAATGCTGGAGCGGGCCTTTAATAGCCGGTATAGCCCGCTACGGCGGGCTATAAGGCTATAGTATTTATGCAACAATGCAGATACGGTATTCAAGGCGGACTTTAGAAGAGGCCTAAATAGTCACCTCTATCATAAAGTTAGCTGGTAATGTAACTCAGCATCTCCCCTCTTTGAGTTTTTCTGCGTACCCAGGATCTTGGCCGGATGACTAACACTCTGATAGCTGAGTCTGAGAAGGGGATCTCATCTCCTTTCTGTCGACCTTGTCATGCTGGGTTGACCGGCAAGTAGTGAGTGTTGTCAAAGATTGTGATCTATGT
Organism: Calotriton arnoldi; assembly: GCA_963921515.1. Taxonomy (NCBI): domain Eukaryota; kingdom Metazoa; phylum Chordata; class Amphibia; order Caudata; family Salamandridae; genus Calotriton; species Calotriton arnoldi. Next base: position 575,825 of record CAWUFW010006980.1, read on the forward strand.
GCCAGGAATGACAAAAACAAAGTGGCAACTGAAACAAAAATGTCTCATGTTAAAATTCCAGAAACATCTTGGAAGAAGTTGAGGTCAGATTTCATGAGTCCTTTCCAGCTCTTGACTTCCAATGAACGCTATCTGATGTTGCTGGTGGAATATACTTCAAAGTTGGCAGTGATCAAACGTGTTGAGTGCTTAACAACAAATTGTCTCCTAAGGAGGAATTTTCCCATGAAGGAGTACCTAATCATCTCATTACTGACATTAGGGTTCAGCTTACGTCTGACGAGATGCAGGAATTTTTTTAAGGGGTCTTTCCATTGTGCATTTGAAAGCCGCATTATATTCGCCTGAAAGTATTGGTCTTGCAGAGCGCATGAATTGGATGGTAAAATCTTGTGTTCAGAGGACATTTGACACCAAGACACTTTTGTCAGACATATTTAGGGAAATGTGGTGGGCTCATCGGAACACCACAAACTGTGTAACTTCAAAGTCCCCTTTTTTCTGTTTGAGAGGCAAAGTTAATAATACTAAGCTGAATCCTGCAAGGAATAATGCAGGCATGCTAAGGAAGGAGCTTTGGATGGATGAGGACAATCTTTCAGAGTTAAGGAAAGATCATTAGAAAAGATATGAACTAAGGTTTGACAAGAATTGAGCTAAATGTCTACAATGGAGTGTTGGTGATAAAGTGCTGGTAAAAAGACTTGGTTTTGTGAAGAAAGGTGCGTCTGTATTCATGGGGCTTATGAGATTTGTGAAGTCAAAAGGAATGTGGTAGTTTTAGACAATGGTGATGTGTGGAGTATGTCAAGACTTGTTAAGTTGTGGGATGTTACCAACATTAGAAATGTTACCACTGCCAGGATCCTCTTTCACAGTCCTGTAATGATATGGGGCACAGGTAGCGCACTAGGCCTGTGTGGTAGAAAGATTAAGTAGCTTGAAAGATACAATTTTCCTTTTATTGTTTTTTCTTTTATTTCTTTTGATTTTCAGTTCTTGTTTTGTTATAAGGCAATTTCCTCACGTGTATTATCTATTATAGTTTGTAATTGTATCTGTTTCCTATTATGAGGAGGGGTTGTGTTATGGACTTCTATATGTGTAAGTGGTGTTGCCATTGCTTTCTGAACTGTATGGATGCCATGTGGAGCATTAAACCAGGGTGGTTATGTATTGGGCAGTTAGAGCCTGGAAAGCTTCCCTGGACTGTTGGTGATCGCTGGTGATACCTGTGGCCAGTAAATTCAACTTGGACTAACCTTATGGCCTGCAACCTTTCTTCAAAACAATCACCTTTGCTAGAACCACACATTTTTAACTTTTTTTCAGGAGATAAGAGAGGCGGGTCAGCTACCACCAGACCTCTAAAGTATGGGTAGTTTTGTTACTGACTTTGCCAATGCTTGTTCATTTCTGTCATAACTTATAGAACCACTTCCTCCAGTGTCTCTGTTCAGGGCCCCGCGTAACCGACACGATCACACCCTGTAAACCATCATACACTCAGCAACTCTGGGGTAGTGCTAGAAGGTGTGGACCACCAGCAGGTCAGCCCCCCCCCAATTAGCCCGTGCTCAGGTGAAAACCTCATGAATAGGATTGAGATACATCACATGAAGGAGTATAGGTCATAAAACTGATCTCTATTGACTAATTACCACCGCTATGAATGGCAGGCTATTGACAAATATAAGGGTCTGTCTGGGTTGACATTTGCGCGCCTAGCACTGCAGCAGCTACTTATTGACTCTGCCAACTCTGAGGAAGGAACTGCTGAGTATTGCTCCAAGCAGCACGCACAAAGCACAAAAGCACTGTCCAACTCAACTGTAGAGGCTGCACTGAAACGCGGCCAACACCTTATCCCGTAACAGTGCCCTACCACAATGGAGATAAACCTCATGGTGCTTGTGTGGTAGGAAAAAATGGCCCCATATCTATTTCCCTTGTACAAACACAGAAACAAAAGACTTCATCTGCTACTGACCAATCTGTCTTCTAGAAATGTATGACAAAACCTTTGGAAAATTGATCAGAGCCTTTGCATTGTCCTCAAAGAACCGATCAATAAATGCACCAAGTTAAAGGGTGGACATCAATCTGCGGCATTCCTGCACCTAGTTCACCCTTTTTATACAATACAGCTGTGGTGTAACACAGGGCCCTGCATCACCGAGTGATCCCCAACCCATCATTGGGCCCGAAACCTTCCAGGGACTCCCCCTATACCCCAGGTGAATTAATATATTTGAGATATGGGAGATTCGGGTGCCCATCATCATTTTCTGCAAGGGGGCCCACAATTTTGTGTTAGGCCACTACAATGAAGGACAGCTGCTGCAGGCCCAGTCCAGGGAAAGAGGGTGAATCCTGATCTCCAGTACCTACTGACCTGCTTTATTAGGGCACAATTTTAGAGGTAAGAAATAGGCCTACTACATAAATGTGTATATTTTCCTTTGCCTATAATGGGTCAGGCAACTGTGACCAAAAGCGTCCCTCCTGCTTATATTGGTTTTGACAGAATTTGATTAAAATATTCAAACGATTAATATCTACTTGCTCAAACTAAATAACAATATTGTATGAAAAATAGACTGTTTTTGGCTGGAAATGTTCAATTTTCTAAAGTTAGAGGCCTCGTCCTAAAGAGCCGAAATACCATGTTATAACCTGAACCCTTATCTCCCCATTTAAGTTTGTTATTGGTGTTGTGGAACCCTAGGACCATTCTTTGCTTATTTTTCCATAATAATCCTCTTAGAGTGATAATATGATAATCCCTTTATTAAGAGGTCTGCATAAGCAGCAGGAAACATGCCAAAGCTCTGATTTGGGAGATACAGATCACCAAATGATTACTAAAGCAGAACTGTTCCTCACTAAGGAAGAGTGTAAAAAAAGAAAACGCGTCCAACAATCCCAAATACAGGTGGGGTAAACAGAAATGAAAGTATAAGTAATTAATCGAGTGAAATAAAAATACAAAAAGTCTGTTGTTCGTAAAAAGAAAATAGAGCCTGTAACTAAACTGTGGCTTAAGCCATTTGTATGCAAACGTGGTTTCAAACATTCTCTCGAAATGAAAAATCCAAGCACAATTCACTTTATAATGGACATATATAAGGTGGTAGTGTAAACCAGGAAAAAATACACTCAGTGATGACATTATGCGAAAGCTTTTAAAGTTTGATTATATGGAGCATGAATGGCTTATAAGCATTAAAAAACTGAGAACTTAATGTAAAGTGTATGTCTGTACTTTTTATTTGAGAGATCGGAATAAATGTTACTTATAAGAACTGCTTTGGTTGGTAATGGTGACTATATCCCCTGTTACTACACATTATCTATAAACATCTGCAACATAGGCAAACTGATCCTTTAAATATTATGGAAGAATTCAATACATTAAGGAAGATATTACTATCCCAGCTATTATCAGCTTTTAAGCAGGACTCTGTAACTTGAGTTCATTGTTTTAAATATGAAAATCAGGGTAAAAGAAACATTTTCTTTGGCAAATAAGACTATTTAGACAGAGTGTAAACAGACAGAGTGTAAACATGGGCAGCAGTTGCCATTGGCCATTATGTTGATCACAAATGTTACTAATATGGAATCATGCCAAGTTATCTTGTAAGATTCGATGCAGGTAGGAAGCTTGCATGTACGGTTGTAAGGCACATGAGTGGGATATGCAATATAACACGTGCTTTGATCACATCCTGGCAAGCATGCTTTTAGGAATTCAGCATGATGGTGTCATAGGCAGGTGCATTAGTTAGGGTTGGCAATGAGATTTTTGCATGTGGGATGGGTGTGGGTGGAGAAAGTTCTATAAGGAAAGGGAAATGTGTCATGCATCACTGTCAGAGCAGGGCTCTGATCATCGGACCACAGAGCGAGAAAGTAAGGAAAAATAGCCTGGTGCCGTAACCTTCAGCATCAACTCCAATGGTGCTTTTCAATTATCAGTGTCCCATAGGAGGTCTTTCTCAGAAACATTTATTCAAAGTTCATAAATCTTGCAAACTCTGTTGCAGTTTAAAAAAATATATATAATTATTTATTTACAGTCCTTTTTATAGTTCATACACATCAATATCTAGAAACAAAAATGTTAAAATCTTGATTTCTTAACCGAGCTAGTATTGCAAGCGTTCTCTCTGCTTCCTTTCTTATTAGCAGAATGCAAAATATAATTGAATCGATTATACTTCCTGCCCACTCATACTTGATTAGAAATGTAAAAGTCCGGATGGTGTGCAAGTTTACATCATCCGTGGTGTGGACAGTTCTTGGCTTTCTGCTGAGAAGGAATCGGGTTTCTGTTTTCCTCTCTGGTGGTCGCATTAGAAGACTCACAGGTAGATCTCTGCTGGCCAGGAAGGTCTTTGTTTTGAACAGACTGGTTGGGAGACAATTGGGTTTCCACATGTCGGCTCCAGAAATGCTCCCTTGGACACATTTTTTTGTTTTGTATCACTTCTTTCCCTGACTCATGGCTGGACTTCTGCTTAGGCAAACAACTCCTTTGGGACAAGGAGCTCTCCTTTTCCCGTCTCAACAGGCGACGAGTTTACAGGTCTCAGGCAGACCCAGAGGGTCGGCAGCAAGATGTGAGGTTTCAGGTAATGAGCCCTCGCTTCTGGAAGACTCAGTGATACAGGCCCCAGATCACAGTATCTTTTTGAGTACTCTCCGAGTAACCCTGTCCTTGGTCAGTAATGCAGATTGAAACCAAATTGGAAGGTTTTGTTCCTACTTTAATATAGAATTTCCAAAGAGGGATATGGATCGATGGCAACTGTTCAAGAACGGCTTTGGTGGTTCCTTTTCATAATTTCATATTCATAATGCACTGCAGACAATTGTGGGAAGACAGATTTGCGGTAGCGAAAGCTCTTATTAAAGAAAACCAGTCGTCCAGCACCGGTCCTGTAGGAGTGCTGAATTTTCACAATCTTCTTGCTATACTTTACCACAGAGGCATTGGTCCTCTGATCGAGCTTTCTTCATTGTAGTAAGGGGTGGAATCCAGGATAGCCCACTGCTGGTCTCATTTATAAATGTGTCAACGTTCATTGTATCAGGTCATGGAACAGATACAGCCTAAAATGGAAGTTAATTCAAACACTTTTAAGCTCATACTTCATTTAGTGTAAAACGCCTAATCCATGTTAAAAAGCATTATAGAATCACTCAAATATATCAAATCTAAGCATTCTGTAATGATTTGTCAGTGATTAATACACATAGATATGCACCTGCAATTATGGCATATTATTGCATTCTCAAAGTAGTAACGTGTACAATAATTTTTTAAAACATTTTACCAAAAGCATTTTCATAAATCTAGAATCTACATATTAGGCATCTATACAAAAAATGTCAAAGCTCTCACATGTAACCTAAATGTTTTGCACCAATATATGTTATCAAATCACTCTGTAAAAAATGGTAAGTTTTCGTGTTTCCTTTAAAAGAAATCTTTGATAGAAATATAAGTAATTAGTTATAAAATTAATCTCAAAATTACTATGTTTACTGACTCTACTATTGTCTAACTAACCAAGCACACTTTTACAGTGCTGGATGGTTTAACTTAACTCGTTCTCGGTATTGCTTTTCTACACATGTGCAAGGTGCACACTTATATTTTGTTGTTGTTTTCATTAGTTTTGTCTAAATCAGAAAAATACATATTTTTTCTCTAACAGTGGCTCTCACAGAAGGTGGTAATGATGCGGGTTCCAAACAGGAGCACGTTTAACACAAACACAGTACTTGTGAAGCTTTGCTGTCATCAGCCTTCCTGGATGGGCCACTCAAAGGAAGGTAAAAAGCACAGTCTCTGTCTAGAAGCGTCTTCCCTTCTAACAACCGAATCGGCTGACTCACCACAACTCCCTTACCATCACCTAAATGGAAGTGCGAAGGAAGGAATACTAAACAACCCCTTGCTATATAGGAGTAATTGAATTTCTAAGTACTGCCCGGTCTCCAGCATAATTCCATGTTTAGAGTAACACTCTCCAGCTCAGGAATGCAAGAAATACATTTCCACTTCTGAGAAGACTTTATCAACACCTGCAGCTTGTGCCATGTCAAACCAAAGGCAATCCAAAATGGATTCCATTAGCTTATAGCATTCATAAATTCTTAACCAACATTTGTCCGGCTAGCAGGCACCATACAAAAACACGCACTCAACACACACTTAGAAGTCAGTGCTAGGTCTAGTCATAACACATGAGCATAAGTGTAAATAAGCAGGCTGGTGGGCTTTATGGTAAGGATCATCAAGAGTATGCTGCCACCTCCGCTCACTCTGCATGTCACAGGGACATGGATGGTAGACTCCAGACCCTAAAGATGTATTCTTTTGTTGCATTACACTTAACCTCAGAATCAGATTCCTGATCTCTGGGTCAATCTCAGCCCTAAGGCACAGTGCGCTTGCAGGAGTCCATGGGTGCTGGGCCAAAAGAATGTCAGGGTACCGTATTCACTTGCCGTTAGGTAACTCATCGCAGGGTTACTCATCTATGTACCATGTAGCCGACATTCCCATCCCAATAGACCAGAAGACACAATATTCTTAGCCTATGAAAAGCATTAATCATGTATAAAGAAGAGAGGCTCGGTCCATGACATCTTGTTACAGTAATAGTACAACCAAGCTGCAAAACAGTCATTTAATCTGAGCAAAGGCAAGCTTGCAAGCCATATATTCGGATTATCATGATGGACCATTATAGTTAGGCTCAGATTTCACTCGTACAAAAACCAGTGAAATTCAGCAGTTATAGTTAACTGGTTTAACTATAACTTACGCCCCCGCAATGCACTGCTTATGACCTCACATATTACATCACTCATGACATGGTCAGTGACATTGATGACATCACTAATGACATATCAAATAACATCACTGATGACATCATCCAGTAATTGTGAGTGTTTTCTAAACGTTTTTGTGTGTTAAATGTATATACTAAGGTACCACAAAAGTTAAATTAGTATACTTTGTGCACTACTAATGAGTGATTCCTTTTTTTAACATAGTTTATGTGAGTCGCTGTGGGACTGTTTGTATCTGTGTGTGAGTGGGTGTCTGAGTGACTGTACAGGTGCATGAGTGGGTGTGTTATTTACCAGCGCTACTCATGCAGTCATGATCCGACACGTATCAGCAGGTACACCATTACTGTTTTCTTGCAGTGGTTCGGCAGTTTCCAATACAATAACTTGAAAAACACTTTCCTACCGAACTTTATATATATATATATATTCACTGAAAAAACCATAGGTTTCAGGGACGTTATAGTTACAAATTAGCATTTAAAAAACCTTTGAAATTCACTGAAAAAACCATAGGTTTTAGGGACAGTTATAGTTAGTTGGACATTGCACTCGTACAAAACCCGTGAAATTCCCCGCTATAGTTAGTCCAGCTAACTATAACTCGCGCCCCGTAATGCACTGCTGATGACGTCACATATTACATCACTCATGACATGGTCAGTGACATCACTGATCACATCACTGATGACATCTCAAATGACATCACTGATGACATCACTGATGACATCATCCAGTGACTGTGTGTTTCTGTAAAGTTTAAATATTTGTAATATATATAGGAAAAGACGTATTGAAGAATGAGTGGGTGTGTAAGTGTCTGTATGGATGATTTAGTAGGTGCATGACTGACTGTATAAGTGAGTGATTTAACGTATCTTACTGAATGCATGGGTTAGTGACTAAACTGGGTGAATGTCTGTATCCGTCTATCTGTTGCTGTGGAAATGGCTGCATGTGTTTGTGAATAGCTACATGAGTGTCTATATGAGTTATTGAATGCTTGTCTGAGTATCTGTATGGGTGCCTGAGTGTTTGTGTGGGAGGGGTGTGTGCAACTCTGTGCATAGATGTGTGAGTGGGTGATTCACTGGGTGGATGGTTTCAAGAGTGCATCTGTGATAGACTGTATGGGTGGGTAAGTGTGTGTAAGAGTGTGTTAGTGAGTGAATGTATGTCCCAGTGGGTCATGTGTGAGTAACTACATATGTGAAAGGCAGTATATTTGTGTGTTGGAGTATATAAATAGCTATAAGCGAGAGTGAGTGATTGTGATAGTGGCTGTATGGATGAGTGTGTGCTTGTATCAGTGATTGTATAAGAGCGTAAGAATGTGCTAGTATTTGTATGAGTAAGTGAGCTGGTGTGTGTATAACTGTATAGGTGAGTAAATGGTAGTGTGTTTAATTATTTGCATGACTGACTAGGTGTGTGAGTACCTCTATGGATGAGTGGCGGTGTTTGAGTGTCTATAAAGGAGTATGAGTGCATATGATAGTCCTGTACTGAGTGACCGTAAGTATGAGTGACTGTACGGGTGAGTGAGTGGATGTGTGCGTAGACCTAAGAATCAGTGAGTGGGTATGTAGTTATTGGTGTTGGAGTGTCTATGGTTTTGCGAATGGCAGTCTGTAATTTAGAGTGGGTGTATCAAAGGTTATATTAGGGTGTGAGGAGCTGCATCAGATTATCACGTGGATGATGTCATCAGTGATGTCATTTGAGATGTCATCAGTGATGTCATCAGTGATGTCATTTGAGATGTCATCAGTGATGTCATCAGTGATGTCACTGACCATGTCATGAGTGATGTAATATGTGACGTCATCAGCAGTGTATTGCGGGGGCGCGAGTTATAGTTAGCTGGACTAACTATAACGGGGGAATTTCACGGGTTTTGTACGAGTGCAATGTCCAACTAACTATAACTGTCCCTAAAACCTATGGTTTTTTCAGTGAATTTCAAAGGTTTTTTAAATGCTAATTTGTAACTATAACGTCCCTGAAACCTATGGTTTTTTCAGTGAATTTCAAAGGTTTTTTAAATGCTAATTTGTAACTATAACATGTCTGAAACCTACGGTTTTTTCAGTGAATTTCAAAGGTTTTGTAAATGACAATTTTTAAATGTATTAATTGTTATATAAATTTTTTTCATACTGATTTACTACATTTTTAGAAACAATTTTTTTACATATTTTATTTTTAAATTACATTGTAATTACATTATACATTACATTACAAAAAATACTTTCTCAGAATGAATTACTTTAGTTTAAATACTTTGCACATAGGCAATACACTTTTAAGTACAGTAGTTACAGTTGTTGCAATGGGCAACACATTTTCAATCACAATGCAACATTCAGCTCAATGTGAATTTCTAGTTAAATGCAATTAGTTACTTTATGGATTACTTTTTCTAACCACAGGACTGGATCCTAGATTCAGTCCTGGGACATCTCCTGTAAACAGTTGAGTAAAAGCGTTTTGGTTACAGTCGTGATTTTTAAGGAATATTATTGTACTTTAAAAGTTGACACACAAACTTTTCTCATAGAATCACCAATGTTATCCTATGGAAGGAAATTCACTTAGAAGGTAAAAACTGTTATCGTTACTTTTCTTACTCAGTGTTGGATCCTGGATCCAGCACTGGTGCATCTCCTGTAAACAGTTGAAAGAATGCGTTTAAGTCATACAGGCGATTTTTTAGGAATATTTGTAGTTTGTGAAAATCGACACTCTGAAACTTTTCTGCTGAAAACCAGACAATGGATTCCTATGGAAGAAAATATAAGTTACTGGTAAGTACGGTTAAAATTACTTTTCAGGGTCAGTGCTGGGCTAAAAGATGCAGCACTGGGTTCTCTCCTGATAACAGGTGAGTAAATTGGAATTCGTACTTTGGTTGATTTTAGAGGAATATTATAAAGTTCCAAAACTCCACACTTAGAAGAATTTCCAAGTGAAACCAGTCAATGTTAGCCTATGAAGGAAATTCAAGTTACCGGTAAGTACGGTTAAAATTACTTTTCAGGACCAGTACTGGGCTGAAAGATGCAGCACTGAGGTCTCTCCTGATAACAGGTGAGTAAATCAAAATTCGGATTTCGGGCTGATTTTAGAGGAATATTTGTATGTTTCAAAATCAACACTTAGAAACTTTTTCAGCAAAAAGCAGGCAATGATATCCTATGGAAGGAAATTCAAGTTACTGGTAAGTACGGTTAAAATTACTTTTGAGGATCAGTACTGGGCTGAAAGATGCAGCACTGAGGTCTCTCCTGATAACAGGTGAGTAAATTGGAATTCGTACTTTGGTTGATTTTAGAGGAATATTATAAAGTTCCAAAACTCCATACTTAGAAGAATTTCCAAGTGAAACCAGTCAATGTTAGCCTATGAAGGAAATTCAAGTTACCGGTAAGTACGGTTAAAATTACTTTTCAGGACCAGTACTGGGCTGAAAGATGCAGCACTGAGGTCTCTCCTGATAACAGGTGAGTAAATCAGAATTCGGATTTCGGCTGATTTTAGAGGAATATTTGTATGTTTCAAAATCAACAGAAACTTTTTCAGCAAAAAGCAGGCAATGATATCCTATGGAAGGAAATTCAAGTTACTGGTAAGTACGGTTAAAATTACTTTTGATGATCAGTACTGGGCTGAAAGATGCAGCACTGAGGTCTCTCCTGATAACAGGTGAGTAAATTGGAATTCGTACTTTGGTTGATTTTAGAGGAATATTTTAAAGTTCCAAAACTCCACACTTAGAAGAATTTCCAAGTGAAACCAGTCAATGTTAGCCTATGGAAGGAAATTCAAGTTACTGGTAAGTACGGTTAAAATTACTTTTCAGGACCAGTACTGGGCTGAAAGATACAGCACTGAGGTCTCTCCTTATAACAGGTGAGTAAATCGGAATTCGTATTTCGGCTGATTTTAGAGGAATATTTGTATGTTTCAAAATCAACAAATAGAAACTTTTTCAACAAAAAGCAGGCAATGATATCCTATGGAAGGAAATTCAAGTTACTGGTAAGTACGGTTAAAATTACTTTTCAGGACCAGTACTGGGCTGAAAGATACAGCACTGAGGTCTCTCCTTATAACAGGTGAGTAAATCGGAATTTGTATTTCGGCTGATTTTAGAGGAATATTTGTATGTTTCAAAAATCAACACTTAGAAACTTTTTCAACAAAAAGCAGGCAATGATATCCTATGGAAGGAAATTCAAGTTACTGGTAAGTACGGTTAAAATTACTTTTCAGGACCAGTACTGGGCTGAAAGATGCAGCACTGAGGTCTCTCCTTATAACAGGTGAGTAAATCGGAATTCGTATTTCGGCTGATTTTAGAGGAATATTTTAAAGTTCCAAAACTCCACACTTAGAAGAATTTCCAAGTGAAACCAGTCAATGTTAGCCTATGGAAGGAAATTCAAGTTACTGGTAAGTACGGTTAAAATTACTTTTCAGGACCAGTACTGGGCTGAAAGATACAGCACTGAGGTCTCTCCTTATAACAGGTGAGTAAATCGGAATTCGTATTTCGGCTGATTTTAGAGGAATATTTGTATGTTTCAAAAATCAACACTTAGAAACTTTTTCAACAAAAAGCAGGCAATGATATCCTATGGAAGGAAATTCAAGTTACTGGTAAGTACGGTTAAAATTACTTTTCAGGACCAGTACTGGGCTGAAAGATACAGCACTGAGGTCTCTCCTTATAACAGGTGAGTAAATCGGAATTCGTATTTCGGCTGATTTTAGAGGAATATTTGTATGTTTCAAAAATCAACACTTAGAAGAATTTCCAAGTGAAACCAGTCAATGTTAGCCTATGAAGGAAATTCAAGTTACCGGTAAGTACGGTTAAAATTACTTTTCAGGACCAGTACTGGGCTGAAAGATGCAGCACTGAGGTCTCTCCTGATAACAGGTGAGTAAATCGGAATTCGTATTTCGGCTGATTTTAGAGGAATATTTGTATGTTTCAAAAATCAACACTTAGAAGAATTTCCAAGTGAAACCAGTCAATGTTAGCCTATGGAAGGAAATTCAAGTTACTGGTAAGTACGGTTAAAATTACTTTTCAGGACCAGTACTGGGCTGAAAGATACAGCACTGAGGTCTCTCCTGATAACAGGTGAGTAAATCGGAATTCGTATTTCGGATGATTTTAGAAGAATATTTGCACAATGGTGAAGGGAGGGGGCGGGGCCTGAGGTGACATCTGTGCAAACCCGCCCCGTGGCGCGTTTTAAGTTGGGGGATTAAGTCCCCTTGAATCCTGAGGGTCCCTAGGGGCCAACTAGCCCACCAGGAACCTCCAATATGCGCCAGGGGCTGCGTTGCAGAGACGTGTAGAGAGGCCACACCCCTTTACAACTCTCGGCAACGCAGCTCTGTGGCGCTTTCTGGATGTACCTGTTGGGCTAGTTGGCCCCCAGGGATCCTCAGGATTGAAGGGATTTAATTCCCCATCTTAAAACGCGCCACGGGGCCTGTTTGCACACATGTCACCTGAAGCCCCGCCCCCTCCCTTCACCACTGTGCAAACGTGCCCCGTGGCGCGTTTTAAGTTGGGGATTAAGTCCCTTGAATCCTGAGGGTCCTCGGAGTCCAACTAGACCACCATATACCTCCAAAAGTGCCACAGAGCTGCGTTGCAGAGAGGTGTAAAAGGGTGTGGCCTCTCTACACGTCTCTGCAACGCAGCCCCTGGCGCATATTGGAGGTTCCTGGTGGGCTAGTTGGCCCCCAGGGACCCCCAGTATTCAAGGGGAATTCGTTCCTCCTCTGCAAACGCGCCAGGGGCGCGTTTGCAGAGTGGTGAAGGAAGGGGCGGGGCCTGCGGGCCCGATCGTTTAAAAAAAAAATAATAATAATTTGTCCCCTGAAGGGGGCTGTGTGGCCCCCTTCCTTTTTCTTGTTTTTGGGCCCTGGGGACCCCATCCCCCAGGGCCTTACCCCTTTTTTAAATTTAATTTAAAAAAACGTGGAAGGGGCCGCGTGGCCCCCTTCCCTGGGCCTGTATTGGCCCCGGGGACCCCATCCCCGGGGCATGGCCTTTTTTTTATTTTCTTGGGAGGGGGCTGCGTGGCCCCCTCCTCAGGCCATTTAAGGCCCCGGGGACCCCATCCCCGGGCCGGCCTTTCCATTTTTTTTATTTATTTATTTTTTTCTTTTTTGGGAGGGGGCCGCGTGGCCCTCCTCCTGGGCCACTACTTGCCCCGGGGACCCCATCCCCGGGGCTGGCCCTTCCGTTGGGGACTGTGGGGTCCCCAATCCCCCACAGTCCCGCCGGCTCCCGACGTCCCTTGGGAGCCGGCATTGCTAGTTCCACATGGGGAGCAGCTGACATGCTGCTCCCCATGTGGAAAGCAATGTGCTTTGGATATTGGAAGAGAGAGCAGGTTTCCCTGCTCTCTCTTCCAATATCCAAAGCAGTTGCTACGGCAGGACGGGAGCCGCGAGGCTCCCGTCCTGCCATAGCAAACTACAGTGTCCCGGGGTAGGCACCCCGGGACACTGCAGGAGCCGGCCCTGGGGGTGGCGGTCCCCAGGGCCATCAAGGGCTCCAGGAGGGGGCCGCGCGGCCCCCTCCCTACATCAGCACAGCCCCGGGAGGTGGTGGTCCTCGGGGCTCGGGGGTCCAAAACGGACCCCCATTTTAATTTGTTAGTGCCCCGGGAGCTGGCGGTCTCGGGCGTGTGGGGGCTGGAGCCCCCACACAGGTTGATCAATTAATTAAAAAAAGCCCGGGGAGGTGGTGGTCCCGGGGCTGCGGGAGGGCTCAGAGCCCTCCCGCACCATTTTTTAAAAAGCCCCGGGGGTGGCGGTCCCGGGGCTTGGGGGCCCTTTGAGGCCCCCACACATAAAATTAAACCCCCACCATGCCCCCGGGACTTGGGCCACCCGGGGCAAATACAGTCCGAGCGCGGGAGACCGCGCTCGATTTTTTTTCGGCAGGATTCGCGCACCCTGAGCGCATTCTGCCGATTTTTTAAAAACTTTTTTTTTTTTTTTGCCCAGGGGGTCCTTGTGGGACCCCTGAGCAAACCTAGGGGTCAGGGTGTTTCTACCCTGCCCCCTTTGTGCGCTTTGCGCACTTGTTTCTGTCCCTCGGTTCTACCGAGGGACAAAATGGCTGCCAACATTTCCTGAATCGGAATGTTGACAGCCAGCTGACAGCCAATTAACATGCAGCTCGTGATCGGGAGGGTGCGCGAATCCGACGCGGCCATAGATATCACTATCTTTTTACTTTTGATTTTCTCAGCAACTACTAAACGGATTTACACCATTTAACAAAAGGGTTCTTTCTGAACCAAGAACTACCTCTTTGCCAAATTTGGTGTAATTCCGTTCAGCAGTTCGGGCTGTAGCCGTGTCTAAAGTTTCCTATGGAAAATTGCATGGGGAAAACGCGTTTTGGGACCCCCTTTTTCTCGGCCCCCGCTTGTCGAATCCCCCGAGACTTTCAGGGTAGGAGCGGACCGGAGCGGGCCACAAAGTTTGAAAATTTTGCGAAGATACGTCAACCGGCAAGAGAGTTATTTCAAATAGAATGTCGTGGATTTCCTATGGATAATAGGTTGTAACTATAACTATCTACTGGCGACCGCCAGTAGATAATATATATATATATATATATATATATATATATAGATAGATAGATAGATAGATAGATAGATAGATATAAGTGTATGTATATTTTTATGTATAGTAATAACATCTTACCTTACCATAGCTGTAGAAATTCACTGAAAAAATCGAAAGCTGAAGTGGTGTTATACTTTGGTGTTGAAATAGGTCAAAAACTAGCATTTAAAAACAACAAAAACAATCCAAGTCACTAGTTATAGTTTAATGAGAGAACTATAACTCGAGCCCTTGCCATGGACTGCTTTTGACCTCATATATTGCATCAATCATTGCATGTTAAATAACATCATTGATTACATCTCTGACATCTCAAATGACTGTGCCAGCGTGGTTGGCTGATGGACTTGGCATCTAGCCAAGACCTGCACCTATCCCTCTGTGGGCAGCCAACATCCCACTGTGCACTGCCGTTGACCGTGTACAGCAGGGGGTACAGCGGCACCATGGGGGTTGAAGCTTGTCTGGCAGCTCCCATGGGATCACAGCGGTGCCTCATGTGAGGTCCATGTTGGGGCCTGCAGGAGTACTGCTGCACCCAGAGCATAATTAGTTTAAAGATTTAAAGATTTGTAAGTTTTATTCCCTCGGGGGGACCCTCTGGTCCTCCTAACAAGTGCCAGTGAGTCAGGGTGTCTCTATCCTACCCACTTGTATGCTATTTTTCAAAATTTTCACAAAAATGGGGACCGAGGCACTGAGTCTGCAATTTTGGGCGCAACAGGTTTCTCAGACTTGCAGCCAATCAATCAGATTACTCGGTACCATGGGACAATCAGTGCCATTTTCTTACATTTTCAGTACCGTGAGACTCCTGCAGGACGATTCGTCCCGCCATACTTATTTGTTTGCCATTCATGGCACCCCGACCACCTTCTTAACAGAAATTTCTTAAAAATGTCTCACCGGATTTACATCAAATCACAAAAAGCACGTTTTCTGAGAAAAGCTCTAACTTTTAGCCAAATTTTATGGAATTCTGTTCAGCCATTTGTTTTGTACCTATATAGAGAACTTGAAAAAGACAGATTGCAAATGGTTAGACTTTGTTCAAGCATTCCTCTCATTACCTTAGTGTAATTGATGCTACGTCCTAAGTGGCCAAGGGTATGCCTAGACATGGGTCATTTACTCACTGTGATATAGGATCCAAGCTATATCTCACTGATTAATTCAAAACTGGTCTGGGGTTGCTTGTGCCTCGCCTGGAAGTTCGGGATGCACTGTTCCCTTAAGGAGCAGGTTCAATACTGATTTACATAAGGCAGCCTTTACCTTTTGTGGCACAGTAGGCGAAAAAAGATATGTTGGAATGCTACCCCGACCGATTTCAGTGGTTAGACGTTTTGCAAGCATTCCTCCCATCACCTTTTGAGTGATTGATATAATGTAGAATGCCTCAGGCCCTATGGAGTCAAGCTCAATTACTTCATACTCCAAAGATAAAACTCAAGCACAGGTTGTATTTTGAGCGAAGTGGCCTGAGTGGTTTTCAAGTCTGTTCCATTCAGAGCTTTTTTCATCAAAACTCAAGGCTACAGTGTGATCCCACATTCACTGCATTTGAGACGCTTTCCAGCTCCACCATTGTACTTTACCTGACTGAAACATTTCGAGTTTTATAATCTAATCTAAGTCAAAATTAATAACTGGAAATGGCTATGAAGTATCCAAGTATCCATTGAAATTGGCCTGAAAAGGAACATAGTACTAAGTCATCCAAGCCCATTGCCTTACATTTGAATTTTATGGGTTTTCGTGGAACTTTCTTGTAATATGTCGGAAGGGACATCCACCACATTTGCAATGTTCTCTCATCTGCCAAACTCTAAAATAGGCCCTCAGTGGCTAATTACTTGTACTTCCATAAATTATTAGACAAAATGACATTAGGAAAAAGGGGAAACGATAACACTTCTGCTGGTGTATTTAAATTGCTCACGGTTTAAGGCTCTGCTTCGAAGGGCTTTCAGTCATTAAGCATCTTTTGGGTTATGACCATTTTTTTAAACACCGTAGCAGGCATGTTTTGCAATCTTCTGTTTTCTACTTAGCGAGGCAAGCACCAGCTTACCTTGACCTCTGTGTTTATGCACTACCTTTTTAAATGGATGATACGGTACCACATGGTTTAGAGAAGCATAAATCCTTTGACCAGGAAGACATGAAATACTTCATTTGCCCTCAATCTCTGCTCCATCCGGATTTTGTGAGCTAGTATTGCTATAGCAACAGAGTCTGTCCATCCTTGCTTGACCCAGTTTGGCTGCTCTGAAGAAGGCTTGTGTTCCGACAAAAGGATAGTCCTTTGATTATGTGGCACAGAACGCCAGAACCTAGCCCTTCCAATGCACTCATGAATATGATCCGGACAAAAGACATCCACGTGCAACCTCTAGAAGATGCGCAGCTACGGCTGCATTTTCCACATTCAGATTTCACACCTGAGTGAGGTAATACTTGTGGGGAATTAGAATTTTATAGACCATCATCAGACAATCGGAACTCAGATTAGCTCATTTTAGAAACAACCTGTTAAATGTGTTTGTTTAAATTGAACAAATGGGCTGTGACATTCAAATTGGTCTACTAGGTATTCACAAATCTGTTAAATCAGAAGCCTGCAGGTAGAATTAACAATTTCAAAGTATGCCATTAAAAAGACTTTAACATTCCATGGGAGGCAGAGAAAAAAGTACCCTTAGGGCTTTTGCGGTAGCTCTAAAATCTTACAAAGATCCAGCTGAGCACTGTTTAAAGTTTCCACAAGGAGCAGGTATCTCACGATTCCCAATAATGGTGCTCAAAGCCCCGACAAATCTATAATGTGGATTCAGTTTAGATCACCTTCCATAACCTGGTGGCTATTAGTACTTCCTACAAAGGAATGGGTGTTTACATTATTATAATGTTAATTTTAAAAACACTTTGGGCCTTATAAAGAGTTTGGTGAATGGGACACTGTCAAAACGTAGAGGAAATACTATGCGTCAAATTGCAAGTGCAGTATATCCTCTGGCACTTGTAACACGGTGGACGGGATGTGCCATGTTTTTACAGAGTATCCCATGTGCCAAGCTATAAATTGGGCCCTTTATTTCTTTCATGTCTTGATGGGACATTCACAATAGGTGACACAAGTCATCAAATGATCACCTACAAAAATCAAGAGAACCACAAATTAAAAAAAAGATAAATAACCTGTCAGATTCATTATGCTCACTGGTCAAAAGCTCATTCAAAGTCCAAGTTGAGAAGCACATGCTGTCTTGCCATAGACTAATGGCCGCACCTTGACTTTGGTGGCAACGCCTGTCTTCCACCCCCAAAGCAGAGAACAACAAATGACATTATGCGCGAGCCAGTGTGGGTCCTGCTGTCCCTCTGCAAGTGTGATGGATGCACTTATGATAAGGCTGGATGCCAAACGGGTGCCAGGTTGAAGCAAATGTCCCTGACGTCCATGGAGGTAGGCTTTGTCCTGATTCTTATAGTCATCTCTTTAATTTCCTGCCTGGGACCGACATGGCTTTAGCCCAACTCTCTATAAAGTGAATCTTTTCCACTAATGCATCCATGTGCCCTGCGGCGGACGCACCCCTTGCACTATGTTTTTCTGACAGTGGAGCAAGCGGAGGCTGATTGACCTGCTGACTGCAATTATAAAGCGCCTACCAAACGATCTGGGTCTCTTGGCGCTTGTCTAAATACTGGCTAGAAACAGATTATACTTCATACTTTTCCAGAAGGTCAAAAGAATTGTTGAGTGATTACTGTTCTCAAAGAACACATTCCATAGTGTAGGGGCCAGTATGGAAAACGAGCAGCCAGCGCCTGATACCAAATTGTATTTTAGAATTATTAATCTGATCTGATATGTAATTAGTAGCTTACAATATGAAGGCTGGCAATTCGTTATACTGATTGACATTTTCAAGAGGGATTACCGATTTAAACATTCGAAAAATAAGTAAAGCGCTTTAAATGTAATCTGATTTTGCACGGGGAGCGACGGCAGGAAGCAACGGGACTTTGTGATATGTTCTCTTGTTTTAGGCCAAAAATGACACACACTGCTGAGGCGCCAGCTTGTTGTCTGTTTAGATGCAAATGAATTGCTGCTCCGATGAGTAAAGCTTTGTTCTTCAGAGGCAGTAGAGATTGAATCGGTTTCTGTTTATAAATTTGTATAGAACAGGTTTTGACAAAAGCCTGCATTTGTGGTTTTAGGGATACTTAAGTATCAAAGGTGATACTCGGATTTGTCACTTTTCGGGAGGTTTACATTTGAGTCTCTAGAAAGCCTTTCATGCTGACCGAAGCAACTCATTTTGATTGGTTTATCTAGCTAGCTTTGGAAATAAGATGCGTGTAAAACTAGATCTGCACAAGGCTGACAATCCTATGGAAATCCAGCTTACATTTGTGAAACATGAGAGTATCAATACAAATAAACAATAAGACCACTGCCTAAGTCGTAGAAAGGTCTTGAACAGGGCAGCGGAAAGGGCTGAACCATGTGGTGCTACATACGTCAGGCATGTAAGGGTGGAAAATTAATGCTCCAACTTCATTTATTGTCTCTAACTGCCCAAAAAAAGGTTGTGAACCATTCTGCCCTCATCATTAGTGTTTAGGCGCTCAAGAAATTTTAAGGGTCAGCTGTGTCGAAGTTTGGTGATGGGTGCACCATGACCAAAAGAGAGATCTTTGCTTCTTCCATGAGCAGTCGTCTAGAAACGAAATAACGTGGTCTTTGTCCCATGAGCAGGTACGACCTTAGTTTGGATCACGCAGAGAATATTGTTTCTGCCCATGGAGGATTGTAGCTGGACAGACACAGATCTGTCCGAGGGAGAGTCGTTCTAGGATGATAGTTGGCTGATTCAGTAACTGATGGATTTGTTTCTTTGCTGAGGTGGGTCATAATACCTTCTTTAAAGGATTGAGGAACAAAGTCTTTGCTGATTATTAGGTTAATTAGATTCTGTTAGAAATTCTCTAGTTGGCAGAGTTAGGAACCTTTGTCCAAATAGGGACCCTTGCTTCTAGTCAGGGTAAGGGGGATACACACTTTAGATAACCCCTGCTCACCCCCTGGGTAGCTTGGCACGAGCAGACAGACTTATCCCAAAGGCAATGTGTAAAGTATCTGTACTCAAAACACACAGTAATACAGTGATAACACCACAAATGGACACCACACCAGTTTAGAAAAATAAAGCATCTTTATCTAAACTCAACAAGACCAAAACAACAAAAATCCAACATACAAGTCTTAATAAAATGACTTTAAAAAGGTTTTAGGCAACTGGGTCCATAGAAAACTATGGGTGCGTGATTTCTCTCAAAGTACTCGTAGATGCGACAAAATTCACAAGGCCAAACAGCCGCAGCGATGGGAGGCGTTGAAAAACAAAGAGACGCGTTGTTTCCCGAGACCTTAGGTATGCGATGCAACAGTTCTGCTGCACGCAGGAGAGCGGTGCGTTAGGTCCAGTCTGTAGGGGGAAAGCGATGCGTTGATTCTGAGGTGACCCCCGATCCGCAGGTGATGCGTCGGGAAAACTTGCCGCACAGGTACGATGCGTGGAATTCCGGGGTGCAGCAGTGATCGATGCGGCGGTGTCGAGCGGCGCTACATCGGTTTCTTCAGCCGCGACCCCTCGTTGCATCGGTTCTTGCAGTGGCGACAGGCGCTGCGTCTGTTTCGGCAGCGGCGTGGCGATGCATGGAGATTCTTCTCGCACCGCTGTGCTGCATCGGAAAAACTGCCGCAAGAAGAGTGATGCGTCGATTTTCTTGTAGTTGCGCTGCTTTTCCAGCTCCCAACAGCAGAAGCAACCTCCTGAGGCCTAAGACAGTCACAGGCGCCTCCTGGGAGGTCAGAACTCCCAGCAAGGAAGGTCAGGGGAGCTGGGGTGAAGTCTTTGTGTCCCTGAGACTTCAAAACAGGAGGCAAGCTCTACTCAAGCCCTTGGAGATCTTCTTCAAGCAGGGGACACCGCACACAGCAAAGTCCTTCTCCTTTCCTTGGCAGAAACAGCTACTGCAGGCCAACCCCAGACACACAGCAAAGGGGTGGTATTTTTCCTCAGTTTCTCCATCTCTTATCCTTGGCAAAGGTTCCTCTTGATTCCAGAAGTAGTCTTTGAAGTCTTTTCTATCCCTGAGACTTCCAACAGGAGGCAAGCTCTACTTCAAGCCCTTGGAGAAAACTCTAACAGCAGTATGATGAAAACAGTCCAGTCCTTTCCCTACCCAAGATAGAAGCAACCACTGCAGGCCCACCCCAACAACACACAGCACAGGGGCAGTACTCCTCCTCCAGCTTTCCCAGTTCTTCTTCCTGGCAGGTTCCTTAGTTCAGCAGTGATCCAAAAGTCTGGGGTCTGGACCCCTCTTTTTATACAGTAAATCTCTTTGTTCTCTCCTGGCCCAGGGCTCTGAACCCAGTCCAAACCAGTTCTGGGGGGCACTTTGCAAGTGTACGACAACCTCAATTGTCAGTGTGAGCCCTGGCTCCAGACACACCACAGGGGGGTGGAGCCATCATTGTGGAAGCCAGACACAGCTCTATTCAGGTGCAGGTGCTACTCCTCCCACCACTCCAAATGCAGATCAGGCCTATTCATCCTAGCGCGGACTAATCCAGACTCTCTGGAGTCACTGCACATCCCCAGCACCTGTCACTCCAAAGCCAGACAGTCAATACACATCCTAGCAGAGGCACACTGGATTGCTAAGCAAGAAAATACCTACTTTCTAAAAGTGGTATTTTCAAACACAGAATGTAAAAATCACCCTCACTAAAAGATGCATTTTAACATTCTGAGTTCAGGCATACTGAACTTTATTTTCCTATCTGGTTCCCAGCAAACTCCCGATTCTATCCTATGGGAACAGATAGCCTTACAATAGTGAAAAATGAAATTGCCAGTATTTCACTATCAAGACATGCCACACACATCAGGGCATGTCCTACTTTCACATACACTACACCCTGCCCACAGGGGTACCTTGGGCCTTCCTTAGGTGTGACTAGCATGTAAGAAAAGGGAAGGTTAGGGCCTGGTAAGTGGGTGCACTTGCCAAGTCGACATGGCAGTACCAGACTGCACACAGGCATTGCAATACCAAGCTTGAGTTACATTTACAGGCTGCTTACGTGGGTGGCACAATCAGTGCTGCAGGCCCACTAGCTAATAAAACACAACAGGAGTGTAACCCATAGACCGACTTTGTCAGTGCAATTAATGGCGCATATTCATTATTGGTTCACAGAATTGCCTTAAATCTTGTTCAAATTACTTGAAAATTATTGTATTGAACCAATTAAACTTGTATATATTTTAGATCACCTTATCACTTTGCGCTTACCACTGTATGTTCCACTTGTCACTTGCGCCGTCACTTACTGTCACGAGCACAACGTGCACCAAGTTTCTTTGGGTTGCCTTTACATTTTTGCTTACAGTGCTGATATAACTGTCATGTATAAAATGTGTTTTTAATATATGATGCTATGAGCACATTTAACAAATTACTTGGAGTCTCCCTTCTTTTTTCTGTTGCCTTTTTGTAATATTTTGAACATACAATAATATTAATTTCCATTAAATCCGGTTGAGACTTTGTTGTTAGTTTTATTGCAGGCCCACTAGCAGCATTTGATTTACAGGCCCTGGGCACACACAGTGCACTGTACCAGGGACTGACTAGTAAATCAAATCAGCCAATTATGAAAACACCAATCTATAACATCAATTTACAGGGAGCGCATATGCACTTTAGCACTGAATAGCAGTGGTAAAGTGCCCAGTGTCCTAAAACCAACAAAAACAGGTCAGAAACAGGAGGCAAAAAAGCAAAAAGTCTGGGGATAAACCCACTGAAAAAGCCAGGTCTAACAGATTCTCTTGAACCATGCCAGAGAAGGTCAGAAAACGGTGGCAAAGTGGTTGGCTGCTTTCACAATTTCCTCCTCCGAGTAACCCTTTTCCTGTCCTGTGTAGGTTGTTTAAACTAGTTTTATAGCATTCCTGCTATTCCTTGTTTAGGTTGTAATTAATGTATGCCCTCCATCTGGATCATGGACTCCTACATTTTACCTTCGGTGATTGCAAGCTGAATTCAGCAAGATTATGATTTCAATACCCTGACTATAAATAACGGGTCCAGAAAGGTTTCTGTGGCGGTAGAAAACAGGAGAACAGTGTGGCTGCTGGAGACAGTTACTTATTGTGAGAAGTTGGCCTGGCATGTGCTGTCCACTAGTTATAGTGGGCACCTTGCACCAGTCCAAACAACCCCTTATTGGAGATAGGTTAAAGACAACCTTATTGAAAGCTATCCTAGTGGTAGCTATGGAGAGCAGCCTTCAGGCTAAGTCTTGAAGGAGTGTAAAGCTGTTTGTTTTACCAGTCTATAATCTCATGAATGACCAAATGAAAGGAGAACCACACCAGGTATATATATAAAATATATGTATTTATTACTAAACACTACCCACTAGTCTCTTTATGAGGCTAGAGGTCGAAATACACGAGTTACAAGTCAATTAACACAGTAAATTAGCACAATATACGATTAGCCCTAGGGGCGTACCAAACCATATATTAAGAAAGTGGTATAAGAACCACGACTTGACTAGACACAAGGCCTAGAGCCTGTAGAATTGTTGGGACCCCAAGGAACCACCCAAGGTAGTGACCCAGGGGACCCACGGGGGACGTGTGCAGTGTGTGAACACAGCCGCGAGCTCCGTTAGCGTCTATGGGGAAAGTCGCGGTTAGAGTTTTAAAGTTTAGGGACACTTCGGAGTGGACTAGGAACAAACCCTTTTGGACTTAGAGGGTTCTAGGGCCAACACCCACGGGAGCACCATAGTACTCGTGTTACCTCACCCAGGGAAGCCGGGTGCACAGGTGTCAAATGGTGTCGGGCCGCGCCGTCGTTTTCAATGGCCGCTGGCTGGAAAGTGCTGCTGCCGGGAAGCTGCGAAGTGTCTGAAGAGATCCAAGCCTGGATCGAAGAGGAGAAGAACCTGAAAGCAGAGGGGACAGAGTCTAGGTCACTAGCCAGTGACCAGGGGCACGATAGTCGAATGCCCACCGATGTCGGGTGCTTCAAGTTCGAAGAGGTGAAGATTGTCTCTGCAGCCACGAGGACCAGGAGGCGTTGACGACAACCAGGAGCTGGAATCGAGCTGTCACACAAAGGTAGTAGCTGACTGCGGTGTCGGTGCCCAGATTGGACCCAACAAGCCTTGGTAACAGCAACCCACGCAGAAAAAGAACAATGGCTTCGGTGCGGACCAGCAAGGTTCGAGGGACTCCCCAAGCAAGGGAGAGTCAGGGCAGGCCTGGAGCAACCAGGGAGGCCTGTTGAAATCAGAGATGTCCTTCTGTGGGACCCACAAGTCGACGGACAAGGGATCGCAAAGGGACCTCAAGCGGAATCACAAAATGGTGGCCCACAGGTTACTCGGAGTGGCCAGGCCGGCAATCTTTGGTGGAAAGAAAAAGTCAGAGATAAAGGAAAGGGGGCCCCATGGTTCAATGAACCATTGAGGGAAAAAAACAACATCTCCACCAAGCTGAAAGGCGGTGGCGGAAAAGCTATGAGCCAGCAGA